>CM019714.1:23661154-24336093 GCA_009760885.1 Achatina immaculata
TTTAGTTGTTTTACTTTCTGAAGAGCGATAGATGTCCTCCTTTTAATTTCCCTTATTGTATCTCCATGGATGGACATATGTTGGTCACTTGATTAGAAGAAATGATCAGAGAATCCCAAAACAAGCTATCAAGTGGAACACAACAGGCCAAAGAAAAAGAGGCAGCCCGCTTGAAACTCTGAAGAGGACATTGTTAAGAGAGGCCAAATTAACAGGCATAAAATCCCTTGATGAGGTTGAAAGACTCGCCGAAGACAGGAAAAATTGGCGAACTACTTTGCGAGCCCTATGTGATGTTTAATGGCACGGGAAGGATATAAGATAAGATCTCTACTATTAGTTAGAAGTGATCCAAGATAATCAAAACTTCTTCCAATTTTTCCTCATTGATACATATTTTAGCTGTCTTGTTTGTTTTGTCAGTTGTCATCAGTTTAGTTTTTTTTGCATTAAGATAGAGGTTTTGCTCTTCGCTGTTCTTACAGACTGACATAATTAGTTTTTCCATTCCTTTTTGTGTTGACAGTAATACTGTGTCATCAGCATATCTAATCTCTGGTATTTCATAACCTCCAATTGTTATGGCATCGTAATATTCTTTGTCTACATCTTCTCTAACATTCCTCATTATATTTTCAGTATACAAGTTAAATAAGTAAGGTGACAATATGAATCTCTGACGGACCCCTTGTTTTATGTCAAACCAAGTTCTTGTTTCACCATTTATTCTTACTGCTGCTTGTTGGTCTAGATACAGCAGTGATGTTAATTGTATCAAATGTGTTGGAAATCCCATTTTTGTCCATTATTTTCCAAAGTTCTGGTGTTGTACACAATCAAATGCACTGAGTAGTCTATAAAGGTTAAATATAGATTCACATTAAACTCTCAGCATTTCTCTGTTATTAATCTTATATTTAATATATGATCTCTTGATCCTCTTCCTTGTCTGAAACTAGCTTGGACCATATTGACTTCTTATATTTTCTTAACAGTCTACCCAATATGATTTTTAACAGAATTTTACTGGCATGAATAATCAGGGCAACAGTTCTGTAGTTTGTGCATATAATTTCAGGTTACCCTTTTTTGGTAGTGGTATGTATACAGTTCTTTTCCATTCTTTTGGCCAAATACCTGAATGCCATATCTTTTTACATAGTGCTTTCACAGTCAGTTGTTTCATACATTCCTCTGCAATATTCCTTCCATCTTTCTAGAATTTCCTCTGGCTCTGTCAAGGTATTCCCCATCTCATCACAAATTAGGTGTGACATTTCTCGTCAGTGTCTTCATTTCTTTAAACATTTCACTATCTCTTTCACACTTCTGATGTTCTTCTATTATTTCACAATAATCTTGTATGTATTGTTTTTTTTTGGTCTTTTCTTATGTTTCTTCATACTTCTTTTGTTAAAGATTTAAATTCCGCTTTGTTGTTGTTTGTCACTTTCCATTGCGTCTTCATTTCTCTACATTGTTTTATCAGTTCTAGTGTGCCTGCTGTAATCCATCCGTTCTTTTGTGTTTTCTTTAATGGAACCATGTCTTTAGCTGTTGTTATTAAGATATCTCTGGCTTGTATAGCCAAATTATTTGGTGTCATCTCCTCCTGTACAGCCATCAGGATTTCGAAACGGTTCTTCACTGCTATACCATATTGTTCAGGTATTTTTGTAAGACCAAAGCGGAGTAGTCTTGATTCTGCAACTGTCTTTTATCTTTATCTTCATGTCTGCTATTAATAACTCATGGTCCGTGTCACAATCAGCACCTGGTAAAGTTTTTGCTGATGTTATACTTGATCTCCACCTTCTTTGCACTAAAATGTAATCTATGTGATTCTTGGTTTTCCCATCAGGTGATGTCCATATGTAAAGTTTTCTTGGATATTGTTTAAAAAGTGTATTAGCAATCATTAGCTGATTTTCCATACAAAAACCCATTAGATTGACACATGCTTCATTTCTGTGTCCTATGCTAAATTTCCCTACAACATTTCCTTCATCTTCTGTTCTTTCTGTACCAATCTTTGCATTAAAATCCCCCATTATTAATACAGTATCATTTTTCCATACCTAGTCTATCGTTGTTTGCAATGTGTTTTAAAAGTCTTCTGCTGCTGATGTAGGTGCATATATCTGGATGATTGTTACATTTCTAGGAGTGCCCTTAAGTCTGATTGTGAGGATTCTATCACTTACTGGATTGTAACCTAGTAATGCTTTTGATGTTGATTTGTTTGAGTACAAAGCCACTCCATTCTTTCCTCCTAATTCTCCACCAGAGTATATAAAGATATTATCATTCTCGCTCTTGAAGTGTCCTGATCCTTTCCATCGATGTTCGCAGATTCCCAAAATGTGTATCCCAGTTCTTTTCATCTTGTCACTTATTATTTTATACTTTCCCTCATACATACTTCTTATATTCCATGTTTCTACTCTTTATTTTTCTTTTTAGTTTGATACGGGGTTTTCCTTATAACTCCGTCAGGATTTTGTCCGTCATCACAATTACTAGTACTGATCTCTGTCTCACACTCTTCCCCAGTTTTAAAATTAGATCTATCTGGCCTGGCGGCCTCACCACCAGATCTTTTTCCTTTTCATTCATTTCCATGTCCCTTGCGGAACTTTGCCTCCCAACAGCACTCCTGTAGGGCTCTCGGTTGTGAGCGAGATGGCCTGCTGCTGATGCATCCATTTGCAGATCCTCAAAGATGTCTTACAGCCATCTTCGCCTTGGTCTTCCTCTCTTTCTTTTTCCCATTACGTACCCTTCCAAGACGGTCTTCTCTAGATTATCATGACGTTAAGGATATACTAAATACCAAATTTTAAATATTCAGTCAAAGGCAGAAATTTGATTTTTAAAGTAGCTGGGTCTGAATTTGAATATGAATATTTGATTTTGAAAGAATACAAAGCATAAATTTATTTGAAATTGGGTACCTCACTTTATGTGAGTATGAAATTGATCGATTGACATTCCTTTTGGGTCAGCATTGGCTCACAGGGTGGAAATAATATCTTTCCATGTCTGATGACTCGCCGCCGCCCTCTGTAGGTCTTGGGTGGATTTGAATCCCAAAGTTGCACTCTCTCTAGTGATGGTTCTATATAGAGTCTCCCTTGGCCTGCCTTTCTTTATTTTGCCCTTCGCTGACCATGTGAGGGTTTGGTGAGGGAGTCTGGATTCGTCCATTCTGAGAATGTGGCTGAGATAGGCCCAGCAACGTCTTTTGATGTATCTTGATACGTATACTTGGGTTGATTCCTGTCTTATTGACTCGTTCTCAGATATATCAAGTCTTTGATTGAGTAGACTGGTTGATTTCAAACTCTCACAACCATATGTTAACACTGGAATTTCTTTGACAGAAATATTAATTTGTTGTACATCTTACATCCTTACTGTGCCGTTAAATGTCACATAGGGCCCGCATGGTAGTTTGCTAAGATGTCCTGTCTTCGGCGAGTTTTTCTATCTCATCAAGGGATGTTATGCCCATTGAATTGGCTTCTCTTAACAATGTCCTTTTTTAGAGTTTCACGTGGTCGACCTCTTTTTCTTTGGCCTGTTGTGTTCCATTTGATAGCCTGTTTGGGGATTCTCTGATTGTTTCTTCTCATCACATGACCGACATATGTCCATCTTCTTTTTCTGATCAGCCACGAGACAGGTTGTTGTTTGCTCATCTGTCTGATCTCTGCATTGTTCTTGAATTAATTCCACTTTATACTGAGTATTTTCCTTAGGCATTTGTTTTCGAAATTTGTTGTAAGTGGTGGACACTTTATGAGAAGTATATTTTTACAAACATTAGAAATTAATAAATTAAATTTTACTATTCAGAATAGCAACATATGCCCGTGAGACCTGGACACCTAACAAAACAGCTGAGAAACACATAAATGCCTTTGAATGTAAATGCTACAGAAGAGTTCTCCAAATATCGTGGACACAAAAAAGAACAAATATATCTATACTACAAGAGCTTAATATTGAAGAAGGCTGGCTAGTGAAGAGGATTAAAGAGAGAAAACTGAAATATTTTGGACACTTTAAACGTCATGATAATTTAGAGAAGACCGTATTGAAGGATACATAATGGGAAAAAGAAAAAGAGGAAGACCAAGACGAAGATGGCTGCAAGACATCGTTGACGATCTGGAAATGGATGCAACAGCAGCAGGCCATCTTGCTCACAACCGAGAGGCCTACAGGAGTGCTGTTTGGGAGGCAAAGTTCCGCAAGGGACATGCAAATGAATGAATGAATTCAGAATTTGTTTCCCAAAGTGTTTGAATTTCATTATTATTTTGCAGAATGTAGATGCAGATGTAATATTTGGTACATTTCTCTCCTATATGTATTTATAGATATAATTATTTATTTTAATGAAAACTTGATTTTTATTACAAAATTGTAAATGAATATTTAGAAATAATTGTTTACATTTTTGCATTTAGTTTTGAAAGACATATTTATATACAAAGAACAGATTAAATATATCTTCCTAACTTATGAATGAAGTATTTGTTGTGAATATTTGATGAATAGCCAGAGAAAATTATGTTGCTGAAAAAACTGAAGGAATTTAGAACAAGAACCAAGCTGAAAGTGAAAAAAATCTTTGTCAGTAAAATATAATGTTCAAAAAAGAGGATGCAAAACTACTGTAGTCGTAATGGACACCAAATTTCAAACTTGTATCAAAATTTTATTTTACGAAATTAATGTTTCAATCTTGGCATGAAGAAACTTTAAGACTTTAACAATGAAATGATTTTCATTAAATTTGGTGTGGACTTTTATTCTTTGTGACTGAGGCCTCTGTTTCAGGAAGGTGTATGGCCTCCTCTTGCCTATATCAGAGAATGACATCACCTTGACATGGATCTGATTAGCTGTTGGATCTGTTGTTGTGGGATGGCTACGCACTCTTCCCACAGTGCAAGAGACAACTGTCGAAGATTTTTTGTGCCATGTCTCGCTGGCGGACTTGTCTGTTGAGTTCATCCCATAGCTGTTCTATTGGGTTCATGTCTGATGACGTGGATGGCCATGGAATGGTCTGGGCATTGTTGTCAGTGAGGAACTGGGTGGTGAGTTGTGCCACATGAGGTCGAGCATTATCCTGCTGAAAAATCGACTCTGGTGCAGCCAGAAGTGGAAGGACATGAGGACGAAGAATTTCAGCAACGTATTGTTGGGCATTCAGGCGTCCTTCAATTTGCACCATGTCACTTCTTCCCATGGAGTTGATCGTCCCCCACACCAGTACACCTTCACCACCATGTGGAGGAGACGCATCCACACAGTTCTGGGTGTAACGCTCATGAACTCTGCGGTAAACTCTTCTCCGTCTGTCGTGTCGCTGGAGCAGAAAGAATGATTCATCACTAAACCAAACCGTTCTCCAATCATTCGCAATGGTCCATTGATGATTCTGGTTCGCCCACTGCAGTCGGTTCTGGCAATGCCGGTCCATAAGAACAAGACCTCTGTAGGTCGTGTAGACAGTTCCTGACCATTTGATCTGAAATTCTAAGAGCTGCTGTCATTGACTGGACTGTTGAGAACGCAGATGCTTCAAGGAGTGTCAGTCTTTTATAGGCATTCAGTAACATGGTCAGTGAGTTTTGTGTTCAGAAAGTTTCACAGGATTCTCGTGAACTTGTCATGAGTTGTTGTCAAAAATGCTGTTTTGACTAGTGTCACTTTTTTTGTGTTCATGAATCATCTGCTGAGTACAGTTCAAGTCAGCACGTGAAGTTGATGTCCAAGTGAATGTTTCAGGCAATTTGCTCTTGTCAGATCAGCAAACTTTTTTAAAGCGCAACATTGTATTTGTTGTGTTTCTTTTTTTTTAACAGTATATAATAGAAAAACTTCTACCAACTCTATCACTCGAGAACATTCAGATAATGTAGAAGCAGACAATACTGGATGAGAAGTGTGAGTGGAAGAATTTTGAAAGCTGAAGAAAATAAAAATTGCAACAGCTCCAGAAGCTGAAACAGCAACAACAAATACTGTAAGATGACAACACAAAGCTGTGATACTTAGATCAATGAGTCTGTTCTCAAAGAATAAATTAAACAGGGATCTAAATAATAATTCAGGAAAATATACAACTTTTAAAATTTAATTTTTATAAACTTGATACTGTAACTGTAAAAAATGAGCCTAGCTCTGTTGCTGGTACAGGGAAGTGGCCTCATTACACTTGAGGCATGCCCATACATGTTCGACCCTTGACATCAGAATTTCTTTCAGTGTTTTTAGGGAGAGAGCTTCAATGTTGTGTTAACTGTGAATTGCTCATGATCCAGCATTTAGTTGGGATTTGCAACCATTGCTCTTGGCTACATGTAGTGCATTGAGTCATATGTGATAGGTACTTTGGAGGAAGTTGCCTTGCATTTGTTCATTGAGATGTTGCTTGATGGCTTTGTACAGGTCCAATTTGTCTGTTTTGATGAGGCCCTCTGGTCTGGTCCTTGGTGCTAGCTTTGTTGTTTCCATCGATTCTAGCATGGCCTGGACAGTATGATGTGTTTGATGTGGGATTTATTAATTATTTCTTGCCTTTCATTTCTAATAGCTTTTTGTTCCACTTTCCTTAATAGATTTTGAGAGTTGGTAATGATGGTGATGCAGTGTGTTTTCTGTGTCACAACTCATTTTAATGCTTGTGTGGTGGCCTCTGTTTTCATGTGCATACTTGAGCAGGTCTTTGTGTAAGCCCCAGCCAAGAGTAAGTGTTTTACCTCCTTGGTAAGCTGCAAAACCCCAACTGCATCTAGTTCCCCTGCTCACTGATTCATCTGTATAAATGATTATCTCCTCAGGAGTTGTATGTTTGTTAATGAGTTCATTTATTTCCTCTTGTATTTTTCCCTCTGTCCAATTTTGACATTTTTTGTAAGATTTATGTATACTTTAGTGAGATTTTGGTGGGCCTGGATGCAAGTAATCCACGCAGGTTCAGTTGTGACGTGTTGTGGATCAGTAACTATGCTTATTGATCCTTCTGCTTCAGCCATCCAGGATTTGCCTCTTTATTCTTGATCTTTCGATCATGTAAAGTTATTATTGAGTGGATGGGTTTTATTGTTGGTGGTTTTGAGGTATTCCTTTACTTGGGCACATTTGTGGTGGGTTTGTAGATCAGGAAGATTTAGTATGTATCTAACTGCCACCATTATCTTTGGTGTAGCCCAAAATGAATCTCATCGCTTTATTTTGTACTCTTTGAAATTTGGTTATTTGCGTTTTAGATAGCATTAATAGCCCAGGCCGTAGTCTATTCTGAACAGTATCAAGGCCCTCATTAGTGAAACTTGATACTATCACAGCGCACAATTCAGGGAAATTAAAAAAAAATTATACAGGCAAAAGGTGAGGAAATATATATTCCATGTTGATATTAGAATGGGTGTTATTATCATAAGCTCTGTGACAGGGAGTTGTCTTAGTGTTTACTTTCTGTCTGAATTTGAAAGGTTTTTGAAGTCACTTTCTTAACAAATGAAGAAGCCTTTTTTGAAGCTGAGCTTAATTTTCTTGGTTAAATGTATTCATATGGTCTGTCCTCAGAATGTTTCTTCTTGATAGTCAGTTTGAATACATCTTGTCAAGCTAGGATGTCTGCTTCAGTGTGTGTGTGGTGTTTAGATTGTCAGTGTTATCTAGGCACTCTGTCTTCCTTGTTTCCCAGGAACTCTCTGTTGTTGTCTCTAGGTCATTCAGTCTTTGAATATGATGTCAGTGTTATCTAGGCACTCTGTCTTCCTTGTTTCCCAGGAACTCTCTGTTGTTGTCTCTAGGTCATTCAGTCTTTGAATATGACAAAAGTATAACTGTCTTTCCTCGCTGGTTTTGAGGAGCCAGTTTTCTTGCCTTAAACAGTCATTTCTGATTCTATGTTAATGAATAAAATTTTGAGGTAATTTAAAAAAATAACTCACTATGTCAATCGCTGGACTGAGGTCTATGGGGAAGCATGACCACCAATACTAATAATGACTATGTTAGATGTAATTATTATTGTAGATTGTTGTTTCATTAAAAGGCAGCTGGTTTAGGTAATTCATTATGAGAATCAAATTCCAGTGTTAGGAAGTTAACATCTTGTTTAATTGCAAGCATATGAAGGCATACAAGAAACCAGAAATTGAGAATGAATTACATTTAGACATGTCAGACTTTTTTTTTTTCAATTGTCATCAGACTTTTTGTTTCAAAGGCAAGTAAAGACAAGACTGGATCCATAAACTTTCAATGATCATTTCATTTTAATTTTAATGTAAATAAAACATTGTTATTGCCAGTGCCTACCACTACACCCCATGATTAATTTTGTAAGTTAGTATTAAATTTACTTTGTCTTAATTTCATTTTAGTGAGAAACAAATCTAGAAACATCTTTGTTCCTCCTCCTCCCCTTTTCTTTCTCCTCCTTCCTGTCCTCTACCTACTCCCCCTAGATTAAAATAAGAAAGACATGTTGAGCTGAACAGAAAAAAATGTTTAAAAACTTTGTAATATGTAGTTAAGCTGAATGAAATAAAACAGTAAAACAAAATGAAGTGTAATGATGGGTGTAGTGAAACTTTAGATCACAAACAAAATACAGTGTAATGATGGCTGTAGTGAAACTATAGAACACAAACAAAATACAGTGTAATGATGGCTGTAGTGAAACTATAGAACACAAACAAAATACAGTGTAATGATGGCTGTAGTGAAACTATAGAACACAAATAAAATACAGTGTAATGATGGCTGTAGTGAAACTTTAGAACACAAACTAAATACAGTGTGATGATCGCTGTAGTGATACTATAGAACAAAAACAAAATATGGTGTAATGATGGGTGTTGTAAAAATGGTACTGTGAAGTAATGATGAATGAAAATGTTCCTCACTTAACCCATGAATGCAGAATATCTGATCAGGTAAATAATTTTTTGTCTTTTCTTTTTTCCATTTATTATTGTTTATCTTTTTTTTTTTTTGTTCTCATTGAAGAGAATATTTTGTATCTGTTGCTTTTGGTTGTATTTTAACTTTTTATTGCTCATCTGATCTTACTGCTCTCAGTAAAACTCAGACCTAAAACCTTTGTGCATTTTTATAATAAAGAAAATAAAATCATCCATCAGAATTTAGCAACAAAATGGAAAATTTATATTGACATATTTTGCCAACTGACCTGATTCAAATGCAGCAGCTATTTTTGTTACGAAATAAAAACAGCAAATGCATCTCATTATTTATCTTCCAAGCAATAAATATGTCCTAATTCAGTCACCTTTTCCATTGCTGCAGGAGAATCATTTATAGAATGTAGAACTTTGAGTTTTTCAAACAAAAGTTTGCACAGCATCTGCTCCTGTTTGTTGAGAAATGCTAAGGAAAGAGAAAACCGCTGTGACTTGGTCAGTGCCTCCAGTATTTCAACTGTTTGTGTGGCCTCACTGTCTTCTATTGACTGCAAACATTCCAGGAATTCTCCTAAGAAAGTCCCAGTAATTTCGACTCTGAATATTCCTATCAGAGCTCTGGCACCAACTTTGAAAAGATACTGCTTTTTTTCCTCTAATGTTTTACAGTGATGTACCCAGTGAAGTGTAAACTCCTTGCTTGACTTTGGAGGTTTGGCAACATTGTCCTGAAAATATAAAATGGCCTGAAATCATTTAGCAAGAATCAGCAGCAGTTATTTACATTACATCATGGCAACTCTTTGAAAACTAAACATAGCTCGTCCCAAATATGTCATAAGTGTCAGGAACTCATTAAACAAGAAATCTGTGATTATTTAACTGGCATCACTTCTAGATTGAGCAGATGACTTGCTAGGAAGAAAATAATATCACATTATCAGGGATATGAGGTCAGATATTGCACCATACTTGGTCGGTGAGTTTACGGTCACGTATGAAGCCAGGATAGAGGAATGATACATCTTCCAGAATCTGCTGCTTATGCAGTAAAATGTGTGTCAGAAATGAAATCTAGAGTGTGGCAAAGATTAAATCTAGAGTGATTGGTGAAGAGTTAGATATTAGTGGATTTATGGAATCGGTCAATGATCTAAGAAAATGAATATAAAAAGACAAGCATGAGCGCCTGTGGTGAGAAACACTGCCTTACTAATTATAGCATAGATTGAAGAAATGGTGGAACATACACTGGTAACTCCAATATCAACTTTCAATTGGCTGTAAGATAAAATGAATATAAAGTCAAAATATAAATGCCAAAGTCAACCCAAGTCATACATGAAAATTGTCATTTCATGATTTCAAATCTTTCTCATGAATTTGCTCAAATTTCGAGGACTAGTTAGTTTCACAATGTTGCAGAGAGATTGGGTTACCACTGAGGGCTCATGGATAGAGTAAACAACTGACAGGATACCCTGACAGTGCCATTCTTTGATGAGAAAATGCCAAAGCTGGTATCATGGTGGAACAAGTGCCCGAATTTGGGTGACAACTATGATACGAGGGGAAGTCACTAAGTAACTTGCAAATACCTGTTACAAAAAAACTAAATGCGACAGTAATTTGAAAACTTTTACCATGGCATAAAAATCGGGAGTCCGATTTCTGAACCATTTTCTTACATCTGTTTCCACCTCTTCATCACTCAAGAATCTTCTCCCACTAAGGTGGTTTTTCAATGGACCAAACAGGTGAAAATCACTTGGAGCTAAGTCAGGACTATAGGGTGGATGTTGAAGAACTTCCCAACCCAGCTGGCTAATTTTCTCTTGGGTTAACCAAGCCATATTTGGTCTGGCATTGTCATGAAGGGGAAGCACACCTCTAGTCAGCAGACCAGGATGTTTTCTTCGAATTGCATCCCATAGCATCGACAGAACTTCACAATAAGTTACAGAATTCACACTGTCACCATACTTCTGGAACTTGGTTAACAACACTCCTTGATAATCCCAGAACACTGTCAGCATAACCTTTCTTGCAGAAAGCGTAATCTTGAATTTTTTTGTGCATGGCGATGATGGGTGTTTCCACTGCATTGAGGCATGTTTTGATTCAGATTGGTAGTGGTGCACTCAAGATTCGTCTCCAGTAATAATCCTTTGGAGCATTTCTTCACCTTCATATGCATAATGACAGAGATGCTGCAATGACAAACCAAACTGGTTCATTTTGTGTTCATCATTCAGATCTCTGGGCACCCAACGTGAGCAAACTTTCCGAAAATTAAATTGCTCATGCATTATTCTGTAGGCTAAGCCATGTGAACATCTGACTGCACTTGCTACACTAACTATCATTACTTGTCTATCAGCTCTGATAATCTCATTCACATGTTGCACAGTCGCTTCTGTTGCAGTCTGAACAGGATGGTCAAGTCAGTCTTTGTCAACAATTTCAGTGCGTCCCTGAGAAAATTCTTTTACCCAGTTATAGACCGCTTTACGTGATAAACACTTTTCAGCATAAACTGTAATCATTTCCTTATGATTGTCCTCGACTGAATGTCCTTTAGCCCACAAAATCGCACTACACTTCTCTGTTCTTCTTTGGTACACACTAACAGTTGGGTAGCCATTTTATTATTGCTTTGCGCATGTAACTCCCAGCACCCCCTACATACAACTATTATAAAGTTGGATGATGGTACTATCTAAGGATATATTTAAATACTACCTGATAACTGCCAGTGATAAAATATTTCAATTTGCGAGTTACTTAGTGAGTTCCCTCGTATAAAAATAATGCAGTTAATGTAAGTTTTGTGTGTAATAAAATTTTTCTGTTTTTGACTTTTTTTTTAAACCAGCCAATTGGAGGTTGATTTTGGAATAGTCCTTGTATAAATTCACCACATGGCTGAAACTTACTTTCACTTGCCAGAAATTATATAGTAAAAAAACTGTCAGTTACAGTGTACACACTCATTCACTGGGGGAAACCTTGAGCTTATCTAGACCAGTCACCATGGACTTTGCTTGCTGGATTTTTAATTTAGTTTCTCACAGAAAGTCTCCAGCCATGCTGTGATTGGAACCTGTGTTTCTTTACTGAGAAGATGATATTCAAAGTGTGTAGCGATGCTGTCTTCAGATATACACATTCATACCCAGTATGTATATTTTATACACATACACAGCTTGGGTAAAACAGAGTGAATAGTATATCTTATCTTATAACTTATATCCTTCCCATGCCGTTAGACGTCACATAGGGCTCGCAAAGTAGTTCGCCAATTTTTCCTGTCTTCGGAGAGTCTTTCAACCTCAACAAAGGATTTTATGCCTGTTAACTTGGCCTCTCTTAATAATGTTCTCTTCAGAGTTTCACGCGGTCTGCCCCTTTTTCTTCGGCCTGTTATGTTCCACTTGATAGCTTGTTTTGGGATTCTCTGCTCATTTCTTCTCATCAAGTGGCCAACATATGTCCATCTCCTTTTCCTGATCACCCGTGAGACTGGTTGTTGTTCAGTCATCTGTCTTATCTCTGCATTGTTCTTGAATTCATTCCACTTGATGCCGAGTATTTTCCTTAGGCATTTGTTTTCAAAAGAGTCTAATTTCTTTTCTATTTCTTTAGTTGTTTTCCAGCTTTCGCATGCATAAATGAGGGTGGATATTACATTTGAATTGAATAGTCTTAACTTGGTTTTTGTGCTTATAACTTTTGAATTCCATATGTTCTCAAGATTCTTGAAGATTGATGCTGCTTTTGCAATTCTGATCCTAACTTCCTTTCTAGTGTCACCATCCTGGTCTATGTAGCTGCCAAGGTATGCAAATTGATTGACTTCTTTAATATCTGTCCCTTCTATGTGTATTTTTCCATTTTGATTGATGGGAATTTTCATTATTTTTGTTTTGTCCTTGTTAATTTCAAGTCCTATTTTGCTAGCCAGTGAAGATAGGCTATCTGTTTTTTCTTGCATGGAATTCACATTATTACTGATAAGAGTTATGTCATCAGCAAAATCAAGATCTTCTAGTTGGGTCCCATGTACCCAGTCAATACCTGTGTTACCTGTGCAGCATTTTTTCATTATGAAGTCTATTGTAATCCCAAAAAGTAAAGGAGACAGTATACATCCTTGTTTCACGCCTGTTTCAATCTGGAACCATTCACTTATCCCTTCTTCTGTCTTGACTGCACAACCATATCCATTGTATAAGTCCTTAATGATGTTGACAATTTTAGATGGTATTCCATATAGACATAAAATTCTCCATAATGAATCTCTGTGTATGCTATCAAATGCCTTCTTAAAATCTATGAAATTCAGTATTAATGGTTTCTGCTTTTCAATATGTTCTTCAAGTATTATTCTGAGAGTAAAGATCTGGTCGAGACAGCTTCTCCCTTTTCGAAATCCTGCTTGTTCTTCTCTCATTGCAGTATCCACTATATCTTTGAGTCTATTCAAAATGACCTTGCAAAATACTTTTGACACAACTGATATTAAGGTTACTCCTCTCCAGTTGTTACAGTCACTAAGGTTGCCCTTTTTTGGTATTTTAACAATGATTCCCTTCTTCCAATTAGAAGGGACCTTTTCTTCTTTCCAAATCTTGTTAAACATTCTCTGTAGTTGTCTCATGTTGTCACTATTGATAGCTTTTAGCATCTCGGCTGTTATTTCATCTTCACCTGCAGCTTTGTTGTTAGCCATTAAATTCACTGCTGTTTCAATTTCATGCAATTTAATTTCATCTAGATTGACATTTAGTTGTGGGGCTGGTAAGTCAGTTTCAAGGTTTAACAATTCTTTTGGGTGTGGTCGATTGAGTATTTCTTGGAAGTGTTCAGCCCATCTTTGCTTTTGGTCTTTATTTGATGTTAATAGTGTTCCAGTTTTGCTAAGGATTGGTCTTTCTTTAGATGTAATAGTACCTGTTAGCCTCTTTTGTATGTTATATAAAGTTTTGCTGTCTCCTGTTTTTGCTGCTTTTTCTGCCTCTTTCGCCATATTGTCTATGTATTCTCTTTTATCCCTTCTAGCTGAACTTTTTACTTTCTTGTCTATGTCTTTGTATTTTGCTTTTGCCGAATCTCTTTCATGATCTGCTTTTGCATTCAACATGTTTAATTTGACTGCTCGTCTTTCATGTATATACTTCCATGTTTTATCTGATATCCATGCTTTTCTATTTGGTTTTTCCAATCCAGCGCTTACTTTTGCTGCTGTGATTATGGCTGTGCTGTAAGAATTCCATAACTCATCTATACCTATCTCCTCAACTTCACTGGGTGTTTTGGAATGATTGGCAAGTTCCTGATTGAAATTAATGTTAGTATTTTCTTCTTGTAGGCTGTGGATGTTTATCTTTCTGTGTACTGATTTCTTGTGTTGACTTTTCAATTTTAGTTTTATTTTCCCTGAATAGTATATAGCATATTCTAAAATGAAAAAGTATATTTAGGATGAATTATGTGGTGGTTACAGCCAAATCTGATCTACTGCAAGAAGAGAAGAACATGTATGTCTGCAGTGCTGCCATTCTCTTCTCATTTCCTTGTGGAGCATAAAGCACACAAACTTCTGTCCTGTCCTGCACAAGCTATATCAATTCATTACATTTACAACTGTGTCATTCTTAAAGTTCTATACCAAAACTCATAATGGATCTTCTTTCTCTTTGACTTGCAGAGTCTGTGTTATTACATGATATCATCACATCTGTTGATTCTCAGCCATTTCACCGTTGATGTTATCCTCTACTCTCATTAAACAGTACTCAGTGAAGGCATTAGAAAAAAAAATGGAGTTCATGGAATAGATGAGCTTGCAAAATTGTGTCATATTTTGTTATATTTATTGCATATCTTACTTTTTCCTGTTCAGGGGAGGCTGCTGGTTTCTTAGTCTCAGGTGAGCTTTCAGGGTGTTTATGAGCTGACTGATTCCAGACCTGTGTGAATCTCCCAATGCTGCTTATTTTGTCTTTCTTTTCCAGTGGCTTCAGATGAGCAGCTAGAACCATTTCTCTGAAGGAAATGAGGATAGAGTTTATCAAGGTAGTCCACAGAAACTGTAAGATACATTTTTATATAATGGATGAAGGAGTAGTTTAATTTCAATATTTTCAGCCTGAAAGCAGCAAAAATTGAGAACACTTTCAGCAATAGAGAGCAAGAGCAAGATTTTTCTTTTCCAAGAATTATTTCACTAACTTAGTCTCCTGTGTTCTATAAGAAGATACTAGATTTTATGCAGTTCTATTTCATTTGCCATTATGTGTTAATGATGACTTCATGTTGATATAGTTTTTTGCAGCTCAAGCTCTTGAATCAGACATTTTTGAAAATCACAGAAATCAAAGCATACATTATATAATTAGTAGACTGAAACTTTTTGCACCAAATGAATGGACATGTCTAATGTTAAAAAGGTTATTTTGAATTCAGGTTTAGTACTGTCACAAACATTCAGGTTTAGTACTGTCACAAACATTCAGGTTCAGTGCTGCCATAAACGTTCAGATTCAGATTTGAAGACAAAAAATGCAAGTGCAAGGTCCTTGCACACAAAAACTGTTTCCTATTACTGTGATCTAATGTGCAAATCCAACATTAATACAATTATCCAAGAGAAAACTACAGCAAATTCTATGATCAAGAAAACCTTGCCTGGTTCAAAACCATCTTTTTGCCACTATATAGCCAAAATGAATATTTTTACATTAGAAAAAAAGAGTAATGAAACCAGGTCAGGATTTTTGTCATGCGATAAAAAAATTTAAAGCTTACCTAAAGTCATCATACGTTGGCACCCTTTGTTCAACAGCTCTGATCTTTGCATCATTTTCTCTCCAGTATCTTTCCTCATTTACCACAGCATTTTGAACTTCTTTCTCCAGTTTACTAAAGTCCAAATGGTCTGCATCATGAGAACTGTTATTAGATGACATTTCTGTTGATTAACAAACTTTGGTTAGATGGTGACAATATGTCAGAATGCAAAGGAAGAATAAAGAAGGCCAGATTTCAGCTGAACACTGTTGAGCTTAGAAGCAAATATAACAATACCTACTCGCCAGCTTCATATCTGTCTCATCAAATGCATTTCAGTATTGTGTATTTAATGATGATCTTGTGTCTATAATTTGAACAATGTATAACTTCCTTATTGTTCCAGCTTGATGGTTTTTTTTAAACATTAGTATCACATCCAGTTGTTAATCATTATCAGATAATAAATAAATACATGCCCTTAAAAATCTGTATGAAAGTATTGAAACGATATTCTGGTAAAAATACAATTTATTTTATTTGATATCCACCACGTTGTGACTTCACTATGTCTATTAATTTTGTTGGGAAACAATGTAATGTTATTATCGATCAAATTAATTTATGTTTTTCAATACAGAACATACATATTATTCAACAGCTAACTTGATATATTTTACATTGATGGGATTCAAATATGGAACCTGCTTAATTTCAATATTTTCAATCCGAAGACAGCAACAACAAAAAAAAAAATTGGACTGCACTTTATGTTTTATGTTAACTGCCGAGATAATACTGCTCAACGAACCAAGATGCGTCCTTCGCAACAATGGCGCAATTAAAAATTGTCCATCATGTTCTTACACAGAACAACGCATTACATTTGCAAATGTTCAGCTCGCAGTACATTAAAAACTGTAATTTGTATTCATTTATATTAGATTTTATATTAATATGCAACAATTGTATTTGATATATTTAGCTTTGATTTCTGAAGATTGCTTAATATAAATGTCGATTTTTGTTTAATATAAATGTCGATTTTTTAATATTTCCGTTAATGGCGGCTTCCTTGATTTGTTTAGTTTGGTGAAAGCCATTGGTCCAGTATTATAGTTTCTGTAGGCTGCACAATAATAATGAAGTTGGTAAGCTGAGCACGTGTTAAAAATCTGCGTTTTCAAGTATTCTACAGTTCACTGTTTATACGCACGTATTAGTTTTGTTCTCGTTCATTCAGTTTCGATCTAGAAATTGTTCATCATCATCATAGATTGATGAAAAAAAAGATCCACTTATTTTATGTAGTTTGTATCAGTGATCTTCTTAGGACTGCTAAATTTTAGGTGCAAAAATTAATTATTATTTAACAAAGCTTATTTTTTCCCCCTGTATTCTTATACTATTAATACATATTAAGATAATAAATATAGAAAACATCAACAAAAGCGACTTGATCATTTGCAGTGCTAGGATAATACATGTTTACCTATCTATGTGCTTTGTGTGAAATTTGCATCGTAAGAATAATGCTTTTTGAAGACCAAAATTTGAAAAATATTTTTAGAAGGGGCATAGCAGCAGTCAAGATTGACACTGGGTGTTATGAGCAACATAATGATGATTGAAGAATTTGGAAACATTAGTAAATAAGAATCTAAATGACACATAAGAGAGATTCAAACAGAGAAGAAAGATTCAGTGTTACTTGGTGGCTACAAGGCAATGTAGTCTAGAGCAATTTTGGATTGGGGCAGAATGGGTAAAAATGTACCATTTACAAAGAAGAGTTAGATTGAAAGCATCTTAGGATGAAGTCATGGTCAGAAATGTACAGTTTATGAAGTTTTGGTTGGATCTGAATTATAGAAATATAAAGAAGTCCTGACAAGGATTGATCTTCTATGACACTATAGATGTCTAAAAAGGATAGGTCTATTGAGACACTGTAGATGCCTAACAATGATAGATCCATTGAGACAATATAGATGTCTTACAGGGTTAAGCATTACTGAGACACTATAGGTGTCTAACAAGGATAGGTCAGCTGAGACTCTATAGATGTCTGACAAGTGTAGGTCTCACTATGAATATCCTACAAGGATAGATCTACTGAGACACTATATATATCTAACAAAGATCAGTCTACTGAGACACTATAGAAGTCTAATAAAGATAGATCTACTTAGACACTGTAGATGTCTAACAAAGATAGGTCTACTTAGACACTATAGATGTCTAACAAAGATAAGTCTACTGAGACACTGTAGATGTAACAGATAGATCTACTGAGACATTGTAGATGTCTAATAAGGATAGATCTGCTGAGACACTATAGATGTCTGACTAGGATATGTCTACTGAGACACTGTAGGTGTCTAACAAGGATAGATCTGCAGGGCCACAGTACATACTGTACTAGGAAAACACTATTTCAAACATTTGAATGCTTGGCTGAGATATTTTAAAAGTCATGTTACGCTGCCTTTCCTTGGTTACTTTCTCACAAGGGTTTATTGAAAGCTTCCTCAGTTCACCACAGAATGATGATAGTACAGATAATTGTTAATGAGATCTTCAGCTTTGCCAGAAAAGTAAAGGTGTAAATTTTTTTAGCCCATTTTATTATATGTTACTTTTCAGGTCTGTTTGTCTGACAACCCAAGCAAGCCATGTTTTGTGCTGTATTTCAAAAATGTTCAGATTATGTTGGACTGTGGTTTGGATATCAAACAGATTCTACACTTTGTACCTTTGTTGGTTGTCCCAGGGTAAGAGTCATGCCAGAATTTTGTATGGTTCTTAGTGAATAGTGAGCAGCATGGCATTAGGCTGAAAGGCAAGAGCAGCTGGATCTGTAACAACAGTGTGAATTAGACTGCAGAGAGTGAAAAAATATGAAAATGAAATAAATAGCCACATTAGGAGTGGTATTACTCTATGTGATACTAGGACAGCAAACAGAAATTGGAAGGAAAGAGAAATGGATTTGGAGAGAGAGGCAACATATGCCCAGGATGGCCAGTTTTCAGAGCCTGAAACATGAAAATTATGAGGAGAGTACAGTAAAGATTGTTTAGATGATTAGAGAGCTTATCATTGGAAAGCTCTTGGGAAAATGAAATTTAGGAAGAGAAACAAAATTATTTTAAAAGGATGAATAAGTGACACCTGAAAAGAAAGACAGATGATATGACTAGAAATGCAAATAACTGGACAGAGTGGAAAAACATGACTGGCAGAACCAACTATTACATCAGCACTTACTGAATGTATAAAGTGAAATGCTCCAGTAATGTAGCATATGCTTACTTTATAAAAATAAAACTGAGAAGTTAAAATTAGATTATGAGGATGTTTTTGTTTTCTCTGTATTTCACTGCAGTGAAGTAAAAGACAATAAACAAAAAGTAGAAGAAAAAAGATTCTGTGAAGTTAGAATTGCAAAAGCAGCATCAACTTTCAAGAATCTTGAGACCATACGGCATTCAAAAGTTATAAGCACCAAAACCAAGTTAAGACTATTCAAAAGTAATATCCATCCTCATTTATGCATGCAAAAGCTGGAAAACAACCAAAGAAATAGATAAGAAACTAGACTCTTTTGAAGACAAATGCCTAAGGAAAATACTTGGCATAAAGTGGAACGAATTCAAGAACAATGCGGAGATATGGCAGATGACTAAACAACAGCCAGTCTCATAGGTGATCAGAGAAAAGGAGATTGACATATGTTGGTCATGTGATGAGAAGAAACAGTCAGAGAATCCCAGAGCGAGCTATCAAGTGGAACACAACAGGCTGAAGAAAAAGAGGTTGACCATGTGAAACTCTAAAGAGACCAATGTTAAGAGGGGTCAGTTTTAGTAGGCATAAAATCTCTTGATGAGGTTGAAAAGCTCCAGAAAACAGGAAAACTTGGCAGGCTATCTTGCGAGTCCTATGTGACATTTAGCAGTATGGGAAGGATATAAGATATAAGATAAGATTAACTTTGTGAGATAAATTTATGTGTGTATATTCTTAACTAATTTGCCCATTACCAACATTCCATACTTAAATGTGAATCATGGGTTAAATTTTAGCAATTTCTATTCTTTTAAAACATTATATGTGTGTGTATGTATTTGTGTGTGTGTCTCTCTCTCTCTCTCTCTCTCTCATAGTATTAGTCACAACTTAAATGATACATTATAATTAACTGAAAGATGTCTTGCTTAATGTACAAAAATTTAATGATATAATAATTTCAGATTCCAGGTTTCCAAAGCTCGTACTTGGAGTCAGGGAGGAGACAGAAGAACACGTGTGCCAGATGAAGTGGTAATTTAGTGGTGAATCAAAGTGTACAAATGTCTGTGTGTCATAAATAAAACTGCAAATGCCTGTTTGTTTTAAGAAGATCATATCATTCCTTAATGCACTGATGATGCACTGTTGTATACATTGTATGTTGTGTCTCATTTTGCAGGAAGACATTCTCTGATTTCTGAGATCAGTCAGTCAGTCATTTGCATGTCCCTTGCTGAACTTTGCCTCTCTAACAGCTCTCCCATAGGCCTCTTGGTTGTAAGCAAGATGCCTTGCAATTTCTGAGGTAGTTTCCCCAATTGTCATACCTAAACTAAATGTAATTTGTGATGAGATGGGAAATACCTTGACAGAGACAGAAGAAATTCTAGAAAGATGGAAGGAATATTGCAGAGGAATGTATGAAACAACTGACTGTGAAAGCAGAAATCATCAGTGTGAATTATTGGAGGAGAAATAACCCGAAATGACAATAGAAGAAGTTTTATGGGCAGTAAAGAATCTGAAAAATGGTAAATCACCAGGATGTGATGAGATAACAGCTGAATTTATTAAAACAGGAGGAAAGGAATGTGCAACAATTTATCATGCACTATGTAAAAAGATATGGCATTCAGGTATTTGACCAAAAAAATGGGAAAGAATTGTATTCATACCACTGCCAAAAAATCATCATCATCAGGTGCTATACTGACTGGCATCAGCTATTATGCTTCTCCAGAGTACACGATCCTTCATGCAGGCCATCAGCTCAGTTGGTGATCTCCTCTCACACCATCCCATCAGACTGTCCAGTATCATTTCTCTTGGCCTTCCTCTTGATCTTCTTCCTTCTATTTTTCCTGTTGTTATAATATTTTCAATGCCCTCTCTTCTCATTACATGTCCTATGAAAGTACATTGTCTCTTTATTATCTTTTTGACAAGATTTTTTGTCTCTCCAGCTCTTCTCATACATTCTTCATTAGTTGTTTTTGCTGTCCAGGGGATTCGCAACATTCTTCTAATAAACCACATTTCTGCTGCTTCCAATGATTTTTGTGCAGACTTGCCTATTGTCCATGATTCACTTCCATATAACAAGATAGATTCAATGTAGCATTTTAGGACTCGTTTTCTAACATTCGTTGATAAGGATGTGTTGGCTAATATGTTTCTTATTCTCTGAAATGCAGTCTTTGCTTGGCATATTCTGTTCCTAATTTCTGTTCTGGATTTCCCATCTGAAGTCATTACTGCTCCAAGGTATTTGAATTTATGCACCTGCTTTTACTGCATTTTGGTGGATTCTGTTTCCTAGATATAACCATAGTCTCTGTCTTTTTGATGTTCAAAGTAAGGTGTTTCTGTTCACTTTCTTTGGTGACTTTATCCAAGAGATTTTGCAGGTCTTGTTGGTTCTCAGCTATCAGTACTGTGTCGTCAGCATACCGAAGGTTGGCAATATTGTATCCTCCAATTTTTATACCTGGTTCTGTGATGATCGTTCTTAGAACATTCTCGCTGTACAGAGAAAAAAGGTCTGGAGATAGTACACATCTTTGTGTACCCCTTGTTTTATAGGTTGATATTTTCCAGTTCTATTTTCAACATGAATTGGTGCTTCTTGCTCACAGTATAGATGTTTTCAAGCATTTTAATAATTTCATTATGTTTCACCTTGTCGAATGCCTTGGTGTAATCAATGAAGCATAAGTAGAGATCTTTCTGTACTTCTAAAGCTTTTTCTGTTAGTGTTCGTAAAGCATAAATGGCATTGTGTTTTCCCTTTCCTTCAACAAATCCAAACTGATTATCTACTATTTCCATTTGTATCTGTTTCTTTGCCAAAAAAGGGTAACCTGAAATTATGCACAAACTGCAGAACTGTTGCCCTGATTAGTCATGCCAGTCAGTAAAATTCTGTTAAAAAATCATAATGGGTAGACTGGTAAGAAAATAGAAGAAGAAGTCAATTTGGTCTAAGCTAGTTTCAGGCAAGGCTCACCTGGGCAAGAGCAGAAAAAAAGGCGAAAGACAGGCATTTGTGGAAAACCCTTGCGGAAGCCCCATGTGCCCTGGGCACTTAAGGTTCAGAGAGAGAGAGAGAGTTTCAGGCAAGGAAGAGGATCAAGCGATCATATATTAAATATAAGAGTAATAATAGAGAAATGCTGAAAGTTTAATGTGAATCTATATTTATCTTTTATAGACTATTCAAAGATATTTGATTGTGTACAATGCCAGAAATGTTGGGAAAAAAATGGGATTTCCAACACATTTGATACAATTAAGATCACTGCTGTATCCAGACCAACAGGTAGCAGTAAGAATAAATGGTGAAACAACAACTTGTTTGAAATAAAACAAGGGGTCCATCAGGGGTGCATATTGTCGCCTTACCTATTTAATTTGTATACTGAAAATATAATGAGGAATGATAGAGAAGATGTAGACAAAGAAAGTTACGATGCCATAACAATTGAAGGTTATGAAATACCAGAGATTAGATATGCTGGTGACACAGCATTACTGTCCACAACACAAAAAGGAATGGAAAAACTAATATTGTCAGTCTGTAAGAACAGCAAAGAGCAAAACCTCCATCTTAATGTGAAGAAAACTAAGTTGATGACAACTGACAAAACAAACAAGACAACTGATATATGTACCAAGAGGAAAAATTGGAAGAAGTGGAGAGTTTTGGATATCTTGGATCACTGCTAATGGAGAAACAATGAGGGAAATTAAAAGGAGGACATCTGTCGCTCTTCATACAGTAAAACAACTAAAGAATCTGTGGAGAGGAGCAGACAGAACTACAAAAATAAGATTTTTAAGGACATGCATCTTTCCCATCTCAACATATGCCTGTGAGACCTGGACACTTAACAAAACAGCTGAGAAACACATAATGCCTTTGAATGTAAATGCTACAGAAGACTTTTTCAAATATCATGGACACAGAAACGATCAAATATATCCATATTACAAGAATTTAAAATTGAAAATGGCTGGCCAGTAAAGAGGATTAAAGAGAGAAAACTTAAAGATTTTGGACACATTAAATATCATGATAATCTAGAGAAGACCGTCCTGGAAGGGTACATAATGGGAAAAAGAAAGAGAGGAAGACCAAGGTGAAGATGGCTGCAAGATATTGTTGATGATCTGCAAATGGATGCATCGGCAGCAGGCCATTTTGCTCATAACTGAGAGGCCTACAGGAGTGCTGTTAGGGAGGTAAAGTTCCGCAAGGGACATGCAAACGAATGAATGAATGAATTCCCTAAATACAGGTTCTGAAGTGTCTATGTTTACAGATGTTTTGACTGGAGCATAAGTGACAGTCCCTTCTTATTAGAAGCCAGTTTGCAACAAACTGTACTACTCCTGCATATTATTTTTCTCTCCACATTAACCTAGTCTTTCAGGTGATGTGAGTTCGGAGTTGCATGCTCCGTGTTCCAATTTTTCACAAATTGGAAGCATTATTATTATGGATGAGTATTAAAGTAGGAAAACAAATATAAATACATAACAGTGGAATTTATGAGACTATATATTGCCTATAGTAGTTCTTTTCATTGTTAGACATTTTTGTACATTGGTTTTAGGCAAGTCATTGTGTTATAGTGGATATATAAGATGCTTTATTTGTAATTCCCAGGCTCAAGAGTTGAAAGACTGTGGAGGCAGGTTATTGGTGGATGGTGCACCAGAATTTGCTATACCAGAGGTATGTTTTTGTGCTTCTTGTGCCTTGTTTCTGTTATTATATTTGTCTATATGTTTTAGCACATGTTGATGAAGTGTGTGGTTCAGCTGGGTTTTTTTAAAAAAAATGGTTTTATATTTGTTCATTAATTGAAATCAGGGCCACATAACACCCATGTGATAGTAAGTGGTACTTACTGTATATGTGGTCATCAGGCTCTCTGCTCTTTGCATGGCTGAGAGAAAGAAACCTAACTAACCCAGATGTGAAAATTCCAAGGTAGTTGATGGCAGGATTTTTTTTTTCTGGACCCCTTGGAACATTGTTAGATTTTGAAACATGTGAACCTTATTTGTGGGCTAATCAACAGTTGAGAAGGGAGTCAATGCAACATGGACAAGGACTTGATTGATCTTTATTTCAAAAAGGTTAAGAATTGGGCACACAGGCCCGTCAGATATGTTGTGTGACTGCTGTGGGAGATTATGCCAGTCAGATGTTAGTAGAATGAACCTGTGAGAGAAACTGCTCAACAAAGGAATGTGTGGCAGCTACCACAGAATGACTTTCTAAGACAAAAGGGAAGATTATGCAAGGTCCGGCAATTAAGTAATGAGACTGATTTTATTATGGCCAAGACAAAAATACCATCTATGAAGCAAATCATGGAATCCAAAGAGGCAGCCTTCATCTATGATCTGGCAAATTTTCATCGCTGCTGGATGAGCAGAAAACAAACAAGCTGCCATTTTATTGACCTAGTCAGAGGTGCAGTGTTACGTAATCAGCATGGTGCAAAAAGCTAACATTAAAATCTGTTTAAAACTCAGAAAACATGCCATTGAGACAGTTGAATTGATGTGACAAGTTTATGGGATAATTGTTTATCTCGTGCACAGATATTCTGGCAGTAATCACAATTCAGAAATGGTGTGGAGATGATTTTAAATGCAACTAGACATGGATGGCCAATTTCTGTTCATAAGAAGGAACTCATTGCAAAAATCAGAGAACGGATACAAGAAGATAGTTGTTTGACTGTGAGGATGATGGCAGATGAATTTGGTGTTAACCGAGAGACCGTTCGTAAAATATGAGTGGAAGATTTGGGCAAGAAAAAAGTTTCTTGCTGTTTTGTACCACATTCATTATCTGATGACCAGAAACATCAGCGTGTTGAGTACGTAAAAGACATCATCAGAACATGTTGCAGAAATAAACATTTCTTAACTCTTCCCGTGCGGGAGGAAAAACATGGACGTGTCATGGCGTGTGGGAGTAAAAATGCGGGTCTTGACTGTAAGGGGGTCTAGTTGTAAAATGGAATGGAAAACAGTATTTCCATGTACTTCCGTATACGTAATATGTGTCAAAGTGTAGCTAAATGAATGAAAATTTCATAAATGCAGAGTTTTTTAGGAAAAAAGAAGTAATGTGATGTTTTTAGACACTGATTGTGGCCAGCTGACCATTGGCTAGGCCTAGATTCGCGCTACTTACCCCTACTTACCATCTAAGATGTGTAGATCTACTTGTCGATCTCGTATTGTGACTCCGTATTGCATTTCCGCTGAATGAATGTCTGAAATAACCTCCTATCTACTTCTCCAGTCGTCTAAATATGTCTAAATCTACTTAGAAAACATTCAAGAGCAGCGGGGTGGCCATAGGCTATGTCCATACCCCTATCTACATCGTCAAAAATTGAAAAATTTCCATGCTTCACGTCCTTGTTCTCGCTCGGCATCGCTTGTAACTAGGCATGCATTCTCCATTTTGAAAGTGTCACTGGAATCGCGGACGAAATATGTACAATGTAAATGTTACACCGCTTGTTTTAATGGAACAAACAATGTCGAATTTTCGACCATACGCACGCTGGGGACCACCGGAAGTGTCGAAAATTCGGCCATACGCACGGAAAGAGTTAAATTTGATTGTTGCAGAGGATAAAACATGGATTTTCCACTATGATCTCGCAACCAAGTGCTCAATGGAAGTCATCATCATCACCAAAAGGCAAAAGTGAAAGACAATGTTGGTGTGGTTCTATGATAACAAAGGAGTTATTTACAAAGAATTTATTCCAGAGGGACAGACTGTCATTGTCAAAGTTTATTTAAGTAATTTGAAACGCATATTGAAAAGGATTCTCTGAGTCCGACCCGAGTATTCAACAGCTGGCAGTTTTTTACTTCTTCATGATATTGCACTGGCTCACTGGTCAGTAGTTGTACAGGAATTTTTGGCCTAAAAACAAGTGTGTGTTCATAATCATCCACTTTATTCCCCAGATTTGTCTCCCTGCGATTATTTTCTATTCCCAAAATTAAAGTTACCATTGAAAGGACGCTTCTTTGGCGATTTTGAT
Organism: Achatina immaculata; assembly: GCA_009760885.1. NCBI lineage: Eukaryota > Metazoa > Mollusca > Gastropoda > Stylommatophora > Achatinidae > Lissachatina > Lissachatina immaculata. The sequence goes on from CM019714.1 coordinate 23,687,286, forward strand.
GACATCCAAAGGGCCGTAACATTGAGTTCTACTTTGTTTTATGTTACCTTACTTTCTCTTCCCCTCTTCCCAGCCTACACACAGGCATAAAAAGAAGAATGAAATCTAAAGAATTTAGGACAATATTTTCTTTTGTATGTAAGATTTATAAAGTTCAGTGCTTTCTGACAATATACTTAACACTGTTAAGTCCATTCTTTTCTCATGAATTGATGTATTAGTCCTGATAGTCATTCTCTTATTCACATATTCACACATACATACTTATACTGTACATTCTCACATACTTGTGCGTGCATGCATGCATGCATGCATGCTTGCTCATTTGTTTGGTATTGTTTTTGAAATGTATTTTCTGTGCCTGAGTTGTATAGTTTATGTAAGAAAGAAATTGTTTTGTTGACAGACAGGTATTATAAACTTGTCCACATTGGATGCTATCCTGGTCTCCAGCTACAGCTGCATGCTTGCTTTGCCATATATAACAGAATACACAGGATTCAGGGGAAAGGTTTACATGACTGAGCCCACTCTACATATTGGAAGGTAGGATTATATATATATATATATATACACTAGCTGATTACCCAGCGTTGCTCGAGAAATTATTAATTATTAATACTGCGGAGTGGATTTGAGATCGCCATGATTCTCCCACTGACAACCTTATGTTCCTTGCTCAGGAGTGGGTTCACCCACGAAATTATTCCTTGGGGTGAAACTAAAAATGTTTTATATAATCAAGTTTTGAGTTAAATTAATATTATAATGAATTTGTAAAAAAGACTTTACTCAGTAATGTGTAGACTGCCCCTGTGACTTGTTGATTGTGATCGAGAACGCAAGTCTCACTGGAAAATGCAATCTCTTAAAGTTAAAAGGTAGATCTGTCAGAATGAGTGGTATCCATGGGATAAAAACTGCTTCACTCTCTCATTGTCCTGTTAAGATAGTCACTTCAACTACGTTACTCAGCATCCTCTTTACACACAGCTTTGTGCCATTGCAAACTTTTGGCAGGTTGAGGTTCTGTAGTAAAATAATTGGAGATCCCACCCTAATTTACACCCCCTCTCACCCCCCATGCCGATGGGGGCTGAACTTGGATGTAAACGGTATCGGGAGTGTCACTACTCATCTCAGCGACCCCGAAAATTATGGAATCGACAGTAATATCGATCGTTTTCAATTACATTTACATGTCACCCCCATCTCACCCCACCTCTCTCCCACTCCCAAGCCAATAGGGGCTGACTAAGAGACCATCAAAATTATTTGGACTTGCCATCATCATCATCATCTTCATCATCATCGCCTTTCACTCCCCGGAGAGCATAGTCCACGGATAAAGGCTCTCCAGTCATCTCTGTTCTTGGAATTATTCTCTACTTCCTTTCATGTGTCTCTGAGCACTGTCATAATGTCTCTTCTCCAAGTAAGTCTAGGTCTTCCTTGTTTTCAATTTCCTTGAGTGTGGCCAATCCACTGGTTTTCCTCTCAGTGTTTCTGTAACTATAACACTTTCAAAGTGTGACTTTTCTACTTCACTGTCTGTAAGTTGATATTGTTTGATATTCTTCAATACTCTAAAACTTTATCACACAATAAGAACTTCACTGTCTATCAATGATGAGTACATGTGGTTATGAAGATTACACTCTACAGTGATTTGATGATACGTTGAAGTCCCTTCATCCAAATACTCATGACAAAGAGTTTATTTTTCACTTCTGTTTCAATATCGCAGATGCCATATAGTATAAATTTCATCAAACATTTCATCAGGAATTTAAACAAATAATAGCATTTCATCCCCTAGCAAGCATGTGAACAAGTCTCCAAATTTTAACTTTTAACTCAAGTTCTCCTAGTTCACAGATTCAGTGCTTTGAGTCCAGGTCTCTTGATCTCTGGTTACCTATGTCTTAGTCTGAGGGTCCACAATCATAAGCTTGACAGTCTTCATTATACCATATCTATTGACTTGGAGTTCAGGGTCCTATTAAATCAGGGTCCTCTTGCCTATCCACTGAAGCTTCTCTCTGTCTCCTTACTGATTTCTTCTGACGGTCTTCCTCAGCCACTCAGTCACTGGTTAGTACACTCAGTTGCAGTTTACTAATGAGCAAAGTCTGCTTGCCCCTTCTCTGGACTTCTGTTCTTATCTCACTTCTGATGGCTCCTTGGCTGTTCTGGTCAGACCTTCTTTCTTCACTTTTTACTGTCCACATGCACTGACTTGCAGTCCTGGTCAGTCACTGCTTGCCGGACCGATGGTGTTCTGACGATCTCCCTCTGCTGTCTCCTCTCTCCTGTACTTCTGTACTTCTTCATACAAGAAGGCTTGATGGATTGACCAATAAGTATTTTGGCTCCACCCTTCAGATGTCCACTGGTTCCTATGAGCATTCTGATTGGTTACCACGTCTTAACATATCAGGTTATCGTTGACTAATGTCTACTCCTTGTTTTCAAGGTTGTGTGCAAATTGCATCCTAAGGTTAGCAAACATGTCTCACCAGTCAGTTGTGTCAAATCTGTCTTATCTAATTGTTATTATTATCTAAGTCCACAGTCTCTTTCATGTCGTATGCTTCAGGGATTAGTTCGTTTATTTATTTGTCCTGCCACCAGTCTCATGACACTTCCTAAATCCGTCTAATCTTAGTGTCTATTTTTCTACCTCGGCTATTTGCTTGTGTGTCACTGCTTTGTTATCGCTGGACCATCCTACTTTCTGGTGTCCCTCCTTTGTATTATCTATATCTCAGTGTCACTGGGTCTGCCTTTTCAATTTGTTTGTCTCTTCTGTTTACTTTTATCCGCGTCTTGTTGTGTTAGTGTCATGGAAGTTTTATACCTTTCTCTGCCTCCTTTTGTCTGTTGCTATTTGGCATTACTGTTTTCTATACAATATATTCTTAATCATATTCAAAATCATATTCATTAATAACAATAGTATAATCATTACTTACAAGTCCATGCTACATAACGCTCCAGTTTTTTTACTGCTACTGAACAGTTACTAAAGACTGTGTCAATAAAACACCTTTTTTTTGGGGGTGCTAATTGGCTAAGTCGATAGCTGTTCTCTAGTGGCTAGACGGCTGCTCGTCCTACTGGAGTCCATATTCATATCCCAGGTAATTCTCTGTGGTTTTTCTTTCTCTCATGTCTCATTAAACTGCTTTGTCTACGATTTTTTCGAGGTATAATCCTACAAAACTGTGTTCTCTTACTTTAGTGCACCAAAGCCTTGTAGTTTCCTTTTATAAAAAATTGTTCCTTAAAACTATACCTGAAACTAACTTCATGCAATAAGTATTCGTTTGTTTGTTATTGTTGTTCAAGTTTGTACCAGACATGGCAGGAGATTGTGTGTATGTTTGTCTAAAAGTTGGTACCTGCTATGAGAGACTGAATCTAAGCTACAAAGTTTCTGTGTGTCACGACCTCATTTCTTTCCGGGTGTCACGATCCCTTGTGTCTATTGAACAGTTACTAAAGACTATGTCGGTAAAACACCTTTTGGGTGGGGGGGGGGGGTGATAGTATGCTGTTCTCTCATGGCTAGACGGCTGCTTGTTCTACTGGAGCCCGTGTTCGAATCCCAGGTAATTCTCTTGTGATTTTTCTTTCTCTCATGTCTCACTAAAGTGCTCTGTCTACAATTGTTTGTTTAGATGTGATCCTACAAAACTTGTTCTCTTACTTTACTATGCCAAAGCCTCATAGTTTTCTATTTATAAAAAATTGTTTCAGTTTTTTTACAGGGGACAGGTCATTGGCCTATCCCCCAACCTCCTTAGTTGCCTCTTACGACATACGTGAAAGATGGCAGTGGTCCTATTCTTTTCTCCTCAGATCTGGGCCCCAGTAAGCAGACAGACTTGCCATGAGAGGCTACAAATGCTGCTCTTAGACCAGCAGTGCTCTATTTCATGATTATCTCCCTTAGGCCGGTCTTTTTTCCTTATTGAATTTAGTGGATAATATATCACCCCCTTCCCTCCCCCACTCTTGGGGATGCCATACCTATACAGTACTTATCTCCAGACTGTAAGTCATATGTGTACTAGGTTTGGTTGAAATTGCTCCAAGCATTCCAGAGTTATGGTGGAACATCCACAAACACACATCCATTTATATATATATAGATATAAAGTGAAATATATATACTCAAAAACTCAGGTCAAAAGTTTAGAAATGAACATATTCACTATGATTTTTCTAGAAATGATGCAATGATAAGTTTAGCTTTTACTAAAGGATGTAATAAAAATTTTCAACAGTAAAATAAATTGTATAGAGTGATGATTTTATTTTGTATTTAACAAACAACTCATGTTAAACTTAGAGTTTTGGAGTTCTTTTAATCAGTGCCATGAGGATAAGTGATATTTTGTGTGAATTTGTCAGTTGAAGTTTTCTTTCATTCATTTTTGTTTTGAATGCATCCTTTCACAATCAGTCATACATGCCCTTCAGGGTCTTGAAAGTGTTACTTGAATCTTTCACTGGTGTCTTCCACTTGTCTTACATTTGTGTCTTCCACATGAGTCTTGCATTTGTGTCTTCGACATGTGTCATACATTTGTGTCTTGCACAACTGCAGAATTTACAGTTGATCTCAAGTTTGTGAAACTTCAGAATTTTTCTACAACTTGATGGTCTACAAATACATTATTCTAGTGATCTAAATGCTGCAGTCATTCATTCATTCATTTGCATGTCCATTGCGGGACTTTGCCTCTCTAACGGCACTCTTGTAGGCCTCTCAGTTGTGAGCAAGATGGCCCGTTGCTGATGCATCCATTTGCAGATCATCAACGATGTCCATTATTAGTTAGCAGTGATCCAAGTGATTAAGTGATTAAGCAGTGATTAAGGAATGGAAAAACTAATTATGTCAGTCCGTAAGAACAGCGAAGAGCAGAACCTCTATCTTAATGCAAAGAAAACTAAATTGATGACAACTGACAAAACAAATAAAGCAGCTGAAATATATATCAGTGAGGAGAAATTGGAAGAAGTGGAGAGTTTTGAATATCTTGAATCACTGCTAACTAATAATGGAGATACAATGAGGGAAATTAAAAGGAGGACATCTATTGCTCTTCAGAAAGTAAAACAAATAAAGAATCTGTGGAGAGGAGCAGACAGAACTACAAAAATAAGATTTTTAAGGACATGCATCTTTCCCATTGCAACATATGCCTGTGAGACCTGGACACTTAACAAAACAGCTGAGAAACACATAAATGCCCTTGAATGTAAATGCTACAGAAGAGTTCTCCAAATATTGTGGACACAAAAAAGAACAAATATATCTATAGTACAAGAGCTTAATATTGAAGAAGGCTGGCTAGTAAAGAGGATTAAACAGAGAAAACTTAAATATTTTGGACACATTAAACGTCATGATAATTTAGAGAAGACCGTATTGGAAGGATACATAATGGGAAAAAGAAAGAGAGGAATACCAAAACGAAGATGGCTGCAAGAAATCGTTGACGATCTGCAAATGGACACAGCAGCAGCAGGCCATCTTGCTCAGAACCGAGAGGCCTACAGGAGTGCTGTTAGGGAGGCAAAGTTCCGCAAGGGACATGCAAATGAATGAGTGATCCAAGATATTCAAAACTCTCCACTTCTTCCAGTTTTTTCTCATTGATACATACATCAGCATAATTTCAGGTTACCCTTTTTGGCAGTGGTATGAATATAGTTCTTTTCCATTCTTTTGGCCAAATACCTGAATGCCATATCTTTTTACATGGTGCATGATAGATTGTTGCACATTCCTTTCCTCCTACTTTAATAAGTTTAGCTGTTATCTCATCACATCCTGGTGATTTACCATTTTTTTAGATTCTTTATTGCCCATAAAACATCTTCTATTGTTGGTTTGGGTTCCTTCTCCTCCAATAATAATTCACATTGTTTATTTCTGCTTTTACAGTCAGTTGTTTCATACATTCCTCTGCAATATTCCTTTCATCTTTCTAGAATTTTCTCTATCTCTGTCAAAGTATTCCCCATCTTGTCACAAATTACATTTAGCTTAGGTGTGACATTTCTCGTCGGTGTCTTCATTTCTTTAAACATTTCACTATCTCTTCCACACTTCTGATGTCCTTCTATTCTTTCACAACAATCTTGTATGTATTGTTTTTTGTCTTTTCTTATGTTTCTTCGTACTTCTTTTGTTAAAGATTTATATTTCTCTTTGTTGTTGTTTGTCACTTTCCATTGCATCTTCATTTCTCTGTGTTGTTTTATCAGTTCTAGTGTGCCTGCTGTAATCCATCCTTTCTTTTGTGTTTTCTTTACTGGAACCATGTCTTTAGCTGTTGTTATTAAGATATCTCTGGCCTGTGTAGCCAGATCATCTAGTGTCATCTCCTCCTGTACAGCCATCAGGATTTTGAAACTGTTCTTCACTTCTATACTGTATTGTTCTGATATTTTTGTAAGATCAAAGCGGAGTGGTCTTGATCCTGCAACTGTCTTTTTTATCTTTATCTTCATGTCTGCTATTAATAACTCATGGTCCGTGTCACAATCAGCACCTGGTAAAGTTTTTGATGATGTTATAATTGATCTCCACCTTCTTTGCACTAAAATGTAATCTGTTTGATACTTGGTTTTCCCATCAGGTGATGTGAGATCCAAGAATGCTGCAGTAGCTTGTCCTAGTTTTGCTGTGATTTTTTTTTCCCTGCTGTCATCAGTAGTGACAAAGCTTCTAAGATACCTCATTTTACCAGCACTGGATGTATTTCTTCACCTTGAATTTCTCCATTATTACTGGCAATGATTATCATTATTTTGCTTCTGTTGACCCAAACATTAGGACATTAGTTTTAGCTAGATATGTTTCATCTTTAGATTTGTGCTCAGTATAGAACATTAATGGGTAAGCAACAAAGACTAAGTAGTCAGTCTTCCTGCAAGGTCTTGGGTATTGTCTGTTCTCTCAGTCATTCTCTGATGCATTGTTATCAGTAGCAGCAGTGGAAACATATGGCTTTACCAAACACTTGAAATAGAATTTGCCACTGTAGTGTTTTTGATGCTAAACAGAATATTCATTCAGTCATATCATTAAGAATGTGGAGAAAAATCCAGTTTCAGTCAACATTTTCATGCTCTATATTGACTGCAGTGACTCCCTAGCTCACTTTATCTCTTACCTGCCTGGTGGACCTGAACAAGTAATTTCATATGAATCTTTTCATGTTGTCTACTCACTGGTTTCTTTTCTTAATCTTCCTGCAATTTTGTTTCAAGCAATCTCCCTCTGATATCAGTTCTATGTTCTTTCATCAATCTGGTCAGATTCACCTTCTTCTATGTGACAGGATGATGGTACAACCAATCCCTGTTATACCCATAGCTTTGTTAGTAACCCAGGAGAGTTGGAGGTTATGAGAATAAATTCCAACAGAAAAATCTACAGGATAGGACCTCAAAGTCATTGACTGTGAGATTGAGATTATTTCATACCCATAGGTTCTGGCTTCAGTTGCAACTCTGTAAGATTTCCAGATATGACCATGCCTAGGATGGTATATTATATATACAAAGTGTTTTCTGTAAACCAAATGCAGGAGATATCAAACACCTCTTCTGTGCAGTATGTGATTACTTGTTTGCTCTGATTAGACCTGAACATCAAAATCTTGCTAAAAAATTTATCCCTGTTGTATTCTAGCATTAAATGTTTACTAGTATTTGTTTTTTACTAGTACTTGACTGAGTAGTTTCTGTTCTTGCTGTGTGTCACAAACCAGACAGTATATGGAAGAACTGGTGAAGTATGTGGAAAGGAATCCCAAGTCTAATGTGGCATCTCACTGGAAACAGGAAAACATTGTCAAGTAACTTGTTCTGTTGTGTAGTGAATGGTCATGTTTTGTACTGTTTGTGTGGTGACTTGGTCACATGTTTACATTGCTTGTATAGTGACTTGGTCATAGTTTTTACCGTTTGTATTATCACTTAGAAGAGTTTTGCGAGTTCCCTGGACAGCAAAAATAACAAATGGAGAATGTTTGAGAAGAGTGGGAGATACAAAAAAACCTTGTCAAAAAAATAAGAGAGAGACAGTATACTTTCATAGGACATGCAGTGAGAAGAGGGGGCATTGAAAATATTATAACAGGAAAAATATAGGGAAGAAGAGCCAGAGGAAGACCAAGAGAAATGATACTGGACAGTCTGACGGGATGGTGTGAAAGGAGATCACCACCAACTGATCTAATGGCCTGCGTGAAGGATCGTGTAGTCTGGAGAAGCATAATAGCCAACGCCAGTAGGCAGGGCACGTGATGATGATGATGATGATGAGATGATGATACTTAAAATTAGATTTTTAGAAATATTTAAAAGCAATGCAAATTTCTCTCCATTTCTCATGTATTAAATGAATGAGTTAATTGATTTCATGTTTTGTAATAAAACTCAATCATCTGTTGCTTATTTTGAGTGTACATGAGAGATGTATGTACTACTTGTTTGTATACTGGAATGTAGAGAGTGTGATCTTACATGAAACAGTTTTGCTTGTTAACTGTTTTATTTTGTGATCAGACTAATTGATTGTCTTAGTAGTGCTTTATCTTTATATAAGTTCATCCATTCATTGTCCTTAAGTGTTGACTGCAACACAGTCTTTATCCAGTTCACCTTTTGGGTTCATATAGATTAACAACAAATCCTTTCTGCACCTCGCAGCCTTCATCCAGCTGTTGGTAATAGTAATTTCATTACAAATTACAAATACAGGTTAATTTATGTTTGCAAACCATTTGTGTATACATTTTTATCATGCAGTGATCTCGTTATTTATTATATATCATAACACACGGATGTTGTTGTGTGTAATTACTTGTATTTTGAAAGTACCTAACGTGTTAGGGGAAAAAAATGTAGCCTTCTGTTGTGCCAAAGAGGCATTTAGGGATATGGTGCAAACTCTGTGCTGAGATGCTTTACCAGTAGTTTCCTTCACTTGTCATCACATGACAGGGTGATGTGGTCAGCACCATGCCTGGCCATCTTTCTTTCCCCAGCTCCAGAAGGAGCCAGACACTCATTTCTGCATTTGGGTGACTGGATTGCTTCCGGCTGGGCTTGAACCACTGACCTCCATGTGAGAGATAAGCAGACTTGCCTGTTCATTTAATATATTTTGATTTTTCTAGATGATAAATTTATTTCAGTAAGAATCCATTCATGACAGTCTCAGAAGCTTACTCAAAACCACTTATAAAATATACAGGAACTTGCCTGCCCCACTAAGAGATACCATTAACCCACATCGGTGGAGAAAACTGTACACGCTACATGACATCAACTCAGCTCTCTCTAAAGTGCAGCTGGTGGGATTCAGTGAGAAGGTGGTAAGTTGATGAATTTCATCATTGACTATGAGATGGACAGATGCTAGATCAGGCAGACTTTGTTCTTATCCTCATGGAGGCAGGCAGGATAGATTTTGACACATTCTTTGACATAGAACATATGGTTGAGACAAGAAAACTGAGAGTAAAAATATGATAGTGCCAAGTATGAGTGTTAAGTAACAGATACAAGAAGAACCGAAAATAATTTGTGTCTTTAGTAACTGTTGAAGGATATATTGAGAATATTAGATCAGTCATGGACTTGACCATATTTCAAGGATGGTGATCCAAACAATCGTTTGCTCCTGTTATTCTGCTCAACACCATATAGAGCGAAAACTTTCAGCTAATTCCCACCACAGACAGCCATCTTTACTGGTGTGATTTAATTCTGTCAAGTTTCGGTTTCATATTTTCAGTTTTCCAATCTCACTGTTTTCCATGTTTATGACTTGGGTATATTTCAGATGAATATTGCACCTTTTGGCAGTGACGTTTCACTTTTGGAGAAATAAGTGAAGGCCAGACAGGTAGAGCAGAAGTGTTGCTTATGCAGAGAGACTGGATGTGTAACATAAATGAAGTTTAGGATCTGAGTGGTAAAATCAACTTGGATTTTCTGAATGAAGGTTGTGGTTTCATTCTCCACTGTGCTGCCACTTATATTTGTCAGGGTTTTTCTTGGTGCAGCAGAGTTCAAGCTCTGTGCTAATATCCATCTTCCAAGTAGGAGATTGAAGGACCTATGGATTTATATTGAGTATTGTCATGATTTAACATTGCAACATAAACATAGTTAATTGGTTGTGTGGTAAATTCCATATTCTCTTGAGCTGTTGTTACAACATGAATCTAATTTGCAACTGAATGATCTTTGCAAAAACCTTTCCAACATGATGTTGTAACAATGACCTCTTGTATTACTTTACTATTTATTGTTGTTATTGTTTTTCGCTGTAAATATGGTTATAGTGGCAGATCTCTGAAACACCCTCTCTCTTTGTGTTTTATTAAATATGTAAGAGAATTGACTTGTTCACAAGAAATGGTAAGCTGCTTGGTCAGTTCTCCATGAAAGCAAGAGACAGACAGAAAGTGGAGTAATATTGCAACTGAGATTACATTGTGGAGACTGCACAGGGTGATGAGTTCTGTTTCACTGTTTCCTTCATGCTTTATCCATCTCTCCCAGAGAAAGCAGTCTGGCAGACTAAATGATGTTTTCTGAGCCAGTTTCACATAATTGTTGACTTGATTTCTGTTATGACCTTTTCAGGATATCTTTGGAGCTCTAACTGTTACTCCAGCTAGTTCTGGTTGTTGTATTGGTAGCTGCAACTGGATCATTCATTCAAAATATGAAAAGGTATATTTGTTATGTGCAGTGTATTATGCTTGTAGGAGAAAACTATTATTTTTTTTGTTTGATAGAACTAATACACAGAATGGATGTAGCAAAAAACTGCAATTTGCTTTATTTGATACACAGAATGGATGTAGTTGAAAACTGTGATTTGCTTTATTTGATAAAACTAATACACAGAATGGATGTAGATGAAAACCGACTCCTCAACAACATCAAGAAAAAAAACTGATCCTGCTTTGGTTATGTTAAATGGCATGATGACCTAAAGAGGGCAGAAATGAAGGATATGGTTCTTGGCAAATGAGAGAAGGGCAGCCAGAAAAACAGTGGACTCCAGGTGTCACTGACATTCCAAACAATACACATTATAGCTAGACAATGAGACATTTTCTGATTGGCTGTCAAAAGAACAACATTCTGTGAAGGACAGGCCATTTGAACATAATGTGTAGAATGTTATTTAAAACAATGGTTAACTAATATGTGATTTCAACAGCAGAGAGTATCACTTTTATTTTCCAAGGGTTAATGAACTAATTGTTACCTGAAAAAAAACTGATTTTTACTTTTGCCATATTGTAGAAATTGTTTTGTTGTTGACAGCATAAAAACTAGATGAATATACACAGAAACCTACCATCTGTGAAAACAACCAGATTTTTTTCCCCTTGATGTTGGATCATTTTTAATCAGCTCTGTGTGATTTATGCACCTGGCATGTAATTTACAGACATGCAGACATGATTGATAGAAAAGGATAAAATAATAATAGCATGGGACTTGCATAACTGAGAATGATCTAACCAGGTACCAGAAGAGTAAGAAGGGCAAAAATTGTATATATTGGTCCATTTGTGCTGAAAAAAAAAAAAGCAGTATGAATGATAATTATAAAATGTGTAACAGTTATATGTAAAATAGAATTATACTGCTGCCTGAGTAAAGATGTGCCAACACGACACCAACTAAAGCCGTATCAATGTCGTGCAGTGAGGAAAATTGCACCACATATAAGATTGTATTACTTTAGATAATCGGTGGAAGATGATGATGAAGCTGTTTATGTAAGTGTCTAGTGAAATAAAAAGTTTGTAGTTAAATTTGTCAGACTACTACTCAGATAGGAAAAGGTTCTATCTGGAAGTCTTATCAATTATTTCGGCGTTATTCACAAGAAACTGAACATACCCAGATTCTCAACAACTCCACATGGACAACAGCCACATAACTTGAAACTACTGACAGCCCTCGACAAAACTGACACGTAACAGTGTGGATTAAATTGAAGAGAGTTTGAAAACATCAGCAGATTTATTTATGAGAAATAATGACAGATGACTGATGCTGATGAATTGCATAGACAGAAAACATGCTTGAAGCTCCACTTCCTGGCGAGAACAATTGTTAGCCACATGAGGAGGAAGAGGACAACTCTCTCACAACAAAGCCGCAATTTTCCACATGGAAAAGCAAAAACTTGCATAACTTACATCTTCTGAACATCTCACTGAATACACATGAATCACAACGCTTACTAACATGAGTTAGTTCTGAACACTTCTTGCACAGTGACATGAGGCAACATTTAGTAGCAACTCATCTAGCTAGAACAAAGCTCACTTCATTCTAGTTCTAACATTCTATCAGAAAAACTCACAGTGATCAACTATTACTCTCTATCTAAACTATCAGCACATTCTAACCCATGATACAGGCCTCACTAATGAAAATCGTCCTCAAGAATCATTCTCATAATAATATCCCCTAAAAGTTCAGTGCTTAAATATCATCTACAATTTCTACTTTACTGTTTGTGAACATTCTTTCATGAGAGGGTCTAAACTTCATGAAATTTTCTGTTTACTGACCTTCAAGTTTCTAAAAAAAATAGACCCAAATTTAGCTTTTTGTCTCTAATTTTAACTAACTATAAAAACATGTCAAGAAAAGTTCAAAATAATCATAACTCTTGGGGGGGGGGGGGGCAACATGTCAAAACTGACCTCTCCTTGAACTATTCTACACCATAAATATGTCCTTGTTAATCATTTGATCAAAATACTAAAATATCTTGGATTATGTCCCTTAGTAAAAGATATAAAGATCTTTTTAAAGAAATATATTCAAGTGCAATATAGAATGCTGCCACATATGTGGTTTAAGCAAATGAGATATGTTTATACAACTGTGGAATATTGTTGCTTATTTTTTTTTTCTGCAGATATGTTATGTGGCTGGCACATCTACTTTGACAACACATCCCAGAGTAAGTTTTTTTGTTTTTTTTTGCATTTTGTCTGATTAACTCTTCCCCTGCCACAGGAAGAAACATGGATATTTAGTTGGGTGCCAGATTAAAAGCGTGGGTATTGATATGTATAGGGGCATATTAGTAAAAGCGAATGAAAACACAGTTTTTCCATGTGAAAAGTGTACTTATTATGTTTCAAAATAACCAAATATGTATGAAGATTTCATAAATGCAGAGTTTTGTAGGAAGAAAGAAGTAATGTGATGTTTTTAGACAATAATTATATCCTACTTACCATCAGCTAGGTCTAGATGTACAGTACGTACCATCTGAGATTCCTAGAACTACTTGTTGGTCTCATCTTGTGATCATATGGGCCATTCTGATAAAAATAATGTCTGAAATAACCTTCTAACTACTTCTCCAGTCATTTAATTTGTCTAGATCTACTTGGGATACATTTAAGAACAGTGATCTGGTTACAGGGCATGTCCATACCCCCATCTACATCACCAAAAATTAAAATTTCTCGATCAAAATCTTTGATTTTCATGCTTGACATTGCCCGATTACTAACCACACTTCAGCCATTTTTAAAAGGGCCACGGGGCATGTGCACTAAATGTTTACAGTCTAAATGTTACACCGGTTTTTTAATGAAAGAAAATATGAATCAGTTTTTTTACGGAAGGCACCATGTCGAAAACCGGAAGCGTCAGAAATTTGACCAGAGGCATGGAAAGAGTTAACGTTTCTATGACATTTCTAAGTTTTGTCTGATTTTTTTTTTTTAGTTTCTGTGGCATTTTTAAATTTTGTGTGATGTTATTAAAGTGTTCTGTGACACATTTTATATGTTGTCAGTGTTTGTTATTCCCATCTGCTGAGATGTTTGAGTTTTTGTAGGACTTATTTCTGAAGGTTTTCTGTCACGTTTCAGAAGTTGTGCTACAAATGTTTATAAGTTATATTTCATGTATTTATGTCGGTTTCTAGTAATTTGTTTATAAAGTGCACATGTGATAAATAGAATGTATAATATGGGTTGGTATAGCATTTCTGTACCTTTATGTTAATATGTATACATTTAGCAGACTATATGTAAAGTTTATATTGGTGTTTAATGAACACACATATTGTCCATGCCATGAACTTGAGTTAGAGGGGAGAATAAAATGCCCGCCTTTGCTACATATCCTATGATACTATTTGTTGAATATTAAGTCAAAAAGATGTACTTGATTCTTATTTGCTACTCTTATTTAGTAAGTTAAAAAGATATACCTGAATCTTATTTGCTGCTTTTACTGAGTTAAAAAAAAAATGTGCCTGATTCTTATTTGCTACTCTTACTGAGTAAGTTAAAGAAAAAAGATGTGCCTGATTCTTATTTGCTTTCATTCAGCCTGTGGAGATGCACAGAAAAATTAGAAAAGCTGTGAAAGTTTCAGGCAACAACTGAAATATATAAACCAGGAAAAAAGTAGGAACAGCTTTATTACTTAACAAGCACAAAGTTGTGATGTATTGCGGCTTTACTGCAGTGCTTCGTGTATAGTTATATACTTATACACTAGTTATTGCAGGTAACAACTGATGTTGTCAGGTAGAATCCACTTTTTAGGATTGAGTTTAGCATAACTGAACTTGAACACAACACCACAACTTCCTTCTAACAGTCTCTATTACTGTAAATAACAATTGGGTGCTTCTTTATCTTACCCTGTATACATAGTATACAAGCCACAGAAACATATAATGAAAGTCTACCTTTATGTATTGGGTTAGTGAAAATGATGAATATGTTAGTGTATTGTTAATGTCTAAATGTGCTTTTCTTATAGTGTTTGGTTGAGCCTGGTTAATCTCTTCTGTGTCAGTTGTAACACAGTTATGTTGACTGATCACATTTTTAATTGGCCAGATGTAGCAGGAAAGAAAGCAGCAGTAGAAGGTCACAGTGAAGCCAAATTGGTGATGAGAGCTTTAAAATAAGTAGTTTTACATTAGATAAGTACCATGTACTGTAAAAAATATTTTACAATTTGCAATAATAAGTCCTACTATTTCAGTGGATTCATGGTCAGAAAAACAAATAATCATAAAGCAGCGACTATCTGTATAATATGAAACATCACAGTTGCCATTCTTATGGCGTCTTCTTGTGATGCACAGATTATCTTATTACTTAAGTAACACACACATGCTACAGTTATAACTTCAGTGCTTGCTTTCTCCACAGCCTGTAGACCAAGCCCCACTCAAGAATGCAGATGTCTTGATTCTGAGCTGCCTCACGCAGACTCCCTTGTCTCTGCCTGATCCTATGATAGGAGATTTTTGTGTTAATGCTGGTAACTTTGCTATAACAAATACTTTTTTTTTTTTACCAAAATAGCTGACTCATTATAAATTAAATCATTATTTCTATCTTTATTGAGCAGTCTAATCAGGGTTTTTTAAAATATAGTTTGCATTTAGCTATAAAGTGTGGTACCCTGATTTTTGCAGTGTGCTGTCTGGTTGGGTACCTCCAACTTCAGCACCTTTCTTTGCTAGGGCAGACTGTGGTCTTGCTTGGACTGCCATGAAGACAGTGGTATAGGCTGGCCTGGCCAAAGCTTGTTTTCCAGCCTCTGGTGGCTGTACTTAACTCTTTCCGTGCCAGGTGTCAATTTTTTTACACTTCGGTATACCCGTTGCTTACCAACGATAAAAAAATTGATCGTGGTTTGTTTCAATAAAAGAACCGGTGTAACATTTAGATTGTACATATTTCGTCCACATCAAGCATGTCTAATTTCCTCATTTTATGTCAAGCCATATCTAATTTCCTCAGTTTATGTCAAGCCATATCTAATTTCCTCATTTTATGTCAAGCATGTCTAATTTCCTCAGTTTATACCAAGCCATGTCTAATTTCCTTAGTTTATGTCAAGGTAAAATGAGCATTGATTGGGTACATTGAGATCCAACTAGAAGATCTTGATTTTGCACTTGGCATAACTCTTATCAGTAACAATGTGAATTTGATGCAAGAAAAACATAAACCCTGTCTTCATTGGCTAGCAAAATGGAACTTGAAATTAACAAGGAATAAACAAAAATAATGAAACTTCCCATCAGTCAAGAAGGAAAAAATATATGTAGAAAGAACAGCTGATGAAGAAGTATACCAGTTTGCATACCTCAGCAGCTACATAGACCAGGATGGTGACACCAGAAAGAAAATTAGCGTTAGAATTGCAAAAGCACCGTTGACCTTCAAAAATCTTGAGAACATATGACATTCAAAAGTTATAAGCACAAAAACCAAGCTAAAATTATTCAATTCAAATGTAATATCCACCCTCATTTATGCATGTGAAAGCTGGAAAGCAACTAAAGAAATAAACAACAAATTAGACTCTTTTGAAAACACATGCCTAAAGGAAAATACTTCGTATAAAGTGGAAGGAATTGAAGAACAACGCAGAGATAAGGCAGATGAGTCAACAACAGCCAATCTCATGGGTGATTAGAAAAAGGAGGTGGACATATATTGGTCATGTGATGAGAAGAAACAATCAGAGAATCCCAAAACAAGCTATCAAGTGGAACACAACAGACCAAAGAAGAAGAGGTCGACCATGTGAAACTCTAAAGAGAACATTGTTAAGAGAGGGCAAATCAGTAGGCATAAAATCCCTTGATAGGTTGAAAATATGCAGAAAACAGGAAAACTTGGTTAACTACCATGCAAGCTCTGTGTGACGTTTAATGGCACAGGAAGGATGTAAGGTGTCAAGTAATATCCAGTTCTCTTCTCATTATTTTGCTCTGTTTTAAAAGGAAATTTTTATATATTCTGTTGTCTTTGTAACAGTATGGTGTATATTTAGCAATAAAAGTGGGAAAAAAAGTGTCAGAGGTGAAACTATTGAAAGGGAGCTTTATTTTGTAACAAGATATGCCTTCACCAGGCACTGAGATCTGAAATATTACATGGCAGTAGTGAACAAAAAATGTTGCACTGGTATATTGTAGACTTTACTTTCATTTTCTCATAGTTATTGTTTGTTGTTTTGTAACAGAAGGTTCAGTATCTCACAAGCTCTTTGTGTCCCACAGCTGTTACTGTAAAAAATGGAGGAAATGTTTTGGTTCCTTGCTATGCATCAGGAGTGACATTTGACCTGTTTGAGTGTCTGTCTGGTCACCTGGAGCAGTGTGGATTATCAGGTGTCCCTATGTACTTCATGTCTCCAGTTTCAGACAGTACTCTAGCATATTCCAATATATTTGCTGAATGGTAAGTTCACTTATATTTGGTAGTTCAGACAGTGTCTTCCTTGGTTTCTCTACACTGTGTGTGTCCTTACAGACTTGTTTAAGATATATTTTGTTTGCAGATAAAATTTATAGTGCATACTATGTCTTGAAGGGTAAAGTTTATTTACAAATTTCATTCATTCATTTGCATGTCCCTTGCGGAACTTTTCCTCCCTAACAGCACTCCGATAGGCCTCTCAATTGTGAGCAAGATGGCCTGCTGCTGATGCATCCCTTTGCAGATCATCAACAATGTCTTGCGGCCATCTTTGCCTTGGTCTTCCTCTCTTTGTTTTTCCCATTATGTACCCTTCCAAGATGGTCTTCTCTAGATTATCATGACGTTTAATGTGTCCAGAATATTTGAGTTTTCTTTGTTTAATCTTCTTTACTAGCCAGCCTTCTTCAATATTAAGTTCTTGTAGTATGGATATATCTGTTCTTTTTTGTATCCATGATATTTAAAGGACTCTTCTGTAGCATTTACATTCAAAGGCATTTATGTGTTTCTCAGCTGTTTTGTTAAGTGTCTAGGTCTCACAGGCATATGTTGCGGTGGGAAAGATGCATGCCCTTAAAAATCTTATTTTTATAGTTCTGTCTGTTTCTCTTCACAGATTCTCTAGTTGTTATACTTTCTGAAGAGTGATAGATGTCCTCCTTTTAATTTCCCTCATTGTATCTCCATTATTAGTTAGTAGTGATCCAAGATATTCAAAACTCTCCACTTCTTCCAATTTTTCCTCATTGATACATATTTCAGCTGCCTTGTTTGTTTTGTCAGTTGTCATCAATTTAGTTTTCTTCGCATTAAGATAGAGGTTTTGCTCTTCGCTGTTCTTATGGACTGATATAATTAGTTTTTCCATTCCTTTGTATGTTGTGGACAGTAATACTGTGTCATCAGCATATCTAATCTCTGGTATTTCATAACCTCCAATTGTTTTGGCATCGCAGTATTCTTTGTCTACATCTTCTCTAACATTTCTCATTATATTATCAGTATACAAGTTAAATAAGTAAGGTGACAGATACATGTGAGATTTTTGTCGTATACAGTTTTCTTACATGCCATTTAAAAAAAAAATTATAATCATTATTTTGTTGAATGAAGTATGGATGAAATATTATAATTTATTTGTTGAAGCATAAGACACCCATGACAGATAACAGCATATTCTTATTGTTGTTTGTTCTGCTGTTTATTTTCAGGTTGTCTTCAGGGAAACAGTCCAAGGTTTTCTTGCCAGAATGTCCATTTCCACATGCAGATGTGAGTTGTTTGAATTATCTATCACTTTTTTAATATTAATATTTGATCATTTTCTTTTTATTATCTGTCATTAATATTTGATCATTTTCATTGTATTATCAATAGTTTTTAACAATAATTAATATTTCATCATTGTATTCCTTTGTATTATGTGCCAGACTTGAAATTAATTCATAATTGATCATTTTCTTTGCAAAAACTAAAAATGTTCAGAATAACTGCTTTAGTTATTCTGTTCCTGGAAACATCTGTAACTTTCAGATTTATGTTGTCCCTTCTATTTTATTGTTAAGCTCCTACAATATATTTATTGTGTTTTGTCTGTAGCCATATTGTTCCTTTGGTGCTGGTTATCCACTACTTATTTTTTACTAGTTGTCTCCTTCCCCCGTATGTTACCTGGGCAAATGTTTATGAGGAATTAGAAGAATAGTTTGGCCAAACACCATAAGAAATAACATCTTTTGGCAGAAATGCAGATGAAGCCACTGACAGCAATTATTGAAGAAAGACGCTGCCGATGGTTAGGACATGTGCTCCTGATGACTGATGACTCACTACCAAAAATAGCATTAAGTTGGACACCACAGAGAAACAGAAGTAAGGGTAGACCAAAGGAGACATGGAAAAGAACAAAAGAGAAGATGTTGAGCATTAGAGGGGTCACTTGGGCAAGAGTGAAAAAAAAGGCAAAGGACATGCATTTGTGGAAAACCCTTGCAGAAGCCCCATGTGCCTTGGGCACTTAAGGTTCAGAGAGAGAGAGTTGTCTCCCTACCGATTATTTCATAATAAAATTATGCTACCTTATAGTGTTTTCTTTCCAAATTTTGAAATTTTATTTATAACAGTTTAATCATGTTTCTTCACTCTGTAGTCTTATAATAATCATGGGCACTTTATACATGTATACTGGAAATTGCTGTCAATCAATCAAATGCCATGCCGCATGGTGTAGGCGATCATTTCTCTCAACAATTCCAATTCTTTAGACCTGATTATGAGATCTGCCGGTGACTTTCTTCCGAGCCACACTGACAGCCCATCCAGTAACTTCTCTCTCTGTCTTCCTCTTTCTCTTCTTCCCTCAATTTTTCCAATTGGCACAATGTGTTCCAGTTTTCCTCTTCTCAGAAAATGCTCATTAATAAATGTTGAATGACTGTGACTGAGTGAAAGCTGTATGATGAAGGGCAGAATGTTAGACGGGCCTGTGTGCCCAGTTCTTAACCCTTTGAAAATAAAGTATGTTCGTTCATACAAATCTTGCTTGTCTGCCTCTGATCTTTGCTGTAATTTGCCTTTTAACTTGAGCCTCGCTTAAGACTTCTTTGTTGGTTTTCTTAGTTGTCCTTTGACATCCTTCTTGTGAATCACATTTCGCTGTGCTTGTATTTAATGTATATCTGCATGAGACAACCTGTATCTCAAGCCTCAAAGTTGACAGTAATGATGACTGATAAATTAAAAGATATTCTAACTTAGATGAAGCATTGCAAACATGACCATGCTGGACTTGAGAAGAGTTTCTCATTGCTGACATAAATTCTCTTGGAAACTGAAGCAAGTTATCTTTTTTTTTTTTTTTTTTTAAATAGTTTTCTGGGATAAATGGATGCTGTTCATGTGTGGGGCCTCATGTTATGATATGATTTTTATCATTTTTAATCTTCAGCTTCTTAGCAAGGGAAGACTGAAAAATTTCTCCAGTATCCACAGTAAGTCTGCTTGCTGTTTACTTGTGGTAGTTAGTTTTGTTGTATGTTTTTGCAGATTATGTCTAAAGCTTATTTCCATCAATATTTTTAAAAAATCTTTATTATGTTGAATTTTTATTATGATTCTGGTGTATATAAATAATAGTTTTTTTTTAACAGTCAAAGTACAGTTTGCACTTGTTTAGCAAAAATTAAAAAATACATTTGAAAGAAAGTGCTTTCTTATATATTTTTTCAAACACTGCTTGTCTTTATCAGAAATGCACAGAATGATTGGTGGGTAGTGAGCATGTGACATGGATATGCAATAACTTTGGTTTAGACAGGCTTTCTAATCTAGAACATTGGTCTAAACAGGCATTCTAATCTAGAACATTGGTCTAGACAGGCTTTCTGATCTAGAACATTGGTCTACAGGCTTTCTAATCTAGAACACTGACATAATTTCTTTTCAGTTTTCTGTTAACTGGACCCTTGTTTCTGCTACAATTTCATAATAATAATGATTTCCAGTGAAATTTTGCATGCTATAGAGGTGAAGTGTCTGTGCCTTCACATTTCTAGGCACTTTTTTATGAAGTAGGGAGGTCAGCACTTGTCCTTGCTGCATTTGATTTCCCAAGGAAACTCTTGCTTGTTCACTTTGTGAGATTGCATTGACCCTGGGTGCTGGTCAGTCTAGAAAAATTCCACCCCAGTGGGGAAATCAGACCTAGTACCTTCTGTTCAGCAAGCCATTTCTGTGGTGAACAGAAATGATAATGTAGACTTTGGAACAAGAACAACTTTTACTTAGAAATAAGAGTTGCACATGTTTTTTGATGTGCAATATGTTTTTTTTTTGCACTATGTTTTTGATATGTGATTTAATAATTTGATTGTAGGACTGTACATTTATCTGACAGTCACACAGATTTTCACATATTTGTTATTCATATGGAGGATAACAAATGCACATTTTGCAATTATACTTTATGTTCTCCATCATTAATATCATTGTATTCACTGTATTTTTTTTAGCAGGCCTGACAACAGATTTTCACATGCCCTGTATCTTGTTTGCTGGGCACCCATCTCTACGCATGGGAGACATTGTACACTTCATCGAGCTTTGGGGCAACTCGGCATCTAATACAATTATTTTTACTGGTATTTTATTATCTTATCTATCCTGGAACATATTTTTTAACATGAAACGTTCTCATCCCTCTCTCATCCTCTGGGAACAAATGTGTTAAGAATACACTTATCTTAACATAGTCTTTGTAAGACTTTGTGTGTTTGCTTGAAACTTGTAGCAGTCAACACTATTTGTAATTGTTAATTTGTAAAATGTAATGTCAGGTTGGTGGTGGGATGGGGACATGGAGATCGCCGATGGGGATGAGGAAAGTCTGGTGTGAAACCAATGAATCCAGGACGTGACAAGCCTATGGGTCTTTACAACAATGGCTATCAGAATGATGTAAACAAAACAGAGCCAGTAGACTATAGGTGGTGGGGAATGGATATCGTTGAAGCACTCATCAGATTCCTCATTGCTAAGTCGGAGTGTCTTTGTGGAACTGTCTCAAAACCGTCTGGCATGGAGAAGGGACTTAAGTACAGCCACCAGAGGCAGGAAAACAAAGTTTTGGCCAGGCCAGCCTACATCACTGTCTTCATGGCAGTCTGAGCAAGACCACTGCCCTAGCAAGGAAAGGTGCTGAAGTCGGAGGTACCCAGCCAAAAGGCGCGTCACACAAATCAGAGTACCACGCATTATCGCTAATGAAGTGTCTCTATCTGCAGTTTTCAAACATGATGTTCACCCTGTGAAGACTAACCAGGCAGGTGCAGTGCCGGACCCCCTGCCTCGAAAGGGTCTACCCAATCCTACTGGAGGTCCTCTCAGTTTGTCTTGTGGAGCCAGGAGACATGAGAGTAGAGCTACTGGCCAAAAAATACATCAGAAAACTGGGGAAAAGCAAGAAGTTAAAATAATGCAGTGGAGTGCTGAGAGTGTCAGCAGTGTTAGAGATGGCTATAGCAAAAAGGTGGAACTAGAGAACATACTCTTTGCAGAGCAGGTAAGTATATGCTGCATACAGGAGACACACCTAACCAAAGATGCCGCCTTTAAAATCAGAGGCTACCAGTGTTTTAGATCAGACCAACAGGACAGAAGAAAAAGAGGCGTATTCACACTTGTTAAGAATAACATCAGCGCATGTCAGGTGGGAGTGTACATGGAAAGAGCTGAATACCAGATGATCCATCTAAAAACCAGTAATACAGACTTCCACCTCCTTAACTATTACTGTCCTAATGACCGCCCACTTGCTCTAGAAACAATCCCACACAAAGAGATACCGATGGTCTGTGGCAATTTTAACAGCCATTCCCAGACCACATAGACAAGAGAGGAGAGGAAATTGAGAGCTGGCAGGATGATAATGGACTTCTCCTGATCAACCAGCCAATGGATCCCCCAACATTTTACTCAAGGGCTTGGCATACAACCTCAACACCAGATCTGGCATTCCACTCTCCAGACCTGAAGTGAAACATTTCACACGAAGTTGGAAAACAGCTTGGAGGTAGCAACCATCGACCAGTCTTCCTGACAATAGAAAATGAACTCCTTAACACCAGTAGCCCTCTCCCCAGATGGAACTATAAAAAAGCAAACTGGACAATGTACAGACATCGTACAGGTATCCTGGTGGGACAGCTTTCTATAAAAGGTAAAGATATTAACAGCATGGTGAAGGAATTCAATGCTTGTATCCTTCAGGCTGCCCGTGAAACCATTCCCAGAGGAGCTTGTAGGTCTAGTGAGCTGGGAAAACTCCATGATGACGTGGAAACAGCTCGAAGGCAAGCAGAAAATAGACCATGCCAAAAACACCACGATAATTACCAACATGCTAAGGCCAAACTTCAGAGAGCTAAGCTGCAAGGCAGACAGGAAAGTTGGAGAGAGAAAACAGAGCCCCTAAACTTTAAAAAGAATGGAAGAAAACTGTGGAAACTAATCAAACAGTTAAACGTTGAGAGCACTGGAAGAAGTACAAAGATTACACTAATATAGGATGGGAAAATTCTTACAGGTAAACAGGTAGCAGATAACTTTGCTCACATGTTTGCACAAGAATGCAAATTGATATCCATCCAGAGAAAGAGCATACAGTGTGCATTGACCCACAGAAAGAAGAGGAACAAGGCAGAAAAATGGAGGTCATGGATGCACCAATCACACGCAGCGAGTTAGACCTACCAGTCAGTAAACTGAAACCAAGGAAATCACTTGGACCAGATGGCGTGTCCAATGAAACGATCAAGAACCTGAGAATGGCAGCAATGGGAAAGTTGTTGGATATTTTCAATATGTGCTGGAGCACAGGTAAGTTACCTCAAATCTGGAAGGAAGCAAGCATGGTACCACTGCTAAACCCAGGGAGAAACAGTGATACGGTCTTCAACTACAGGCCAATCAGTCTCACTAGCTGCCTCTGCAAAACGATGGAACGCATCATTGACCTGAGGCTAAAATGGTACCTAGAAAGTGAAAACCTTCTCATTCCAGACAAGCAGGTTTTAGGTAGTACTACAGTACAGAAGATCAAGTGACCTATCTCTCTCAAGAGATTGATGCATTCCAAGAGAAAAACCTTGTACTAGCAGCGTGGATAGACCTGAAGAAAGCCTTTGATAAAGTATGGAAAAAGACCTGCTGTGGAAACTAAGAAACTGCAATGTGAATGGAAGACTGTACAACTGGATAAAGTCCTATTTACACAATAGAAGAGCTAGAGTAGTAATGGATGGACACAAAAGCCAAAAAGTATTGCTACGGCATGGTGTACCTCAAGGAGGAGTCCTTTCACTTACACTATTCCCGGTATTCATTAATGATCTGGTCAAGGAACTTCCCTATGGAATCAAAGCAGCACTATGCAGATGATCTGGTCATGTGGTGTACAGATGAATACGTGACAGTTGCTACACATAGACTTCAAAGAGAAGCTGACATCTTGACATCATGGACAAACAAATGGTGTGTAAGTATCAACACAGAGAAATCAAGTACCACTCTGTTCACTCTCTCATCTAAACAGAAAGTAGGTAAGATCTTTGTAAATGAAATATCCTCAAGGATGGACAACCAACCCACTTACTTAGGAGTGACTCTTGACTCAAAACTGACCTGGAAGCAACACATCAGCAGTGCAGAAACAAAAGCCAGAAGAAAATTAGTCATAATAAGAAAACTGAGTGGAACCAGTGAAAAATTGTCAAGAGTGTATATCAGCAAAGTGTTCTACCACATTTGCAATATGGCTCAACATCTTGGTGCACAGCATCAAACACTATTATGCATTATCTAGACAAGGTACAAAATCAGTCACTACGGATTATCACAAGTGCCATGAGGTCCACACCAATAGTAGAAATGCAGAAAATAGTTGGTGTTCAAGCACTAAAAGAACATAGAGACACAAAGGTCATGACCTTGGGAGAGAAATTCCTTAGCTCTGTAAGCCATCCCCTGAAGGAGAGATTCAATAACTTGGCACTAAGACAGCTTAAAGGAAGCAGCTTCATTCATCAGGACAAGCGTTTGCATAAGCTGATACTTGACCTTCCAACTGTAGTCACTCCATTATCATCTGTACCAGAGCATAGACCATGGAAAGAAGCAGATTATACACAAATAACTATTTAGACTGAAGTGAAAGGTGTGCAGAATGGTGAGATGCAGAGCAGTCTTGTAAGATCAACAGCCACATTTAGTATGCTAGAGATGACAAATATCCATGTGATGCCTGGATACGTGTGTATACAGACGGATCTACACACAATGCCATAAAGAATGGAGGGGCAGGAGCACATATTGAATATCCAAACAACACCACTGACAAGATTTCCATACCCACTGGAAAATATTGCAACAACTATGACGCAGAAGTTAGGGCAGTTATTGCAGCAGCTGAAAAACTATCAGACTCCAGAATTGATACGTGCCCCGTAGTAATTCTCACAGATGCAAGATCAGTAATAGAAGCTCTTCAGTTCAACAAACTACCAGATCTTAAGGATACCTTGTCAAAAATTGACTTACAACACGGAGTCACTTTGCAGCGGATTTCCTCCCAATATGGGATACCAGGCAGTGAGAAGGCTGACCATCTGGCCAAAGAGGGCACTGAAATGGAGCAACTAGACATACCGATCACCTATGATCAGAAGAAAAACATGATTAAAAACCTACAGGAAGCCACAAACACCACCACATGATGACTATCACATGCTAAACAGAAAGGAACAAGTCACCATTTTCCGTCTCTGAAGAGAACACAGCTGACTCCGAAGCCATATGTATACAAAGTTTAAGGTTGGTACTACTAATCTTTGTACATGTGCCCAGGTGCCTCAAACTGTGGATCATATTCTCCAAAACTGCACCAACTATGAGATACTGAGAAGTAATTACTGACCCAGCGAAACCACTAAAGAAGATAAGCTGTATGGTTCCATACATGAATTACAAAAAACAGTGAAATTTATCCAAGAAACAGGACTGCGGATATAGACAGACAATGCATACGAAGAAGAAGGCACACATTATGTTTGATTGTCCAATAACAAATAAAACGATAACTTTCAGGCAGTCACATGTCACAAAAAAAGTGAAAAAAACTCACCTAATGTGGCTCACCACCCCAAGAAAAGAAAATCAGGGTTTCATTATCATTGGTGTCCTCCTCAGGCAGTTATCACTGCTTGACACCACCTTCTCATTGAACCAATGACACATTGTATCAATTGTTGAGGCATGTTATTCCATTCTTCTTGCAACGCTTGGGCTAATTCTTGGTGGTTTCCATGACGATTGTGTTGTCTTTGCAGCCTGTAGTCCAGTTCATTCCAAATGTGCTAGATAGGTGACAGATCCTGTGAAACTGCTGGCCATGGCAAGACAGTAATCTGATGCTGTTGAAAGTAGTCCCTGACCACACGTGCAACATGTGGATGAGCATTATCTTGCTGCATTATCATGCCTTATCCATTAGCATCCAGAAAAGACATTACGTGGCGTGCAATGATTTCGACCCTATATCATAAACCTGTAAGGTTGCCATTGAGGAAGACTGGGTTTGTTTGGTCAGCATAGGAAATTCCTCCCCAAATCGTTACACTGCCTCCTCTCCTCCTATTCACCTCTAGCACAGTTATTTGCAAAGCGTTCTCCTCATTGCCTGGACATTCTCCTCTTCGCCTGTACACTAAAGCACACCCATCATGGCCTTGCAGACAGAATCTGGACTCATCATTGAATAGGATCCATCTCCATTGATGATAGGGCCATGCCACGTGGTGCCTGGCCCTGGTCAAGCGGGTTTGTCTGTGGCGAACTGTCAGAACTGATCTAACTGCAGGCCTGTGAGATAAGAGATTTACCTCTCTGAGTCTGTTCCGCACTGTCCTGCCCAACACACGTCTTAAACCTGGAATGTTGCTGGCAGTCCATGTTGCCTGGAGAAACCTGTTATGAAGGTGCATGAGGTGGATGCAGCGGTCTTGTGTAAGGGTGGTAACTCATGGTCTACCGCTTCTATTGCGGTCAGCAACGGAACCATTTTGATTAAAACAACTTTGAAGGCATGATATTGTGTTTCTGTGAACATTAAAATGTTGAGATACTGCTGTTACTGTTGATCCAGCAATTAACATCCCAACAGCTATTTCTTGCTGATGTTTGTTCAGTCTTGGCATGATGAAAAAAAAAGATGTTTATATTGGAATTCCACTACTCCTTTCTTCAACGGTTACGTGAAGAGATCTCTGAGAATAGAAGTACACACATTTTATCCATGGTCAGTAACCAATCATGGATCACTGCATGTTTTTTCACTGGAGCTGTGGTTATCTCCCCATGAGTAGTTTGATCAACAGTACAGCACAGGGTAATGGACAACACTCAGACAAAAGTTTGTGCCAGATTTGATTTCATTTTATTCATGACGATGTGATTGGTGCACTTGACACCGCTGCACACTTACTTTTTTCATGAGTATATTTATTTTTTGAGGATGATGGTGTGAGGGCAGTTAAAATGTTTGAAGAATTATGTGGTTGTAGTTACTCATAATGTGGCAATGTATGTTTCTGATATTTTGTGCTCAGTTTATTTTTAACTCTCTGAAGTAATGTTTTTGTGTTTTAATATTATTTTCTTACAAATTGAAATCAAAACATTTAGTTACATGTGACAGTAATAACATTATATATATTGTAGTGTACAAAGTTCTTGCTCTGTTGTTTCTGCCTGACAGAAAGTTACAGGCTTTCCGTGGGATTGTATAACTTACATGTAAGAGATTTTGATTACTGTAAAATTGTGTAAGCTGTAAATAACATTATTTACCCTGAAGTTGTATAAGTTGTAGATGACAATGTTTTCTGTAAATTGTGTTTGGTATATGTAGCAGCCTTAAAATTGTGTAAGCTGTAAATAACATTATTTGCCCTGAAATTGTATAAGTTGTAGGTTACAGTGTTTTCCGTAAATTGTGTTTGCTATATGTATGAGTAACAGCCTTAAAAGTGTGTAACCAAGATGTAAGAGACTGGTTGCTGTGGAATTAAAAGTTCTAGCAGTAGTTATTTTGTCCATCCACAGAACCAGATTTCCCTCACCTTGATGCTCTAGCACCATTTTTGCCTCTTGCTATCAGAGTAAGGTTTTCATACGGACACATTTATACTATGCTGTATTAATGATGCAGTTTAAAACCGCATATTTATTTACTATTGCAGACCACTTTTTAGACATTTTTTTCCATGTATTAATTTCTCAGATGCCTTAGCTGTGTTTCTTTGTAACTGCGTAACTGAAAATTTTGGTAGCTATGGCCTTGATAAAAATTTCGTAATACAGCCATCATATCAGCTGTGATAATTTTTTCTAACAGCTCTTTCTACCTAGATTGTTAAAACTAGGAAAAAGATAGGAACAGCTTTATTAATTTACAGGCACACAGTTACGACATTTTGGTTTGCATCTTAATTATAGAAAAACATGCAGGACAAAGAAATAGGGAAAGAAGATAAAAAAAGGTTTTGTTATTACAGCATTACTGCAGTGGCTTCATGTATAATATTGTACTTAGTTTTATAGGCATCTTACATCCTTCCTGTGCCGCTAAACGTCACGTAGAGCCCGCATGGTAGTTCACTAAGATTTTCTGTCTTCAGTGAGTTTTTCAGTCTCATCAAGGGATGTTATGCCCACTAAACTGGCCTCTCTTAACAATGTCCTTTTTAGAGTTTCACATGTCAACCTCGTTTTCTTCGGCCTGTTGTGTTCCATTTGATAGCTTGTTTGAGGATCCTCTGATTGTTTTTTTCTCATCACATGACCGACATATGTCCATCTTCTTTTTCTGATCACCCATGAGACAAATTGTTGTTTTCCTCATCTGCCTTATCTCTGTGTTGTTCTTGAATTCGTTCCACTTTATATCAAGTATTTTCCTTAGGCATTTGTTTTCAAAAGAGTCTAATTTCTTGTCTATTTCTTTAGTTGATTTCCAGCTTTCACATGCATAAATGAGGGTGGATATTACATTTGAGTTGATTAATCTTACTTGGTTTTTGTGCCTTATAACTTTTGAATTCAATATGTTCTCAAGATTCTTGAAGGTCATTGCTGCTTTTGCAATTTTAATTCTAACTTCCTTTCTGGCGTCACCATCCTGGTCTATGTAGCTGCCGAGATATGCAAAATGGTTTACTTCTTCAACAACTGTTCCTTCTATGTATATTTGCCCTTCATGATTAATGAGAAGTTTCATTATTTTTGTTTTATCCTTGTTAATTTCAAGTCCTATTTTACTAGCTGTTGAAAACGGGGGTATCTGTTTTTACGTGCATTGATTTCACATTGTTACTGATAAGAGTTATGTCATCTGCAAAATAAAGATCTTCCAGTTGGGTCCCATGTACCCAATCAATGCCTGTTTTACCTGTGCAGCATTTTTTCATTATGAAGTCTATGGCAATTCTAAAAATGTATATACTTAACACTAATTATTCACGTGTTTCTACCCAGGTGTGTTACTGTCCTATAGATACCAGTCTGAACTTCTCACAAGCAAATAAACTGATACGTGACCTTCGACCTCTCCACTTGGTTGTATCAGAAACTTATACACGCCCACCAGCTTTAGAACCAATGCGCAGTGACCTCACAATTGATTTTGTAAGTATCTCTTTTCTGTTGTCTGGACTCACATATGATGTTTGACTGTAAATTTTTTATAAATATTTCTTCCACATCATCACCATCATTCTAAATTGTCTTTCAATGGAAGCTAGTCTTTTTAGTTCTTTGATGTGGTGTACAGATTTAAAAGTAACCCAGATGAGAAAAAGTTGTGTATGTTGGTATTGGGTTGTGTAGATTTTATCTACCATACGGAAAGTACCACAGTATAAAAAGAGTATGAGACCTTAGTGTAGATGTTGTGTTCATTGATAACTTCATTATTCTCTTTTTTATATTTAAAGAGTTGGACACAATCACAGAATTGCTTATCATCTATACTAATTGCATTTGATTGCTATGTAGGACCCATCACCCCTGACTTACAAGCAGTGTGAGATTCTCTCCCTTCCTGTCAAGCGGCAGTTTGAGACAGTAGAAATGGAACCAGAGGTAAAGTTGCATAACATTAATATTATGAACTTGAGATATGAGGTGGTATTGGAAAGTTCCCTGGCTGTACTGTTTGACAAATGCACAAGGGACACTGAAAGTCATTATTCCCAATCCTGCTGAGTCAGTCTGCTAAAGCAGACTATAGCAACTTCTAAAATAGAAGTGCACCACTAAAACTGAGCAGCACCACTTTAACAGATGGGAGCTTCAAAAATTTAGTGAACAGTTTGAACTGTGCTGCTAGTAAATGTCAAGGGTCTGGTGGAGTGAACTGATATATTTAGAACCACTGATCAAGAATTTAGATACTAAAGGTTGATCTGTAATATCCTCTTCTACTAGTTTTGTTCTTGTTTATACACATAGAACAGCTGGCACCCAGGCTCTCAACTCCACCACTAGACAATAGCAACAGTGGAGAAATCACAGGCAGTCTTCCAACAGAACCAACATATAACAATATTGAGTCATTCAATAAGAGGGTAGTTGTACATCTAGACAACAAGTTTAATTATGAGAAAAATGGAAGGTGACTGATGAGGATGGAAGATTCAAGAATTTACATGTGACAGGCTCCACTCCCTGACAAGATCTCAGTTTGCCATGTGGAGAGGGAGTGTACAACTCTAATATCTAGATTAGGACTACCACCATTCAAAATTAAACAAAATGTTACCTTACTTACTGAACATCAGAATACCTCAAATGGAAAACAATCCACACATCAGAAACCACAGCTAGTAAGCTCACATCAGCAACCACAACTACTAAGCTCACATCACCAACCACAACTAGTAAGCTCACATTAGACCAAAAAAGGTCAAAAACTGCTTTCAGCAATAACTGAGCTCACATTCTGCTCTGACAAACTGCCATTACTGTTCTTGCCTAAGGACAGCAGTTATTACTTTGTCTACATAAGGCGAAATCACTGAATAACTACTATACACATAGTCCAAAATACATCAAGTCATGATTCAAAAAAACAGATTGAACAAGCCAACAAAAATCTTCCTATCACAAACATTCTGGACACACTGTTCGAACATGAACATCTTCCCAAGTACTCCTCATGCTAGTGTAAACTACTGGTCTCTACCTAATCCTAATTGTCACTAATCATCATAATATCCTGCATGGTCAGCTCTACCTCTTTTTTCTCTGACTGGGATTTTCTCAGCCTCATGTAGAAACTTCTGTCTCAAGAAGTCTCAACCTTTTCATGAGAAACATTGTTTACTTGAAGGTTTTCAACTACTGTGAAAATCTTAGTTACTAACAAATAATCTTTATACCCAAATTCACAGTTTGTTGTGACTGTTTTTACATTACTCCAAGCCAACAGTCACCTTTTCATGAGAATTCTGTCTGAGTTGGTGTCAAAACATGACCTATAACATCTTGGTATGACAAGTAATTGATTTTTTTATGTCCATAGGACATTGAAAGTTCAGACTCCAAGGGGAAATAATTTATGAGTGATTACAATATAATAGAATTCTGTTCCTTTGACTGAGCAATCTAGTGTTTTAATTCTACACTTAAGAATTCTGTCACTCTGCCACTTTGTGTTGTACTGGCTACATGTGTTCAAATTGTACACATGGTTTTATGACTTTGTGTTAGGATCGCTCTGCAATCATTCTGATGGCTGACAAATTTGAGCAACTTGCTTGCATCAACTTTTGTGTTGAGTTCAATAAATCTACTGCTGAAACCCTTGAAATGCTTCTTCTGGCTTTTAGTAAACATTCTTTAGGTCAAACACAAGTTTTTGAATGGCATGTGTATTGCAGTGTGAATGGCACACGTCTGTTCTAGGAGACATGCATTTGGGGCAACCAGTCATCAGGAAAAGGCCAGAAAATGTGGAAAAAAATTTATGAACTCATCCAGAAGATCCATTGCTGAACAATCCTTCAGACTCTCACATGGCTGGAATCAATTATAGAGTCTGCTGGAAGATCTTTATGGAAGGCTTGAATATGCGTTATGTTGCTGCAAAGTTTGTCCCCTAGTTCTTGACAGACCACTTGACACTGATCAAAAGCAGTGGTGTCTTGATGTGTGCTTTGATTTTCGTAAGATGGTTCACAAGGGCCCAAGGATCATCACAATCAATGAAATTTGGGTTTACAGCTACGATTTGGCACCAAAGCAACACCTGTCACAATGTAAGAGCCAACATTCACCAAAACCAAAGAAGGCACATCAGGTCCAGAGCACAACAAAAAGCATACTTAAGGGTTGTTGTTTTTTTTAAAATATTAAAAGGCATCATTCAATGAGAATTTGTTCCTCTTGGCAGTATGGTGAATTTTGCAGTGTTTTGAAGTGCTTGAGAGAAAATGTGTGACAAAAAAAACCATAACTGTGGCCAGCTGCATTTGGCTGTTGTATCATGACAGTGTGGCTGCTCACTCCTCCCAGTTTTTGACAGAAAACAGCATGACGGTTGTTCCATACCATCTGTACTCACACCCTTTATGACTTTGTCTCGTTCTCCAAAAATGAAATTGAAGCTGAAAGGGAGCTGCCTTTACATTGTAGATGAAATCCTAGCAGAATCACAAGCAGTGTTAAGCGGTCTTCAGAAAAAGGACTTCTGCATGCTTTCAGGGCAGGTAGTGAGATCGCTGTGTATGTTCAAAAGGGGATTATTTTGAGGTGGATCGCGACCAAATTTAAATAAGGTAGGCCTGTACATTTTTTTGGGACCACTTCAGGAACTTTCTGATACCACCTCGTACATTGTATTGTAACAGCTAAAGCTTGTTTCTCATGCCCATAGTTTGTGTATACTGCAAATGCAATATGCAAAATCAGAAAAGGGCATTCTTAAAATATCAGTAAGAAAATAAAATTTTAAAAATGCATTAATTTGGTGACACATTGGGCTCACCCAGTGTTACTGTAGTGGTTTATTTTGGCTGTCATAGTTACTCTGTAAATTTTCAGAAGACCCTATGCATTATTTTTAGTTAAAGGTAGTTACAGTATACACACAATAAATAGTGTATAAGTATATAACTATACACGAAGCACTGCAGTAAAGCTGTGATACCAGAATGTATAAACTAGGAAAAATGTAGGGACGGCTTTATTACTTAACGACTACAAAGTTGTGATGTTTCAGCGTGAGCCTTAATCATACAGAAACATACAGAACGAAGAAATAGAGAGAGGAGATAAAGTATAAATTCATATGAATACTATTTAAAAAAAAAAAAAAAGTAAATAGAGTACTTAGCTGTAAATTGTTAGGCGTGGCTTGTCCGGCGGTGTGTGTCAGGAAGGAATTTTGTACAACGTGGGGACATTCAAAGAGGAATGGCAAAACTAATTATGTCAGTCCGTAAGAACAGAGAAGAGCAAAACCTCTATCTTAATGCAAAGAAAACTAAATTGATGACAACTGACAAAACAAACAAGGCAGCTGAAATATGTATCAATGAGGAAAAACTGGAAGAAGTAGAGAGTTTTAAATATCTTGGGTCACTATTAACTAATAATGGAGATACAATGAGGGAAATTAAAAGGAGGACATCTGTCGCTCTTCAGAAAGTAAAACAACTAAAGAATCTGTAGAGAGGAGCAGACAGAACCACAAAAATAAGATTTTTAAGGGCATGCATCTTTCCCATTGCAACATATGCCTGTGAGACCTGGACACTTAACAAAACTGCTGAGAAACACATAAATGCCTTTGAATGTAAATGCTACAGAAAAGTTCTTCACATATCGTGGACACAAAAAAGAACAAATATATCTATACTACAAGAGCTTAATATTGAAGACGGCTGGCTAGTAAAGAGGATTAAAGAGAGAAAACTGAAATATTTTTGACACATTAAACGTCATGATAATCTAGGGAAGACTGTCTTGGAAGGGTACATACTGGGAAAAAGAAAGAGAGGAAGACCAAGGCAAAGATGGCTGCAAGACATCGTTGATGATCTGAAAATGGATGCATCAGTGGCAGGCCATCTTGCTCACAACCGAGAGGCCTACAGGAGTGCTGTTTGGGAGGCAAAGTTCCACAAGGGACATGCAAATGAATGATGAATGATGATGGAGACTGTTTAAATGGAGACCTGTGATATGTAATTGGTGGGTTGTAACTAGGGGTGGTGGATGGGGAACCGGGGAGGTGAGGGAGAGTGATACAGTGTTGACCTAGCCAGGAGAAGTTGAAATAGATGATTAGGGAAGAGGGGTTGCAAAGTGATGCTGTGAGGAGGTTTGACAAGTAAGAAGGGGTGGAGCTTAGTGGAGAGGTACTATAATGATTGAAGAGAAGTATAGCTGAACAGCTAGTTTAACCTATGTGGCTCCAGCGTCCCATAATTTTGAATGCAGCGGTTCTCAAGCACCAGGTGGCTTGTGTCATCTGCGTGACATTGTTTGATGGCTGTTACCAGAAAATCAGATTTGCCTCTGTGGCTGGGGACATTGAAATGATTTAGGACTGGTTTCAAAGCATACTGGGCGATGTCGTACAGATGTTTTTGCATGCGGTCCCCTAATCTGAGGCCAGTCTCACTAATATACGTTATCCTGCATCTTTTGCAAACGATGACATACATTACAGGAATTTCATGTGAATCCCTCATGAAGAATGAGGATAGTTTTGGGAAAGGTGATAATTTTCATTTCCAAGTCTACTGGGCAGGTAACACAGCGGGGGCTGTTACATTTTCTGGTGCCAACATATGTAAGGCTCTGCTTCAAGTGGCTGTGGACAAGGATGTCCTTAACTCTTTCCACTCGCGAGAGCCCCATAAGGGCCTTTGCGGTTTAGCAATGGCACCCTCCAGAGCCCTATGTGACACCGGAGTTTCTTTCGTTGAAAACATGATGTTACTTTTCATTTAACCAGTTAGAACTCTTCTGGATTTAAAGTTAAGCTAGTGTTTTAAGCATGGGGGATAAAGACGCCATTTTTGAAACATAGATAGGGGTTAAAATTCAAGTTTATTTCAAGATTGAGTAGTAGAATGGTCACACCGACCGACTAGACTAGCTTACTATATGTGTTTCTAGTAGCTGTAGATCTGTTAGATTTATTGTATGTCACAAAAATCCATAAATATTGATTTTTCCGTGTTGAAATTTGAATGACTACGTATTCTATATTGGATTATGACACAGCTAAGGTAAGTATAAAGTAGATTTTATTGTTCAGCCCTAAAATTTTTTTAGCGCCAAAAAATCGATCCATTGTTTCACACCAGTTTTTTTTCTTTTCTTTGTTTTTTTTTTATGACAAATAACTTCATTTATGGAATCTTCATTCATTTCCGCTTATTTTAATGTGTGATACACACGTGTTGATCATGGAATTAATTTGGTACAATAACTTTTACACAGGGACCCCTTCTCCAAAATGTCCGCGCCTTTCTCCAAAATGTCCGCGCCATAAGAAACTAAGGAACATTTTGGAAGTAACACGGGTGGAAAGAGTTAAGGTTTGGTTCACGTTTGTATGCCAACAGGGGTGTATCAGAGAAAATGTTGCGAGTGTTGGGGTCGAGTTGGATTAGTAGCAGAATTTTCTTAACCATCTGACCATGCAGGTGGAAAGGCAGTACTAATTTAGCTCTGTCAGATAGAGCAACAGGCTTTTTCCTGAATACTACTTTGTGGCTCACTAGTTGGATATGGTTGAAGGCTTCACGAATGACCTTTTCTGGGTAGCGGTGATGACGTAAAAATTCTAATAATTTGTTTGACTGATCTATAAAGTCCAAATTATCCTGACATATGCAGCGAAGACGGAGGAGTTGAGAGTATGTTATGGAGTTCTTACAGGCTTCAGGAAGGGAGGAGGTGTAAAGCAAATAGGTGCGGCTGTCGGTGAGCTTGTAAAATACAGAGGTAACAAGCCTGTTTGTGCCAATAGAAATTTTAATGTCTAAAAAGTTGACAGACTTGTCAGAAATTTCATAAGTGAATTTTGTGTTATTATTGAGTGTGTTGACAAATTCAATACATTTTTTTTAGCTCTTTCTGTGGCATACTTGTGAATCCAATGCCATCATCAATGTACCTTTTATAGAATTCTGGATGTCTGCCAGTGTAGGTTTCCCATAATTTGACTTCCAGAAAGCCCATAAATAAACATACATAACTGGGACCCATTTTCATTCCCATGGCAACACCACTGATTTGCTCAAAGTATTCGCCGTTGAATTCGAAAGAATTAGGTTTAGTACTAGCTGTGTAAGTCTGATTATGGTGTCAGTGCTAGTGATGGGGTGAGGGTCTTTGTCAGGAAAATAGCGGAGTGCTAAGAGTCCATCCTTATGGGGGATAGAAGTGTATAGGGAGCAGACATCAAGGAGAAAGATGTGATAGGTGTGGTGTTGAGAGAGTATGATCATATCAAAAGTTGTTAAGGCATGGTTGGTATCTTTCAAAAAGGAGGGTAGTTTGTATTACTGGTGGGTGGAAAATGCTTTCCAAAAAGTAAAAAATGTGCTGATACAATGGGACGTCCAGGATTACCTGGTTTGTGGGTTTTAGGAAGAAGATAGAAGGTAGGTGTGCCTAAACAGCTGTCCTTAATGTGAAGAGAAACAGCTTGGGGTGGGAGGCCACCTTCTGTAAATCAAGTCTTTAATGGTTGCTTCCACTATGTCATTATTTGAACAGGTAGCATCGTTTTTACGTGGGGCATAGAATTTTATATTCCTGAGTTGGGACATTCCTTCCATGATATATAAATCTTTTTTTCCAAACTACAAGATTGCTGGGCTTTCTGGAAGTCAAATTATGGGAAACCTATACTGGCAGACTTCCAGAATTCTATAAAAGGTACATTGATGATGGCATTGGATTCACAAGTATGCCACAGAAAGAGCTAAAAAAATTTATTGAATTCGCCAACACACTCAATAATAACATAAAATTCACTTATGAAATTTCTGACAATTCTGTCAACTTTTTAGACATTAAAATTTCTATTGGCACAAACAGGCTTGTCAACTCTGTATTTTACAAGCCCACCGACAGCCACACCTATTTGCTTTACACCTCCTCCCATCTTGAAGCCTGTAAGAACTCCATCCCATGCTCTCAGGATAATTTGGACTTTATAGATTAGTCCAACAAATTATTAGAATTTTTACGTCATCACCACTACCCAGAAAAGGTCCTTTGTGAAAGCTTCAACCATATCCAACTAGTGAGCCGCAAAGTAGTGTTCAGGAAACAGCCTGTTACTCCATCTGACAGAGTTAAGTTAGTACTGCCTTTCCACCTGCATGGTCAGATAGTTAAGAAAATTCTGCTACTAATCCAACTCGACCCCACCACTCGCAACATTTTCTCTGATACACCCCCTGTTGGCATACAAACGTGAACCAAACCTTAAGGACATCCTCATCCACAGCCACTTGAAGCAGAGCCTTACATATGTTGGCACCAGAAAATGTAACTGCCCCTGCTATGTTACCTGCCCGGTAGTCTGGGAAATGAAAATTATCACCTTTCCCAAAACTATCCTCATTCTTCATGAGGGATTCACATGCGAGTCCTGTAACGTATGTCATCATTTGCAAAAGATGCAGGATAACATATATTGGTGAGACTGGCCTCAGATTAGGGGACCGCATGCTTCGAAACCAGTCCAAAATCATTTCAATGGCCCCAACCACAGAGGCAAATCTGATTTTCTGGTAACAGCCATCAAACAATGTCACGCAGATGACACAAGCCACCTGGTGCTTGAGAACCGCTGCATTCAAAATTATGGGACGCTGGAGCCACATAGGTTAAACTAGCTGTTCAGCTATACTTAACATTCTCTTCAATCATTATAGTACCTCTCCACTAAGCTCCACCCCTTCTTACTTGTCACACCTCCTCACAGCATCACTTTGCAACCCCTCTTCCCTAATCAACTATTTCAGCTTCTCCTGGCTAGGTCAATATTGTATCACTCTCTCTCCCCTCCCTGGTTCCCATCCACTACACCCAGTTACAACCCATCGACCACATATCACAGGTCTCCATTTAAACAGTCTCCACGTTCTACTAAATCCATTCCTGACACACACCGCCGGACAAGCCACGTCTTACAATTATTCCATTTTTTAAAAAATAGTATTCATGTAATGTAAAAGCAGCATCAATCTTCAATAATCTTGAGAACATATGGAATTCAAAAGTTATAAGCACAGAAATCAAGTTAAGACTATTCAATTCAAATGTGATATCCACCCTCATTTATGCATGTGAAAGCTGGAAAACAACTAAAGAAATAGACAAGAAATTAGACTCTTGAAAATAAATGCCCAAGGAAAATACTCGGCATCAAGTGGAACGAATTCAAGAACAATGCAGAGATAAGACAGATGACTGAACAACAACCAGTCTCATGGGTGATCAGGAAAAAGAGATGGACATATGTTGGTCACTTGATGAGAAGAAATGATCAGAGAATACCAAAACAAGCTATCAAGTGAAACACAACAGGTCAAAGAAAAAGAGGCAGACTGTGTGAAACTCTAAAGAGGACATTGTTAAGAGAGGCCAAATTAAGAGGCATAAAATCCCTTGATGAGGTTGAAAGACTCGCAGAAGACAGGAAAAATTGGTGAACTACTTTGCGAGCCCTATGTGACGTTTAATGGCACGGGAAGGATATAAGATATAAGAAGTATTCATGTTAATCTGTACTTTATCTTCTCTCTCTATTTCTTCGTCCTGTATGTTTTTGTATGATTAAAGCTCACACCGAAACATCACAACTTTGTAGTCGTTAAGTAATAAAGCCGTTCCTACATTTTTCCTAGTATACAAGTTACAGTATAGTTATAGTATAGACCAGTGGAAGTCAGGAAACAGTGATAATGAGGTTTAAAAGGCTTCTATATTTTTTTTTTGTTCATCATTTAGCAGTTCCTTACTAGAAATAGCGAGTTTATTTTGCTGAGTTTTGTAAACTCAGCAAAACTTTTTTTTGTTTTTTTGTCATCCATTTTTTACTGTGAAAAAAGGTAACATTCAGTTCTTTTCTTGTATTTGTCACAAGATGAATATCTGATCTTTATCAACAACAAATTTCTACAGCTAGCAAATACTCTTGAACCTGTTGAAGTCAAACCAGGGTCCGCTCTTTCTTTAGTGACAGCATCGCTGGTTGCGAAGGACAATAAGTACCTACTGAAGGTTAGTGGTTGTTTGACCCAATAACCATACTTACTGTGGTGTGTCTTAAGGAAATTTCTATTTTAGCAGAAAATGTTTGCCATCAAGCAAGAAAAAAGATGTAATGCCTTATGGCATTCACAGATCATGTGATATATTTGAGACTTCCTGGCGGCGGCAGTGTAGATAAGACGGTTAAAGACTACTTTCCCTAGTGAGCACTTAACAAAAGAAGCAAATAAAACATTACAAGTTAATAATTCACATTCTTAGAGAGCATTAACAATAACACTATCTCACTATTTCTGTCACAAGACATTCTATAGAACCCTGTACTGGTTCTTTTTTTTTTTTTTTAATGTATTCTCTTCATGCCTTTCATTTGCACTTGGCAGTGTCTTTTGGATGCTTGTTTGCTTTTAAATTTCTGGATCATAAATTTGCCAGTTAGAAGTTTAAACCAGAGATGGTTGACAGATGTATTTTTACTGATATATTGGTGTAGAAAGAAAAAGCTGTCTTGAATGGAAAGTTGGTAAGTGAACTCCCAGCTCATTGACCAGAAATATAGTGAAGCAACTCGATGAATGTGCTAAGGGGAATTCAGGCTGGCTGTCTAAGGCAAAAGTGGCTTGAATCCTTGCAGACATCACAGATCCATCGATTGATATTCATTTCATGCAGGTGTCAGAGGAAATGAAAGAGCAGATCAGTTGACCAGCTCAGCTGTCATAGAGGAAGGGCAGACATCATCAGTGTTATAAGAGAAGCTGGTCAAACAAAGGACTTCACTGACAGGGTCAAACAAAGGACTTCACTGACAGGGTCAAACAAAGGACTTCACTGACAGCTGTGAATCACTGTCATTGCCAAGATTGAAGGAGCCTGGTAGTGGGATGAAAAATGAGCAGTTCATCAAGAGCTCCAGACTGATGGTCAGCCAACAACAACGAATGGGTTCATCAGTTACTGTACAGTGAAGGAGATGTTGAAGAGGAGATCAGAACACCTGTAGATATGTCTAGAGTGCATGGATGATGATCCTTTCTAACTAATAGTGAAGCCACTGTCCCAGTTCTAGATCATCTGAGTTCCATTTCTACCATATGCTGAGATTTTTCCCATGATTCTCTGATGTCATGCCCTCCTTTGATTTTGTGGTTGGTGAGATCTTGAAATGAAGAGTATCTGAGTTAGACTGGGTACACCTGAGCACACTACACATAGATATCTGCATACAGGGGTCATTTGTAAGAATGAATGCAGTGTATACCTAACTATATCCAAATTTTCTGTGCATTTGTCAGTGAGTTTCTATTGTGGTAGAAAAGTCTGTTTCTCGTTATCATGAAATATGTACTTGAGATCTGTGTGCATTTAGTGAAGGATGTGTGACATGAGTTTCTGTCATATAAAAAAAAAGCTTATGATTTTTCTATCTTATCTGAAAAACATGATTTGTCATTTCCATGAGGTTGTATAGTGTATTTTATGAGTGATGTGAAAAATCTTTGTCTGTTTACAGAAAGCAATTAGACCATCAGTTTTATTAGCTGAACATTTATTTGTTAAAGTGATTGTGTACACATTAATTTATAATGAGTATTTTTACTATTTAATTGTAATGATCCAGTGTGATTGACCATCCACCATCCATTATACTTTATGGATTATTTAGAAGGTGACATTATGCATAATTTCTTGTGATTAATGACAAAGTTACATCATGTTAAAGGCATTAAAATAGTGTTAGCCAACTTTTATTGAATTTCAGTTTTCTTTTTTTTTTTTTTAATCTTTTTTCATGGGTCATACTTTCATTGATTCTTCCTTCTGTAAAACAACATTACAACTTCTTGCCCACTCATTTTTAAATGAAAAAAATTTATTTTAAAATTAAGTATCATACATTATTAAAACATGACAAATGGCACCAAATGCATCCTCAAATATATGTCCCTGAATTGTGTTTTCCAGCATGGTTTTACATCTATCAAGGTTGAGGAAAGTGATGTGGGTTCTATCATTCACTTGGTGAGTATATTTTGTGAAACTGTTACAGATCCTAGCACATTGTGAAGTTGTTACATTATCAGATGCTCTATAAAGCTCTGTTGTGTATGATTTTATGTGGCTGTGAGTTTTTGGTGACTGATAATGTGATGTTCTTGGAATAAGGTCATAGAAGTGGATAGGAATTAGATTGCAGTGACTTTCTGTACTTTCCAGCATAAGGGTGTAAGTAAGCTCCACTACCTTGTGAATATATTGATCATAGCCTTCTCATTAGATCTTGTAGGTAGGATGAGATTTTGACTAGCTTTGGATTGCTGACCTTCATGAGAATATCGGTGCTGGAGACAGGAGAAGATCATCAACTCAGACAGTGCTGGAGACAGGAGATCATCATCAACTCAGACAGTGCTGGAGACAGTAGAAGATCATCAACTCAGACAGTGCTGGAGACAGGAGAAGATCATCAACTCAGACAGTGCTGGAGACAGTAGAAGATCATCAACTCAGACAGTGCTGGAGACAGTAGAAGATCATCAATTCAAACAGTGCTGGAGACAGTAGAAGATCATAAATTCAGACAGTGCTGGAGACAGTAGAAGATCGTCAACTCAGGCAGTGTGGAGACAGTAGAAGATCAACTCAGACAGTGCTCGAGATAGTATAAGATCATAAATTCAGACAGTGCTGGAGACAGTAGAAGATCATCAATTCAGACAGTGCTGGAGACAGTAGAAGATCATAAATTCAGACAGTGCTGGAGACAGTAAAAGATCATCAACTCAGGCAGTATGGAGACAGTAGAAGATCAACTCAGACAGTGCTAGAGATAGTATAAGATCATAAATTCAGACAGTGCTGGAGACAGTAAAAGATCATCAATTCAGACAGTGCTGGAGACAGTAGAAGATCATAAATTCAGACAGTGCTGGAGACAGTAGAAGATCATCAACTCAGGCAGTGTGGAGACAGTAGAAGATCAACTCAGACAGTGCTGGAGACAGTAGAAGGTCAACTCATATAGTCCTGGAGACAGTAGAAGATCAGAAATTTTACGATGTGGATGGTTGTATCATGAAAGGAGCTTTTACCTGGTAGGAATAATTTTAAAATGTCACTAGTTAAAGAAAAAAGATTTACATATTTTTGATTGTTTCTTGTTTTTCTAGTTAAACACATT
This sequence comes from Achatina immaculata, assembly GCA_009760885.1. Lineage (NCBI taxonomy): Eukaryota > Metazoa > Mollusca > Gastropoda > Stylommatophora > Achatinidae > Lissachatina > Lissachatina immaculata. The sequence goes on from CM019714.1 coordinate 23,729,667, forward strand.
ATTATGTGGTTGTTATTTTTAAAACACATGGTCTATAAATCTTAATGTTCCATTTTTATTTGTTAATGCTAGGCTGCCATTTTTAATATTTTCTCACATTCTTTTGTCATCATCATATCATTTGTGTCCATTTCTCCCATCAGCCTCATCTTTTTACATACGTCCACTCGTTTCATTTTCACTACAGCTGCACACTTTTTACTTAGTCCACTCATTTCATTTTCACTACAGCTGCACACTTTTTACTTAGTCCACTCATTTCATTTTCACTACAGCTGCACACTTTTTACTTAGTCCACTCATTTCATTTTCACTACAGCTGCACACTTTTTACTTAGTCCACTCATTTCATTTTCACTACAGCTGCACACTTTTTACTTACGTCCACTCGTTTCATTTTCATTATCGCTGCACACTTTTTACTTATGTCCATTCATTTCATTTTCACTATCTCTGCACACTTTTTGCTTACATCCACTCGTTTCATTTTCATTATCGCTGCACACTTTTTACTTACGTCCACTCGTTTCATTTTCACTATTGCTGCACACTTTTTACTTAGTCCACTCATTTCATTTTCATTATCGCTGCACACTTTTTACTTATGTCCATTCGTTTCATTTTCACTACCGCTGCACACTTTTTTATTCTTCTGGAATATATATCTTTATGTATATTTCTCTTATCTTTTCAAGATTTGTTTTTAGCTGAAATATTTTTCACCAGTTATCACAGTCATATAAGTTATATAAGATTATTTTCTGATAGAACCGGAAACCAGATAGATCATTTTTGTATTAAAAAACAATTCAGAACATCTCTGATAGATGTAAGAGCATATAGGGGTGCAGATGTCAACAGTGATCACAACCTGTGTATAGGGAATATAAGACTTAAACTTAAACACAAGAAAGCAGTACTCAGAAAGATAAACAGTCATAGCCTACAAGAAGGAAATACTAAGAGTAATTTCATTCTGGAACTTACCAAACATTTTGCAGCACGCAGCGAGGTAAATGAGACAGATATAGATGTATTATGGAATTTATACAGCACAGCCGTAATCACGGCAGCAGAAGCAAGTGCTGGACTGCAGTCAACAAGTAGAAAAGCTTGGATATCAGATAACACATGGAAATACATACATGAAAGATGGGCAGCCAAATTAGCCATGTTGAATGTAAAGACAGATCTTGGAAAAGTTTTGGCAAAAGCAACATACAAAGAACTTTTTTAGTAAAAGAAGATACGAAAGAGAATATATGCACAAGATGGCAAAAGAAGCAGAAAATGCAGCAAAAACAGGAGACAGCAAAACTCTATATAACATACAGAAGAAGCTAACAGGTGCTATTACCTCCAGAGATAGACCAGTCTTTAGCAAAACAGGCAACCTATTAACATCAAGTAAAGACCAAAAGCAAAGATGGGCCCAACACTTCCACGAAATACTTAATCGACCACACATAAATAAATTAATAAATCTTGAAAACGATTTACCAGTTCCACAACTAAATGTCAACTTAGATGAAGTTACACTGAATGAAATTGAAACAGCAGTGAATGTAATGGCTAACAACAAAGCTGCAGGTGAAGATGAAATAACAGCCAAAATGTTAAAAGCTATTAACAGTGACAACATGAGCCAACTACAGAGAATGATTAATAAAATTTGGAAAGAAGAAAAGGTGCCTTCTAAATGGAAACAAGGAATCATTGTTAAAATACCCAGAAAAGGCAACCTCAGTGACTGCAATAACTGGAGGGGTGTAACTTGTGTCAAAGGTGTTTTGTAAAGTGATTCTGAATAGAATTAAGGATGTAGTGGATACTGCAATGAGAGAAGAATAGGCAGGATTTCGAAAAGAGAGAAGCTGTCTTGGCCAGATTTTTACTCTGAGAATAATACCCGAAGAACATATTGAACAGCAAAAACCATTAATCCTTAACTTTATAGACTTTAAAAAGGCATTTGATAGCTTACAGAGATTCATTATGGAGAATTTTAAGACTGTATGGAGTACCATCTAAAATTGTCAACATCGTTAGAGATCTCTACAACGGATATGTTTATGCAGTCAAGACAGAAGAAGGAATGAGCGAATGGTTTCAGATTGAAACAGGCATGAAACAAGGATGTATATTATCTCTCTTGGTTTTTGGAATTGGCATAGACTTTATAATGAAAAGATGCTGTACAGGTAAAACCAGCATTAATTAGGTACATGGGACCCAAATAGACTATCTTGATTTTACAGATGACATAACCCTTATCAGATACAATGTGAAATCGATGCAGAAAAAAACCGATTCCCCGTCTTCCTTGGCTAGCAAAATAGGTCTTGAAATTAGCAAAGACAAAACAAAAATTATGAAATTTCTCATTAATCAAGAAGGAAAAATATACATAGAAGGAACAGCTGTTGAAGAAGTAAACCAATTTGCATACCTTGACAGCTACATAGACCAGGATGGTGACACCAGGAAGGAAGTTAGAATTAGAATTGCAAAACGCAGCATTGTCCTTAAAAAATCTTGAGAACATTTGGAATTCAAAAGTTATAAGCACAAAAACCAAGTTAAGATTATTCAATTCAAATGTGATATCCACCCTCATTTATGCAATGCTAAAGCTGGAAATCAACTAAAGAAATAGACAAGAAATTAGACTCTTTTGAAAGCAAATGCCTAAGGAAAATATTGGCTTAAAGTGGAATGAATTTAAGAACATCATAGAGATAAGACAGATGAGCAAACAACAACCTGTCTCATGGGTGATCAGAAAAAGAAGATGGACATATGTAAGCCATGTGATGAGAAGAAACAATTGGAGAATACCAAAACAAGCCATCAAATGGAGCACAACAGGCCGAAGAAAAAGAGGTTGACCGCATAAAACTCTAAAGAGGACATTTTTAAGAGGAGCCAGTTTAGAACTTCATCCCTTGATAAGGTTGAAAGACTCGCAGAGAACAGGAAAACGTGGCAAACAACTATGTGAGCCCTATGTGGCATTTAACAGCATGGGAATGATGTAAGAATCATCACACTTGTATTGTTCAATCATCTCTGGTGAATTATTTGAATTCAGACTTAATTTAAAAACATTTGTATTTTTGTTTAATGTTTTATAGAGTGTTGTTGTATCTACATGATAGAGTTTGTCTAGAAATTTTTTAATAAATTACCCATTTCTCATTTTAATTTCATTGACTTGCTTAATTTCTGTCCATGTCCCATAGAATTTGTATGCTGTAAGGGTATGAACTGTTAGTGCCTTCACATTTCTAGGTGTTACAGCATTTGAGGTAGGGATGCCAGCACCTGTCCTTGTTTTCCTAGAGAAACCCCTAGTACCCATTTTTTGAGGCTGGGTTGACCCCAAGTGCCGATTGCTCCAAAAAAGTTCCACATGTATGCGTAATCGAACCAGGGACCTTCTGATTGGTAGATGAATGTGCTAACCAGCACGCCACTGTTTGCATAATTTGTGAATAGAAAAAGTGGTGCAGTGAAAGGCAAAAAGGAAGAGGGCATGGGGGAAAGGACACATTAACATTACTACCATGTTGTCCTTTTTTTTTTCTTGTTGCCATATTTCAAATATAACAAGATCTGTCTTTGCTTTCAGGTGAAAGAGGACTCTCTGATACAGGTGGATGGATCGTCGACACATATAATTTGTAACAGTGAGGATGTCAGGCTGAAGCTGAAGGATGTTATGTTAAAATGTTTAAAACAGTTGTAGTTGTAAAAAAAAAAAAGAATGTTTTTTTTCAAAATTTGGCTTGTAAATTTCCTGCATGTAATTTACTGTGTTTTAGTGAAAAAAGGGAACCTATCCATGTTCTGGTTGGCAGATGCGACAAGGACTATGTATTCATCAAAACTTTGCTCTTGAAATGATCTCTCTGCAGGATAGTTAATGTAACTAACAGCATTACCAAATGTTTATTGCACTGTGTGACTGGAGAGTTCACGTCTTTGTATTCATGAAGATAGCGTATGTATCGATGCTTAACTATTCTGAAATGAAATATGTTACAGTGTGAATAAATTCCTTCACCAAAACATTGTACAAATTGTTTTTATCCTTCTTAAATCATAAATTACTTATTCCATTGTAAACTGTAAGGACTTTATAATGACCTTGTATTAAGTTCTAAGCCTTGTCTTTCTTTTAATCTTTCACTCCTAAATCTTTTTTTTTCTCTAGAAATAATTGTTTCATGCATCATTGTCATCAGCATTTGAAACTATTGAGGTCTTTTTTCCTCATAATAAATGTGTTCACAGTTCTCTTCCACTGCTGTTCTCTAAATAGGTCTTTTTAACTTTTAGAATATGGCCAGCTGATGTGATAGGTCCAAGGTTTTCCCTGTCTCAATGTGATGTCAGTGGTGCTAAATCTGAAGTGTCATGTTTTAAGTCCATTTCAACTTTTCCTACTGTATTTTTAAATATTTACTCTCATTCCAGGCTGGAAGTGCCTTTAGTTAATTGTGCCATGAATGAGAATTTTCAGTTGAACAGAATTCTGAATTTCTGCGACTTGTTGCTGATGGTAACAATAATTACTTCATAATGTGCATCAGCAGTGAAAACAGTTCAAATTATTTGAATAACTTCGTTAATATTTTAATTTTTTATTAGTAAAAGTTTGAGGGTTTTTTTCTGAATATTTTAATTTTTTATTAGTAAAAGTTTGAGGGTTTTTTTCTGAATATTTTAATTTTTTATTGATAAAGAAAGTGAAGTGTATGATGAAATGAATGAAACATTATACGTGGCTTATGTAGCTTATGGTTTGTGTGCTTCATTGTCAACTTCCAAAAGCTGGGTCTTTGACTGAACCTGGATCTAGTACTTACTGATGCTGTTTTATTGTTCTCAGGAAAAAAAAGGCAACAAATTAATGTATTTCTAATAATGATTAACACTCATCTCTTCATATGGCCCCAAGAGAGAAGCATGGAGGAGAAACTCTGGGGTTCCTATGAAGACCACCTGCTGACAGCAGGATTCATGAAGGCAGCCTGGCTCCCTGTTTAGAAAGCTAAGTATACAAAACTGAATGCAGAAAAAGAAGAGGCAGAAGAGTTCTAATAAAATAAATCACAAGTGGGGCAACTAACATTTGTAGCACTACATTCATCAGGTGTGCAACGGTGCAATATCCATGCACATAGTAAAGTTATATAAAATTAACTTAATAAATTTTCAAAGAAATTTGTGCCGTGATTCACAATATTCCATTAGCTACCAAACTGTGTTGGTTCTGTGTATTAGTGTGATTCCATAATGCATTTTAAAACATTTGTTCAGTTACTGCTTCACAGAAAACATATCCTTTCCAGACACAGTTTGTGCATATCTAAATCTTTCCTTGCCCCTATCTGGAGCATAGGCCATCAAGAAGGGCTTTCCATTTATTTCTGTCTTAGGCTCTTTCTTCTTTGTGGCAGAGTGTTGTTTTTGTGCCAGTCACAGGCACCATTAATACAGACTATGCACCAATATAACAGAGTATGTGTTGATGCTGTAGCTATTAACTATATGTATGTCCTTCATTCGCACTTCTTCTTCGTTCGCAGTATGTACATGTAACTAAGTGAGTAACTATTTCTAGCTGCTGACTACAACTATTAAATATTACTGTTAAATTACATTTCTGTTATCACTGTGTTACTCAAGTTGAGTTACACTCTTACACATGCCTGAATAGATCATGCACTCTTCATACTAAATAATACCCAGAAACACTTTTATTCAAACATGACACAACAGCAGCATAAGACAAACTCCATCTGCAAACATGGATAACATTTATTACATGAAGCATGATCAACATGGTGATGTGCATGAATATGTAGCATGTAGTATCTCTCAAGACTCAGAACATGAAGAAACAATTCTGGTGGCTACACTTCATCAACAAATGATCACTGCCACAGGAATTTTCAGCCTATATTCATACTACAACTAAACTACATGATAGCACAGCAAGAAAGTTGATACTTCTTGCTCTCAGGACTTCTGACTCAGACTGTCTCAAAATTTCAAGATTTCTCTCTCACCCACTCAACATGATGCACCAAGAAAACATGCAGTCAGTTTCAATTCAAGGGGCAGAATTCTCGGGTGATCCTCTGTGTGTAGAATGTAAACTGTAGATATATTTGCTATTCATTTCTGTGTATATTTCCACTGCTGTCCAGTGGAATAATGTTCTTTCTTACATTACTATTCTATATTGTTTTGTGTCTGTTTTGTTACTCACTTCACAGACTTCCCAGATTCATTCTCTCTCAGTGGAAATAGTAATACAGAAGCAGCAACTTTACAGTTTAAATTACTTTAATGATGCACGAGGTGACGATGAGTCAATGAGCGATATGATGAGAACGACAAAAGGCATCAACAAAATCCATGGACACAAGACTGGACATCTCCACGATATATGTTCCAGGCAGACTACTGTCGCCATCAGAACAACCTAATACACTCTATTCTACGTCTATTTCACTAAACAACAACATTTTTAACAGACTAATCTACATCCATCTCAGACGATACACAAAACACAACTGTCCTTCAGTCATATGATTTCTTATCTTATATATCTTATATCCTTCCCGTGCCGTTAGATGTCACATAGGGCTCGCAAAGTAGTTCGCCAATTTTTCCTGTCTTCGGCGAGTCTTTCAACCTCATCAAAGGATTTTATGCCTGTTAACTTGGCCTCTCTTAATAATGTTCTCTTTAGAGTTTCACGCGGTCTGCCCCTTTTTCTTCGGCCTGTTGTGTTCCACTTGATAGCTTGTTTTGGGATTCTCTGCTCATTTCTTCTCATCAAGTGGCCAACATATGTCCATCTCCTTTTCCTGATCACCCGTGAGACTGTCAAAAGAGTCTAATTTCTTTTCTATTTCTTTAGTTGTTTTCCAGCTTTCGCATGCATAAATGAGGGTGGATATTACATTTGAATTGAATAGTCTTAACTTGGTTTTTGTGCTTATAACTTTTGAATTCCATATGTTCTCAAGATTCTTGAAGATTGATGCTGCTTTTGCAATTCTGATCCTAACTTCCTTTCTAGTGTCACCATCCTGGTCTATGTAGCTGCCAAGGTATGCAAATTGATTGACTTCTTCAATATCTGTCCCTTCTATGTGTATTTTTCCATTTTGATTGATGGGAATTTTCATTATTTTTGTTTTGTCCTTGTTAATTTCAAGTCCTATTTTGCTAGCCAGTGAAGATAGGCTATCTGTTTTTTCTTGCATGGAATTCACATTATTACTGATAAGAGTTATGTCATCAGCAAAATCAAGATCTTCTAGTTGGGTCCCATGTACCCAGTCAATACCTGTGTTACCTGTGCAGCATTTTTTCATTATGAAGTCTATTGTAATCCCAAAAAGTAAAGGAGACAGTATACATCCTTGTTTCACGCCTGTTTCAATCTGGAACCATTCACTCATCCCTTCTTCTGTCTTGACTGCACAACCATATCCATTGTATAAGTCCTTAATGATGTTGACAATTTTAGATGGTATTCCATATAGACATAAAATTCTCCATAATGAATCTCTGTGTATGCTATCAAATGCCTTCTTAAAATCTATGAAATTCAGTATTAATGGTTTCTGCTTTTCAATATGTTCTTCAAGTATTATTCTGAGAGTAAAGATCTGGTCGAGACAGCTTCTCCCTTTTCGAAATCCTGCTTGTTCTTCTCTCATTGCAGTATCCACTATATCTTTGAGTCTATTCAAAATGACCTTGCAAAATACTTTTGACACAACTGATATTAAGGTTACTCCTCTCCAGTTGTTACAGTCACTAAGGTTGCCTTTTTTTGGTATTTTCACAATGATTCCCTTCTTCCAATTAGAAGGGACCTTTTCTTCTTTCCAAATCTTGTTAAACATTCTCTGTAGTTGTCTCATGTTGTCACTATTGATAGCTTTTAGCATCTCGGCTGTTATTTCATCTTCACCTGCAGCTTTGTTGTTAGCCATTAAATTCACTGCTGTTTCAATTTCATGCAATTAATTTCATCTAGATTGACATTTAGTTGTGGGGCTGGTAAGTCAGTTTCAAGGTTTAACAATTCTTTTGGGTGTGGTCGATTGAGTATTTCTTGGAAGTGTTCAGCCCATCTTTGCTTTTGGTCTTTATTTGATGTTAATAGTGTTCCAGTTTTGCTAAGGATTGGTCTTTCTTTAGATGTAATAGTACCTGTTAGCCTCTTTTGTATGTTATATAAAGTTTTGCTGTCTCCTGTTTTTGCTGCTTTTTCTGCCTCTTTCGCCATATTGTCTATGTATTCTCTTTTATCCCTTCTAGCTGAACTTTTTACTTTCTTGTCTATGTCTTTGTATTTTGCTTTTGCCGAATCTCTTTCATGATCTGCTTTTGCATTCAACATGTTTAATTTGACTGCTCGTCTTTCATGTATATACTTCCATGTTTTATCTGATATCCATGCTTTTCTATTTGGTTTTTCCAATCCAGCGCTTACTTTTGCTGCTGTGATTATGGCTGTGCTGTAAGAATTCCATAACTCATCTATACCTATCTCCTCAACTTCACTGGGTGTTTTGGAATGATTGGCAAGTTCCTGATTGAAATTAATGTTAGTATTTTCTTCTTGTAGGCTGTGGATGTTTATCTTTCTGTGTAATGATTTCTTGTGTTGACTTTTCAATTTTAGTTTTATTTTCCCTATGCACAGGTTGTGATCACTGTTGACATCTGCACCCCTATAAGCCCTTACATCCATGAGAGATGTTCTGTATTGCTTTCTAATACAAAAATGGTCTATCTGGTTTCTAGTTCTATCATCTGGAGATATCCATGTTGTTTTATGTATCTCTTTGTGTGGGAATATTGTGCCTCCAATGACCATGCCCTCTGTTAAACATATGATTTCACCTGACCTTTTTCCTATCATTCCCCAAGCATGACCCTCGTGCATTCTGAGACAAAGCAGAGGGACTCTACTCACAAACAGTTGATTACTTTAGAAGATACCTCATTTTATACAAATATTCCAATTCTCAGATGAGTTATCTATCTTATATCCTAACATTCAGTATACTGCTATAAATCCAACAAGAAAATTACTGGCAACTATGGGCCCATAAGCCTTAAAATTAAATATTTCACAATTATCTCATTAATTATAATTAATATTTAATTATCTGTCTGCTCAAATACTGTTACATCTATCCATCTCCCAAGTGTAGTCATTCTTTTTTATCTCTGCTTCAGGATTCCTCCGCCAGGTGTATTTCTATGTCTTCCTTGCTTCCTCTTGCATGGGGTGATTCCAGGTGAGAGAGTGTCTGGTTATGTTACTAGCAGACTTTCAGAGTGTATGTCCTGTCCATCTCCAGCATTTTTTCATTATCATTTCTTTCACTGTGGATTTGTTCATTTTTTGCCATAGCTCATCATCACTGATGTTATCTGGCCGATCTAATATGAAGGATCTTCCTTAGGCACATATCCAAATACTTTGACTAATTTCTTGACTCAGTTTTCTTTCATTAGCTAAAAACACTTGATTATTTTGCAGTGATTTTCACAAAATATGATAAACCAGGACATCCCTTTTGTAACTCCTGTCATCAAGTATCTTTCAGATATTCTTTATACTAATTTTAGTTCTCTTTATTCCATTTTTTGGAGGACAAATGTAGACCCTGATTATGCTGAGTTCTTAATTATTGGTCCTATACTGTTAAATTCCTGCATCACACAGCACTGTCAGAATTGACCAGAAAACTCTGCTCTCTATTGAAAAAAGTGTAACCTTTGGTCAGGAGTTCAAGGTCACAGCTACAGTTTGATCTCAAAAGTGCTGATGCCCCCAGCTTCACTATCTGACATAAAATTCTGGATTTGTTGTTTGACTGAAATACAGTCCTCAGATTTGTAGGGTTAACTTTGAAACAAATGAGCAAACAGTGTTTTAGAAAATGAAACTTATAATACAGACAAAAAAAAATGATGGTATTTAAAATACACAACTTTTTACATGTATGATAATCAGAGCAAGGAAAATGACAAATGGACTGTGAAGAGGAAAAAAAACTTTTTATAAAATAAGGCATAAATAACATTGTGACGAAACTGGAGAGTAGTGACAAGATTATTTGATTTGTTCTTAACCAGTGAAGGAATGTATGAAGCAGCTGGGCCAGACAAATGCTGCAGAAAGACAGAAAAAAGGAATACTTTAGTGAAAGAACAGATAACAGACAAATTAAATAAATAAAAAACTGCAGACAAAATTTGCAGTAAATAGAAGACTTTATTCATTTATTTTCAAAGTTGACATCAGTTACTGTTTAAACAGTTAGTGGTGAAAATATCACTGATATATGAGAATGAGTTGTGGCTCCTGTTTTTCCTCATCACTCATCTTCCTATGCCACATCTCATACCTTATCTAGCTTTAAAAGCATTACGTGCATTATACTGGTACGGAAGCCTGTTGCAGAGAACAAAGAAGAAAAAAATACATCGTCAGATAAGGAAACAATATTCAAATGCTTCTATTATTATACAGGGGGTCCACAACCCAAAGAAATGCTACCATGCTTTGATGTTCTAGTAAAATCATGCTCCATTAGTTTATGATCGAGATGCATTACAAATTTGGATAAAAACAGAAGGGCACAACATCAATAACCTGAGATTTACATATGTTACAGTTCTGGCTGCAGAAAAATAAAGTCCTGCCTTGTCTTGTCCCCTTCCTCATGTACCTTTCAGTGTTGAGGGGACAAATAGACATCTTGATAGGGCTCTGTGGTTTGCTTCATGTAATGGGATGTCTAATGTTTCTGTAATGTATTACCTCCATCTCTTTTGCAGGTGGCCTCTCCCTCTGTTTCCTATCATTCTTAGTGTGAATATTTTCTGTGGTATTGTGTAACATGGCCAACCATTTAACCTGTTTCTGGATGTAGTGTAATACTGATGGTACTCCAACCCTTGTCCTGATGGTGTCATTTCTTATTTGGTCTCTTCTTGTTAGATTTAATATTACATTTCTGTCATGGTGATTTTCCTTTTATTTTTAGCTGCCAATGTAAAAAAAAAGCAGTTTACAAGAACTAGTGAACACAGTTTCAAAGAGCGCAATAAAAGAGTATCTGAGCTAAATAGCAACACAAAAAGAGCAGTGGTATTATCAAACAAAAATATAAAAAAGAAATAAAAATGAACACTGAAAAGAGCTGATTGAAGTGTCTACAGTTACAGCAGCTGATAGAAGCAAAGCTTTAAAGCAGGCAAAAAAATAAGACAGACAGAAGCAGCTTTTTTATGACATAAAGAAGATAACAAATAACACAATATCTGTAACAGTGAGAACATTGGTAGTATAAAGCTGACATTCTCTACAAGCTATTATCCACTGGTTCTTTATTTGAGCTCCATAGAATTACTTTTGGAGGTGTTGGGACCAGAAATTGATTGGCTTGATTTTAACAAATCTGGATTCTGTGTATTGCTTTATTCTTAATGAGGGTTCTACAGTTGTTCTCAGGCCAGAAGGGGGCTCCACAGGTGTTCTCAGGCCAGAAGGGGGCTCCACAGGTGTTCTCAAGCGAGAAGGGGGGGGGGGGGTCCATAGTTGTTCCAGGCCAGAAGGGGGGGTCCACAGGTGTTCTCAGGCCAGAAGGGGGGGTCCACAGGTGTTCTCAGGCCAGAAAGAGAGGGGGGGGGGGGTCTACAGTTGTTCTCAGGCTAGAAGGGGAGTCCACAGTTGCACAGTTGTTCTCAGGCCAGATAGGGGGGTCCACAGTTGTTCTTGGGTCTGGGGGGGGGGGGGGGGGAAAGTGTGCTTCCACAGGTGTTCTCAGGCCAGAAGGGGGTGGGGTCCACAGGTGTTCTCAGGCCAGAAGGGGGGGGGGGGTCCACAGTTGTTCTCACACCAGAAGGAGGTCCACAGTTGTTCTCAGGTCAGAAGGGGGTACCCCAATTGTTTCTGGGATGGAAAAGGGTCCATGGTTAAGAAAAAAGGTTAAGAAGTACTCTATAATCCATAAAAAATCTCTGTGTCCCAAAGCATTTGCATGCCGTGGAGATGTGAAGTGTTAAAGCGTTACATTTCTAGATCACTACAGCATGTGAGATAAGGGTGCCAGCACCTGTCACTGCTGCTTTTGTTTTCCTAAGGTAACCCCAGATACCCATTTTTTAAAGCTGATTTGACCCCAGTGCTGATTCGTGACAAAAACATTTGCCTGAGTGTATATGGTTTACATGGAAACCAGAGTCTTTCTGATTGGCAGGTGAGTGCACTAACTACTACACCACAGCAGCACCTCCATCAGAACTGGTGTGAGAAATAAATGAAGCAAGATTGTTACTTGAGACCTGCTGAACAGAAGGTGAATTTTTTTTATAAAAATCTCCAAATTGGTGGATATTGATCCTTTAAAAGAATGGTGATGAAAATCTCCAAAAATAATAAGTTTACTGATAAATGGAAGGTTCCTTCATGAGTTCCTTCAGTATACAATTATTATCTCGCTGAATGTATAAGCTAGGAAAAATGTAAGAACAGCTTTATTACTTAACAACCACAAAGTTGTGACATTTCAGCATGAGCTGAATTTTATGTTAACGAAATAAAAAAAAATGACAAAAATTAATGAAACTTTGTAAATGACTTATCTTAGGTCTTGGAACAGTACAGAATTACAGTCGCCTGTATGTCGCAAGGAGCACAAACAATACCTATACACTATTATTGTGTGTAGACAAAAAAAATGAAGTTGACAGTCACTGAAGAAGAATTCAAACCACCAAGTGAAAGATAACTGGACTTTTTTAGATATACATGAGATGACAGAAATTTGGGAACCTAGCAATAACTGGGGATCTCAAGGGAAAAAGAGAAAATGATCTGAATGCTCAGGACATAAAAGGCGTTTGATCTAACTAGAAACATCAAGGACTGCATGAAGTGGAAAACCATATCAATGGTCATCAGTTCGGTACATAATAAATGAGTGAAACAGTTATAGACGAGAGGGCCAATGACATCTGAAAATTTTCCCCGAGTGTATATAATCAATACTTCTACAATTTCTAACATGAAAGAGAAACAAGGACAAGGTTGGAGCACGCTGACATGAAATTGGTAATGAGACAATACAAATATCATTGCAGTTTAAATATTTATAAACTACCGAGTCCAGGATTCTGCTCTTATCTCATTTATTCTCTTACTATTTTTTCCATTTCTCCAAATTAAAGCGCTTGTTAAAAATCTACCTACATGCTCCCAATACTTTGTTTGGAAGTCTTTGTGCTGTAAAATTAGAAATGAAAATTTGAATAATGTGGTTGTAGCAAAAATGAGACAAGAACAGTGAAGATAAGACAGAGGAAAATGAAAATTTGACTGCTTTGGGCGCCATTTTTTACTCACATCCAGTGGCATGCCTCTCCTATAGCTGGATTGGTACAAGTACAAATACATAAATTGCCAACCATCGCATTAATCATAAGCTGTGGTTTACGTCCTGGTCCACAGTATAAGTTTTTGAAACAGAACTCACTGTTAAAAATTTCAATTTCAGGTTTCTCTTGAGAGTTTGTTATGTTAATGATGCTGAAAATGATTGCCCAGACAAAATAAGATGCCTTCATTTTGTCTCTTATGAGATGTCTGAAATAAATATGTTTTATGAAATCACAGTAGCGTATATTTAAGTATAGTGAACAGTTTATAACATGGTCTTATTTCAAATAAGACAGATGTAAACACTTAGTTATAGAAAGCAGAGAATGTAGATTAGAGTCGATCGACTCCGACTCAAGTCGAGTCGCTTCAAAGACTCAATTTGAAAATGTAGAACAGTGACTCATATTTTTGTTGTTGTCAGTTAATCGATTTTACTGCAGTTCTTTTAGTAGACAATAAAGCTTCAGTGATGTCATTCCCCCGCGTGGTGCTGACATATCTAATTAAAATTTACAGTTTGTTTAGCTTTACCTAGTGTGTGACTTACATCCTTCCCATGCAGTTAAACGTCACACAGTGCTCGCATCAGCCAAGTTTTCATATTCTCAGCGTCTTTCAACTTCATCAAGGAATGTTATGCCCACTAAACTGGCTTCAACAATGTCCTCTTTAGAATTTCATGTGATCGACCTCTTTTTCTTCGGCCTTTTGTGCTCCACTTGATAGCTTGTTTTGATGTGTGATGTAGAAATTTGTTTGCTATAAACAGAGTAATAACACTTAGCGACTACAGCAGATAAAATAATGCAATCGTCTTCTTATATCTTACATCCTTCCCGTGCCGTTAAACGTCACATATGGGGCACATAGTAGTTCGCCAAGTTTTCCTCTTTTCGGCGAGCTTTTCAACCTCATCAAGGGATTTTATGCCCACTAATGTGGCCTCTCTTAACAATGTCCTCTTTAAGAGTTTCGTGTGGTCGACCTCTTTTTCTTCGGCCTGTTGTATTGTCTTGTCGAGAGAGAAAGATGTCAGGTTCAATAGAGATAATTTTGGTCTGGATCTCTTAAAATTATGTAAATATAGGAGTGTCCAGGTGCTTGTGTCCGGCGTTTGAATAAAAATCACTTAATTTGGTGTGAGGTCCACTGTCTAGAATCTAAAAGTTGGCAGTAGCAGGACATTAAAAAAAAAAAATTTTGTTCAGGAATTAGATGTTTGTTGAGGAGTTGTGAATCTGATTTGTTATTGTGTTTTATTTGAGGGTGCATAATTCTTATTTTTACCATAGATCTTTCAGTCAAGTGTTTAGCCTTTTTAAGTTTATTTCATTGTCACTGTTTCCGTATGTTTATTACTTGTTACTTAAAGTGAAATAATTTTTCTTTCCACGCTTTAATGCTTGCAATATTACCTGTATACATTTAACCATTTCTCGTACAATATTACCTGTATACATTTAACCATTTCTCGTACAATATTACCTGTATACATTTAACCATTTCTCGTACAATATTACATGTATACGTTAACCATTTCTACGTACAGTGGACTTTTCATTCATTCCTTTGCATGTCCCTTGTGGAACTTTGCCTCCCAAACAGCACTCCTGTAGGCCTCTCGGTTGTGAGCAAGATGGCCTGCCGCTGCTGCATCCATTTCCAGATCATCAACGATGTCTTGCAGCCATCTTCGTTTCGGTCTTCCTCTTTTTCTTTTTCCCATTATGTATCCTTCCAATACGGTCTTCTCTAAATTATCATGACGTTTAATGTGGCCAAAATATTTAAGTTTTCTCTCTTTAATTCTCTTTACTAGCCAGCCTTCTTCAATATTAAGCTCTTGTAGTATAGATATATTTGTTCTTTTTTGTGTCCACGATATTTGGAGAACTCTTCTATAGCATTTACATTCAAAGGCATTTATGTGCTTCTCAGCTGTTTTGTTAAGTGTCCAGGTCTCACAGGCATATGTTGCGATGGGAAAGATGCATGCCCTTAAAAATCTTATTTTTGTGGTTCTGTCTGCTCCTCTCCACAGATTCTTTATGGACTACTATCCATATTTTTCCCCAAAGTTTTCCCCTCTTAGCAAAAAGCAACAAACAGTTCTAGTGTTATAATTCATTCCATCGGTGTTTGAAGAGTCATTATCAACCTTTGTTGTTCTCACCCCATGACCTATACTGGTTTTACTGTGTAAAATCGAAATGAATAATTGACTGGTAGCTACTTATTTTTATTTTCTTTACTTTCTTCACTTTCATAACTTCTAAGCTTCGTGTAGGTGCTGATCCCACGGTGGTGTAGTAACTAGTGATTGCTAGAGGCTGTTGATCCGAAGGTCTCTGGTTTGATTTCGCACTCCGGCGGAATTTTGTCATATCGACCGGCAAGTCTAAAGAAATAAGTACCCGGGATTACTTTAGGAAAACAAGGATTCATACCTCTATAGCATCCAAACGCTACGGAACATAGATTTTAGATAACAAGTCAATTTTAGAAATGCTGATCTGGTATACGAAACCAGCAGTGATTTCTGTTTTTTAACAGTTTGATGGATACTTGATTTGAAGCTGATTGCGCCTCCCAAACAGCACTCCTGTAGGCCTCTCAGTTGTGAGCAAGATGGCCTGCCGCTGCTGCATCCATTTGCAGACCGTCAATGATGTCTTCCTCTCTTTCTTTTTCCTATTATGTATCCTTCCAATACGGTCTTCTCTAAATTATGTGTCCAAAATATTTAAGTTTTCTCTCTTTAATCCTCTTTACTAGCCAGCCTTCTTCAATATTAAGCTCTTATAGTATAGATATCATACAGATCATCAGAGAAGCTATTTACACACATGTACCCTCCCCCTCCAACCTCGGCAAGAAGTTTTTGTGGTTTTAAACTCTAGACGCCCGGGGCATGACTGCTAGCGGGGTTACGAGTTGGTTTCTACAGCTTTTCTACATCTACAAAACAACACTGAGAAGTTTTTACAACTCTTCCACATCTACAAGACACTGAGAAGTTTTCACAACTCTTCTACATCTACAAGACACTGAGAATTGTCCCTGACAATTTTGTACAGGCTTGCGACAAGGGAAGGGCATTTACAATATCAAATCTGACCTTGTACTTTGCCTTAGAGGAAGCTTTAGCTAAGTGGAAGGTCATTAGTCAGAACCAGTTTGGCGGGCTTGTTGCTTCTGTTCATCGAAGCATGTTGTGTTTGTAGTGGGGTTCACTCTTGCACCAAGTGATAGAGACTTATAAAACATTGTTGATAGATTGTATGTAAAAGAGACATACTCTAACATATGACCCATTGTGCCACGTAGTTTATTAGAAAAATAAGAATATATTTGTAACTAACCCTTTTAAAATTACCTCAGTGTTGTAAAATCCCATACAACTTACAGATAATAACAATACGGTGATAGCCTATAGAAAGAACTGACCTAACTACACACTAACTGTCCAATATGTGAAGTTAGGACTGAAGTATAACCAATATTTTATATAAAATTCTGACTTCATCAAGACAGTTTGATTCACTGGATTGCATTATAAAAATTCAATCATAAAACAATCTGTTAATTTTATTACAGGACAAGGAAGCAGGTGGAACATTAAGCTGCTTGGCAATCTGAACAAGAAGAGGGGGCAAAGCAAAGTGTGATAGCAGCATACAGATTACAGCAGGGTACAGGTACAGATTACAGCAGGGTGCAGGTACAGATTACAGCAGGGTACAGGTACAGATTACAGCAGGGTACATGTACAGATTACAGCAGGGTGCAGGTACAGATTACAGGAGGGTGCAGGTACAGATTACAGCAGGGTGGTGCAGGTACAGATTTACAGCAGGGTACAGGTACAGATTACAGCAGGATGCAGGCACAGATTTACAGCAGGGTGCATCATAACTGACACTAGCACACCATCAAGAATACAAGAAAATTTGGAACCTTTTCTTGTACAGCAAAGATATAAGTTGGCAAGGAATGAAGTAGTCATTCACTCAATGATGAAAATGCAGCAAAATCCAATCATTTAACATGTTCTAGGCAGTTATGATGACAGAGTATGGTTAATGCTGTGTTTAAGAGAGTGAACTAGATCTGGAGCGTTTAGAAGGGAAAAAACTCTTTCCATGCCGGAGGTTATTATGCCTCCAAATAGCTATAAATATAAGAAGATTTCATAATGAAGAGTTTGTTTTGTTGTAGGAAAAAAGATGTAGTGTGATGGTTTTAGCCTATAACTGTGTGTTACTGTCCATCGGATAGGCCTAGGACTGACATCAATCGACCGGCAATGTGTAGATCGACTTTGTTGTTTTATCCCATCTTGTCATGTGATTAAGTTGCATGTTCACTTTAAAATAATACCTGAAATAACCTTCTAACTGTTTCTCCAGTCCATCTAATAGTCTAAATCTACTTGGGGTACATTCACGAACAGTAGGGGGACATGTTTGTCTCCAAAATCACACAAAAATTGATTTTTTTAAAATCGAAACGCTGTATTTTGACCCCCGTTGTTATGATGCTTTCAAAATGGTGACAAAGGTCACTAGACATGTGTACTAAACTGTTTACAATCAAAAGTTACACCGGGTTTTTAATGAAATGAAGCTTGGCAAAAACTTAACCCCAGCACGGGAAGAGTTAATGGTTGTAAATGATGAAAAGTATTATCTGGAGATGGATTATACATAAAATCTTAATTGGGGTTTTAATTTTTTTTTCTTTACGATCAGTTGTTTCAGCAAGTACTTGTACATAATAATGGCTGTAATAAATGTCAGCGCTGATTTGCAGGAACTGTATTCTGAGTATCAGGTGTTGTGTTCTGAGTATCAGGTGCTGTGTTCTGAGTATCAGGTGCTGTGTTCTGAGTATCAGGTACTGTGTTCTGAGTATCAGGTGTTGTGTTATGAGTATCAGGTACTGTGTTTTGAGTATCAGGTGTTGTGTTCTGAGTATCAGGTGTTGTGTTTAGAGTATCAGGTACTGCGTTCTGAGTATCAGGTGTTGTGTTCTGAGTATCAGGTGTTGTGTTCTGAGTATCAGGTACTGTGTTCCGAGTATCAGGTGTTGTGTTTAGAATATCGGGTGTTGTGTTCTGAGTATCAGGTACTGTGTTCCGAGTATCAGGTATTGTGTTCAAAGTATCAGGTGTTGTGTTCTGAGTATCAGGTGTTGTGTTCTGAGTATCAGGTGTTGTGTTCTGAGTATCAGGTGTTGTGTTCTGAGTATCAGGTGTTGTGTTCTGAGAGTTTAACTAAGATTCCTCCAGACTGGGATCCTCATTTTGTATGACATCGCAGGATAGCAAGAATGGTTGCCTGGCACACTCCACTCTCCCGTAGCACTTGCTGGAACCTAAACATGACATTTTTTATCAGATCTGGCTTTGGTAAGCTATCTCTGTTCATTCTAGTTTTTCCCACTTTTTTAAATCTGTCACTTTCTGTAAGTCTATCTACATTCTCTAGGTCCATCTACACTTTCATGTTTCCAGTTTGAAGTAGGAGACGGAGATATCAAGGTCATCAAAAGTGTATTCTGATTCCTTTTCTACACTTCATCAACATCTTTCACTCCTTTGAGAGCATAGGCCATGGATAATGGCTCTCAAGTCATCCCTGCTCTTGCAATTATTCTCTGCTTTCTTCCATGTGTATCTTCTACACTTGTGCTTCTCATAATTTTGTTGCTGCTGTTAATTGTTGTTTTCAGGATGATTTCTACTTCAGCACTCAGTAATTCTGAAATATTTGAAAACTGATTTTTCTTTATTATCTTCTGTGTTTCATATGTTCAGTGTAAGAATCATTGCTTGGCAAGTGTATGTGTTCCACTGATAATGCTCAAATGTATCCAGGGACCAGCCATGTTCAAGGCACTGGGTGATGAAGTGGGCTTGTGTATTTTCATCTTCTGTACTTTCTAGTTCCAGCTCTTCTGTTAATTGTTGGTATAAATTGGAATGTTACATTTTTTTGTGTTTTGTTGCTAACTGAAGCTGCTGTTCCTATTTGTTTGATCATGGTGATTACTTGTTTGCTCATTAGTGCACTATATGACACTATCACATCATCACTGACACTATCATACTAAAATGTGAAAGAAGATTTTGTAATTTGGAGACAAACCTGTAAACAACAATGTCAGAACTAACTAATACATTTCATAGAAAGCAAGTAAAATACCTGTTTTTCTTCAGTATAACAAACAAGTTCTTTTCTCACAAAGCCATGCCTATCAAACCAGTCCATGATCTGCATTTCCTTTGACTGTACTCAAAACAACACTGTTTCCAGAAGGAAAGTTTGGAGTCAGGAATCAGTTATCTTTAAAGATTCAAATCTTCAGAGACTACTTGGTTTTACTGTGGCCAGGCAGCACGTCTGGAAGAAACTTTGTACGTAGTGACTACTGAAGGATATGCTCTTCAAACAAGATCAATCTCTCTTGTATGAAATCATTTAACTCAAGAATTATGTGCTTCAAACAAGACCAATCTTTCCTGTAATGTTCTGCCTAGTTTTTTCCTGGTCCCTCTTTCCCCTGCCTGATACAGGAATTTTACTTCACCCATTCTGTGCTGAGATGATTCGCATCTGCTGCAAACTCCTTTAGAAGTTGTCTATAGATTATAAAAAGGCTATGCTGCCTTCTGTCCAATCTTTCTGCTCATGATTTTTCTGTTTTGAAACTTGATTAAATTCTTTACTATTTATTTGGTTTATTATTTTTTAAAATCAAGTTTTGTGTTTAGTACCAATAATAATTTTGTGAAAGAATAACAAAAGACTATCTTACTGAAAGACTATCTTACATCCTTCCCATGCCGTTAAATGTCACATAGAGCTCACATAGTTGTTTGCCAAGGGATGTTATGCTCAGTAAGATGGCTTCTCTTAACAATGTCCTCTGTAGAGTTTCATGCGGTCGACCTCTTTTTCTCCGGCCTGTTGTGCTCCATTTGATAGCTTGTTTTGGTATTCTCTGATTGTTTCTTCTCATCACATGTCCATCTTCTTTTTCTGATCACCCATGAGACAGGCTGTTGTTTGATCATTTGTCTTATCTCTACGTTGTTCTTGAATTTGTTCCAAAGACTATACAGTAACATTTTAATAAATGCACATCATCTTTCTTATTATTGCATTATGTGACACCAGCACATCATCACTGATATTATCACACCATCACTGACACTAGCACACCATAACTGACATTAGTACATCATCACTGACACTAGCACACCATTACTGACAAATACCACACTATCACTGACACTAGCACATCATCATTGATAATTTCATACCATCACTGACACTATCACATCATCACTGACACAAGCACACTATCAATGACAATACATTTCTTGACAGTAGCATGTCATCACAGACAACAGCAACACTTCCTTATCCTTATACAGCCACTGACAGATACTTGCACATATATCAATCATGACAATGCCACTTATGTTGACGGTAACATACCTTGTTGGTCAGATTCTGTCTAAAATAAACAAAAATGTGCATGCAAGCACACTGTTGTGAAAGCACAGTTTTTGCTTTTACTACTGAAACAGTTCACAAAAG
Source organism: Achatina immaculata (assembly GCA_009760885.1). Classification (NCBI taxonomy): domain Eukaryota; kingdom Metazoa; phylum Mollusca; class Gastropoda; order Stylommatophora; family Achatinidae; genus Lissachatina; species Lissachatina immaculata. The sequence goes on from CM019714.1 coordinate 23,750,769, forward strand.
AGTCAATGTCTACCAAAACTGGCTCTAGATCTCTAATCTGTTCTTAGCCTACTTGAGTATCTCTGAAATTTTAAAATCCTAATATATACACCAGCAGAAAATCTCAGAAGATCACATATCAGCTGCAGAGACAACAGCTCATATTCATGTTGCAGGTATCCACAATTTCACTGCAAGTGATTAGCCATGACAGGATAAATTATGGCAGAACTTGGTGCAGACCTAAACTACAGAGGCAAAATATAACAAAAGTCACTTTGTTTATAGTGAAATGTGAAAATAAAAAAGTTAATGGAGGCTTCAAAAATAGAGAAACAAGTAATCATTACAGAAAGGGGGAAAAAATTCTTTAGGATGAGCTACACGAGGACAATGAACAAACTATTCAGCTGAAGAACATCCCAAAACAAAATATGCTCACTGAGTCAAGTTTTTCATTATCATTATCCAATGACATCTGGAATACAGATAAGGTAGCATAAACTCAACAATTCCACAGAGACAACTATAAAATAGGTCTACCTGTAAGTGTCTTGTGCTACATGGTTTAACCCTCAATTTGTCTCTTGTTGCTATTCTGCTTTACACTTGGTTTATGTTCACATTTCCTCATGGAAGGGTACATGTTTAACCCTCAATCTGTCTCTTGTTGCTGTTTTGCTTTATCTGACCCAAAACTTATCACACTAACTACACAGCTGTAGGACTCAACAGCTGCATGACAACAGTGTGTGGATGATGATCAAGCAAATACAAAAAGGTAAGATTCTTCCTGTCCTTTTGTCTTGGTCTCTCTTCTGCAAATGAAAATCAAAGCAAAATGCTATGAGGGAGTCACAAATGGCCCTGATCCGATGAGAAGATTGCACCTTGTGAAGTGCAGGCCCAAAACTGTTGTGCTTTTTGTATAGAATGTGCCAAGAAGTAAGCTTGGGCTGTTGTTCCTGTGGGTACACAAGATTAAATATCAGATACTACAGGTCACAGTTAGACATATTATAGACACAATCAAATCAGATATATTTTGATAGTGCATCACATCCTGCAAGTAATATAGAAAAAAATCTGCATTAATGCAGTGATCACATTAACCAGAAATTGCTGGTAAATTTTTTTTCTTGGTGTCTTGGTTATTTGGGGCGCTGATTCAGAAAATTGCAGTGGAAAGACTGCATCAGCTCTAGTTTTTTAGATATGGTTGAATTTATAAAATTTTAGTCCATTCTAAAAATCTCTTCTGCAGAATTGGGATGTCATTAAATTATTTGAAGTTTATATAGTTTATGTTTTTAATTTACCCACATTTTTTATGTATAATAACCTTTGTTTCACAACTATTCATCTACTAACTTTCCTATAATGTACAATGGCATAAAGATGTATAGCTCAAATGACAAAATTGCTTTTGTTCTATCACATAATTATGTGCAAAAAAATAAGATGGCAAATCACGGTTTTTGTAGAGTACATAAATTTGCATTTCAAAGGTTTCTCAATCTCATCTGTTAAAAATAGTTGCGCTGTATAATAGTTATGACTGTGCAGGAATGTATGCATATTCCTACTCATATCATTTCATTTTTGCAAATTAAACACTGTAGAGGTTATGGCTACTTCAAGATGGAGCTGGCTGAATCATCCTGGCATATTTTGCTATATTTGTGGGGAGTACACACTGAAAGCAAGTAGGAAACCTATTTCTGCGTTTGTAAAAAGAGCATATATAGGTTATTTTGGTGTCAAGCTTGGAGATCAAGATTAGCAATGAACTCCTTATAATGTATGCAAAACTTGTACAGAGCATTTGTGTCAGTGGACAAATAGAAAGAGAACATGCCTGAAAGCTGGAGTACCAGTGGTGTGGAGGGAACTGAAAAACCACTTCGATGACTGTTATTTTTGTATTGTTAATATCACAGGCATCAACTGAAATAATCGTGACACATGGTCTTACTCTGATCTACATTCAGCCAGGGGACCTGTTCCACATTCAGATCTTGTATCTAAAGAAAGTGGAGGCAGTGACAGTGAATTCCAAACAACTTCACACAGTGATCGTTTTGAACTGTGTGATCTGATCAGGGACTTAAATCTTTTCAAGGAGTTTTCTGAATTGCTCGCCTCCAGACTAAAGGAAAAGAATGTACTTCAGCCTGAAACGAAAATTACATTTTATCGAAGGAGAGAAAAGGATTTGCTGTCATTCTTTACTCAATACAACAGCTTAGTATTCTGCAATGACATCGGAAACCCTGTAAAGAAAATTGGTTGTTCAGATAAGTGAGTGGCATCTTTTCATCAACAGTTCAAAACAGTCTGAACTATGTTCTTTTATATAACGGCAACAAATATGGTTCTATTCTCATCGGTCATTCCACCTGGATGAAAGAAGAGTACAAGGCCATCTCTTTAGTCTTGGAAAAGATAAATTACCAAGAACACTCAATGGGTGATTTGTGTAGACTTGAAGATGGTTAATTTCCTTCTTGGTCAACAAAGTGGGTACACAAAGTATCCTTTATTTTTATGCCTTTAGGATAGTAGGGTCAAACATGAACACTAAGCAAGAAAAGATTGGCCTCTGAGGGAATATATGGTGGTTGGAGGACAAAATGTAATCAATGAACCTTTGGTAGCATGAGACAGAATCATACTGCCATCACTACATATAAAGCAAGGTCTGATGAAACAATTTCTAAAGGCTCTGAATAAAGATGGTCCATACATAGTGCATAAGTTACATGGACGTCAGTTCAATTCAAGTGCCATGTCGCATGGCATAGGTGATCATTTCTCTCCACAATTCCCTGTCTTTAGACTTGACTATGAGATTCGCCGGTGACTTTCTTCCTAGCCACACTGACAGTCCATCCAGTAACTTCTCTCTCTCTTTCTCTCTTCCTCTGTCTTTTCTTCCTTCAATTTTTCCACTTGCCACAATGTGTTCCAATCTTCCTCTTCTCAGGAAATGTCCTATAAATCTCGCTTTTATAAAACAGGAAAAAGTAGGAGCAGCTTTATTACTTAACGATTACAAAGTTGTGACGTTTCGGCGTGAGCTATAATCATTCCTAAGTACTTGAATCTATCAACTTGTTTCAGATTTGTGCCATCGATGGTAATACTACATTTTGGTGGTACTCTTTTCTTTGAGATGATCATCACTTCAGTCTTCTTTATATTCAGACTGAACCACAATGTCCTAAAGAGTCTGTAGCTCCCCTTCACTTTTAGCAAGCAGGACCACGTCGAATGCATATCTTAAGTTGTTAAGGTTGTACCCACCAACTGATATTCCCGGCATGTTCTCTATACTTCTCATTATGTTTTCGCTGTACAAGGGGAAGAGGTCAGGAGATAGAACACATCCTTGTCTCACTTCCAATTTTATGCCTTGGAATGCTCTTATTTGGTTGTCAACCCTCACTGCTGTTGATTGCTGCCAATATATGTTTTTGATAAGTTTCAGATCTTTCCCATCTATGTTGATGTCTTCCAGCATTTTTATAATTTCTGTTTGTCTCACTTTATCAAATGCTTTACAGTAGACTATGAAGCATAATTATAGGTCCATCTTTACTTCTACTGATGTCTCCATCAATGTTCTTATTATATATATAGCGTTACTTGTGCCTTTTCCTTCGACGAAGCCGCACTGTTCTTCAGCAATTTCTGGTTTTATTTTGCTCTTGACTCATAACAATACGAAGCAGGATTCTGATAACATGGCTCATAAGACTAAAGGTTTGATAGTCTTCACATTCAACTGCACCTTGTTTCTTTGTTCAATGAAAATTGACTGCAAAAGGTCTGATGGGACATAGATGTCATTCACTAATCTGGTAATTATTTCTATGCCAAGCTCTCCTAATGCTTCCAATTCTTCCTTGGTGATTTTATCTGGTCCTGGTGCTTTGTTGTTTTTCATGTGTTTGATGGCTTCTTCCACTTCTGCTTTTAATATTATCTGGACGTACCATGGAAAAACTGAAGGCAGGAATTTTTGATTGTCCACAGGTCTGACAACTTATAAATGACCCACATTTCATAACATCAATGAATGTAATTGAATCATGTGCCTGGTCTTCATTTGTTTTTGTTGTGAAAAGCTTTCTTGGCAACAATCAGTAGAGGATATGCTCTTTCAACAGGCTTGGCTGTAACATCAGTGTTAAAATCCATTGTCTGTACAGTCACTTAGATCGCTTTCCAGAGAACCTCGGTGACTTAATTGAAGAGCAAGGTGAAAGATTTCACCAAGACATAAAAACAATGGAAGCCAGATACCAAGGAAGATGGGACGCACATATGATGGCAGACTATTGTTAGAATCTTATGTGGGATTGCCCTGGCAGATCCCACTCTTGTAAATCTTACAAAAGGAGCTTCTTGTGTGTGGAATGAGTGGAAAGTTTGTATCATAAACTTGTGCTTTTGGTATGAAATAAGCAGATTTTCATGTAGTGCACTTTTCTTTTAATTTTTAATATGTTTCCTTCATGTTAAAAAAAGATATTAATTTAAACACTACATTAAAATATCCTGATTTGTTATGGGTAAGCAGAGTGAAGAATGGTATATGTTCTGTATATAAAAAAACTAGAGCTGACAGGGGGAAACTTGTGTCATTTTTTGAATCAGCAGGTCCCAGAAACAGGTCTAACATCTGAGGCACCAAAATGTGTGTTGACCAGTGTTATCAACTAAAAAAGGAGGCTATTATTTACTGTAATTGGTTTGTTATCAATCCTCATAAAAAAGCAACCAGTGAAATGAGCTGAAGGAAAATCTGACCAGTAGGATGATGATGCTAAATCTGCATGGATCAGAATCAGCCAGTTTTGACTTGGGTTCATCATGTGAGCATTTTGTACAGATTAAATCTTGCCATAAATAAGATAACATTGAAATTTCAAACGAACATATACTTCCCATAGATATTTGTAAAGTGTGTTTAATTTACATTTTTAAAATGTGTAACGTACTGAATGCTGTATTGAGAAAATTCATTTTTTTAAAAGTACTTCATGTTAGGTGAAAGACAGGTACAGTTATACAGGTTTCCAAAAATCCTAGTGCAAACATTGCATTAAAGACAACTGTAGAACAAGCATATAACAGAGGTCTGGTCAACACTTAGACTTTGACAAAGTAAGTCTCTATGACAGTGTCATACAGTACTAACATTTGTACATGCCAGTGAATGACTATCAGAATGAGTATTTGATAGATGCTATAAAGGTGATTCACTTGATAAGGACTTAAATGTAGCTTGTGACTGCAAGAGAAACTACACTTTTTCTCATATTCAGTACCTGTACTTGTATGAACTCCCTGTAGCTGCGAGCTGTTGTTCTTTGCAGCCGATGCTGTAGAGATTTTGAGGCACAGCATCGTATCGGTGTGGGAGTGGGTTATGGCAGCTGCTTTTTCAGTCCCGGAGTACAGCTGAAAAGCAGGGGGTATGCAATGCTTCTTTAGTAGACTCCACCACCATGGGGGACTGTGGCGACCCCTGCCCCGTTAGCCAGTCTAGACCTTGTTACTGGGGGTACCACGGAGAGGTGGGACAGGGTCTTGGTCAGCTATAGGTCACTAACCCTGATGCTAGCATATCAGCTATGGGTCACTGATTACCTTATCAGGCATCTTCATCCCCTCTCATATTCAGTAATAATTCATGACAAATGAGATGAAGACCTTTTTGTACTATAGGAAACAAGCCTAATTGGCAGCAACACACAGTTAGGTTTTATTTTCACTTTTTAAAAATGTTTACAGTTGTTTGATGATGAAGATAAAAACTGTTTAAACCTACTAAGACAATGCTGCCACTTCATAAGAAGGGACATTTGAAAAAAAATGTCAAAATGTAACCACTGTTGCATACTTCAAGACCCCACCTTTTTAAAAATTGAATTACATGCCAAGAGATGAGTTATGTATGATCTCATGACATACTGGATTCCTCACTATCATTAAAAATATCATTCTTGTGTATTTACAACTGAGATAGTTCAATAGTTCAATTAAAATGAAACATCTGTAACCACTGATAATCCATGAACCAATTTTCTGTCAAGCCACAAGACCACACAACATTAGGTCAATATATTTCTAGTTAGATGATGTAAAATCATCTGTCATCACTACACTCATCCAAGACTGATCAACCAGCCATAAGCCAGTGTTAGTTGCTGATCCCATTATGACAGGAAACTTGAGTCTCTGTGGCCCATGCTTTAGTGATGAGCAGGAAATGTATATGCTGGCCAGGGCTTCATGACTTTCTGTAGTTCCCTGTCGAACTAAAGAAGCACAGTTCTTGCCAGGCACCTTCAAACAGGTCAAATTCTTACTCCACTGACCAGGTAAAAGTGACACAAAAACCTATGTCTTGGAGCAACATGGGGGACGTAGAACATAATATTGGCTGGGTCTGTAATTGACTGTCATCCCTCTGCTCCAGACAAACATTTTACATCAAACACAATAACAACTTACACTGTTATGTTACTGGGCACACTTGTGTCTGCATCTGTATCTTGTTCAGCCATGACCTTCTGAACATCCCACAGACGTATGCTACTGTCAAGACCACCTTTTAAAAAACAAGCAAGCAGACATGAAAGATACATTTAAAGCTACATGACCAACTTCCAGAAATAAAGAAACAGATAATATAATATACCAGCAAAACTAGCTCCACATCACATTACATGACAATAAGGAATATGAACAAAATTAGAAACAAGAACACTGGTGACAAGCAATGGAAACAACTAAAGACACTTTCACTAGGCATTTATATGGCAATAAATGTTCACCTTGAGGCTGACAGTGTTCACTTTCAGAGGTAGTTTACCTAACATAAGTGTGTACTGTACCAACTTTACAGCTAGCTTGACTAGAGAATGGTGGCAGTTAGCCTACAGTCTCACACAGAATAATTATTCACTATAGGTTATAAATAATCTTCTGGTGTGACGTGCAAGATGGCAGCATTTTTTAACACTCTTGCAGGCATGCACAAATCAGCAGAATTCCGCTTTATCTGTCACATATCCTGTATCGGGAGTTGGGCATCAGGCTAACAACTTTATCCTGGGACCCATCTAGAGGCGACTCTAGATGGGAAAAAAAAGAACTTGTTATGGAAACTCACAATGAAACTGGCTGAGCATCAGGGATGCCAACTCCGAAGAGCTCAGTCAAAGATCGAAAGGATACATTCGTTGCCCCCAAACATGTGACAAAGATTGAATTCTGGAACGTATGAACAATGGCTGCACCATCAAAAACTACTGAAATGGAGAGATACCACCTAGACGTACTGGGCATCAGTGAAATGTGATGGCCAGAAGCAGGGAAAAGATCGGCGGAAAACTGTAAGTTAATAATGCATTCAGGCAGAGACAATGGGAAACACCAAGAGTGGGTAGGTATAATTATGTCAAATGTAGCAGCAAAGAGCCTTGTAGAATGGGAACCAGTGAATAGTCATATAATAAGAGCATGATGACAACCTAAGACATGGAAGAATGACAATAATACAGTGTTATGCACCCACGAACAATACAGATGATGAGGTAAATGATTTCTAGCACCAATTACAACAAATCATTAACAAAGTCCCTAAAAACAAAATCCTAATTGCTATGGGAGACTTCAACGCTAAGGTAGGGAAATATAACATCGACATCGAAAAGGTAATGGGGAAAGGAAATGACATGGTAAATCAAAGCAGAGAAAGAGTAACTGAAAAATAGAGGACATGGTCATTGGAGGCACAATATTTCCAGACAAAGAGATGCATAAAACAACGTGGATATCTCCAGATGATAGAACTAGAAACCAGATAGATCATTTTTGTATTAGAAAGCAATACAGAACATCTCTGATAGATGTAAAGGTATATAGGGGTGCAGATGTCAACAGTGATCACAATCTGTAAATAGGGAAAATAAAACTAAAACTGAAAAGCCAACACAAGAAATCAATACACAGAAAGATAAACAGCCACAGCCTACAAGAAGAAAATACTAGCAGGAATTTCAATCAGGAACTTGTCAATCATTCCACAAGACTGAATGAAGTAGAGGAGATAGGTATAGATGAATTATGGAATTCTTACAGCACAGCCATAATCACAGCAGCAAAAGTAAGCGCTGGTCTGAAAAAGCCCAACAGAAAAGCATGGATATCAGAAAACACATGGAAGTACATACATGAAAGACAAGCAGGCAAATTAGACAGGTTGAATGTAAAGACAGATCTTGGAAAAGATCTGGCGAAAGCAACATACAAAGAAATGAACAATAAAGTAAAAAGTTCAGCTACAAAGGATAAAAGAGAATACATAGACAATATGATGAAAGAGGCAGAGAAAGCAGCAAAAACAGAAGACAGCAAAACTTTATATAACTTACAAAAGAGGCTAACATGTACTATTACATCTAAAGAAAGACCAATCCTTAGCAAAACTGGAACCCTATTAACATCAATTAAAGACCAAAAGCAAAGATGGGCTGAACACTTACAAGAAATATTTAATTGACCACACCCAAAAGAATTGATAAACCTTGAAATTGACTTACCAACCCCACAACTAAATGTCAACCTAGATGAAATTACATTGCATGAAACTGAAACAGCAGTGAATTTAATGGCTAACAACAAAGCTGCAGGTGAAGATGAAATAACACCTGAAATGTTAAAAGCTATCAATAGTGACAACATGGGACAACTACAGAGAATGTTTAACAAGATTTGGAAAGAAGAAAAGGTCCCTTCTAAATGGAAAAAAGGAATCATTGTTAAAATATTGAAAAAAAGGCAACCTAAGCAACTGCAACAACCAGAGAAAAGTAACCTTACTATCAGTTGTGTCAAAAGTATTTTGCAAAGTTATTCTGAATAGACTTAAAAATATAGTGGATGCTGCAATGAGAGAAGAACAAGCAGGATTTTGAAAAGGGAGAAGCTGTCTCGACCAGATCTTTACTCTCAGAATAATACTTGAAGAACATATTGAAAAGCAGAAACCATTAATACAGAACTTCATAATTTTAAAAAGGCATTTGATATCACACACTGAGATTCATTGTGGAGAATTTTAAGTCTATATGGAATACCATCTAAAATTGTCAACATCATTAAAGACCTCTACAATGGATATGTTTGTACAGTTAAAACAGAAGAAGGGATGAGTGAATGGTTCCATATTGAAACAGGCATGAAACAAGGATGTATACTATCTCCTTTGCTTTTTGGAATTACAACAGACTTCATAATGAAAAAATGCTGCACATGTAACACAGGTATTGACTGGGTACATGGGACCCAACTAGAAGATCTTGATTTTGCTGATGACATAACTCTTATCAGTAACAATGTGAATTTCATGCAAGAAAAAACAGACATCTTGTCTCTACCAGATAGCAAAATAGGACTTGAAATTAACAAGGATAAAACAAAAATAATGAAACTTCCCATTAATCAAAATGGAAAAATACATGTAGAAGGAACAGATGTTGAAGAAGTCAATCAATCTGCATACCTTAGCAGCTACATAGACCAGAATGGTCTTCAGGCTGTTGGTTCAATCTCTCTGGGACTACAAGCAAGAAACATTTAGCAGTGAAAGGTGTTGAAGCACATGTGTCACAGTAAACTGAGAATGGGTTTTGGTGCTACCATAACTTGAGGATCCAGAATGGACTCAAAGATGACCGTCTCAGAAAATTTCACCATGGGAATCACAGAATGCAGTGCTGTTAGTCAGGATGAGACTGTTACTAGGAGCATAAGCAGAGAGATGGGACATGGTCTTGGTCAGGTCTCATTTGCTGGCTCCAGCAACTGTCACCACGCCAGCACAGGCATCTTTGCTCTCATCATCTTCAAGGCACTTTGCAACAAATGACGCTCTTCTTCATCATCTCGAACTTCTCCAGGCCATCAACTGTGACATAATAGGAAACTCACCTGAAGCAAGAATAGTGCCATCTCTGCTGAAACACAGAGCATACACAATATTTGTATGCCCCTTCAGCTGGGCTACAACAGCTCCTGTTGACAGGTCCCAGATAATGACCAAATTATCAGCTCCTGAAGTAGACAGCAAAGAAACGTTTATGTTAGAATGTGACTTTAATGTTTCGGCAGAACACAAGGAGACAACACAGGCAGTTATCTAATTGTTGCCCGATTACTGTGTCTGAAATAGACTAATGGTCAAAAATAAAGGACAAGATGTCAGATGGGATCTGCATGCCCGAATTTTTTGGCGTTTTGAAAATAAAGTTCATTCACTGACACTTTAGTTTCTATCCTGTAAGTGTAGCTGCTTCTTAATATAATGTATTTCTTTCCTTTGTTTTCATTGCTGCTTTTTTTTTCTTTCTAAGCACTCTAAGCCTCAGAAGTCCTTTCAGTTTAGAATCTTCTACTTCAGTATTTTTTTTTCCTCAGTCATTTCAGTAATCTCTTATTTTAGTGCCCCTCACATTCTCTTGGTGCTGTACAAATCTTTTCTCTGTCTCATTTGCAGAAATTAATTTCATAACCACAGCCCTCCAACTCTGCATTTTCTTTCTTGCCTCAGCAACACCTAAGCTTCTCTCAAATGGGACAGCTGTTCAAGTCTGAGCTTCTCTCAAATATTTCTGCAAGGAACAGCTGTTCAAGTCTGAGTTTCTGTTCCAAAGTTCAGATGGGCGACTACAGACTTCCTTGTCTTTTGTCTTTGTTTTTTTTTTTTTTGTCCAAAGATTAGTTGGGTGACTACAGACTTCTATGTCTTTTGTATTATTAAAATTTTATTCAAATAATGACCACTCTTATCCAGTCAGGCATTTACAGAAAATCAAATGATAAAATATCAGTTTAGGTTCCACTGGAAGCTCCTTCATGGCTCTTCATTTTCTTAATAAAAAATGTCTACATTATGACTACACAACATTATGACCTGTTTATTGGCCTGTGCTTTTTTGTTATCTCCTTGCTTCCAGAATGTACTTGTAACCTACATTACTTATTTTCTTATCCACAGATCTCTCACAGAAATTTTACAGAAATTGTTTTTCTGATATTGGGCACTATATAACAATTTTTTAAAAAGAGATTTAACTGAAAAACTGAATGATGAATTCATAGAAATGTTGGTATAAACACAGAGTCTGAAGATAAGTTGTTTCACAGAATAGAACGGTCTGACGTAGAGTCAATGTCTTCTTTCTTAACTACCAAGGCTTTTCAGCATTTTGAAGAAATGACAAATGATAACATTTCAGCACTCTCCTCCACTGGTAAGATATCTATGTTAAAAAAAAAAAAGCACTCACCTCCACTAGCAAGATATCTCCCATCAGGACTAAACTGAAGACAATGGACAGTGCTCTGAAAATATCATCAACAGGAGCTTTTTTCCCCAGGAAACATTTTTTTTTAAAGATATAATTGTGGAAAAAGAATCTCTTTATCAATCTTTTTCTCCTATGCTGCTTGTGCACATAATTTTTAGTCTAATATGCTTCAGTTTTGCAATACAGGCCAGGTTGTTGTCAAAATTCCTAAGGAACTGATTTTAGTGTATCAAGGAGCATCTGGACATCTTACAGATCTCCTCCAAGTTTAACCTCCTTATATTTCCTTCTACAACAACTTTTTAAGGCATTATTCTGAACTGAGCCAGCATCTACATTCTCAAAATGATTATTTAGGCCTTAAAAGAAACTTATATACTTTTTAAAAAAAATCTCACACTGAAATGATATTTGTACTGTGGTTAACATTCAATAAAGCTCCACCTCTGTGATCTTGTTACACCATCAGACACACATGGAAGTGTCTTAGAACAAAGTCTGCATGAACAGCCTTGAAAATACTTGAGTTGTGAGAGGCTAATGTTTGTCCTAACACTTTGCTGTGCACCAGGCTCACTGAAACTTGCTGAAGACTGTATCTAACATCAAAATCATTAAGCTGGAAAATTATTCAAGCCTGGATCTTGATAAGAAATAAAAATATACACATATCAGATACTGTTTTTGTCTCCTTCTTTGATTTCCCTACAAATGCTAAACTTGTGCTCTCTACATTTGTGAGGTGACATTCTTCAAGTAAGAGCAGTGTAGACTGAATGTGTTTACAGTGTCCTGCTTGGACAGACCTCTTGATGCAGGCTTCTTGGTCAATTGCTGGACCATGTTTTGCCTCATACTATTAGCCATGCAATTTATAATGGATGTTTTAACAGCAGCATGTATGGAGACAAGGCGAAACACAATGAAATTATTAAAATGCTTGAAGACATCAGTATAGACGGCAAAGACCTGAGAATTGTAAAACATCTATACTGGCACCAAGAAGCAGCAATTCGAGTTGAAAATAGAATTGGAAAATATCAACCTATAAAACAAGGGGTGCGACAAGGATGTGTACTATCTCCAGACCTTTTTTTTCTGTACAGCAAGAATATTCTATGAACGATCATCACAGAACCAGGCATAAAAATTGGAGGATACAATATTAACAACCTTCGGCATGCTGACAACATAGTACTAACAGCTGAGAACCAACAAGACCTGCAAAATCTCTTGGATAAAGTCGCCAAAGAAAGTGAACAGAAAGGCCTTACTTTGAACATCAAAAAGACAGAGACTATAGTTTTATCTAAGAAATGGAATCCACCAACATGCAGTATAAAATTAAACAGAACTATTCTAAAGCAGGTGCAGAAATTCAAATACCTTGGAGCAGTAATAACTTCAGATGGGAAATGCAGAACAGAAATTAATAACAGAATAGGCCAAGCAAAGACTGCATTTCAGAGAATGAGAAACATATTATCCAACACATCCTTATCAATGAATGTTAGAAAACGAGTCCTAAAAGGCTATATTAAACCTATCTTGTTATATGGAAGTGAATCATGGACAATAGGCAGGTCTGCACAAAAATCATTGGAAGCAGCAGAAATGTGGTTTATTACAAGAATGTTGCAAATAACTAATGAAGAATGTATGAGAAGAGCTGGAGAGACAAAAAATCTTGTTAAAAAACATAAGAGAGAGACAATGTACTTTCATAGGATATGCAATGAGAAGAGGAGGCATTGAAAATATTATAACAACAAGAAAAATAGAAGGAAGAAGATCAAGAGAAATGATACTGGATAGTCTGATGGGATGGTGTGAGAGGAGATCACCAACTGAGCTGATGGCCTGCATAAAGGATCGTGTACTCTGGAGAAGCATAATAGCCAATGCCAGTCAGCATGGCACCTGACGATGATGATGGATGTATGGAGTGACTCCCATGGTGCAGACTTGCTGCCAACCTACAGGACCATGTCACAGCTCATCCACTTCTTACATTTTACATCTTTCCCACGCTGTTAAATGTCACATAGTGAGCTTTTCAACTCCATCAAGGGATTTTATGCCCACTAATTTGACCTCTAATTGAAGAAGTTTTATGAGCAATAAAGAATCTGAAAATGGTAGGTCACCAGGATGTGATGAGATAACAGCTGAACTTATTAAAGCAGGTGGAAAGGAATGTGCAACAATCTATCATGCACTATGTAAAAAGATATTGCATTCAGGTATTTGGCCGAAAGAATGGAAAAGAACTATATTTATATCTTATATACTTCCTGTGCCGTTAAACGTCACATAGGGCTCGCAAGGTAGTTTGCCAATTTTTCCTCTTTTCGGCGAGCTTTTCAACCCCTTCAAAGGATTTTTATGCCTATTAGTTTAGCCTCATCTTAACAATGTCCTCTTTAGAGTTTCCCATGGTTGACTTCTTTTTCTTCAGTCTGTTGTGTTCCACTTGACAGCTTGTTTTGGGATTCTCTGATCGTTTCTTCTCATCACGTAGCCAACATATGTTCATCTCTTTTTTTCTGATCACCAATGAGACAGGTTGTTGTTCGCTCATCTGCCTTATCTTTGCACTGTTCTTGAATTCGATCCACTTTATACTGAGTATTTTCCTTAGCCATTTGTTTTCAAAAGAGTTTAATTTGTTGTCAATTTCTTTAGTTGTTTTTCAGCTTTCACATGCATAAATGAGGGTGGATATTACATTTGAACTGAATAGTCTTAACTTGGTTTTTGTGCTTATAACTTTTTGAATGCCATATGTTCTCAGTATTCTTGAAGATCGATGCTGCTTTTCCAATTTTAATTCTGACTTCCTTTCTGGTGTCACCATCCTGGTCTATGTAGCTGCCAAGGTATGCAAATTGACTGACTTCTTAAACAGCTGTCCCTTCTATTCATACCACTGCCAAAAAGGGTAACTAAATTATGCACAAACTTCAGAACTGTTGTCCTGATTAGTCATGCCAGAAAATTATATTAAAAATCATAATGGGTAGACGTCATAAGAAAATAGAAGAAGTCAATATGGTGTCAGCTGGTTTTAGGCAAGGAAGCGGATCAAGATATATTCAATATAAGATTAATAATAGAGAAATGCAGAGAATTTAATGTGAATTTTACCTTTTATAGACTATTCAAAGGCATTTGATTGTGTACAACACCAGAAACTTTGGGAAATAATGGAAAAAAATGGGATTTCCAACACATTTGATACAATTAATATTACTGCATATCTATACCAACAGACAGAAGTAAGAACAAATGGTGAAACAACAACTTGGTTTGACATACAACAAGGGGTTTGTCAAGGGTGTAAATCATCGCCTTACTTATTTAACTTGAATACTGAAAATATAATGAGGAATTTTAGAGAACATGTAGACAAAGAATATTACAATGTCATAATAATTGGAGGTTATGAAATACCAGAGATTAGATATGCTGATGACACAGTATTACTGTCTACAACACAAAAAGGAATGGAAAAACTAATTATGTCAGTCCATAAGAATAGTGAAGAGCAAAACCTTTATCTTAATGCAAAGAAAACTAAATTGATGACAACTGACAAAAAAAAATAATAAGGCAGCTTAAATATGTATCAACATGGAAAAATTGGAAGAAGTGGAGAGTTTTGAATATCTTGGATCACTACTAACCAATAATGGAGATGTGATGAGGGAAATTAAAAGGAGGACATCTATCGCTCTACAGAAAGTAAAACAACTAAAGACGCTGTGGAGAGGAACAGACAGAACTACAAAAATAAGATTTTTAAGGGCATGCATCTTTCCCATTACAACATATGCTTGTGAGACCTGGACACTTAACAAAACAGCTAAGAAACACATAAATGCCTTTGAATGTAAATGCTTTAGAAGAGTTCTTCAAATATCATGGACACAAAAAAGAACAAATATGTCCATACTACAAGAACTTAATTTTGAAGAAGGCTGACTAGTAAAGAGGATTAAACAGAGAAAACTTAAATATTCTGGACACATTAAATGTAATGATAACCTAAAGAAGACCATCTTGGAAGGGTACATAATGGGAAAAAGAAGGAGAGGAAGACCAGAGCAAAGATGGCTGCAAGACACCATTGATAATCTGGAAATGGATGCATCAGCAGCACGGCATTTTGCTTACAACTGAGAGGCCTACAGGAGAGCTGTTAGGGAGGAAAAGTTTCGCAAGAGACATGCAAATGACTGACTGATTGACTGAATTTGACCCCTCTTAACAATGTCCTCTTTAGAGTTTCATGTGGTCAATCTCTTTTTCTTTGGCCTGTTGTGTTCCATGTGATAGATTTTTGGGGATTCTCGACTGTTTCTTCTCACTATGTGGTCAACATATGTCCATCTCCTTTTTTCTGATCACCAATGAGACAGGTTGTTGTTCGCTCATCTGCCTCATCTCTGCACTGTTCTTGAATTCGTTCCACTTTATACTGAGTATTATCCTTAGGCATTTGCTTTCAAAAGAGTCTAATTTGTTGTCAATTTCTTTAGTTGTTTTTCAGCTTTCACATGCATAAATGAGGGTGGATATTACATATGAATTGAATAATCTTAACTTGGTTTTTGTGCTTATAATTTTTGAATGCCATATGTTCTGACATGTGCTCTGGATGACTGACAGCTCACTGCTGGAGGTGGCACAGGGATGGACACTGCGGGGGAGCGGAAGTAGAGGTGGACCAAGGGAGAAGTAGAGAGGAATGGCGGAGAGGATGTTGAGCAGTGGAGGGCTCACTTGGCCAAGAGCGGAGAGGGAGGTGGGGGATGGGCATTTATGGAAGGCCCTTGCGGAGGCCCCATGTGGCTTAGCCACTTAAGGTTCAGAGAGAGAGAGAGAGATGTTCTCAAGAATCTTGAAGGTCAATGCTGCTTTTACAATTCTAATTCTAACCTTTCCGATGTCATCCTATTAGATAAAATTAAAATCTGTAAAGTGGATAGTGGTATTTACCTTATGGCCTGTCATAACTCGTACACAGCTGCCATTAAGCATATCCCAAAGTCGAACACTTCTGTCACTAGAGCCTGTGGCAACATAGTTTGTGTTTGGATGGAACTGACAACACTAGAAAGAAATAAAAATTACAAAGATAACAGCTAAAAAAAAAAGAAATAACAACAATCAAAGGAAGTAACACTCAGTGTAAAGTTTAACTGCTGGTTAAAGGAAGAAAGAATAAGAAAGAAGTAATAAAATAGTTTACTTTATTATTCTTATAACTTTATCATGTTATTTTCTGATTGCTGAATATATATCAACATATACATGTATTACTTGTCTCTGCTTTATCTGCACATATACAAAAAAGTTACTGTGAAAATAAAACCTGCAAACAAGACATTATTTTTTAACCAAAAGTCTTCCTCAGGCTACACAGAGTAAACAAGCAGAAAATATATTTTCCACAAAATATAAAGTAAAGTATTGTAATATCAGCCTGTAACAGTCAACTTGAGGCGCTCTGTCTGGTGATGAAGATTCTGTAACATCACTTCACATGGAGAGCAGCACACTGTAGTGGTTTCTATTTAATTCCAAGACTTGATCTAAGAAACAGGTTTCTCAACAAGTTTCTCTACCATTGGGAACAAATCAATATTTTTTTCCCTTCTGTACAGGCTACAGTACCACAGCAGACACTGGGATTATGTCAATACTTCTTTCCCTTCTGTACAGGCTACAGTTTCACAGCAGACACTGGGATTACATCAATACTTCTTTCCCTTCTGTACAGACTACAGTTTCACAGCAGACACTGGGATTACATCAATACTTCTTTCCCTTCTGTACAGACTACAGTTTCACAGATGACACTGGGATTACATCAATACTTCTTTCCCTTCTGTACAGGCTACAGTTTCACAGATGACACTAGGAATACATCAATATTTCTTTCCCTTCTGTACAGGCTACAGTACCACAGCAGACACTGGGATTACGTCAATACTTCTTTCCCTTCTGTACAGACTACAGTTTCACAGCAGACACTGGGATTACATCAATACTTCTTTCCCTTTTGTACAGGCTACAGTTTCACAGCAGACATTAGGATTACATCAGTACTTCTTTCCCTTTTGTACAGGCTACAGTTTCACAGATGACACTAGGATTACATCAATACTTCTTTCCCTTCTGTACAGGCTACAGTATCACAGCTGATGCTGGGAGTACATCAACATTTCTTTCCCTTCCCTTCTTTCACTTCTTACTGCAGTGAGTCGTGTATAGTTGTGGATTTAAACACTAATTATTGTGTGTTATTAAGTTATTTCCACTGCGACAAACATTTTTGTACGTCTTACTACGTGCCTCTAAGGTATGACAGAATTACCTTTACTCTTTACCTTTTTTACTTCTCATCTGATCTTCTCATACACCTCTCCCACCACTTTAGCCACATCTCCTCACCATATCCAAAGCATCCTAGTCATAGCTTTCTTATCCTCTGTCACCATCAGTTGTATTTTTCCTTCCTGCCTTCACACTTCATCATGGCATCTGCTAAGGAATATCTTAAATCCCTCAAATCTTTCATCCTCTTTTCTTTCCACCTCCTCCCTCCACACTTGTCTAACACAGCCACTGCATTGGCCTTCACAATCTACAAGAAGATGAGATTCGCCTCCCACCTTCATTTTCTAAACTACTGTCTCCACCACAATATCATTCCTAAGGGTTTCTCAACATCTTTTCACCCAGTGGCTGGCACACTCCACGTGGTTGAACAAAGACTTCTGGATAAGATCCAAAAAAGGCATATCAACTGCGTTATTAGAGGTGTGCATACGAGTTTCAACTTGTGTTCTTCCAAGACTGAAGCCAAATTCTATTTTTCATTAATTTTTTCATTTTTTAAATTATTTCTTTAACACAGGATTCATGTGAATCTAAACTCTGTCTCCCCTCTCTGATTCTTCATCCTGTTTGTGTTTGTATGGTGAAGGCTAATGCCGAAATGTCACATCGTTGTAAACTTTAAGTAATAAAGCTGTTCCTACTTTTTTCCTAGTTTATACATTCTTTCCCTTCTGTACAGGCTACAGTATCACAGCTGACACTAGGAGTACATCAATACTTCTTTTCCCTCTGTATATGCTACAATATCATGGCAGACAGTGAGAATATATCAACACTTCTTTCCCTTCTGTACAAGTTATCGAATCATGGCAGACAGTGGGAATACATCAATACTTCTTCCCTCTGTAAAGGCTACAGTATCATGGCAAAGAGTTAATTGAACTCTTTATTTCTTACATCCTTCCTGTGCCATTAAACGTCACAACATGGTAGTTTGCCAAGATTTCCTGTTTTCGGCGCACTTTTCAACCTCATCAAGGGATGTTATTCACACTAAACTGGCTTCTCTTAACAATGTCCTCTTTAGAGTTTCACATGGTCGACTTCTTTTTCTTTGGCCTGTTGTGTTCCACTTGACAGCTTGTTTTGGGATTCTCTGGTTAGTTCTTCTCACCACATGACCGACATGTGTCCATCTTCTTTTTCTGATCAGCCATGAGACAGGTTGTTGTTTGCTCATGTGTCTTATCTCTGTGTTGTTCTTGAATTTGTTCCACTTTATACCGAGTATTTTCCTGAGGCAACTGAACACAATGTGAAGACAACCCATCAACACTTTAAAAAAAAAGCAATATGAAGATTTAGCCATTTCAAAGTAAGGTTTTAAAAAAAAAAGGAAAGAAAAAAAAGCCAGATAAAACTCTAAGATTTGTGGACAATTCTGAAACTTCATGATCATAGTTTCCAGTACTTTCATTGGTTAATTTCAGATATGTAAGCAATGACGCCTTTAACTTGTTACAATTTTACAAGTTTCTAAGTGTTTCAGGAGAGGGTGTGACATCAAATAAATTATTGTGACAATGTTGGTAGTAACATTAAATAAATTACTGTGACAATGTTGGTCGTGACATTAAATAAATTACTGTGATAATATTGGTTGTAACATTAAATAAATTTCTTTGACATCAAATAAATTACTGTAACAATGTTGGCTGTAACATTAAATAAATTTCTGCGACATCAAATAAATTACTGTGACAATGTTGGTTGTGGGGTTAGCGGGGTAGGGGCATCCCCTATCAAAGGAGAAGTAAGACGCTACGACGCCTCCTTACCTCCATCAGTCTACGGGACACCCTTGGGCAAAGTGGCGTACCCGTATAACCCC
This sequence comes from Achatina immaculata, assembly GCA_009760885.1. Classification (NCBI taxonomy): domain Eukaryota; kingdom Metazoa; phylum Mollusca; class Gastropoda; order Stylommatophora; family Achatinidae; genus Lissachatina; species Lissachatina immaculata. The sequence continues at coordinate 23,770,374 of CM019714.1, forward strand.
CCGATCAGGGTGACGTGAAGCCATGGGAGCAGGTAGTGGATGGAATGGAAGAGCAGCCGACAGACAGTGTTGGTTATGGTCACCATTCTATGATGGTAGGCAGATGATCTCAATGTAGGGACAATGGCTATGATCACTGAATAGTACAATCACTGCCTGGAAGGAAGGCAATGGTAAACTATCTTCTGAAAATATACCATGAAACCCAAACAGCAACATGGAAAACCATATAGGAAAAAGATCTGGTTGTGAGGCCCCCAGGAAGAGTGTGAGACAGAGGTCAGTACTAGTAATTGTGATGATGGACAAAATCATGACGATGTTACTAAGGAAAATCCCTGCATCAAAATAAAAAAAATAAGAGTAGGAACATGGAATGTAAGAAGTATGTATGAGGGGAAATCAAATAATAAGTGACAAGATGAAAAGAACGGGGATACACATTTTGGGAATCTGCGAGCATCGATGGAAAGGATCAGGACACTTCAAGAGCAAGAATGATAATATCTTTATATACTCTGGAGAAGAATTAGGAGGAAAGAATGGAGTGGCTTTTTACTTGGACAAATCAACATAAAAAGCATTACTAGGTTACAATCCAGTAAGTGACAGAACCTCACAATCAGACTTAAGGGCACTCCTAGAAATGTAACAGTCATCCAGATATATGCACCTACATCAGCAGCAGAAGAAGAGGAAGTAGAAGACTTTTATAGCACACTGCAAACGATGATAGACCAGGTACAGAAAAATGATATTGTATCAATAATGGGGGGTTTTAATGCAAAGATTGGTACAGAAAGAGCAGAAGATGTTGTAGGGAAATTTAGCACAGGACACAGAAATGAGGCAGGTGACAATCTAATGGCTTTTTGCATGGAAAACCAGCTAATGATTGCTAACACACTTTTTAAACAACATCCAAGAAGACTTTACACATGGACATCACCTGATGAGTAAACCAAGAATCAAATAGATTACATTTTAGTGCAAAGAAGGCGAAGATCAAGTATAACATCAGCAAAAACTTTTCCAGGTGCTAACTGTGACACGGACCATGAGTTATTAATAGCAGACATGAAGATAAAGATAAAAAAGACAGTTACGGGATCAAGACCACTCCGCTTTGATCTTACAAAAATACCAGAACAATACCGTATAGAAGTGAAGAACCGTTTCAAAATCCTGATGGCTGTACAGGAGGAGATGACACCAGATGATTTGGCTACATAGGCCAGAGATATGTTAATACCAACAGCTAAAGACATGGTTCCAGTAAAGAAAACACACAAGAATGGATGGATTACAGCAGGCACACTAGAACTGATAAAACAACGTAGAGAAATGAAGACCCAATTGGAAAGTGACAAACAACAAAGAGAAATATAAATCTTTAACAAAAGAAGTACGAACAAACATAAGAAAAGACAAAAAAACAATATGTACAAGATTGTTGTGAAAGAACAGAAGGACATCAGAAAGTGTGGAAGAGATAGTGAAATGTTTAAAGAAATGAAGACATTGATGAGAAATGTCACACCTAAACTAAATGTAATTTGTGACAAGATATGGAATACTTTGACAGAGACAGAGGAAATTCTAGAAAAATGGAAGGAATATTGTGAGGAATGTATGAAACAACCGACTGTGAAAGTAGAAATCAACAGTGTGAATTATTATTGGAGGAGAGAGAACCTGAACTTGAAGAAGTTTTATGGGCAATAAAGAATCTGAAAATTCGTAAATCACCAGGATGTGATAACAGCTGAATTTATTAAAGCAGGAGGAAAGGAATGTGCAACAATCTATCATGCGCTATGTAAAAAGATATGGCATTCAGGTATTTGGGCAAAAGAATGGAAAAGAACTGTATTCATCATTCATTCATTCATTTGCATGTCCCTTGCGGAACTTTGCCTCCCAAACAGCACTCCTGTAGGCCTCTTGGTTGTGAGCAAGATGGCCTGCTGCTGATGCATCCATTTCCAGATCGTCAACGATGTCTTGCAGCCATCTTCGTTTCGGTCTTCCTCTTTTTCTTTTTCCCATTATGTATCCTTCCAATACGGTCTTCTCTAAATTATCATGACGTTTAATGTGTCCAAAATATTTAAGTTTTCTCTCTTTAATCCTCTTTACTAGCCAGCCTTCTTCAATACTAAGCTCTTGTAGTATAGATATATTTATGTATTCATACCACTGCCAAAAAAGGGTAACCTGAAATTATGCACAAACTACAGAACTATTGCCCTGATTAGTAATGCCAGCAAAATTCTGTTAAAAATCATAATGGGTAGACTTCATAAGAAAATAGAAGAAGTCAATATGGTCCAAGCTGGTTTCAGGCAAGGAAAAGGATCAAGAGATCATATATTCAATATAAAATTAATAATAGAGAAATGCAGAGAGTTTAATGTGAATTTATATTTATCTTTTATAGACTATTCAAAGGCATTTGACTGTGTACAACACCAGAAACTTTAGGAAATAATGGAAAAAATGGGATTTCCAACACATTTGATACAATTAATATCACTGCATATCTAGACCAACAGGCAGAAGTAAGAACAAATGGTGAAACAACTTGGTTTGACATAAAACATGGGGTTTGTCAAGGGTGCATATCATCACCTTACTTATTTAATTTGAATACTGAAAATATGAGGAATTTTAGAGAAGATGTAGACAAAGAATATTACAATGTCATAATAATTGGAGGTTATGAAATACCAGAGATTAGATATCCTGATGACACAGTATTACCGTCCACAACACAAAAAGGAATGGAAAAATTATGTTAATCCGTAAGAACAGCGAAGAGCAAAACCTCTTATCTTAAAGCGAAGAAAACTAAATTGATGACAACTGACAAAACATACAAGGCAGCTGATATATGTATCAATGAGGAAAAACTGGAAGAAGTGGAGAGTTTCGAATATCTTAGATCACTGCTAACTAATAATGGAGATACAATGAGGGAAATTAAAAGGAGGACATCTATAGGTCTTGAGAAAGTAAAACAAATGAAGAATCTGTGGAGAGAAACAGACAGAACTACAAAAATAAGATTTTTAAGGGCATGCATCTTTCCTATGGCAACATATGCTTGTGAGACCTGGACACTTAACAAGACAGCTGAGAAACACATAAATGCCTTTAAATGCTACAGAAGAGTTCTTCAAATATCATGGTCACAAAAAAAGAACAAATATATCCATACTACAAGAACTTAATATTGAAGAGGGCTGGCTAGTAAAGAGAATTAAAGAGAGAAAACTTAAATATTTGGACACATTAAACGTCATGATAATCTAGAGAAGACCGCCCTGAAAGAATCTTATATCTTATATCTTATATCCTTCCCGTGCCGTTAGACGTCACATAGGGCTCGCAAAGTAGTTCGCCAATATTTCCTGTCTTCGGCGAGTCTTTCAACCTCAACAAAGGATTTTATGCCTGTTAACTTGGCCTCTCTTAATAATGTTCTCTTCAGAGTTTCACGCGGTCTGCCCCTTTTTCTTCGGCCTGTTGTGTTCCACTTGATAGCTTGTTTTGGGATTCTCTGCTCATTTCTTCTCATCAAGTGGCCAACATATGTCCATCTCCTTTTCCTGATCACCCGTGAGACTGGTTGTTGTTCAGTCATCTGTCTTATCTCTGCATTGTTCTTGAATTCATTCCACTTGATGCCGAGTATTTTCCTTAGGCATTTGTTTTCAAAAGAGTCTAATTTCTTTTCTATTTCTTTAGTTGTTTTCCAGCTTTCGCATGCATAAATGAGGGTGGATATTACATTTGAATTGAATAGTCTTAACTTGGTTTTTGTGCTTATAACTTTTGAATTCCATATGTTCTCAAGATTCTTGAAGATTGATGCTGCTTTTGCAATTCTGATCCTAACTTCCTGTCTAGTGTCACCACCCTGGTCCATGTAGCTGCCAAGGTATGCAAATTGATTGACTTCTTCAATATCTGTCCCTTCTATGTGTATTTTTCCATTTTGATTGATGGGAATTTTCATTATTTTTGTTTTGTCCTTGTTAATTTCAAGTCCTATTTTGCTAGCCAATGAAGACAGGCTATCTGTTTTTTCTTGCATGAAATTCACATTGTTACTGATAAGTGTTAAGAATACATCATGGGAAAAAGAAAGAGAGGAAGACCAAGGTGAAGATGGCTGCAAGACATCGTTGATGGTCTGCAAATGGATGCATCAGCAGCTGGGCGTCTTGCTTACAACCAAGAGGCCTACGGGAGAGCTGTTAGGGAGGCAAAGTTCCGCTGCTGGGCGTCTTGCTTACAACCAAGAGGCCTACGGGAAAGCTGTTAGGGAGGCAAGTTCCGCAAGGGACATGCAAATGAATGAATGAACGATGATGTTGGTTGTAACATTAAATATAAATCTATAACATCAAATAAATTACTGTGACAATGTTGGGTAAGGTTTTGAACAGGTAAATGTCTTTTGAAGGTGTCTTGATATAAAAGAGAAGAAAGTAGGAATTACAACAGAAGGAAATAGTCTAATCACCTGGTTTTATTTAGAAACATTAATGTTGCAAATACACTTACATCTACATCTGCTAAGTGCCCAGCAAAGATCCTGACTGGCTGGTTGTGGTCTGTGGCCCATACTCTTGCAGTTCGGTCACAGCCAACTGAGGCAAAGTAGTAGCCATGAGGACTAAAATAATTATATCAAGAGAAAATAAAAGTCAAGCAAAATCAGTTCTAACAAGGCAGCAAAACAATACAATGATGAAAATGTTGAACAAAAAATGAAATGTCCTGAGAGCAGTTATTTGTTGACAAACTGATTTTCTTTTTTCTTTCAAAGGAAGAAAAATCTAAAAATTCATTACAATAAAGTGAACCTATGGCAGATTTACTCATTAAAAGACATCTTCTTTCAAATTTTCGCTATACAATAGTTTTGGATAAGTTAATCCATCAATCAAGTGCTATGCCACGTGGTGTAGGCGATCATTTCTCTCCACAATTCCCTGTCTTTAGACTTGATTATGAGATCTGCCACCGACTTTCTTCCTAGCCACACTGACAGCCCATCCAGTAACTTCTCTTTCTGTCTTCCTCTGTCTCTTCTTCCCTCAATTTTTCCAGTTGCCACAATGTGTTCCAATTTTCCTCTTCTCAGAAAATGTCCTACAAATCTCACTTGTCTGCCTCTGATCTTTGTTGTAATTTGCCTTTTAACTCCAGCCTCTCTTAAGACTTCTTCATTGGTTTTCTTAGATGTCAATGGTACCTTCAACATCTTTCTTATGAACCACATTTCCATGGCCTCTGTTTCTCATTGTACTCTCTTATTCATGGACCATGTTTCACATCCATAAAACAAAATTGGCTCAATGTAACATTTAAGTACTAGGAATCTTGTTTCCACTGATATGGATCTGTTACACAAGATGTTTCTCATTTTCTGGAATGCTGACTTGGCCTGAGCACGTCTGTTTTATTTCGTTGTGACATTTCCCATCAGCTGTTATAATTGTTCCCAAGTACTTGAATCTATCAACTGTTTTTGTTGATGCTTATGCCCTCAGGATCTTCCAAAAGTTCCCTGGGAACCACTGGTTCAAAACTTTCTGCTTCTTAATTCATTCACTATACATTCCTTCAAAATCAATGTGGCTCTTGACCCTTAGGGGTCCACAGTCAATTTTTTAAAAATCTAACCATCATCTCAGTTTTATTTCTAATGAGGGGTCCATGGGTGTTTTCAAGCCAGAAAGAGGTCCATGCCCCCCCCCCTCAAAAAGTTCTAACCACTGCTCTGGACTGTAATTCTATCACTTCTAAACTAATTCATTCACTCTACATTCTCTCTAAACTGTAATTCATTCACTCTACATTCTCTCTAAACTGTAATTTATTCACTCTATATTCTCTCTAAATTGTAATTTATTCACTTTACATTCTCTCTAAACTGTAATTTATTCACTTTACATTCTCTCTAAACTGTAATTTATTCACTCTACATTCTCTCTAAACTGTAATTCATTCACTCTACATTCTCTCTAAACTGTAATTCATTCACTCTACATTCTCTCTAAACTGTATCTATTGGCAAGCACCTGAACTTTACATCCCAAACAGGAAAGTTGTGTCCTTTGTAGCAGACTAGGTTAGTCCAGATCTGCAGGCTCCACAGTCGCACTGGGTGGAAAGAATGAGCATGCTAAAAAACATGTCAGGTGTAACAAAATTCAGTGGCTAACTTTTTCCATTCTTGTCACAACCCAGTCAGAGCTTTTGAATTCTGTGTTAAAGTTCTCCTAGACCAGTGGCTCATTTGTAAAAAATGACATAAATACATGGAAAAAATGATTTCATTCAGACTAGTTGATGAAGTAATCATTTCAATTATCTCTTACAAATTCCACTGATACATTATAAGAAAACAAAATATTTTATACATACAATTTTTATATATGGAAAATGAGGCCATGGAGGTACAGCATTGTATAGCAAAACTTGTATTTTAAAAACTAACAAGAAATGCTTCACATCTTACATCCTTCCCGTGCCGTTAAATGTCACACAGGGCTCACAAGGTAGTTAGCCAGTTTTTCCTGTTTTTGGCTAGCCTTTCAATCTCATCAAGGGATTTTATGCCTACTAAATTGGCATCTCTTACCAATGTCCTCTTTAGAGTTTCACACGGTTGACCTCTTTTTATTTGGTCTGATACGTTCTACTTGATAGCTTGTTTTGGAATTCTCTGACTTTCTTCTCATCACGTGACTGACATATGTCCATCTCCTTTTTCTGATCACCCATGAGACAGGTTGTTGTTCACTCATCTGCCTCATTTCCGTGTTCCTGAATTCATTCCACTTGATGCCGAGTATTTTCCTTAGGCATTTGTTTTCAAAAGAGTCTAATTTGTTGTATATTTCTTTAGCTTCTTCCAGCTTTTGTATGCATAAATAAGAGAGGATATTACATTGAATTGAATAATCTTAATTCAAGTGTAATATACACCCTACTGATATCATACTACACATATATACACTGCACATGAAAAATTAAGGATAAATATGATGTACATGATAAAAATAAGGATAAGTATACTGCATATTAAAGATTAAAGAGAGAAAACTTAAATATTTTGGCCACATTAAACGTCATGATAATTTAGAGAAGACCGTATTGGAAGGATACATAATGGGAAAAAGAAAAAGAGGAAGACCGAAACGAAGATGGCTGCAAGACATCGTTGATGATCTGGAAATGGATGCAGCAGCAGCAGGCCATCTTGCTCACAACCGAGAGGCCTACAGGAGTGCTGTTTGGGAGGCAAAGTTCCGCAAGGGACATGCAAAGGAATGAATGAATGAATACTGCATATGAAAAATTAAGGATAAATGTACATGATAAAAATAAGGATAAGTTTACTGCACATGAAAAATTGATAAATATAATGTATATGATAAAAATAAGGATAAGTATATTGCACATGAAAAAATAAGGATGATGGATACTGCAGATGATGAGAAAATAAAAGAATTTTTATGATTTTTATGTATAGGAAACAATATGGAAATAATAAATGTAACATCACATAAATATGCAAAAGGTGCAAACAGTGAACAAGGACAAATTTTATGTTACAGAAATGGTAAGAGATGGATAATACAAACATAAGCAACAGCATATATACTTGTAGAAGCACATGAGGTCATCACATTACAAAATGAGAGACAAGGAAACCAAATATGTATGGTACTCACAGCAGCCATCATCTGAACAAGAGACCAGATATGCTCTGTCAGGACTAATGCTTGTTGCATACACAATCCCAGAATGACCAACCAGAAGTTTATGATCACTAGCTGATCTGTCATCAAATATCCTCTCCATAACATCATCTGTAAAACATAACAGACAGTCCTAACTTTCCAATAGGGTTCTATTCTAATGACCCCATCAGAAAGCGAAATAGAAGTAAAGTGGATTTCAAAGAGGTAAGTACACAGCACTTTACTGTCAACACAGGTACATTTTAGTGCGTGGCACTTTACTGTCAACACAGGTACATTTTAGTGCGTGGCACTTTACTGTCAACACAGGTACATTTTAGTGCGTGGCACTTTACTGTCAACACAGGTACATTTTAGTGCGTGGCACTTTACTGTCAACAGACAGGCATGTTTTAGTGCACAGCACTTTACTGCCAACAGACAAGTATGTACACAGTTTTTACAGGCACGTTTTAAACAAAAATATACTAAAATGACCTTTTACTTTGTACAGAAGCTTTAAAGTGGGTAGTTTTACATTAAATAAATACTGCATACACTAAGAAATATTTGTAATTTTACAATAAGTCCCACTATATCAAAGGACCGATGGCCAGGAAAAAAAACTGCCATAAAGTAGGTCTTAGGAAAGCAAGGATTAATAGATTATAGGAAAGCAAGGATTATCTGTATACTGTTTCTGTACTAGTTTCTCATGCCACCAGGGATTCTCATAATTTATGCATAATTTCAACTGCTTCTGATTCTCACGGTCGCAATGCTGTTTCTGTAGGATAAGTATGATGATGGTTGTGATAAAACTTGTTCCAGGACAGCAGAGTTTGACATCAGTGTATGGTGAAATTATTCAAAAAAAGAAAAGAGGAAGGAAAAGAAGAAAAGTAAGAAACAGGCGATAGGAACAGTTAAATGATTATGAAAAACAACAACTCATTATTTTAGCATAAATTACTTTACTGAAGACAACATTGAAGGTGAAAAAAACTGACAGAAACAGGCCCACACACACACAAACCAAAACATCTGAGTATCATTCTGACCAAAGATATGTGAGCATTAACACGGATAGGCTTTTTCTGCAAGTGTGTATTTGCTCCGTCTTCTCCGTTGTCTTTGACAGAGGTATTTTTGCCACAATATTGGTTTGCTTTTTTTTTCTTTGGCAAAAATCTTATGTTGTGTTGCTTATTATTTCCCTTTTTCCCTTCCTTTCTTCTTTAAAAAAAAACTGCATCATACACCTTTGCCCAACTTTCTCTGCTATTGCTGTTGACCTTCCACTTGTAAGAAATACTATGAGGGGTGTTCAGAAAGTAATGCACCACATCGTTTTTCTCAGAAGCTGTTTATTCTAAAAGCAGGAAATTTATATACAATATACATGGGTATGTCATGTAAACATTGGTAATATTCAACATAATCCCCATCAACTTGTACGGCTTTACATCAGCACGAAACAAGTTCATGTATTCCTAGTGCCAACAGATTTTCTCTTGATTATGTAGACATTCCTTCACTCCTTTGTCATCTTAAAATCTTACCCCTTGGAGTGCATCTTTAAGAGGACCAAACAGATGGAAATCAGAGAGTGCCAAATCGGGTCAATAGGGTGGATGGGGTAGTACAGTCCAACCCAATTTGGTGACTGCTTCCTGTGTTGCCAGACTTGTGTGAGGGCATGCATTGTTGTGAAGGAGAAGCAGGTCTGCTGGATTCTTGTGCGGCCAAACTCTGTGAAAACGCTGATTGAGTTTTTTCAATGTCTTAATGTAAGCTTGCGAATTGATTGTCTCTCCTTTTGGCATAACATCCACAAGAATCACACCTTCAATGTCCCAAAAGGCAGTGATCATGACCTTTCCAGCTGAAGGAGTTGTCTTGAATTTCTTTCTTCGTGGTAATTGCGGATGATGCCACTCCACTGACTATCTTTTTGTCTCAGATTCTAATGATGTGCCCAGGTTTCATCACCTGTTATGATCTTAGCCAAAAGTTCTTTCCCTTGGCATTGAAACGCTCCAAAAATTCAGAAGAAATTGCTTTCCTTTGCAATTGATGGTCATTTGTGAGACTTTGAGGAACCCATCTTGCGCAAACCTTAGAAAATCCGAGAGCTTTTATAACTGCATTTGCACTACCATTGCTGACTGACAGCTTTAAGGCCAACTGTTGAGTAGTGATACACCTATCAGTAAGAATAATGCCCTCAGTGCATTTCAACATTTCTGCCTTGGTGGCTGTGGCAGGACGTCCACAGCGCGTGTCATTATGCAACTTCTTATCACCATTTATTGATTCTTTGATTCTCTGAACCCAGTGACTGACTGTACTCCTGCCGACTGCAAAACTTCTGTACACATCACATAGACGCTTGTGAATGTTCACAACAGTTTCCTTCTCTGCAACGAGAAATTCTATCACAATTTGCTGCTTATACTGCAAGTTGTTAACACGCTCCATTTCAACAGTTAGGGCAGCCATATTCTTTGGCCGATTGCGGTGCAATTTGGTTCCCACATTCGGCACATGTCATATTTAAAGTGTGCAAAATTTCATGCTTCTATCTTCATTATTAGCTGAAAAAAAAAAAAAAAGATGTGGTGCATTACTTTCTGAATGCTCCTCGTAAAATAAAGGTAAAGGTATGAGTTGTGAACTAGTGTAATTGCACACAGTCAAACTATAAGTGCTCTGCTGCCTAGCCAGCAGACGAACAAAAACTGCCACCTAGTGTTGCCATCAGCATGAACTCTGTAGCTAGCAGCCACTTCTCTTCCTTCCCAGAGTTGTAACCCTGGTATCCATTTTGTTTCCTGAGGCTGGGTGAACCCAGGGAGTTTCTTGCGAGCCATGGTCTGAGTAAGAACAGGGATAAATGGACAGCCTTTATCTGTGGCCTATGCCCTCAAGAGAGTGAAAGCCAATGATGATAATGATGATGGTTTGACTGTCACTGTGGTGAGTGGAAATCAAAACTGGGTCACTTGGTCAGAGAGTGAGTGATTAACCACTGTATAACTCCCCACTAACAGATAAATTCTAAAATCTACTAGTCTGTGATACTGGCTTAGCTCTAGCTTCGCACTGACCCTGAATTATCTCTTCCCTCTTTAACCAACACATAATTATTTTAAATTAATACTTTATGCTTAATCAAAACATGCTCTCAGACTGTTAATACAGAGCTTGAAAGAAAGTATCCGTTTTGGGTAAAATTCTGCAAGAAAAGTTTGACAAGAATGTACTGTCTCCACCGAAAATGGTAACTGAGAATGATAATAACTAGTACAAGCAGAAAATAGTCTAAAGGAGGATAACAGCTCTACAAGTTTCTTGTTTATTTTTATTTTGTGTTTGATGAGAAAATCCAGTTCTATATGAAACAAACACTTGGCTCTTTTGTAAGGTAAAAGGGTAGTCATTCACAGTTACCAATATTGTTAAAGAAAAGTCCAGAATTCTGCCCCACAAAAATCCCATACCTGCTTCTTTATCTATTAAGTCAAGGTCATCCGGGTCCTTCATTTCCCTGAGTTTGTTGGAAGTTAGAGACCAAACTCGAATGTTCCCATCTGCAAATCCTGCTGCTAGAAGGCTAGAGTCCTCTGATATGTCCACACTTGTCACCCTGTTTTGATCAAATAATTTTTTGACTAAGCAAAACAAGGACACTCCTCCATTTCCTATAAACTCTGCTCTAAGAGAAATAATAGAACTGATCAAGGAAATGAGATACATTATCTAAAATACTGCCAACTTCTTAGTAACTAATATCTGGCAGAATGGTTAGCTGAGTGGTTAGGCGAGCAGTTTACTAATCTGGTGGTACCAGGTTCAGTCACTGCAGTGGGATTTTTTCTGGTACAGACCAAAAAAAAACAAAAAAAACCAGGTCCCAGGGTTCTCCCAGTATCTAAAAATGGGTACTGGAGAAATCTGGGAAGGTAAAGTGGCCAGGTGTGATACTGACCACATAACACTTTCATGTGCTGAAGGTCATGGAAAATACAGACTTAACACCATAATCCCCAATATGCCTTAATGGGATGGTAATGGGAATTTTATCTTTACCTTTCAGTAACTAACATATTATCAACTTCTTAACAACTAATGTAAAATATCATTAACATCTTACAAAGTTCATTCATTCATTCATTCATTTGCATGTCCCTTGTGGAACTTTGCCTCCCTAACAGCTCTCCTGTAAGCCTTTTGGTTGTAAACAAGATGCCCAGCTGCTGATGCATCCATTTGCAGATCATCAATGATGTCCTGCAGCCATCTTTGCCTTGGTCTTCCTCTCTTTCTTTTTCCCATTATGTACTCTTCCAAGATGGTCTTCTCTAGATTATCATGATGTTTAACATGCCCAAAATATATGTTTTCTCTCTTTAATCCTCTTTACTAGCCAGTCTTCTTCAATATTAAGTTACTGTAGTATGGATATATTTGTTCTTTTTTGTGTCCATGATATTTGAAGATCTCTTCTGTAGCATTTACATTCAAAGGCATTTATGTGTTTCTCAGCTGTTTTGTTAAGTGTCCAGGTCTCACAAAGGCATATGTTGCGATGGGAAAGATGCATGCCCTTAAAAATCTTATTTTTGTAGTTCTGTCTGTTCCTCTCCACAGATTCTTTAGTTTTTTTTTACTTTCTGAAGAGTGATAGATGTCCTCCTTTTAATTTCCCTCATTATATCTCCATTATTAGTTAGCAGTGATCCAAGATAATCAAAACTCTTCGCTTCTTCCAGTTTTTCCTCATTGATACATATTTCAGCTGCTTTGTTTGTTTTGTCAGTTGTCATCAATTTAGTTTTCCTTGCATTAAGATAGAGGTTTTGCTCTTTGCTGTTCTTACAGACTGATATAATTAGTTTTTCCACTCCTTTTTGTATTGTGGACAGTAATACTGTGTCATCAGCATATCTAATCTCTGGTATTTCATAACCTCCAATTGTTATGGCATCGTAATATTCTTTGTCTACATCTTCTATAACATTCCTCATTATATTTTCAGTATACAAGTTAAATAAGTAAGGTGACAATATGCACCCCTGATGAACCCCTTGTTGTATGTCAAACCAAGTTGTTGTTTCACCATTTATTCTTACTGCTTGCTTTGGTCTAGATACAGCAGTGATATTAATTGTATCAAATGTGTTGGAAATCCCATTTTTTCCATTATTTCCCAAAGTTTCTGGTGTTGTACACAAAGTAAGATGGTAAATATCAATGTTTTGAAAATGATATAAAAGTAAAAAACATCTTACAGAGTAATGTAAAACATCAGCAATATCCTAGGAAGTAATGTAAAATAAAACCTACATCCTCAAGTAGAAATGCAAACATCAGTTTCTTCACCTTAACGTGAAAACATAGTTTTGAATCTCCTACCCTTGAAAAGCATTGATGAAAGTGTAGAAGCAGATGGAAGGAAGATGATTATGGTCCAGCTTCACTCTTTTCTTGGCCTCACGGAAAGCAATGGCTCTCTCCCTGAGATCTTGATCTTTTCTAAGAGCACAAAAATAAGAAACAGAATTACTGAAATATAAACATCTCTGAAAAGTCTCCTCATTATCCCTTACATCATGAGGGAATCTTTGTTCTTCTATCTCCCTGGAACTGTGAGCTTGTTGTTCTTTGTAGCTGATGTGGCGAAGATGTTGAGGCACAGCATCACTTCGTTTGGGAACAGCAGTTTTTGTTTGTTTGTACCTGAGTGGAGCTAAAATGCAGAGAGTGTGCAATACTTCCCTGGCAGGCTCAACCACCCTGGGGACTAGTGATCCCTATCCTATTAGCCAGGCTAAGTCTGTCACTGAGGATGTGAAAGGTAAGGTAGGACAGGGTCTTGGTGGGCTAATGTTTGCCAAATCTGATATGAAAAGTAAGGTAGGACAGGGTCTTGGTGGGCTAATGTTCACCAAATCTGATATGAAAGGTAAGGTAGGACAGGGTCTTGGTAGGCTAATGTTCACCAAATCTGATATGAAAGGTAAGGTAGGACAGGGTCTTGGTAGGCTAATGTTCGCCAAATCTGATATGAAAGGTAAGGTAGGACAGGGTCTTGGTAGGCTAATGTTCGCCAAATCTGATATGAAAGGTAAGGTAGGACAGGGTCTTGGTAGGCTAATGTTTGCCAAATCTAATATGAAAGATAAGCTAGGACAGGGTCTTGATAGGCTGTTTGCCAAATCTGATATGAAAGGTAAGGTAGGACAGTGTCTTGGTAGGCTAATGTTTGCCAAATCTGATATGAAAGGTAAGGTAGGACAGTGTCTTGGTAGGCTAATGTTTGCCAAATCTGATATGAAAGGTAAGGTAGGACAGTGTCTTGGTAGGCTAATGTTTGCCAAATCTGATATGAAAGGTAAGGTAGGACAGTGTCTTGGTAGGCTAATGTTTGCCAAATCTGATATGAAAGGTAAGGTAGGACAGTGTCTTGGTAGGCTAATGTTTGCCAAATCTGATATGAAAGGTAAGGTAGGACAGTGTCTTGGTAGGCTAATGTTTGCCAAATCTGATATGAAAGGTAAGGTAGGACAGGGTCTTGGTAGGCTAATGTTTGCCAAATCTGATATGAAAGGTAAGGTAGGACAGTGTCTTGGTAGGCTAATGTTTGCCAAATCTGATATGAAAGGTAAGGTAGGCCAGTGTCTTGGTAGGCTAATGTTTGCCAAATCTGATATGAAAGGTAAGGTAGGACAGGGTCTTGGTAGGCTGTTTGCAAACTCTGATATGAAAGGTAAAGTAGGACAGGGTCTTGGTAGGGTAATGTTTGCCAAATATGATGCTTGCAGGTCAGCTATGGGCCACTTACTGCAACATCAGAAACATCTTGGTCCTTGATGAATGAATAAAATATTAAAATGAACACAAAAGTTCATGTAAGAAATTAAAGCATACTGATTAAATTACTTAATTTACTAATGACCAGAGAAATAATGAGTTCAATGTACGCATGAATAAGACCAGTAATACTGGAAACGGAAGTAAGGAATGCAAACACAGGCAAGGAAGGCACCAGGACCCTATAACATCACAAGGAAAATGATCATGGCACTAGGAGATATCAACATAGAAAAATGTAACAAGGCTCTTAAATTGATCTATGACAAAAGACATATATACCATCAGATATGACCAAATCAGTTTTCATTGTAATTCCAAAGAAAACTGGAGCAACAGAACGTGATCAACATTGGACAATCAGTTTAATGAGCCACATTACAAAAAAACTATTAAGAATCATTAACCTGAGAATACGAAATAAGGTTAAAAACTGATATCACAGAAGAACAATGTGGTTTTGTTGAAGAAAAAAGTGCAAGTAATACAAATTTTATATTAAGAACTATAATAAAATGATCTCTAGAGGTAAAAAGATTTATACCTGTGTTTTACTGATTACACAAAATCTTCTGACAGTGTTAGACATGAAAATATGATACAAATGCTAGAAAAACTTAATATGGATAGTAAAGATATGAAAATTATTAAGAATATGAACTGAAAACAAAGATCAGCAAAAAAGAGTGAAAAATGACACCGAGGAATATCAGTATAGAAAACATGGTATAAGACAAAGGTGCGTATTGTTACCTGATCTATTCTCTTTATACAGTGCAAACAACTTGAAAGGTATTAAAAATGTGAAAGGAAGTAAAATAAAAGAGGCCATAATATCAATAACTTCAGAAATGCTGATGACACTGATCTAACAGCAGAAAGTGAAAGCAATTTGCAAAAAACTGGTGAAAAAAATTACTGAAGTGTGCAATAAAAGAGGCATAGAGCTAAACAGAAAAATAATGGCAATATCAAAAAGAGTAAACATATCAAAGTGCAATATCCCTTCATAAGGAAAACATGACACAAGTAAATAAATTCATTTACCTTGGAACAACAATAACAAGCTAATGGCTTGTGCACAAATGAAATAAAGTCACAAATAGGTACGGCAAAGGGAGCTTATTATGACATGAAGAAGACGCTAATAGATGTCTCTAAAAGTGAGGAAAAAAATTATTACAGTACTATATAGAGCCAATATTGCTAAATGGTTGTGAAACTTGGACAATCAACAAAAAGATTACAAAGAAACTAGAAGCAACAAAGATGTAATTTTGACAAAAGATGCAACAAATACCCTGGACAAACAAAAAACCAAATGGAGAGGTCCTCAAAGAAGTTTTGGAACAATGAAAACTGGTTAAAACGATAAGAAAAAAAGACAGTCAAAATTTCTTGGACATGTCATGACAAGATAGAAGTTGAAGAACCTTATCTTATATCCTTCTCATGCTGTTAAATGTCATATAGGGCTCGCAAGGTAGATCGACAATTTTTCCTGTTTTCGGTGAGCTTTTCAACCTCATCAAGGGATTTTATGCCTATTAATTTGGCCTCTCTTAACAATGTCCTCTTTTTCTTCAGCCTGTTGTGTTCCATTTTATAGCTTGTTTCGGGATTCTCTGATCATTTTTTCTCATCACGTGGCCAACATATGTCCATCTCCTTTTCCTGATCTCCCATGAGACTGGTTGTTGTTCAGTCATCTGTCTTATCTCTGCACTGTTTTTGAACTCGCTCTACTTGATGCAGAGTATTTTCCTTAGGCATTTGTTTTCAAAAGAGTCTAATTTCTTGTCTACTTCTTTAGTTGTTTTCCAGCTTTTGCATGCATAAATGAGGGTGGATATTACATTTGAATTGAGTAGTCTTAACTTGGCTTTTGTGCTTATAACTTTTGAATGCCATATGTTCTCAAGATTCTTGAAGATTAATGCTGCTTTTCCAATTCTAATTCTAACTTCCTTTCTGGTGTCACCATCCTGGTCCATGTAGCTGCCAAGGTATGCAAACTGACTGACTTCTTCAACAGCTGTCTCTTCTTCATGTATTGTTCCATTTTGATTAATGAGGATTTTCATTATTTTTGTTTTGTCCTTGTTAATTTCAAGTCCTATTCTGCTAGCCAGTGCCTGTTTTTTCTTGCATGGAATTCACATTGTTACTGATAAGAGTTATGTCATCAGCAAAATCAAGATCTTCTAGTTGGATCCCATGTACCCAGTCAATACCTGTGTTACATGTGCAGCATTTTTTCATTATGAAGTCTATTGCAATTCCAAAAAGCAAAGGAGACAGTATACATCCTTGTTTCATGCCTGTTTCAATCTGGAACCATTTGCTCATCCCTTCTTCTGTTTTGACTGCACAAAAGTATCCATTATAGAGGTCCTTAAAGATGTTGACAGTTTTAGATGGTATTCCATATACATTTAAAATTCTCCACAATGAATCTCTGTGTATGCTATCAAATGCCTTTTTAAAGTATGTGAAGTTCAGTATTAATGGTTTCTGCTTTTCAATATGTTCTTCAAGTATTATTCTTAGAGTAAAGATCTGGTCGAGACAGCTTCTCTCTTTTCAAAATCCTGCTTCTTCTTCTCTCATTGTAGTATCCACTACATCCTTAAGTCTATTCAGAATCACTTTACAAAACACCTTCGACACAACTGATCCTAAGGTTACACCCCTCCAGTTATTGCAGTTACTGAGGTTGCCTTTTTTTTTGTTGGTATTTTAACGATTCCTTTCTTCCATTTAGAAGGGACCTTTTCTTCTTTCCAAATCTTATTAAACATTCTCTGTAGTTGTCACAATTGATAGCTTTTAACATTTCGGGTGTTATTTCATCTTCACCTGCAGCTTTGTTGTTAGTCATTAAATTCACTGCTGTTTCAGTTTCATGCAATGTAATTTCATCTAGGTTGACATTTAGTTGTGGGGTTGGTAAGTCAATTTCAAGGTTTATCAATTCTTTTGGGTATGGTCGATTAAGTATTTCTTGGAAGTGTTCCGCCCATCTCTGCTTTTGGTCTTTACTTGATGTTAAAAGGGTTCCAGTTTTGCTAAGGATTGGTCTTTCTTTAGATGTAATAGTACTTGTTAGCCTCTTTTGTATGTTATAAAAAGTTTTGCTGTCTCCTATTTTTGCTGCTTTCTCTGCCTCTATTGCCATATTGTATATGTATTCTCTTTTATCCCTTCTAGCTGAACTTTTTACTTTCTTGTCTGTTTCTTGGTATGTTGCTTTCGCCAGATCTTTTCCAATATCTGTCTTTACATTCAACATGTCTAACTTAACTGCTTGTCTTTCATGTATGTACTTCCATGTGTTTTCTGATATCCATGCTTTTCTACTGGTTTTTTTTCAGTCCAGCGCTTGCTTTTGCTGCTGTGATTATGGCTGTGTTGTAAGAATTCCATAATTCATCTATACCTATCTCCTCTACTTCACTGAGTCTTGTGGAATGATTGGCAAGTTCCTGACTGAAATTCCTGTTAGTATTCTCTCTTGTGGGCTGTGGCTGTTTATCTTTCTGTGTACTGATTTCTTGTATTGGCTTTTCAGTTTTAATTTTATTTTCCCTATACACAGATTGTGATCAATGTTGACATCTGCACCCTTATATCACAGAACATCTCTGATAGATGTTCTGTATTGCTTTCTAATACAAAAATGATATATCTGGAGATATCCATGTTGTTTTATGTATCTCTTTGTGTGGAAATGTGCCTCCAATGACCATGCCCTCTGTTAGACATATTTTAATTAATCTTTCTCCGTTCTAATTTACCATGTCAATTGCTTCTTTCCCCATTGTCTTTTCAATGTCGGTGTTATCTTTCCCTACCTTAGTGTTGAAGTCCCCCACAGCAATTAGGATGTTGTGTTTAGGGACTTTGTTAATGATTTGTTGTAATTGGTGATAGAAATCGTCTTTAACCTCATCATCTGCATCATTCGTTGGTGCATAACACTGTATTATTGTCATTCTTCCATATCTTAGGTTGTATCATGCTCTTATTATAGACTGTTCACTGGTTCCCATTCTACAAGGCTCTTTGCTGCTGCATTTGACTTAATTATACCTAACCCCTTCTTGATGTTTCCTGTCGTCTCTGCCTGAATGTATTATTGACTTACCGCTTTCCACCGATCTTTTACCTGCTTCTGGCCATCGCATTTCACTGATGCCCAGTACGTCTAGGTGGTATCTCTCCATTTCTCTGATTACCTGAGTAGTTTTTGTTGGTGCTGTCATCACTCTTACATTCCAGTATCAAATCTTTGTCACATGTTTAGGGCCAACGAAAGAGTTGGCATCCGTGATGCTCAGTTGGTTTCTTTGCGAGTTTCCATAACGAGTTCTTTTTTTCCCCATCTAGAACCGCCTCTACATAGGTCCCAGGATAAGGTTGTTAGTCTTTATGGCCAACTCCTGATGCAGGATATGTGACAGATCAAGCGGAATTCTGGTGATTTCTGCATGCTGACAAGTGCGTTAAAAAAAAAGTCTGCCATCTTGCACGTCACACCAGAAGGAAGAACCTAGTAACTGGAAAACCAAGGGAAAAAGAAAGAGAGGAAGGCCAAGAGAAAACTATCTCAGTAGACTGACCAAGCAGCATGGAAAAAGAAAAGCATACAAATTAATCCTAAACACCAAGGGCCGCACAAGATGGAGAAGCAAGGTTGCCAAAGCTATCTGGTATAGCACATAATAATGTTTTACATGTATCACAGATACTCAACACAGCTGGCTCCCACAGAGAACTGCCAGGGAGCTAAACAAAATGAGAACTGGTTGCAGCCCTACAAAATGCTGTAAGTGATGACAGACACAAAATGCCTGACTGATCTAATGAGACTGTGTGAATGAGTCCGTGTGTACATGTTTCTGAGAGGATTAAATAGAACAGTATAACACTAGTGGATATTAATATCAGCAAAATATGTGAATATGTCTATTTGGAAAATAACATGCTTTGTGAATATCATTTCTAGGAAGATAACAGAGGTTTTGTGTATGTATGCACTTGAAAATAATATGTTCATATAAGTGAATTCCAGGAAAATAATACACTTGAAAATAATATGTTCATATAAGTGAATTCCAGGAAAATAAGAGTATTATGAAAACAGAAGATTTTGTAGATGTGCATACTAGAAGATAACAATGTTTATTAATGTGAATACTAGAAAAGCAATGTACTCTCTTCCAGTTTTTCTCAGCTCTTTCAGTAAAAGATGAGGACTGATGATTAATTAATGCAGCAGACAGTAACAGGTAAGTGAAGCATCATGACCTACTTACAGCTCTGGCAATGGAATTCTGTTCAGAGGAGGTGCATTAGGATCATTCTTTGACTTCTTCATTAGCAGTGGATCCTTCTTGGACTTCTTCTTCTGAAAGAAAAAGAAATATCTTAGATCATGTACAACACAATAGGACAATCAATGTAATGCTGAAAAAAAAACCAATAATCTTTATCTCAAGTCATGACCATTCAGTAATACAGGACTGTTGTTGAACAAACTACATCAGTATCAGTTTCTGAAACTAATTACGATGTCTTTAATAGTGGACTGTGTTGAGCTTTCACTGCTATGCAAGATTCTAAGGACTGTCATAGCCGGAGGTGGGATGGAGGATACGCTCCCCACTCAAATGAAATGTCTCCAAGGTGTGTGTCTCAAATAGCCTCTGACAGTCAAGTCAAGCTCCTGGCCTTCTCGTGGCGGAACTGTTCAAACTGACAGGAGAAGGGGCGAAGGTGAATATCTGGTGCTTGAAAGCCAGACATTTCAGGCAGATGAGAGTCTTTTTGGTAGCTCATCTGAGAGAAGGAAAACTCTGATTTAAAACCCGCTGCTGGCAAGATTCTTCAGTTTCTGTGCATGGAGCGGGGCTCCTCCCAGCCAGTGAAGAAGGATGCGAATGGGGTTGCTGCGTGGCGTCACTGTGGAAAAGGTGAAAGAAAGGATTAAGTGAAGTAATCAGTAGTCTCGAGGTCAGGACTGCTCAAATCACAGCACCTCTGGTCTGGAGGTCAGTCACGTCCTATGTGCACTCATACCAGGCCTGAACTGGCTTAACCCTGAGGTTAAGACACTGCTGGTGAGATTCTTCGGATGCTGCGTGTGGAGTGAACTTTCACTCCACCCAGCCAATGAAGAAAATGTGAAAAAGCAACTAGGGTTGCCGTGCAGCGCCAATGTGAAAAGATGATGGAAAGGATAAAGTGAAGCTTAATCGGTATGTCCAGTAGTCTTGTGACAAGAACTACTCATACCACGGCACCTCTGCTATAGAAACGGGCATGTCAGATTATACACCCATATTGGTGAAATATGCTTAAACCAGGGGGTGAAACCTGATGGCTACTCATGTCACGGTACCTCCGCTCTAGAGGTCGGTCGCGTCTTAAACATGCCCATACTGGGATAATACGCATAAACCGGCTCAACCCAGGGATGAAACTTAATAGTGGTGAGGATTCGTCTTCCTGGACAAAAGCTCCGTCTTGGTTACAACTAGGAAGGGTAGCGGCCACGACCACAAAATGCTGAAGTCAGAGACAATGGACAAGTGCAGTCTGGATAGGGAACCACCTCTCACCAAGCGGGGATGTATGCGTAACCAAATCACGGTGAGGTTTTCCAGTAAGAAAGTCCAATGCTGAACTGGATGGGCAACCACCTCTCACCCGGCGGGGATATACTGATATCCAAAACACATCGAGGTTTTCCGGTGAGAAGATTCAACTCTAGGCTGGATGGGCAACCACCTCTCACCCAGTGGGGATATACTGATATCCAAACCACACCGAGGTTTTCCGGTGAGAAAGTCGAACTCTAGATTAAACTGGTGCAACGAAAACCACAGTGTTACACAATCCTGTTTCTGCAACCCACCAAGAATTCAAGCCCAAGCCCTGCGATACTCTGAACCTCTTGTGATCCTCTTAGGGATCTTTTGTGGGCCTCTTGGGGACCACATGAGTAAATTCAGCAGGATCATGGGGCGATCTTGGTGGTAAAAGTGAACGAAGAAGAAGACACTGCTATGGAACAATTGTTTTTACTATTGCTTCTTGATGCCTCCATCAAAGCCAATTTCTTCTCTTTTTTTTTTTTTTCAGATACATTTCCTACTCTACTGTGTGCACATTCTTACAAGGGAGAAATAACTCTAAAAATTTTCTGTTTTTTTTTTTCATCATTATTTAACTAATTTGATTTTTATTGTTTTTTAAACTCTGCTTCTAATAAAGGTAGACAGAGATGTATGGTGCAGTTTTACAAGGTGGTAGTGAGTAAAGTGAGAAAAGTGTGAAAAAGTATAAAGTATGAGAGTAGGATGAGAATGTATAAATGAAAAACATACAATATCCAATATTTCAGCGTGAGCCTTTTTTGAGGATTACATACACAAACAAAATGACATATAACTAAGAGAAAAACTTATCTTAGTGGCATCCTCCTAAGCAGGAAACACAAAAATGTGTGTCCCACTGATGAGGCATTGGGGGTCTCAAAAAGGATAGCAGATGAAGCCAATCGGAAATAAGAGAGGAAAGGGAGAGAAACAAGAAGGGTATTGGACACCTGTAGATTGCTAGAAAAGCCAGTGGGGTGGGGGGAAGAGATAATGAATGAAGAATTGCAGGAACAAACAGAAGGGGCCATAAACACCCGTAGGCCACTAGAGGTGCAAATAGTAGGGGGAGGGGCAAGGGAAGCAGGTAAATAATATGAAACTGGTGAATGAAGGACAAGACCCAGAGGGACAATAAACACCTATAGTCCACCAAAGAAGAAGAGAAGGTGGCGGTAGGGATGGGGAGGGAAGCTGGGAGAAAGAACAAGAAAGTAGAGTAAAAATAACAGGAAAAAAAGTGGAAAACTAAAGAAGTTAAAGGAAGCTGAAGACATTGTTCATTCCAACTGGGTGGAGACAGCCAGCCCGGAAAATAAGGTGCTGTTCTAGGATCCTCCGAGATCGTACATCAGCAGAACAAGAGTGGATCGCACCAACAGAAATGTCCTGTTTTCTCCTGTAGTTGTTAAGGCAAAAATGTTTAGTTCAAGCCCTCGTAGAAATGTCATCAAGATGTTGACGAAAACGATCTCCTAAGCATAAACCAGTCTCCCCTATATACTTCATATTACGTTTGCACATAATAGCATAAATAACACTACATGAAGTGCAGGCGAAGCCCTCCTGAAGTGATAACGTGGACTTAGGGAAGGAGATCTGGCTAGCCTTGACAACAAACGGACAAGTGTTGCATTTATGACATCTGCAACGCCTGATATCATAAATACTTTGAGACGCGCCGTGTGTCGATCCAGTGGACATTTTTTCCTTGGTAATGTGTAGTGCAATGGTAGCTGAGATGTATTGGGATGGTAGTGCTTTGGTTTCTAATTTGGTCTCTAATTCTGAATTTAACCAAACTATTTTTAGAAATTTGGCAATGTCGAGAAAGTTAGCAGAAGTAGTAGCAACATGGGAGGTGAAAGAAATGACAGGATTGTACTCATTTTAACCAGTTTTACTGCAGTCGCCATCCTTTGTTTTCATTTACAATCATTTTTTTTTTGGATGATTACAGGTAATCTGTTCATATTTGAGCCAATTATCTGTGTCTCAGCTGTGATTCCATCCCTAAGACAGAGGGGTCCAGTTGATACATCACTTCAGGGCCTGGAGGGCCTTGTGGATTCCATAGTGGATGAAAGTAGATAAGTGGGGTGGGGGATGGGATAATGGTGGTGTATTGCTTAACCTACACAATTTCTCTGGGAGGTCCTCTCATGACCATATTGCCTGTTTGTACCGTTTTTTAACTTATTCTCAAATTCTATCATGTTTACCTTTGGCTTTTCATCTCCCTCTCCACCTTCCTCCTCATCATCAAGAAGAATATTCAGATCTGGCTCCTTCAATAAACCATAATACACTTTGGCTTTGTTAGCTGAAAGCAAGCACACAACAAATATTATGTATACAAACAATGTCTCTCTGTTTTGTCTGGCTAAAATAAGGAAATGAGTACATGCAAAAGTAAGTAAAACGTGAAAGATCACAGACACATTAACTCAGTCAATAATACTGTATATGACTATAAACTTGTTAATACTTCATCTAAACTGCGTGTGGAGTTGAGGATGAGATCTAATTATTCACGTGGACTGTCCTTCATAATGAGTGACTCTCTTGACAGTCAAATATAAAAGCATTTTGTGGTCTGAACTAAGCTCTGACACGTGTAAAAAATAAAGTAAATGATTTTTTGAACCATAATAACAGACATCATCTGAAAGGTCTTGACCTTCAGGCAGCAGGACCAAATGTGGTAACAAAATCTGGGCACATTCTCCAGGCAGATGATAGCTCATCTAGGAGAAGATCTTTTTTTTTCAATTTTCATCTTTTATGTCTCAGGCAAAGTTAATCCCCTTCTCCACCCTCCTTTTTTTCCTTGGACCAAGTTTTCATATCTCATTTTGTCCAGTCGATGCACTGACAGTTATATATGTAGTAAACCAAAGTTCCTGGCTGTTAGCAGACATTCTCATGTTTAGAAATAACTTATCCTGAGCACAGCTGCTTAGTACCCTTCTGTACAGCTGGGTTGACTGAAGTATGATGTGCACAAGGTGATTTCCCACTTCCTGTCCAAGGCTGACCAAAAGGCTATGTCACTTTCAATTCAGTCAATCCTACCAAAGAAGATAACTGACCCCCAAACCTTCAATGCTGCCTGTGCAGGACTAACTTATTCAAAGATTTAGGAGAAAAAATTATCTGCTAAAATCAACTGGTCTAGTGTTGATCCAATACTATTCTGCAAAACTGCTGACATCATTCATGCTGCATTTTGGCCTCATCAGTTACACAGAAATGAAACAAGCAGCACATGGCACTTTAATCTTGATTGTTAAACTGAAGACCTGATTTCTCAGAATTTTTTGTATTTATATTTACTGCCAGGGAAGAAAAAAAAGATTAACTTTTCTGCTTACTTGACTGAATGAAATGGTAGAAATTGCTTTCATCCTACAAGTCATGTCTGATCTTTAAAAAAAAGTTCAACAATACTTAGAAAGTGGCCAGTGCATTCTTAAGGTTATGAATTATAAACAGTTGACAAATAATGAAATGAGTGTTAAGTATGTCTTGTGTTACCATCTTTATCCACCTCTCCCATGAGGCCACCACTTGTTGCCTGGATCTGCTGCTGTGTGCGGGGAACTCCATCAAAAACTAGAATAAGGGACCAGATATATGTCAAGAAAGTGTTTCAGTTCAGCCGACACTTTATATTTAAGACACTTTATATTTAACTACATATATATATCTTACATCCTTCCCGCACCGATAAACGTCACATAGGGCTCGCATAGTTGTTTGCCAAGTTTTCCTGTTTCTAGTGAATTTTTCAACTTCATCAAAGGATGTTATGCCCACTAAACTGACTTCTCTTAACAATGTCCTCTTTAGAGTTTCACATGGTTGACCTCTTTTTCTTCAGCCTGTTGCGGTCCACTTCATAGCTTGTTTTGGTATTTATTCTCTGATTGTTTCTTCTCATCACATGGCCTATATATGTCCATCATATATAAATATATATCTTATCTGTGATACAGGTACACAAGTGCAGCTTTTCTTTGGATGGTTATTCTCAATTTCAGAATGTGCTGTGCCCTTACTAATCATTAAGTTTCAAATCTCTGAAAATGTTAAATCTCTTATGCCCTTGATACATTCATGAATAATATAGTTTAAGAAAAAGCTGAGATCAGATGATTTATCCCGCAATGATTTACTGTAGTTACTACTCTGATATCTTGCTTAACCTGTACTGGTTGCTTCATTCTTGTTCCAGTCTTCTTCTTTAATGCTTACGATTTGTTATCATATGTCATGCCATGATATATCTAGTCTTGCTCCTAAGGAAGAAATGTGCAGCTTTCTCAATGATTTCATGGTAGCTGCCTTAGAGTCTGAACTGAAATCTTTCCACTCAGATCTGATGGCAAAGATCTTCAAGAGCTGAATGCTACTGCATTAAGGACATTAGTCTGTGTATGGTATTTTGAGTTGACTCCCCTGGAAAACCAACACCACCATTACAGAATAAATATGATGACCCTTTATGGCTTTGATTACCAAACATTTTTTTTAACTTGGTGAGTCAAAAGAACACTGGACTTATAACTAGGAAACAACTGCAGAAAGTTCTGTGAAAAAAAACAAAACTCAGGCCAGGAGTCCACAGTCATGGACCACCAACTCTGATTTTGATGTCTCCTCATCAACTATCAGTCTTCTTTATTAATCTGTTGTTGCTGTTCTGATACTGTCAAATGTTCTCATTCTAGCCACAATATCAGTAAAATTCTTTTTCTGTGCTTCTTCTATTTGCATTTATGCATTTGGTAGATTCTTTCAAAATCTGATTAATCACTTTGGATACTTGATATTTTTTATGAAGGTAAACAAAACAGAAACTTAGCAGAAGCAGCAGAGAAAGCAACATATGCAAATGACATGAAAACCATATACAAAATCACAAAGTAGATGACAGGTAACTTCACCATAAGATGTGAGAGTGCAGTAAGGACACATAAGGGACAACTGGTCAGTGGAGAAAGAGAAAAAATTGAAAGATGGAGGGAACATTTTAATACCCTACTAAACAGAACACAAGCAGCACAAACAACAGACATACCTGAAGCAAAAATGGAACTACACATAGGACCAATAACAATAAGTGAAGTAAAGGAGGCAATAAAGAAGCTACAATTAGACAAGGCACCAGGTGAAGATAAAGTGACTGCGGAGATGTTGAAAGCAGAAGAAACAGAAACATCAAAAGAACTCTGCCAAATACTACAACAAATTTGGGATCTAGAAAAAGCTCCAGAGGAGTGGAAAACTGGCCTTATAGTAAAACTACCAAAGAATGGTGACCTCAGAGACTGTTGGAACTAGAGAGGCATTACCCTCTTGCCACTCACAAGTAAGGCATTACCCTCTTGCCACTCACAAGTAAGGCATTACCCTCTTGCCACTCACAAGTAAAGTATTTTGCAGAACAATCATCAGCAGAATGTACCAGCACTTGAGGGAAAACTTTGGAAAGAGCAAGCAGGATTTAGGAAAGGACGATCATGCATAGACCACATATCTGTACTTAAATAATCATTCACTCATTCATTTGCATGTCCCTTGCGGAACTTTACCTCCCTAACAGCACTCCTGTAGGCCTCTCGGTCTGATGCATCCATTTACAGATCATCATTGATGTCTTGCAGCCATCTTCGCCTTGGTCTTCCTCTCTTTCTTTTTCCCAGTATGTACCCTTCCAAGACGGTCTTCTCTAGATTATCATGACGTTTAATGTGTCCAAAATATTTAAGTTTTCTCTCTTTAATCCTCTTTACTAGCCAGCCTTCTTCAATATTAAGTTCTTGTAGTATGGACATATTTGTTCTTTTTTGTCCATGATATTTGAAGAACTCTTCTGTAGCATTTACATTCAAAGGCATTTATGTGTTTCTCAGGTGTGTTGCTGATTGGGTTTCATGTTATATTTCCAGAAGGTAGTTTATCATTGCTTTCCTTCTAGGCAATGACTGTACTAGTCAGTGATTGTAGCCATTGTATTTAAATATTAGAGCAGGCAAATGAGTGGCATAGCACAACATATGCATTGTTTATAGATTTTGAGAAAGTCTTTGACAGTGTCAACAGAGATGCACTGTGGAAAATTCTAAGATGGCACGGCCTCCCCTAAAGGATAGTGAATGTCATCAAAACCCTATGTTAGGGTTTTCAGTGCAAAGTGATCAGTGGAGAATATACCTCCAGCAGCTTTTTTCAGGAATGAAACAGGGATGTGTACTATCGCCAACATTATTTATCTTGGCAGTAGACTGGTTAATGAAGAAGGCAACATCAGACAAACGCAGAGGATTACAATGGACCCTTGACACAGTGCTGGAGGACCATGATTTTGTGGACGACGTCGGTCTACTATCAAGCAGCCATAAAGATATGTAAGATAAAATAAACAAACTAACTCACAATGCAAACAACATTAAAGATCAACGTCGGAAAGACAAAGTTAATGAAGTAAAATGTGAACAACAGAAATGTACTCAGAGCAGATAGCGAGTTAGTGGAGGAGGTCAATGAATTTGTATATCTTGGCAGTATAGTCGTATACGACAGAAACAGCACACAGGACAACAACAGCAGACTTACTAGAGCAAACTAGGCTTTTGCAATCCTGCAGACTATATGGAAATCTAAAAAAACTAAGCATGAATATGAAAATCAGGATACTTAAGAGTAATGTTCTAAGTGTACTACTCTATGGAAGTGAATGCTGGAAAATCACCAAAACAATAGAAAACAAGTTGAATTCTTTCCAGACTAAATGTTCACAAAGAATTAGAAAAATATTTTGGTCAAACACCATAAGAAATAACATCTTGTTGGCCAAAATGCACATGAAGCCACTGACAGCAATCATTGAGGAAAGACGCTGGCGATGGTTGGGACACGTGCTCCAAATGACTGGCAACTCAATACCAAAAATAGCACTAAGATGGACACCACAGCGGAACAGAAGTAAGGGTAGACCAAAAGAGGCATGGAGAAGAACAACAGAGAGGATGTTGAGCAATAGGGGGCTAACCTGGGCAAGAACAAAAAAAGCCTGAAAAGCCTTGTGGAAGCCCTATGTGCCCTGAGCACTTAAAGGTTCAGACACACAGAGAGAGAGTGAGAGATAAAAACAGAAACTTATCCTCTAAGGTAAACAAAACTACCAGAAAAGTATCCTATAAGGTAAACAAAACTACCAGAAACTTATCCTGTAAGGTAAACAAAATTAACAGAAACTAATCCTGTAAAGTAAACAAAATTAACAGAAAATTATTCTATGTAACAGTTTCTACAACTCACATAATCTTCCCATTTTATTTACATGTGACACTTAATTTTAAGATAATTCTGATATATTTTAAAAGTAAACTGTCAAAAGTAAATAATAAAGGATGTGAAAAATGTTAGCCAAGACCAAATACAGGAAATCTATTACAATCAAACTGTAAATAATAATAAAGATGTAAATTACGCTACAATTAGCACAATAAAATTAAAATAAAACCGGCAGATAAATGCTGTAAAAGGATATAAAGAAGCACTTAACTAGAAAAGCTTACCATCTATAAACAAGTGATCTTGAATTATTGTCAGCAAGGGTGATAGTCTCTTCTCTTGTAAGTGACGCTTCAGATGGGTGTAAGAATCACGAGACATTCGAAGGGTGAATTTGCTTGTCCTAAAAGTTTAGAACAAACAAAACAAAAAAATGAACATTAAATTGTTGTGCATGATACACATCAACTCAGATAATCCTAGATGGGAAAATATGCAGGCAAAAAGAAAAATGAAGCAACAAGATG
This sequence comes from Achatina immaculata, assembly GCA_009760885.1. NCBI lineage: Eukaryota > Metazoa > Mollusca > Gastropoda > Stylommatophora > Achatinidae > Lissachatina > Lissachatina immaculata. Next base: position 23,799,504 of record CM019714.1, read on the forward strand.
ACAGTGGTACAGATGGACTAGAGACAGAATGAATTAGAGATCCAATGATCCACTGCATGTATCTAAGCTGAGAATATGGCACAAACTCATAAAGGTGGCACATCTTCTAGCCTTATGTTTCTCATTCATTCATTCATTCGCATGTGCCCTGCGGAACTTTGCCTCCCTAAAAGCACTCCTGTAGGCCTCTCGGTTGTAAGCAAGATGCCCTGCTATTAATGCATCAAGTTTCAGATCATCAACGATGTCTTGCAGCCATCTTCGCCTTAGTCTTCCTCTCTTTCTTTTTCCCAGTATGTACCCTTCCAAGACGGTCCTCTCTAGATTATCATGATGATATTTAATGCGTCCAAAATATTTAAGTTTTATCTCTTTAATCATCTTTACTAGCCAGCCTTCTTCAATATTAAGTTCTTGCAGTATGGATATATTTGTTCTTTTTTGTGTCCATGATATTAGAACTATTCTGTGGCATTTACATTCAAAAGCAATTATGTATTTCTCAGCTGTTTTGTTAAGTGTCCAGGTCTCACATGCATGCGTTGTGATGGGAAAGATGCATGCCCTTAAAAATCTTATTTTTGTAATTCTGTCTGTTCCTCTCCACAGCTTCTTTAGCTGTTTTACTTTCTGAACAGCAATAGAAGTCCTCCTTTTAATTTCCCTCATTGTATCTCCACCTTAAGTAGTTGTGATCCAAGATATTCAAAACTTTCCACTTCTAATTTTTTCTCATTGATACATATTTCAGCTGCCTTATTTGTTTTGTCAGTTGTCATCAACTTAGTTTTCTTCACATTAAGATAGAGGTTTTGCTCTTCACTGTTCTTACGGACTGATATAATTAGTTTTTCCATTCCTTTTTGTGTTGTGGACAGTAATACTGTGTCATTAGCATATCTTATCTCTGGTATTTCATAATCTCATATTGTTATGGCATCATAATATTCTTTGTCTACATCTTCTCTAACATTCCTCATTATATTTTCAGTATACAAGTTAAATAAGGTGACAATATGCACCCTGATGGACCCCTTGTTTTATGTCAAACCAAGTTGTTGTTTCACCTTTTACTCTTACTACTGCTTGTTGGTATAGATACAGCAGTGATGTTAATTGTATCAAATGTGTTGGAAATTCCATTTTTTCTATTATTTCCCAAAGTTTCTGATGTTGTACACAATCAAATAACTTTGAATGGTCTATAAAAGATAAATATAGATTCACATTAAACTCTCTGCATTTCTCTATTATTAATCTTAGATTGAATATACGATCTCTTGAACCTCTTCCTTGCCTGAAACCAGTTTGGACCATATTGACTTCCATTTTCTTATGAAGCCTACCCATAATGATTTTTAACAGAATTTTACTGGCATGAATAATCAGGGCAACAGTTCTGTAGTTTGTGCATAATTTCAGTTTACGCTTTTTGGCAGTGGTATGAATACAGTTCTTTTCCATTCTTTTGGCCAAATACCTGAATGCCATATCTTTTTACATAGTGCATGATAGATTGTTGCACACTCCTTTACTCCTGCTTTAATAAATTCAGCTGTTATCTCATCACATCCTGGTGATTTACCATTTTTCAGATTCTTTACTGGCTATAAAACTTCTTCTATTGTTAGTTTGGGTTCTTTCTCCTCCAATAATAATTCACAGTGTTGATTTCTGCTTTCACAGTCAGCTGTATCATACACTCCTCTGCAATATTCCTTCCATTTTTCTAGAATTTACTCTGTCTCTGTCAAGGTCTTTACCATCTTGTCACAAATTACATTTAGTTTAGGTGTGACATTTCTTGTCAATGTCTTCATGTCTTTAAACATTTCACTATCTCTTCCACACTTTCTGATGTCCTTTTATTCTTTCACAACAATTTTGTATGTATTGTTTTTTTTGTCTTTTCTTATGTTTCTTTGTGCTTCTTTTGTTAAAGATTTATATTCCTCTTTGTTGTTGTTTGTCACTTTCCACTGCATCTTCATTTCTCTATGTTGTTTTATCAGTTCTAGTGTGCCTGCTGTAATCCATCCACTCTTTTGTGTTTTCTTTAGTCGAACCATGTCTTTATCTGTTGCTATTAAGATATCTCTGGGCTGTGTAGCCAATTCATCTGGTGTCATCTCCTCCTGTACAGCCATCAGGATTCTGAAATGGTTCTTCATTTCTATACTGTATTGTTCTGGTATTTTTGTAAGATCAAAGCGGAGTGGTCTTGATCCCCTAATTGTCTTTTTTTATCTTTATCTTCATGTCTGCTATTAATAACTCATGGTCCATGTCACAATCAGCACCTGGTACAGGTTTTGCTGATGTTATACTTGATCTCCACCTTCTTTGCACTAAAATGTAATCTATTTGATTCTTGATTTTCCCATCTGGTGATGTCCATGTGTAAAGTTTTCTTGGATGTTGTTTCTTCTTCTTCTTCGTTCGCATTGTCTGTCTATACCTGCAGTCCTGTCTCTTGGATAAATTTCACTGTTTTTTGTAATTCATGTATGGAACCGTAGAGCTTATCTAAGGATGTTGTTTAAAACGTGTGTTAGCGATCATTAGCTCACTTTCCATGTAAAACGCCATTAGATTGTCACCTGCCTCATTTCTATGTCCTATGCTATGGTGTGTACCAGAAAAAAATCCCACTGTTGGGACTGAACCCAGTATCACCTGATTAGTAAACCAAACGACATACAAAATATACTGTACAGAAATATGCCATGTATCAAATATTATACAAAACTCTTTTATGCCAGTGCAAAAATGAGAAATTATGAAAACACAGAGAAAGCATATGAGATGTTCAAAAAATATATGAAATACTTCCAATAAAGGAAACTAAGATTGGCTTATTGCTAAAGACACAAACAGTAGCTTTGCCTCTGCAGTGAAACAGTTTTATAGAAGCTGATACCTCAATTATAGACTCCTATTCAAAACCATGCTCTCTCAAGAAAAGGCAGCACACATATACAATCATAAATAATTTTTAAAAAAATATAATTTCTTAATAATTTTTTCTTTTTCACCACGAGGGTGCTGCTGGATAACAAACCATCTTGCGGTGGTGTGGGTTTTTGGATTAAAATTTTCTTAGCCTGGACAGAAGGACCACCTTGTTGATCATGGTACCTTCCATGCCAGGTAAGTATATATATATACAATTGTAAATGGTAGTGGTTCTTATTAAATAATTAGAAACTAATTTTTTGTGTTATGTGATACCCATACATAAATAGCAGAAACCACTGATCCTGAACTTCATAGACTTTAAAAAAGCATTTGATAGCATACATAGATTCACTGTGGAAAATTTTAAGAACATATGGAATACCATCTAAAAATGTCAACATAATTAGAGATCTCTAAAATGGATATGTCTGTGCAGTCAAGACAGAAGAAGGAATGAGCGAATGGTTTCAGATTGAAACAGGTGTGAAACAAGGATGTATATTATCTCTCTTGGTTTTTAGAATTGCACACGTAACACAGGTACTGACTGCATACATGGGACCCAACTAGAAAATCTTGATTTTGCTGATGACATAACTCTTATCAGTAACAATGTGAATTCCATGCAATGGCTAGCAAAATAGGACTTTAACATGGACAAAACAAAAATAATGAAACTTCCCATTAATCAAAATGGAAAAATACATGTAGAAGGGACAGATATTGAAGAAGTCAATCAATTTGCATACTTTGGCAGCTACATAGATCAGGATGGTGACACCAGAAAGGAAGTAAAAATTAGAATTGCAAAAGCAACATCAATCTTCAAGAATCTTGAGAACATATGGCATTCAAAAGTTATAAGCACAAAAACCAAGTTAAGACTATTCAATTCAAATGTAATATCCACCCTCATTTATGCATGCGAAAGCTGGAAAACAACTAAAGAAACAGACAAGAAATTAGACTCTTTTGAAAATAAATGCTTATGGTAAATACTTGGTATAAAGTGGAATGAATTCAAGAACAACACAGAGATAAAACAGATGAGTAAACAACAACATGTCTCATGGGTAATCAGACAAAAAAAAAATGGACATATGTAGGCCATGTGATGAGTAGAAACAATCACAGAATACCAAAACAAGCTATCATGTGGAGCACAACAGGCCGAAGAAAAATAAGTCAACCACATGAAACTCTAAAGAGAACATTGTTAAGAGAAGCCAGTTTAGTAGACATAACATCCTTTGATGAAGTTGAAAGACTCGCCGAGAACAGGAAAACTTGGCAAACAACTATGCGAGCCCTATGTGACATTTAACTCTTTCCGTGCCAGAGGAAGAAACACGGACGTGTAGTGGAGTGCCAGAGTAAAAGCGCGGGTCTTGATATGTTAGGGGGTATAGTTATAAAATGAAATGGAAAACAGTATTTCCATGTACTTCCGTTTACTTCAAAGTATAACTAAATGAATGAAAATTTCATAAATGCAGTGTTTTTTAGGAAAAAAGAAGTAATGTGATGTTTTTAGACACTGATTGTGCCCAGCTCACCATCGGCTAGGTCTAGATATGCACTACTTACCATCTGAGATGTGTAGATCTACTTGTCGATCTCATATTCTGATTCTATGTTGCATTCTCGCTAAATTAATGTCTGAATTAACCTTCTAACTACTTCTCCTGTCGTCTAATATGTCTAGATCTACTTGGGATACATTCAAGAGCAGTGGGGTGGTCACAGGCCATGTCCATACCCCTATCTACATCATCAGAAATTGAAAAATGTCAGTCTTTCTCTTCCTTTTTCTCGCTCGGCGTCGCTCGTAACTAGGCACTCTTTCGCCATTTTGAAAAGTGTCACTGGAATCGCGGACAAAAATATGTACAATCTAAATGTTACACCAGTTGTTTTATTGAAACAAACCAATGATCACTATAATGACCATTGGTAAGCATCGGGAAACTGGAAGCGTCACAAAAGTGACCAAAGGCACGAGAAGAGTTAATGGCATGGGAAGGATGTGAGATGTAAGATACAAGAACAGAATTCATATTCCAGGACATGTAAAACAAAAGTGATCAGTATATGATTTGTGTTACCAGACCTGGTGTGAAGGATTGTACCTACAGCAGAAGTTGGTGGCAACCACAACAAAAAAACGGGGGAAAATTGAGGACTTTCTCTGGCACTGGGGCTTTAACGTTAATAAACTGTAACTGTTGAATATTACTCATGAACAAATAACAAAAACAGAAGACAAAAATCCCAGATATATTTGGAGGTGAGAGATGCTGAAGAAAGTGTGTAAATATACACACAGGGATTATATATGCATAAAGAAATGATAATGGAATTATGATGAGTTAAAATCAGCTTAACAACAAATCTTTATCAACATTCCAAATGCAGACACCTATGTTCTCATTGGGTGTTACCTGAATCTTAATTGATGAATTATGACAAAATGGAAATCTGAGCAGGTCAGTTTTTCCTATTGTATCTTTATCTCTCTAGAACTGAGAGTTTGATGTTCTTACCAGCAAACACCATGAAGATGTTGGGACATCCGCATCACGCTGGCTTATGAATGGATTATGATTAAAACCTGAAATGACAAATGAATTTCCCAGCAAACTATTGCCATGAGGGACCATGGCAAAACCCAACCCTGCTAGCCAGACTGTGTCTGTTACTGGGAGCACCAGTAGATAGGTGGGAGAGGGTTTTGACAAATCCTGATAACTGTGGCATCACACTAGTAAAGTTAACCTCACATCTGTGATGGTCAGTCACAAGCATCAGAGTTTGAATTCTCACTTGAAATTTTCCAGAAGCTGATTGCCTGGCATGTGCTCTTTCTTGCGGACGCTGGATAGCTTGGCCAGGTCTTCATGGTGATGCTCCTCCTGATCTTGCCAGAACTTGGAGTAAAACTCTGCAGCTAAAAAGGATAATGGACAAATATAATTTATTGAAAGAGAGAGAAAAAAAGAGAGTAAGAGACAGAAAAAGAGGAAAGGGGGAGATGAGAGAGAATGAGAAGAGAGTCATTTTCAAAAAAGCCATAAAACCTATTGTTTAAAAAAAAAAGCATGCATGCACATGAGCATGCACATGCACACACATACGCATGCACAAAACAGTTGCAGTGAACTCTTCCTTGCCTCCATATTTCCACTGTGACATTCATGGAGATTTTCTCTATATTCTGAAAAATATTTTATTCCAAACTGTCCTTGCCCTAACCATTTCATACACCACTTTCTATCCGAACTTGATAAGCAACTTCATTTTCTGTATTTGTTCCCTGTTTCTTCTATTTAGTTGTGTGACTGAAACCTTATTCCTACATATGTGACAGAGGCAGTTTAGTTCTGTGACTGAAATCTTATTCCTACAGATGTGACAGAGAGGCAGATTCTATTTAGTTCTGTGACTGAAATCTTATTCCTACAGATGTGACAGAGAGGCAGATTCTATTTAGTTCTGTGATTGAAATCTTATTCCTCCAGATGTGACAGAGAGGCAGATTCTATTTAGTTCTGTGATTGAAATCTTATTCCTCCAGATGTGACAGAGAGGCAGATTCTATTTAGTTCTGTCACTGAAATATTATTCCTACAGATGTGACAGAGAGGCAGCTTCTATTTAGTTCTGTCACTGAAATCTTATTCCTACAGATGTGACAGAGAGGCAGTTTATTGCCAAAGAAAAGTTCACAGATGAGACTGAGGAAATAAGGACTGAAAACAAGAGAGCAAGATGGAGATTCACTGCACTTCTCACTTGTGAAAGTTGCATATGGTGACAATGAAAGCATGCAGAATAACAATGTTTTAAATTAATCTTACTTACAATTTACATCCTTCCCATGCTGTTAAACATCAAATGGGGCTTGCATGGTAGTTTGCCAAGTTTTCCTGTTTTCAGCAAGCTTTTAACCTCTTCAAGCGATTTTATGTCTACTAAATACATTAACAAGGACAAAACAAAAATAATGAAACTTCCCATTAATCAAAATGGAAAAATACATGTAGAAGGGGCAGATATTGAAGAAGTCAATCAATTTGCATACTTTGGCAGCTACATAGACCAGGATGATGACACCAGAAAGGAAGTAAAAATTAGAATTGCAAAAGCAACATCAATCTTCAAGAATCTTGAGAATATATGGCATTCAAAAGCTATAAGCACAAAAACCAACTTAAGACTATTCAATTCCACCCTCATTTATGCATGCGAAAGCTGGAAAAGAACTAAAGAAACTGACAAGAAATTAAACTCTTTTGAAAACAAATGCCTAAGGAAAATATTTGGCATCAAGTGGAACAAATTCAAGAACAATGAGAGATAAGACAGATGACTGAACAACAATCAATCTCATGGGTGATCAGGAAAAGGAGATGACATATGTTGGTTACGTGATGAGAAGAAACAGTCAAAGTATCCCAAAACAAGCCATCAAGTGGAACACAACAGGGCAAAGAAAAAGAGGCAGACCGTGTGAAACTCTGAAGAGGACACTGTTAAGAGAGGCCAAATTAACAGACATAAAATCCCTTGATGAGGTTGAAAGGCTCGCCAAAGACAGGAAAAATTGGCGAACTACCTTGTGAGCCTTATGTGACAGGAAGGATATAAGATATAAGAAATACATCTTAACAATGTTCTCTTTAGAGTTTCACATGGTCTACCTCTTTTTTCTTCAGCCTGACGTGTTTCGTTTGATAGCTTGTTTTGGGATTCTCGGATTACTTCTTCTCATCTTGTGACTGATATATGTCAATCTCTTTTTCCTGATCACCCATGAGATTGGTTGTTGTTCAGTCATCTGTCTTATCTCTGCATTGTTCTTGAATTTGTTCCACTTGATGCCAAGTATTTTCCTTAGGCATTTGTTTTCAAAAGAGTCTAATTTCTTGTCTATTTCTTTAGTTTTTCTTAACTTTTTTTATTTAAATTAATAATCAACAATAAATCCAAATATCTGTGCATATTCAGGCTTGCCATGGTTCCCTCCCCCCCCCCCCCCCCCACCAAAAAAAAATGATAATAGTCTGGTGGGAAATTTACTTTTTAGATCCAATCCGGTTTCATCTATAATCCATTCACAAGCTAGCATGAAGCAGTTTGCCCAACATCTTCATCATGTGTGCTGATAAGAACATGAATCTCTCAGTTATAGATTGACTGACTGATTGATCTTTATTTTAAAAGGGCACGCAGGCCTGTTTGACATTCTGCCCTTTATCATAAATCTTTCACTCTATTCCAGACATTCTACATATATGCTGTTCATTAACAAGCATAATTAACATTGAAGCTGAGAGACATAAAATAAATATAACATCTATGTTTCACTCTTAAACATTCACTCAGTACAGAAGTAACTACATACATATATAAATGACTATCTACTAAATAAAAATTTACAGAAAAAGAGACAGATAAAGACACAATTAAAAACAAAAGAACTAACCAGCATAAATATATTTAGGCTCACTTCAGCCATAAATTAAACAGCTTACCATTCCACTCATGACCATTGTATACTAGCTCCAAGTACATGTGGACAAACACTGGGTACAGGATGGTTGATAGCTCCACCTGATAAATAAATAGCACAGATTCTGTTTAACAAGTCAGCAACAGAAATACAGCAGAAACACATGGCAGGCAAGCAGCAAAATGCATAAAAAAAACTGGAGTCAATATTAACATTTCATGATCCTTTTCTATTGTGACATGAATGCTGCTGGTTACATAGTACAAGTGGTTTGAATGTTGTTCTCCTGTTAACAAGAAAAAGTAAATGAAAGTCATGTATCTCTCTCTCATCAGTAGTCTGCACTTGACGGCCAATCTGAAAATATTGCACTGTCCAGCTCCAGTGAAGAATTTAGGGCATAACTGGTCTCTTCATCTGCCCCTTCATTTCCAAGGAAATATAATCTTGTATTATTGTTCTCTTCTATGCCATCAACCCCTTAATATTATAAAATAAATATACTCTTACTGATAGAACTGAAAGCCAGTTTTTATCACATCCATATCACCAAATGAAAATCATAACAAAAAAGTATAATGCATACATTCCACCAAAAAAAAGAGGAAATGGATCCTGGACAATGAAAACAAAAATGCAGACATTTGTTATTACTTTACACTCTTTGCTGGAATGAGTTTATTTCCAAACCCACAAAAAAAAAAAACAATATAAAAACACTACAGGGACTGCTCACCTTATGTACATCAAGACAGGAGTCTGTGAACATTTTTAAATCCCTGTACAGATCTTCATACAGGCTTGGATCATCATCGCTAAAGAGAAGATTATGAAATATAATTTATTTTTTATATATCTTGTTCATTAATAAAAACAAATATTTAGCTACATGCAAGCATCATCTAAAACATATTAAAGTACGTGTACAAGAGGTGTAGAATAATATACGAGGGTCATACCAAAAGTCGTGAGCAAAATTTTTTTAAATCAGAATTTGTAGAGAAAAATATAAATGTATCACCTTAACCTGCATCCTTTGCATGTAAAGGTCACATGATGTTGCTATCATGTGTCACGTGACCACATGGAGCATAAAGAAAATGGCAGGTGCTGAAGTTTCATTTCGTCAATGTGCTGTTATTGAGTACCTCGTTAAAGAGGAAATACCCGCTGCTGAAATTCACCAAAGACTTCAACTTGCTTATGGAGATGTGTGTATGGGTGCTAGCAGTGTTAGGAAGTGGGCGAAACATTTCAAAGATGGAAATACAAGCATCCAAGATATGCCTCGCAGCAGTCTCCCTCAAACTGCCTCCACTAAATGCAATGTGGAAAGGGTTGACGACATCATTAAAGAAGACAGACGTGTCACAGTATCTGAAATTGCTGTAAATCTTGGAATAAGACACAATGCAGTACAGGAAATGATTGAAACCCTAGGCTATAGAAAAGTTTGTGCCTGGTGGGTCCCACAGGAGAGAATGTCCAGAAAGCGCGGCATCTGTGCCATCGGTCAGTTGGAACAGAATTATACCGGGGGGGGGGTATTTTCAAACTTACAGAGCGATTGGAAAAATGTGTGCAGTGAAATGGAGATTATTTTGAAAAGTGAAGAAAAGGATGCAGGTTAAGGTGATACATTTATATTTTCTCTATAAATTCGGATTTAAAAAAAATTTTTGCTCACAACCTTCGGTATGACCCTTGTATATCAAAGTGAACAACTTCAGACTAAGTGCCTACAATGGAAACGACCTTGATGACATCTACAGAATGCTTTCAGACAAGTTCCCAATCATTTCAATGGCCCCCCACCATATGTTCCACTTCTAAGTGACATCCACCAGACAATGTCAAGCTGGTGATAGAAGTGACCTGGCCCTTGAAAATAGCATTGTATACATTTTTGGAACACTGGAACAACATGGATAAAATTCAAAACTGTGCCTTAGCTAACCCTGCCCTTTCTATCAATCTTAATCTTGAAACAACACTTTTTCCTCAATAATCATTTATCTAATTTTTCCTCACCTATTACTTACATGCTACTGCTTTCAGCCAAACTACATTCATTTAATATATTCTGTTCACCTTTATCTCTGGCTGACAGCTTCTGAATCCCTCTTGTCCATTTTCCTCTCCTCCATCTTTTCTTGACAGTCAGCCAGTCAAATTTATATCACAATTTTCCAGGTTTTCATATAAGCACTTACAACCTTACCTGTTCACACTTTTCATCACAGCATCATACAAGCCACAAAATAAGTACTCTATATTTTTTTCTTCTATTCTTATTTGTTATATCATACATGTAAATTTAGTCTTTCTCTTCTTTTTTTTTAACCTTTCATGTTTTTTGTATGAATAAAACAGAAGTCAAAACATTACAACTGTAATGTGTACTTTGTTAATGAATAAAGCTGTTTCTACCTTATTTAAAATATGCCTAAATTATTCATATAAAATGACACAGAATAATTCAAACACTTGTCTTGTAAATTAAACAAAAAACTAAAAACTTTGAAGTATGCCCACAGATTTGTTTAATCATTCTTTAGTCACATTAAAGTGATTAATGTGACTGGTAATAATGAAGAAAGGCTTGCTAAGTTTGGTTTACTGTCAAAAACACAAGTGCATAATTAAAGGAAACCAATCACTGACTGACCGATTGATTGCCACACACATGCACATACTCATACAATTTTTGTGTACACACACACACACACACACAGAGTAATCACATTAACCAACAATTAGCAATTACTGATAAATTACTGATTGAAAAAGAGAAAAATCAAAACTTTTTGAGGTCATCAGTTACTGTAACTGGTTTATATCATTATAAAGCTGGTAAAAACCAACCAGAGAAATCAGCTGGATGATAACTGGGCCAGTAGAATGATGATGTTCAATCTCCATGGAAAAGAATCTGCCAGTTTTGACTTTGGTAATACTTATCAGCGCTCACCACAAATAAAGTAAGAACAAATTTCACATGAACATTTACTTTTCACTGATATTTGTAAAGTGCTTAATTTTACATTTAAAGAAAAAAAGTATAAAGTACCAAATACTGTATCGAGGAAACTTTCATGCAAGGTAAAAACAGGTACAGTTGTTCCTGGGAAGTTTAAGAGAACTGCAGGAAAGTTTAAGAGAACTGCAGGAAAGTTGAAGGTGGATCCACATAATCCAGACAGAAAATAAAATCATATACTGTTCACGCTGCAATCTTTTTATTTCATAGAAACAATGAATTTTAATGACAGCTCATGTGTTAAAGTCCTTGTACATTATAAAAAAATAATGCATTCTGTTGTCACGTGGCTTGTTATTGTTTTGTTTCTCTGGAACTGTGAGCAGCTGATGCAGTGAAGTGTTGAAATACAAAACACTGTATCAAACTGGATGCTGTGGTACTGACAAAATAACTGTCCAACACCTGTTATAGGAATACCCTTCATTTGAAGAACCAAGATGGTGCTTTTGGCCATCACCTGTACCAATCAATGACAAGATGTATAGTGATCTTAACAGCCTAAGACAAATGGCAGCATTCTTCAGTGATATCCAAGTTCATGTCTGAAAGTGTTCAATGAAGAAGAAGAAAAAGAAATTGAATGTGAGTGTCAGTGGCTAATTTTATGACACACAGTGGATCTAAGAAAAAGCAAACTTCTCTGTAGGCTCCACCACCACCAGGATCATGGTGTGTCCTGCCCAATCAGCAGGCTGAGCCTGTTTACTAGGAGCACCAACAGAGAGGCTGGGACTTTGGTTCTGATCAGCTCTGACTTGTGGCCCTGAAAACTGGACCTACACTAGCCCTGCTATCTTAGTTCTCTAATATAGTTCAGAACAGGTTATAAAAAATTTGTACTGAAATAATTTAATTTTAGTGTATTAATTTCAGAATAAGTCAACCTCACTGTGCCTATCATCCTGACAATATAAAGATATCATTCTAATGTTCCATAAATATGCTGCACTATTCATTTTACCAAAAAATTTGTGGTGAGATTTATACGTTATGTTAATTATTTTAGTGTCGTTGGGATTTGTTTATTAAACAACATTTTTAACATAAAAATCCTTCAGCTCGGTGGCCTGTGGTTTGGTCCACCCACTCCAGTCTATTTGATATAAAAACCACTATGTAAAACATAGTGTTGATTCTCTATTAGAAAGAAATAAAGGAAAAGAACATTAGAACAAACTAATAACTTTCATTAAACACTTTAAAATTAAATAAATTACCATCCTGACTAATTTTACACATTATTTTAATTCTCACAGAACAAAAATTAATATTTTAAGCTGCACAAAGGTTTTATGATTACCTTTTATATACAGTCTGCTTGTACAGTGTTGGCCTGCTTATTACATTGAATAGAAGTTGAACACATCTTTATAGATGACTAGCGACAGAGTAATTGGACACTGTAACTGTAATTCAAAGATGTGTGCTACAAATAAGATAAGAAATATCAACATTCTGGTAGGACTGCTGCTGATGGTCCCATGTGGTTTCAGTTCAGATAAGATGTAACATAACTAAAAGCTTAAGACTGGCCCAACTGACATGTGCATATGTGATACTGATGGAAGAACATATTCTACAGGAGTGCCCAACACGAGGTACCGAGATGACAGATGTAGCCAACACCTATATCAGTTCAAAAGAAGCTATATGGGGACATATACCAACTCCAGCTGATCATCAATTACTTTGGATGTATACAAGTCGACATATGAGAATAATCAAAGAAGAGGAATCATAACTTCTGCTTCTGGCAGAGAAGACATAGGAACAAAAATAAAGGGTTGCCAGACAAAACTTTAAAAGATCAATCTCGTTTTGCACTGTCCCATGGCCAAAAGCAACTGGTAAAAAAAATGAGATAAAGCACGAACCCTAAACTGTTTCTCCTTCCTGAAGGTTCAAGACATGGCCAGGCCAATCTTTCAGAGTTAGATAGTGGTTTCTTAAAGTATTATCAACCAAATTCCATAATATAACTTGTCCTCCATTCACCTCTTATAAACTGCTGCCAAAGCCTGAGACACTTCTGTCTTCTTGTCTTCATTTGTCTGAAGATCATCATCTGAGACACCAGATTCTAGCTTTAGTAGTGCTTCAGTTTCCTGTTAAAAAAAAAAAAATTCTGAAATGTTCAAGGATTCAAAATCAGCCTCTGGTATCACTGCATTCAGGACAGCCCCATATATGCTTCACTGCATGCCATAAAATCCATCTAAGAGTGTGTTTGCTAGTTTTTCCCACCAAGTGCTGGTTCTTTATGATGCGTTTTCTGCCACATAGATCAGATTTCCTATCAGCACCCTTAATTTGTTGCTTCACAATTACATTGTTCTTCCATTCCTGCTCTTTATTTTCTGGCAGTCCTTTTAATATGGCTTTAGCAATGTCGCCTTTGTCCATTCTCAGCCCGCCATTTATTTTAGCCTGTCCAGCAAGTCTGTATGCCAAATCATGCCATGTATTCCTGCATGCCCTGGACAATGAAGCTATGTTAGGCTCATCACAGCTGACTGGTTTAACAGATGAACTCACTGTTTTCAAAGCAATTTTTTTTCTCAATCTTACAATGTACACTGTGTGAATCCTTCACAATGATACCATCATGGGCAACTAGCATTCCAGTGTCACCGACACTTCTGAATTCACAACCTTTTCTTTTTCAGTGGATCATGCTGGCTTAAATCACAAACAAGATCTCTTTACAAATTCTTCATGTCTTACATCCTTTCTATGCTGTTAAACATCACAAAGGGCTAGAATGGTAGTTCCCCAAGTTTTCCTGTTTTTGGTGAGCTTTTCAACCTCATCAAGGGATTTTATGCCTATAAATTTGGCCTCTCTTAACAATGTCCTCTTTAGAGTTTTACATAGTCAACTTCTTTTTCTTTGGCCTGTTGTGTTCTACTTGAAAGCTTGTTTTGGGATTTTCTGATTGTTTCTTCTCATCATGTGGCCGATATATGTCCATATCCTTTTCTGATCACCAATGAGACAGGCTGTTATTTTTTCATCTGCCTTATATCTGCGTTGGTTTTGAATTCATTCCACTTTATACAGCGTGTTTTCTATTTGTTTTCCAGCTTCTGTATGCATAAATGAGGGTGGATATTACATTTAAACTGAATAATCTTAGCTTGGTTTTCATGCTTATAACATCTGATTGCCATATTTTCTCAAGATTTTTAAAGGCCAATGCTGTTTTTGCAATTATAATTCTAACTTCTTTCTGGTGTCACCATCATGCTCTAAACAGCTGCATAGATATGTAAATTTGACAAATTACAGGTCTTAAAACCAGGGCATCACATATAACTTGACCTAATCCTTTCATGTCCTTTCACAAATATTTCTTCTGTCTATGCTTTCTATAGCATCTGTTGTCCGAACTTACTGTGGCATCTTTTTGTCTATGCTTACTCTGGTGGGGACTGGCTAGCGTAACAGTTATAGCACTCACCTAGCAACCAAATGGTTGAGGGTTTGAATCCCCAGCTGAATGGGATTTTTTTTTTTTCCGAACAATACAGCCCTGAGGTCAACCCAGCCTCATAAAATGGGTACCAGAGAAAATCTGGGAAGGAAAGGCAGCGAGGAAAGGAACTGGCCACTCTACCTCACACACTGATGGCCCAGCATAATGAGGTCTCTAACGCTCCATCCCCTATGGCATTATACTGTGGCATCTTTTGTCTAAGTTTACTGAGGCATCTTTATCTAAACTTACTTTGTCATCTTTTTTCCAAGATTACTTTGGCATCTTGAGATCAAAACAAATTTATATGCATGGAAAAAAAAAACTGCTCACTCAGATCAGTTATTAATCCATGCATAAAAAACTAACATAAAACTATCTTTCACAAATTTCATACAGAATATAAGAAAGAAAAAAAAACTCACTAATGAAACAAAATATAACAAAAGTGAGATCTACAGCTAGCTTTTGTTATTTCAATTAAATAAATGATGGTTATTATAAAATGCTGAATGCAAGAAGAGATAATTATGCTGGCAATTACCAGTACCTTCCCATAAATAAACAGTAATACAAAGCTAAAGCAAGCATGTGAAAGTCATTAACCTCACAGAGGCTGGACTATATGAAGAATCTCATCAATATGATGTAACCTACAGTGATACAGACAGTATTCTACAATCGACACTTTTAATAGATCATACTGTCAGCACCATAGTTTTATAATGTTGTGCATGGGTGCCATGGTGGTGTAGTGGTCAGTGCACTAGCCTGCCAATCAGAAGGTCCCCAGTTCGATCTCGCACTTGGACAGAAGTTTATCAGATCACTAGCACTGGTTCAACCCACCATCAAAAAATGGGTCCCTAGGCTTCCCTAGGAAAATAAAGACAGAGAGGCAAGATGTTGGCGTCTCTACCTCAAATGAAAGCACTAACGCTTCACACCCCTACAGCATGAAAATGCTACAGGACTTAGAATGTGGAACACACTTTTAGTATGTATTGTATTTTCTGAATTGAAAAAATACATAAAGTTAGAAGTGCTATTCACAATACTACATTTGTAAACATTAGTAACACATGATATCAACATTGGATCATTACACTGCCAGCCAATACAGTATTTCACTATACTATCACATTACAGATATGTAATACTGTTTAGTAAAACATCACATTACATATAATGTAATTCTGTCAATGTTAAAACATCACACCACAGATACATAATTCTGTTAATGTAAAACATTCATTTCTCAATAAAAATGCTGCTGTGAGCATTCTTACATCTTACATCCTTCCTGTGCCGTTAAACATCACATAGGGCCTGCATGATCGCATGATAGTTTGCCAAGATGTCCTGTCTTCAGCGAGTTTTTCAATCTCATCAAGGGATGTTATGCCCACTGAATTGGCTTCTCTTAACAATGTCCTCTTTAGAGTTTCATGTGGTCGACCTCTTTTTTTTTGGCCTGTTGTGTTCCATTTGATAGCTTGTTTGGGGATTCTCTGATTGTTTCTTCTCATCACATGACCGACATATGTTCATCTTCTTTTTCTGATCAACCATGAGACAGGTTGTTGTTTGCTCATCTGTCTGATCTCTGCATTGTTCTTGAATTCATTCCACTTTATACCAGGTATTTTCCTTAGGCATTTGTTTTCAAAAGAGTCTAATTTCTTGTCTATTTATTTAGTTGTCTTCCAGCTTTCACATGCATAAATGAGGATGGATATTACATTTGAATTGAATAATCTTAACTTGGTTTTTGTGCTTATAACTTTTGAATTCTATATGTTCTCAAGTTTCTTGAAGGTCAATGCTGCTTTGGCAATTTGAATTCTAACTTCTTTTCTGGTGTCACCATTGTGGTCTATATAGCTGCTGAGATATGCAAAATGGTTTACTTCTTCAACAGCTGTTCCTTCTACATATATTTGTCCTTTGTCATTAATGAGAACCTTCATTATTTTTGTTTTATCTTTGTTAATTTCAAGTCCTATTTTACTAGCAATTGAAGAAAGGGTATCTGTTTTTACTTGCATTAATTTCATATTGTCGCTGATAAGAGTTATGTCATCTGCAAAATCAAGATCTTCCAGTTGGGTCTCACATACCCAATCAATGCCCATTTTACCTTTGCAACATTTTTTCATTATGGTAATTCCAAAAAGCAAGGGAGATAATATATATCCTTGTTTCACACCTGTTTCAATCTGCAACTATTCACTCATTCCTTCTTCTGTATTGACTGCACAAACATATCCATTGTAGAGGTCACTAATGATGTTGACAGTCTTAGATGGTATTCCATATATTCTTAAAATCCTCCATAATGATTCTCTGTCTGTGCTATCAAATGTCTTTTTAAAGCCTATGAAGTTCAGGATTAATGGTCTTTGCTTTTCAATTGTTCTTCAAGTATTATTCTTAAGAGTAAAGACCTGGTCGAGACAGCTTCTCCCTTTTCGAAATCCTGCCTGTTCCTCTCTCATAACAGCATCCACTATATCTTGAATTTTATTCAGAATAACTTTGCAAAATACTTTTGACACAACTGATAGTAAGGTTACTCCTCTCCAGTTGTTGCAATCGCTTAGGCTGCCTTTTTTTCAATATTTTAACAATGATTCCTTTTTTCCATTTAGAAGGGACTTTTTCTTATTTCCAAACTTTATTGAACATTCTCTGTAGTTGTTTCATGTTGTCTATATTAATAGCTTTTAACATTTCAGCTGTTATTTCATCTTCACCTGCAACTTTGTTGTTAGCCATTAGATTCACTGCTGTTTCAATTTCGTGCAATGTAATTTCATCTAAGTTTATATTTAGTTGTGGGAATGGTAAATCAGTTCCAAGGTCTATCAGTTCTTTTGGATGTGGTCAATTAAGTAATTCTTGCTAGTGTTCACCCCATCTTTGCTTTTGGTTTTTATTTGATGTTAAAAGTGTGCCAGTTTTGCTAAGGATTGATATTTCTTTGGATGCAATAGTAGCTGTGAGCATTATGATAATACAAATTTCAAGTTATGAAACAGTAATAATTTACAAGGATATTTATTTACTTTACCCTACCTTTACTTATTTTCAAGCATCCTTATCAAATAATCATGAAAAGCCGTATTTGGTTTTTCTTGATGATGATAGTGGTTAATTTCCACAACTTAATCATAATTTAAATGTATAATGATGAAGACTAAATCGTTACATATATAAGGTAAATTAATGCATGTTTTATTCCCCTGTGGTTTATCATTAAGATTTGGTAACCTACAATACGCCGTGGACATTATCGAAAATAGATCGTTTCAAAACAAGATTTCCATACGTTTTTTAACTAAATGATAAATGAATAGCATCATGAACTAAGCCCTTACTTCACCTTATAATTATGTCTTTTTAAGAACTGTATAACTGCAAGTAACGTCTGCTTGTCTGACTTCAGCGAAACATCGTCTGGCTCTGTCTTCACAATAGCTGCGTCTAAACCAAACCTGGAAGCCATTTTGACTTAGTAGATTTAAAAACAACAACGGGGAAATCCTAACAAAACTATTCATATGCTAAACTGCGCATTGTTTTCTGTCCTCTTTCTAGAGCATGTGCTGTAAAATTAGAGTATTCACGTGTTTATAATTATTTTAAGTACTTAACGAGACTTCTTAGAGCTTAAAATCCGTCCAGCAGATTAATTGCAGTTCTGGAATTTTCGATTTGTTGGTGAACTTTACAGTGGTCACACAATAATTAGTGTATAAGTATACAACTATACCCGAAGCACTGTACTAAAGCTGTGATACTAAATGTATAAACTAGGAAAAAACTAAGAGCAGCCTATGATATATGTCATCGTATGCAAAAGATGCAAGATAACGTATATTGGTGAGACTGGCCTCAGATTAGGGGACCGCATGCAGAAACATCTGTACGATATCACCCAGCATGCTTCGAAATCAGTCCCAAATCATTTCAATGGCCCCAACCACAGAGGCAAATCTGATTTTCTGGTAACAGCCATCAAACAATGTCACATAGATGACACAAGCCGCCTAGTACTTGAGAACCACTACATTCATGATTATGGGATGCTGGAACCATACGGATTAAACTTTCTATTCAGCTACACCTAACATTTTCCTTTTCAACAACTATAATCCCTCTCTACTAAGCTCCAGTCCTTTCTCACTTGTTACACATAGTTCAGAACCTCCTCACAGCATCATATTACAACCCTCTACCCTAACTATAATCATCTATTTCACCTTCTCCTGGTTAGGTTAATATTGTACTACTCTCTCTCCCCTCTAGGGTTTCCCCACCCACCACCCCCAGTTACGACCCACCGACCAGACCTCTCAGGTTTCCATTTAA
Organism: Achatina immaculata; assembly: GCA_009760885.1. Lineage (NCBI taxonomy): Eukaryota > Metazoa > Mollusca > Gastropoda > Stylommatophora > Achatinidae > Lissachatina > Lissachatina immaculata. The sequence continues at coordinate 23,818,866 of CM019714.1, forward strand.
ACGGTTTCTACGCCCTACCATGCTCATTTCTGACACACAGCGTCTAACAAGCCACATCTTACAGTTACAGTTAAGTGCTCTATTCATTTTTTAATAGCAATTATGTGAATCTATACTTTAACTCCTGTCTTTGTTTCTTCGTCCTGTATGTTTTTGTATGATTAAGGCTCACGCCGAAACGTCACAACTTTGTAGTCGTTAAGTAATAAAGCTGCTCCTACTTTTTTCCTAGTTTATACATTTACAGTGGTCAGTGTTCATGCGCAGAAGACAAGCGCAGTTGTCCCAGTGCCAGTAAGCTTCTGTGTCAATAATACTGTGTCAAAAATAAATAATGAAGAATGTATGAGAAGAGCTGAAGAGACAAAAATCTTGTCAAAAAGTAAGAGAGAGACAATGTACTTTCATAGGACATGCAATGAGAAGAGGGGGCATTGAAAATATTATAACAACAGGAAAAATAGAGGGAAGAAGATCCAGATGAAGGCCAAGACTAATGATACTGGACAGTCTGACGGGATGGTATGAGAGGAGATCACCAACTGTGCCGATGGCCTGCATGAAGGATTGTGTACTTTGGAAAAGCATAATGGCCAACGCCAGTCGGCACGGCACCTGATGATGATGACGATGATGATGATGATGATGATGATGATTCCTTTTATTCTACATTACTTTGACAACGCCATGCTGAAAATATCTTTTAGAAAACACACACACGCACGCGCGCACAAGAACTCACAGATTAGACCGAAATAACAATGGCGAAATCATGATACATTGAACAGACTTGCCATACTAAATCGAAGCCCTTTTCGTTAGTAATAATAATAATGTGATGATGACGATGATGATCGAGTGTATAATACTCTCACTTGATGAATTGCATGCGAATTAATTTCGTGTAACGCGATAAGCTTACTGAAACTTCTTGCTTTGCATCATCATCATCATGTGCCGTATCCCCACGGAAGGTTGGCTCGAATGAATCTCCACTCTACTCTGTTATCTTCATAGTGCATTCTGCCAAGCTGGTCCCTGTCCATCTCTTGATTTTGTCCACCCATCCATGTCACTGCAATCCTTTTCTTCTCTTCTCTTCAAACTTGCCTTTAAGAAGAGGTCTTGACATGGCCAAAATGTCTTAGTTGTCTTGTTTTTATGATTTTCAATATATGTCCTAAGCTTTACAACAACGACGTTCTCTGTTAACTGTAGACTTTGAGTAGCCTGGTTGTTCATGGTATTGCTTATGTCCGTGTCTGTGTGTTTATGCTTATGTGTATGTTTAAGATGATAAGTTTGTTTAAAACTGAGGTGACATCAGTCTATATAACAATGCTAAACAGTCGTTTACACATGATTTTAACTATACTTCTGCTGGATATAAATCATATATTTCTCTGTGTTTGGTGTAGTTACGTCGCTCTGTGATCGTGTTATTTCGCTGGAAAGTTGTTCGTGTTATTTGAATGCTGCAAATTCAAAGCTTTCATCTGATATCCGGTGCTATCACTTTGATGTATTATATAATAACGGCACGTTTGACCTCACTTTTCAGGTGTTCAAGAAAAATGAAGATGCAGTTTAAAGAAGAAAAAAAAAACATTTTGCAGAAAACCACTAGCTCCACGTGAAGTAAAAGCAGTATTAGAGAAAGTGTTTGCAACAAAAAAAGAAATGAGAAAGTTATTTCCTTTTCTCGTCATGCTTTGACCGTTTACGGTTTTTAAAAGTTATATTATTCTCATACTAGGCAGCTGGGATAACTAACAGGATTATCTATTTTTTTAATGAAGTCTCCGTCAAAACTTGCACCAGCTGGTTAGTGTGTTTAGCGTCTCTCTCTCTCTCTCTCTCTCTTTCTTTCTCACACACACTCTCTCACTCACTCACTCTCTTATCATTTTCCTTCAACACATGCAAGTTGATCAGTTTGTCTTTAAACATTTCTCTCTCTCTCTCTCTGCCTCTCTTTTTTCTCTCTCTCTCTCTTTATCTTTCGCCTCTCTTTTCATCTCTTTTTTCTCTCTCTTTATCTTTCGCCTCTCTCTCTCTCATTCACGCTCTCTTTTCAGTGCAAGCACACGTGTCCCATACATGATCATTTTCCACCACAAATGCGGTGAATAAATACAAAAGCAACAAACAACGAGGATATAAAGGGCAAACACTTTTTTTTCTTGTATTGTCCTTTGTGTACTCAAAATCAATTTTGTTTTGTTAAATCCATACCTGCCTGTTTGTATCGAAACTTAACTATTTCCCTTTTATTAATAAATATCAAGCCGCAAGTTTGTCTGGCTTACCTCTCCTGACACGTAGCCTAAATCTTGGACCACACAAATAATTAATGCATAAGTACAGTATATCAAATTAACTACACGAAGCCACTGCAGTAAAGCTGTGATAAGAAAATGTATAAACTAGGGGAAAAAAGAGTAAGAGCAGCTTTATTACTTAGCGAGCACACAGTTGAGACGTTTCGGTGTGATTAAGGTTATTGGTTACGATTAAGTTAATCATACAAAACACACAGGACGAAGAAATAGAGAGAGACAGAGAGAGAGAGAGAGAGAGAGAGAAATATAAATTATAAAATATAAATTCACACGAATGTTATGTAAAAACCTATATTTAAGTAGAATTCGTGTGAATTTGTATTTTATCTCTCTATTTTTCGTCCTGTGTATTTTTATATGATTAAGGTTCACACCGAAACGTCACAGCTGTGTGCTCGTTAAGTAATAAAGTTGTTCTTACTCTTTTTCCCCCCTAGTTTATATAAACCTTGGATCAGAACGCCCTGCCCACTTTTTCGCCTCACACCAGATAACTCATGTACTCAACACACCTCCGCCCAGCACAGATATTCCTATTTCTATTTTTACCCGTCTCTGCTTCGCCTCGCGTGAAGTACGGAGCATACATTAACCTGGTGCGTTCGTTTTAAACATTCGGTCGAGCGCGTGACCTTGATGCATACCAGCTGATACAGGTTATGTAAGATGACAAGAATTGTGGAGAACTGGGAAGTCCCAGTATATTGTAAATGATGTTCTGAAACATATGCTGCATAGTAGTTATTACTTACCATGAACCATAAACTTACACTGTCATAAGCCCGAATAAGCGGCTTTTTGTTGTTGCGTATATTTAAATAATTGCAGTTATTAAGTTTTGTTCCATAGTTGGGAGTTCCTAATTTTAAACTGTTTTAAACATATCCGGCCACACACTGGTGTAATGATGAAGGGTAGTATGGCGGTATTGTTTAGTAAGCTAAGAGTTTATGACCAAAGTCCCCGGTTGTTAGGGTCAACGGACATGAGATTGTCAACACTCTACTGGTGTTCCCTAAACTGGTCGATATATATCTCCCAAGGGTCGATGAGACTATCCACGTGGTCGATAATTTGTTTTCTTCTTCTTTTTCCTCTTCGTCTTCTTCTTCTTTATTCTTATTATTCGTAGTGCTGTTAGACTTAGTTAGTTAATCCTCTTGGGCCAAAGGGGGCACATGGTGCGAAGGACAAGGCTCTCCATGTCTGGCGATTCCTTGCTACTTGCTTTAGGTCTTCGGTGTTTCTGATGCGCATTGTTGAACACTCCTTGGTGATAACTCTTCTTAGTGTGTCTTTGGGTCTTTCCCGCTTTCTTGTACCCCCTGGTGACCACGTAAATGCTTGGTGTGGGAGTCGTTTTTCGTCCATTCTAAGTACGTGGTCGATGTAGTTCCAGCGACGTCTTCTGATAAAGTTTGATATGTAGTCTTGTTTCATATAATACATGTTAGTCTAACAAATTACTTTGATATAATAAATGTTCGGGGGTCGATGAACAGTCTGAAACTATATGGCGAGGTAGACGTGCTGAAGAGTTTGGAGACCCCTGCTCTAAATCTTTTTTTTTTTTGCTTGGTGCTTCTGGTAGCTGGTTATCATACTCTTTTAGCCTGAAATATAGTTAGTGTTTGTAATGTTTCATCGTGATATATAGTTAGTGTCTGTGTAATGTTTCATTCTGATACGTGGTTAGGGTTTGTCATTTTTTAGCCTAATACCTAGTTATTATATATACATGTTTAACTATGGTAGCGGACCCTGTCGAAAAGTTTGCTTCAAGACTTCATTTTCTGAAATCATTTTATCGGACTCGATGCTTATACTTCCACATTTACAGTGTTTACGGCAGGAAACCAAAGTTCACAGCACATGTACACAATGTTGACGGCAGATAACTACGTTCACAGCCCATGTACACAATGTTGATAACTACGTTCACAGCACATGCACACAATGTTGACGGCAGGAAACCAAAGTTCACAGGACATACACAGGTGTTGACGGCGGATAACTAAGTTCACAGCACATGTACACAGTGTTGACGACAGATAACCCAATTTCACAGCACATGTACATAGTGTTGATGGCAGATAACCAAGTTCTTAGCACATGTACACAGTGTTGACGGCAAATAACCAAGTTCTTAGCACATGTACGCAGTGCTGACGGCAGATAACCAAGTTCTTAGCACATGTACGCAGTGTTGACGGCAGATAACCAAGTTCTTAGCACATGTACGCAGTGTTGACGGCAAATAACCAAGTTCTTAGCACATGTACGCAGTGTTGACGGCAGATAACCAACTTCTTAGCACATGAACGCAGTGTTGACGGCAGATAATCAAGTTCACAGCACATGTACATAGTGTTGACGGCAGATAACCAAGTTCTTAGCACATGTACGCAGTGTTGACGGCAGATAATCAAGTTCACAGCAGCAAGTCTATCCAGCAAAAATAAGACAAAACTTGGAACTCGGCTTTTGCACGGACATGTTCATGAAGCAAACTCTTCCATGTCGTAAACAATCATAGACGCCATCTTGAGACCGTCGCGACCTTACAAGGACAAAGAAATAAAATGAAACCTGCAGTCGTGTTTAGGAGTAGATAGACTGTGCAGTGTCTCAAGGACAGCAAAGATTTAGGACGGCAAATTTAATTAAAGACTGACAAGAGAAAGTACATTTTTTCACGAAATACGATTCTATCCAACATGAAAATTTTATGTGTAGTTTGGAGACGACAATGTAATGGAAAATGTATGAGTCATAACAGGCAGTTGGCTGAAGACCTCAGCTTCACTTGAGAAAAACAACGAATTAATTTAACATAAATCATAAAAGAGCACGTTCTCGCTAAAAAGCTATACATTTTAATGTTTCTAATGTGACGTGTTAATGCTGAATTCGGCGAGTAGTTTCCCGTATACACTCTGAAGGTGAAGGCTGAAATTTGAGAGGAAATGTGAACAAAGTAAAAGTGAACAAAGTAAAAAGTGGACACTTTTGTTTCATTCACACAATAACAGCGCGGTTGAAGTTTTTATATTAGCGCAGGTTAACAACAGTATGTTTTTGTTGAAGGTCATTGATTGAAACAAAGATTCAAAATATGTTCATGTCTGTGCATGAAGGAAATTCTTACCGGAGCGGTCCGTCGGGAAAAGGTTCGCTAAGAGAGAAGAATTTTTTTTTGATTACCATGCACGCGCCCGCGAGAGCATACATATGTACACACAAACACAGACGGCACAATACGTTGTACGTTACTATTTTAACACAAAATATTTAACTCTTTCATTCCTAAGTTATTTGCCATGCTCTGTCAGAATAACGTTTGATGAGAGATTTTGACAGGAAAAAAATTGGAAGGACGTTATTCTATAGTTTAAACAAAAATGGACTGAGTTAGAAATATGCTACTTTTCATTTTATTTAGACTTTTTGACCGAACATCACTCTGATCAATGATTCACATGGGCGTGCAAGATCTATCAATTCTGGCAGTGTTTGTTTCAGAGAGTTAAGTCTTAGTGATGACCACCGGCTACACCCCTCCCTGCTCCTCAATGCATGAGAAGATCTGGAGACGTAGAAGATTATAAAAGGAAAAATACAACAGAAGAGGTCAAAGAAAATCTCATTACACAGACATAATAGAAGCCATAGATAGAACGTTGACACAGAAAGTGAGTGCATGGAGATGGGCTTTGTTTTGTTTTTGTTTGAAACTTAGGTTCAAGAATGTTGTTCATCTGCAAAGATGGCAGTAGAGATCATATGTATTTAGCAGTGTTGTGTTGAAAAATAAAACTAGAAACTGTAGCATTACAACGATTTACTTGATAGATCAGGCGTGAACAGAAGGAGAAGGTTATCTATTTGTGTGTCTGTTTGTCTGTCTGTCTATCTGTACATCTGTCTATCGGTCCATACATATGTATGTTTATCTATTAATCTATTATCTGTATGCCTGTATGTCTGATAGTTTGTCCGTTCGTCTGTATGCCGATCTATTTGTCAGACTATAATTTAACAGCTACACTGGGGTGACTGTTTTCTATAAAACTGCAAAAAAATAGAAAAATAAAAGTATTACAGTATTCTTGTCAGCGTCTCTTGCAGGTCGTAAATAGAGAAAACTATGAAGAGAAACTGAAGGGCAGAACAGTAGGTCCCGGCCGCCCTGACTTAGTATATCCGCGGCTGAAGAAAAGCTGGCCTCAAAAATATTTAGCTTCCTCACTTCCCCAACAACCGATGGTCTGGATATAATTATCAGGGTTGCTTTTATAGCTAGCAATGCGTTTGTCTGCCTCTGATCTTTGTTATAATTTGCTTTTTAACTCCAGGCTCTCTTAAGACTTCTTCATTGGTTTTCAATGAAGAGGCAAACAAGCGAGATTTATAGGACATTTCCTGAGAAGAGGAAAGTTGGAACACGCTGTGGCAACTGGAAACATTGAAGGAAGAAGAGATAGAGGAAGACAGAGAAAGAAGTTACTGGATGGGCTGTCAGTGTGGCTAGGAAGAAAGTCACCGGTGGATCTCATAATCAAGTCTAAAGACATGGAGTTGTTTAGAGAAATGATCGCCTACGCCACGCGGCACGGCACTTGAGTGCGTTTATGTTAAGCGCCAGCAATAATCAGTCTTTTTCCTTTTGTCTAATCATTTGTATCTCTAAACTGAAGAGTTGACTTCCTTGTCCTGTGCCATTTAGTCAGTCCTTGTAGTATATACTTGGTTCGTGAAAGTAAAAGTAAAGGTCTCAGTCTGAACAAAAAGAAGATTGAAGTGATGGTCACCTCAAAGAAAAGAATACCACCAAAATGTAGCATTACCATCTATGGCACAGAACTGAAACAAGTTGATAGATTCAAGTACTTAGGAACAATTATACCAACTGATGGGAAATGTCACAACGAAATAAAAAGCAGACGTGCTCAGGCCAAGTCAGCATTCCAGACAATGAGAAACATCTTGTGCAACAGATCCATATCAATGGAAACAAGATTCCGAGTACTTAAAGGTGAGCAACAAAGGTTAGGTTATGTTAACTGGTGACGTAAATAAAATCACATACATCAACAGTTAGGGGCCGGCTAGCGTAGTGGTTAGAGCACTCGTCTAGCAACCAAATGGTCGAGGGTTCGAATCCCCAGCTGAGCGGGATTTTTTTTTTTCCGACCAATACGGCCCCGAGGTCGACCCAGCCTCGTAAAATGGGTACCAGAGAAAATCTGGGAAGCAAAGGCAGCGAGGAAAGGAACTGGTCACCCTACCTCATACGCTGATGACCCAGCATAATGAGGTCTCTAACGCTTCACCCCCTACGGCATTTGCTATGGGACTATCTTTACTTTACTTACATCCACAGTTACAGTGTTTGAACCGCAGCACTAGAGACAGTGACCACGAACTTTAACTATTTTTTTTCTCGTCATCGTGATATAGTTTACTTTGTTCAGTCTTCAGACATCTGCCTAGTTATGTTCTATAATATTTTCAGTTTCTTTTGGTGTTTAAACTATTTTATGCTAAGTATAGTTTTTTAAATAAAAGGTGACCTATAAAAATGAAGGACACAAATTCAGCAGCAAATTGTTGCTCTAGTTCAAGAGGAAGTCACGTTTAGTTAAGACAGAGGATGTACCACAAAATAAATCAGCTCTGTCCCCACGTGGTCTCCGACGATCTGATCGTGAGTTAGTCGACCCTTAATAAAACTGTCCAGTCAGTCCAGGTAGTACTAGAATATGGCTTTATGGTTTAATAAAATGTCACAGTGTGACATTCATCATTCACAGTGTGAAATTCATCATTCACAGTGTGACATTCATCTTTGTCTGACAATGTTTTTTTTAATTTTTATTTTCTTCAAAATCTGCTTGAGCACATGCCTTCTGTAAAGCTATCAGTGTTCTAAATAAAAATCAAGGTGTGTCAGATATTCTGTGTTTCCTCATCATTCATTTTCCTTTGGTCTTGACGACCTGATAAATGGATGGAAATTTACTGTAGTAGACGTAATCGACTACGATTTTTTAAAGGAGAGAGTATTGATACTTTCTAGTACACGCTGAACAGAACAGAAAGTAAAATTTGTGTCAAAGTCGAATGGACGTTGGTGGAATATTAGCTTGTTGAAGGTATACTGGTGAGAATACATCAAATGCCCAGGAACATGCACTGGTGGAAGATTTTCAGAATGAAAACGTAGTAGGACTACATAAACAAACATAAGAGGAGAACGGAGAGAACAAGAAAGTAAGGAAAATAAAGAAAAGAAGAAATGAAAAATAAACTCTATCATGCTTAGGATTGAACGAAGAGAAAGAAAGAGAATACATGGCCGTAGAAAAGCAGACATTCTATCTCTATAAGTATAAACAGACTGATGGATGAAGTGACAGCCGGTAGACAAACATAAAGACAGACAAAGTTGAAGTGACAGCCGACAGACAAACATAAAGACAGACAAAGGTGAAGTGACAGCCGGCAGACAAACATAAAGACAGCCCAAGGTGAAGTGACAGCCGGCAGACAAACATAAAGACAGCCCAAGGTGAAGTGACAGCCGACAGACAAACATAAAGCCAGCCCAAGGTGAAGTGACAGCCGGCAGACAAACATAAAGCCAGCCCAAGGTGAAGTGACAGCCGACAGACAAACATAAAGACGGACAAGAAGATAAACAGACAAAAACGTCAACTACGAGTATTTAGAACAAGCGTTAATAAAAGAAATTTTAAAAATCATTAACACAAACACTAACACGATTTTTAAAAAAATGACAGTCAGTCAGCCATTTGCATGTTCCTTGCGAAATTTGCCTCCCTAACAGCGCTCATGTAGGCCTTTCGGTTGTAAGCAAGATGCCCTGCTGCTGACGCATCCATTTGCATATTATCAATTATGTCTTGCAGCCATCTTCGCTTTGGTCTTCCTCTCTTTCTTTTTCCCATTATGTATCCTTCCAAGGCGGTCTTCTCTATCATGCCGTTTAATATGTCCAAAATATTTAAGTTTTTCTCTCTGTAATCCTCTTTACTAGCCAGCCTTCTTCAATATTAAGTTCTTATAGCATGGATATTTTTGTACTTTTTTGTGCCCATGATATTTGAAGAAATGACAGAAGTTCATAATTATGACACGGATCTTCTCATCAATGTTCGTAAAACAGAATCAGCCTTCTGTCTAGAAACTTTGTGAACAAAGTCTGAACAAATTTCTATGAAGTTGCCAAGGTTCCGCTACAGTGTTAGATATGTTGTTAGTGGCCATGCGCATGACTTGTCGCTGAAAGCTGATGCTATCTTCAAGTAAGAGCTTAAAACCTCTGTAGCTTTTGTTTGTTTGTTTGTTTTTGTTCTTAAACACAAAAGGCACGTATTGGACAAAACGCACACAAGTGAACAGATGCGTTTTTTCTTCTATTTTTTTTCTGAAATAGTGACTTTAGCACAAACGTGCGCCTTGAAGATTGGAAGAAAACATACGAGAATGGACAGAACACATCCTGGTTGAGTGCACAATCAAGGCGATGGAGCGAGGGAACTGGAGAGATTCATTACTGCCAACCTTCCTTCTGGAGAAGTCACATGATGATGATGATGATTGTGCCTTGGAGTAAAAGTATGTAAACGTGTATATAGCAGCTTTACAAACGTTGGTAATATCAGATACCGAAATAGAAGAAAACAAATACAATCGCAAACAATAAACATGCATATATAGGCAGGACGGTTTTGTCAGAACAGTGTTGTTTGCTGTATTTCACCCCCCCCCCCCCATTTTTCTTTGTCTTTTGATTCATTTGTACAGCTGCACCATTTTTTAGGGGAGGGAGAGGTATAATAAATATAGGGTTGTGATTTATATATTACTGATTGAAGAAGTTCGAATTGATACTGTCTTTTAATTCTAGATCTTGAATGATTTGATGCTTGCACAAATCACTGGTCGTCTGTATCTTTTATATGACGAATAGTCTTTGTGGCCGTGACGATATTATCTTTCTCCATTGTGACTGTTTAATTTATTCATACACATTACTACGTCTTCTTTTGTTCGCTTCAAGATTTCATGTCACTAAACGTGATATTGTATGATTCACCACAATACCGAAATCTTAACACACATAGTCACTTTAAAATTCAGATGGTTCGTTTTTGAATAAAAATATAGTTCACTTTTAATGCTCACCAAACGAAATTCAAAACATATATATCTCTCTGTCTGAACCTTAAGTGCCCAGGGCACATGGGGTTTCTGCAAAGGTTTTCCACAAATGCCTGTCCTTTGCCTTTTTTTACTGCTCTCACCCAGGTGAGCCCTCTATTGCTCAACAAACTTTCTGTTGTTTTTCTCCATATCTCTTTTGGTCTACTCTTACTTCTGTTCCCCTGTGGTGTCCATCTTAGTGCTTTTTTTGGTAGTGAGTTGTCAGTCATTCGGAGCACATGTCCCAACCATCGCTAGCGTCTTTCCTCAATAATTGCTGTCAGTGGCTTCATCTGCATTTTTGCCAACAAGATGTTATTTCTTATGGTGTTTGGCCAAAATATTTTTCGAATTCTTCGTAAACATTTAGTCTAGAAGGAATTCAACTTGTTTTCTATTGTTTTGGCGATTTTCCAGCATTCACTTCCATAGAGCAGTACACTTAGAACATTACTCTTAAATATCCTGATTTTCATCTTCACGCTTAGATTTTTAGATTTCCATATAGTCTGCAGCATTGCAAAAGCCTGGTTAGCTCTAATAAGTCTGCTGTTGATGTCCTCTGTGCTGTCTCCATTTTCTACTACTCTACTGCCAAGGTATACAAATTCGTTGACCTTCTCCACTAACTTGCTATCTACTCTGAGTACATTTCTGTTGTTCACATTTTGCTTCATTAATTTTGTCTTTTCTATGTTGATCTTTAGTCCTATGTTGTTTATATTCTGAGTTAGCTTGTTTATTTTATCTTGCATATATTTGTGACTGCTTGATAGTAGACAATGTCCGTAAAGTCAAGGTCCTCCAGCACTGTGTCAAGGGTCCATTGTAATCCTCTGCGTTTGTCTGATGTTGCCTCCTTCATTAACTAGTCTACTGCCAAGATAAATAATGTTGGTGATAGTACGCATCCCTGCTTCACTCCTGTTTGTACCCTAAAGCTGCTGGAGGTATGTTCTCCACAGATCACTTTGCACTGAAAACAATCATTTAGGGCCTTGATTACATTCACTATTTTATGGGGGAGACCATGATATCTTAGAATTTTCTACAGTGCATCTCTGTTGACACTGTCAAAGGCTTTCTCAAAATCTATAAACAATGCATATGTTGTGCTATGCCACTCATTTGCCTGTTCTAATATTTGTCTAAGTACAAATATGTGGTCTATGCATGATCTTCCTTTCCTAAATCCCGCCTGCTCTTTCCGAAGTTTTCCCTCAAATGCTGATACAATTCTGTCGATGATTATTCTGCAAAATACTTTACTGGTGAGTGGCAGTAGGGTAATGCCTCTCTAGTTCCCGCAATCTCTGAGGTCACCCTTCTTTTGTAGTTTTACTATAAGCCCAGTTTTCCACTCCTCTGGAGTTTTTTTCTAGATCCCAAATTTGTTGTAGTATCCAGCAGAGTTGTTTTGGTGTTTCTGTTTCTTCTTCTTTCAACATCTCAGCAGTTACTTCAACTTCACCTGGTGCCCTATCTAATTTTAGCTTCTTTATTGCCTCCTTTACTTCACTTATTGTTATTGGTCCTGTACTGATGTTTAGTTCCATTTTTGCTTCAGGTATGTCTATTTGTACTGCCAGTGTTCTGTTTAGTAGGGTGTTAAAGTGTTCCCTCCATCTTTCAATTTTTTCTCTTTCTCCACTGACCAGTTGTCCCTTATGTGTCGTTTATTGCACTCTCACATCTTGTGGTGAAGTTATCTGTCATCTGCTTTGTGATTTTGTATATGGTTTTCATGTCATTTGCATATGCTGCTTTCTCTGCTGCTTCTGCTAAGTTGTCATAGTATTGACGTTTATCTTGACGGCATGATTCCTTCACTTTTTGTGTATAATTACTTAAAACTTGTTCTTTTAGCCTTTGTGATTTGGTGTTCAGTAATTTTTTCTTGATTTCTTTTCTTTGCTCTATCTTTTCCCATGTGGTCTTGCTTATCCACTCCTCTTTTTTCCGTTTCCGATACCACAGCACCTCTTTTGCTGTTTCCTATAGTGTTTTACTGAACTCCAGTATGGACATTTCTGCTTTGTCTTGTAGGACACTGTAGCGGTTCTTAAGTACTATTGAGAATTCACTCCTTGTTTGCTGGTCTTTCAGTTTTCTTGTATCAAAACGTGTTTTTCTGTGTTCTCCGATTTTGGGTTTCCTTAATTTTAGTTTTATTTTTGCTACCAGAAGGCTGTGATCACTTCCTGCATCTGCTGCTTTTATTCCTCTCACATCTTGTAGTGACCCTTTCCACTTGTTGTTTATTAGTATGTGATCGATTTGATTTTCTGTGGTTTTATCTGGTGACCTCTAAGTCACTTTATGGATGTTTTTATGTTGGAAAATTGTCCCTCGGATGGTCATCATGTTTTCTTCACAGAAACTGCACAGTCTTTCTCCATTTTCATTTATTTCTCCGATTCCTTCTCTTCCTATGATTCTTCTTCTATCTTCATTTCCCTCACCTACTTCTGCATTGAAGTCGCCCAAGATGAGTAGCATATCATGCTTGGGTATTGTTTCTACTGTCGGTTGGAGGCTGTTGTAAAAGTCTTCTTTTAATTCCTCTTTATCTGCTTTTGTTGGTGCATAACAAACTATAATACATAGCTTCGTTAATCTTGAGTTTAATCTGTCATTTATAGGGGTCAATTTCAGCAATGCTCTTGATGCTTCTTTTGTTATAATCAATGCTACTCCTCCTTCATGATGATTCTTTACCTGACCATATTATTGTATCTTCTGTGTGCTGTGTTGTTAATTTCCTTCTGCCTTGTCCTATACATCTTGCTTCGTGTATTCCTAGTATGTCTAGTTTGTATCTGTGCATTTCCTTGATGGTTTGTGCTAGTTTTCCAGTCTGGTTAAGTGTTCTTACATTCCAGCTGCCTATTTGCATCTTGTGTTTAGGTTCCTGGTGGTCTGCAGTCGGGCTGGGGACTTCCAGTGGCTGGCTTTCATCCATAACCTTCATGGGCTCAGTTTCCTGATAAGCATTTATCCTTCCACCTGCATTTGTTAAATTCAAAATATAGTTCACTTTTAATGCTCACTAAACGAAATTCACAAGTATCAAATTGAGGTATCTTTGAAAACCTTTTACACAAAGTTTCAAAAATATCAAATCTTTTGTATTTCTCACTCAATACTAATAATCACTTTTCATCTTGAAATGCTTTCTTCTCTCTGTTCTAAACTACTTCTGGTTCTAAACTGCTTCTCTGTCCCCTGAATACCTATTGGCTCTACCTGTCCATCTGTTTTATTTGTCGTTACTCTTCTATCTATCCTTTTATTCTTCTTTTCTCTCCTCCCTGTATTCTCTGTCTTCACATTTCAAAACTGCATGCTTGGCATATATCTTATATCGTAAGCCAGTTGTCCAATAGGACACACCTCTAGATCTTTCTATTGGTCAGCTGGTTGATTACATACCGATTGGATTTCGGAATAAGTCGATCCACTTCTTTTGGTCATCTTATTGGTCCGCGGACTATTCATGTGTACAAATTGCATCATAAGATTAGCAAATATGTCTCACCTGTCAGCAAGTCCGTTGCGTCAAATCCGTCTATTCAATTCTCTCTCTTATCCAGTATTAGATGTTGCGATACCTGTAGGGGATATCAGTTTACAAAGTGTCCGTCTGTCTGTCTGTAACCATTCAGTTTAGTCGTGTGAGAACTATTATAATCTTGGTGTGTTCTTTAGTCTAACTTTCCCTTAGCTTCGTTATGTCCTGTATTTCTAAGTCTCAACTTAATTCTATAGTATTAATACTAATACCGTGGGAGTGTTCCTCTCCCATTGGTTCTCAAATGTTCCATCGTTTCTTACCCACTTTCTACTTATCAATAATAATCATAATTATAGTAAAATGCTAATAGCAATAATAATAATAGTACTATCCTAATTTACAAGGGTATAATAATACTCTGGGTAAAGCTGGGGCGACCATACTCAACCCAGTGGGTCACAGGTGGCGGATGGTGAAAGATATGGAAGATCCCTGTGAATAAGGATTTACCTAAATAAGCAGGCGCGGACCAATTGGGGGTAGACTCATATAAAGTGCCTCAAGTGCTCAGTGAAGGGAATACCAGGCGGATAAGAGACGCCTTAAAACCTTTTGCTCCCGCTGCCTTGCGGGTAGGACAGGGAGTCCAAAGGCTAGTGGAAAGTCCGTACATAAACTAACAGAAGGCAATGGGAAACCACTGTTGTAGCTCCCAAGAATAATTATGCTTATTCAGAGTAATAGATTTGTGATGAACGACGTTAATGGATGTTCCTCTGGAACAGCCTCATCCGATAGGGCAGCTCACGAACCACAGGTGAGGCCAGATCGTCATCAAGCTACTAGTGGCAAAACTAACTAGTTCAAAATAACAACATGGAATGTTAGAACTTTATTCCGGGCTGGAAAATTAGAAAATATAAAGATGGAAATGAAAAGGATGAAGATCAACATATTAGGAATGAGTGAAGTTAGATGGACAGGTGCAGGGAAGATAAACTCTGATAAATATACAATAATATATTCAGGAAGTGAGAAACATGAACGAGGAGTAGGAATAATATTTGACGAACAAACAGCAAGGACAACTGTAGTATATTTGAATATCTCAGACCGAGTCCTGTTAGCCCAACTGAAAGGACGACCAGTAAATATAAATATTATACAAGTGTACGCTCCAACATCTGAATGTTCTGAAGAAGATGTACAGCTATTTGATAACGACATAGAGACAGCCCTAAAACACACAAAGTCACATGAAGTTACTATAGTGATGGGAGATTTTAATGCCAAAGTTGGTAAAGGAAGAACTTCAGACATCGTTGGTGACTATGGACTGGAGGAAAGGAATGACAGAGGTAGTAAATTAATTGAATGGGCAAGAACACATAGCATGGTTGTAGGAAACACCTGGTTTAAACAACATTCCAGAAGACTGGCAACGTGGTACAGCCCAGACAAAAAGACCTTTAACCAGATAGACTACGTATTAATCAACAAACGATTCCGGAATGCATTACTGACAACAAAAACCATGTCAGGAGCCGACTGCAATAGTGACACCCACTGTGTGTAAAAATTGGAATAAAGCTAAAGAAAACAGTCAGTAAAGTGAGAAACATCAAACTGAATACAGAACTCCTTAAAAATGACAAAGAACTACGAGAACAATACAAATTTGTTATTATAACAAATTGATACAATGCAATAGCAAAGATAAATAGTATAGATGAACAATGGGCAATGTTAAGAGATTGTATCCACCAAACTGTTAAAGAGATAATACCACCGAAAAAAGAAGCCTCTAAAAATAACTGGATGACAGGCGACATCTTAGGACTGATGGACAAGAAGAGGAGGGATAAAAATAACCAAGAAAAATATAGCAAGATAAATAAAGAAACAAGACGCAAATGCAGAGAAGCAAAAGTGTGGTTAAATGAACAGTGCAGACAAATAGAGGACTCTCATAATAAAAACTGCAAAAACATGCACAAACTAATTAGTGAATTCACAGGCATGACAAAAAAATATACCACAGGATGCCTGAAATCGAAAGAAGGTAAAATGTTAATGGGAAAAGAAGACATTGTGGACAGGCGGACAGAGTACATCAGTGAGCTATATGGAGGAGAAAGAACAGAATTAACACCAGATACTGAAAACTGTGATGAACCACCAATATTTAAAGATGAAATCATAGATGTCATCAAACACAAGAAGAAATGAAAAAGGACAGGGCCTGATAATATAACAATAGAAGAAATAGATGCGCTAGAGGAGATAGGAATAAAAATAATAACCAAGTTACTGAATGACATTTACAACAGTGGTTATATGCCCAGTGACTTGCTTAAATCAACGTTTATAGCACTACCAAAGAAACCAGGTGCAAAGGAATATGATGACCACCGGACTATCAGCCTCTCATGTCACATAACGAAGCTACTTCTGAGAATCATAAGAAGAACAAGAAAAAAGATAAAAATGGAAATAGCAGATGAACAGTTTGGATTTGTTGAAGGAAAGGGAACACACAATGCCATTTATGCTTTACGAACACTAATAGAAAGAGCTTTAGAAGTACAGAAAGATCTCTATTATGCTTCATTGGTTACACGAAGGCATTCGACAAGGTGAAACATAATGAAATTATTAAAATGCTTGAAGACATCAGTATAGACGGCAAAGACCTGAGGATTGTAAAATATCTATACTGGCACCAAGAAGCAGCAATTCGAGTTGAAAATAGACCTGGAAAATATCAACCTATAAAACAAAGGATGCAACAAGGATGTGTACTATTTCCAGACTTTTTTCTCTGTACAGCGAGAATATTCTAAGAACTATGATCACAGAACCAGGCATAAAAATTGGAGGATACAATATTAACAACCTTCGGTATGCTGACGACACAGTACTGATAGCTGAGAACCAATAAGACCTGCAAAATCTCTTGGATAAAGTGGCCAAAGAAAGTGAACAGAAAGGCCTTACTTTGAACATCAAAATGACAGAGACCATGGTTATATCTAAGAAACAGAATCCACCAAAATGCAGTATAAAATTAAATGAAACTATTCTAAAGCAGGTGCAAAAATTTAAATAACTTGGAGCAATAATAACTTCAGATGGGAAATTCATTCATTCATTTGCATGTCCCTTGCGGAACTTTGCCTCCCAAACAGCACTCCTGTAGGCCTCTCGGTTGTGAGCAAGATGGCCTGCTGCTGTTGCATCCATTTCCAGATCGTCAACGATGTCTTGCAGCCATCTTCGTTTTGGTCTTCCTCTTTTTCTTTTTCCCATTATGTATCCTTCCAATACGGTCTTCTCTAAATTATCATGACGTTTAATGTGCCCAAAATATTTCAGTTTTCTCTCTTTAATCCTCTTCACTAGCCAGCCTTCTTCAATATTAAGCTCTTGTAGTATAGATATATTTGTTCTTTTTTGTGTCCACGATATTCGGAGAACTCTTCTGTAGCATTTACATTCAAAGGCATTTATGTGTTTCTCAGCTGTTTTGTTAAGTGTCCAGGTCTCACAGGCATATGTTGCTATGGGAAAGATGCATGCCCTTAAAAATCTTATTTTTGTGGTTCTGTCTGCTCCTCTCCACAGATTCTTTATTTATATTACTTTCTGAAGAGCGATAGATGTCCTCCTTTTAATTTCCCTCATTGTATCTCCATTATTAGTTAGTAGCGATCCAAGATATTCAAAACTCTCCACTCAGTTGCCTTGTTTGTTTTGTCAGTTGTCATCAATTTAGTTTTCTTTGCATTAAGATAGAGGTTCTGCTCTTCGCTGTTCTTGCGGACTGACATAATTAGTTTTTCCATTCATTTTTGTGTTGTGGACAGCAATACTGTGTCATCAGCATATCTAATCTCTGGTATTTCATAACCTCCAACTGTTATGGCATCGTAATATTCTTTGTTTACATCTTCTCTAACATTCCCCATTATATTTTCAGTATACAAGTTAAATAAGTAGGGTGACAATACGCACCCCTGACGGACCCCTTGTTTTATGTCAAACCAACTTGTTGTTTCACCATTTATTCTTACTGCTGCTTGTTGGTCTAGATACAGCAGTGATGTTAATTGTATCAAATGTGTTGGAAATCCCAGTTTTTCCATTATTTCCCAAAGTTTCTGGTGTTGTACACAATCAAATGCCTTTGAGTAGTCTATAAAGGACTGTGGAAGCAGAAATCAACAGTTTGAATTATTATTGGAGGAGAAAGAACCCGAACCGACAATGGAAGAAGTTTTATGGGCAATAAAGAATCTGAAAAATGGTAAATCACCAGGATGTGATGAGATAGCAGCTGAATTTATTAAAGCAGGAGGAAAGGAGTGTGCAACAATCTATCATGCACTATGTAAAAAGATATGGCATTCAGGTGTTTGGCCAAAAGAATGGAAAAGAACTGTATTCATACCACTGCCAAAAAAGGGTAACCTGAAATTATGCACCAACTACAGAACTGTTGCCCTGATTAGTCATGCCAGTAAAATTCTGTTAAAAATCATAATGGGTAGATTTCGAAAGAAAATAGAAGAAGAAGTCAATATGGTTCAAGCTGGTTTCAGGCAAGGAAGAGGATCAAGAGATCATATATTCAATCTAAGATTAATAATAGAGAAATGCAGAGAGTTTAATGTGAATCTATATTTATCCTTTATAGACTACTCAAAGGCATTTGATTGTGTACAACACCAGATGGGAAATGCGAAACACAAATTAAGTACAGAACAGGCCAAGCAAAGAGAATTTCAGAGAATGAGAAACATATTAGCCAACACATCCTTATCAATGAATGTTAGAAAACGAGTCCTAAAATGCTATATTGAACATATCTTGTTATATGGAAATGAATCATGGACAACAGGCAGGTCTGCACAAATATCATTGGAAGCAGCAGAAATGTGGTTTATTAGAAGAATGTTGCGAATCCCCTGGACAGCAAAAATAACTAATGAAGAATGTATGAGAAGAGCTAGAGAGACAAAAAAATCTTGTCCAAAAAGTAAGAGAGACAATGTACTTTCATAGGACCTGCAATGAGAAGAGGGGCATTGAAAATATTAGAAAAAAATAGAAGGAAGAAGATCAAGAGGAAGACCAAGAGAAATGATACTGGTCAGTCTGATGGGATGGTGTGAGAGGAGATCACCAACTGAGCTGATGGCCTGCATGAAGGATCGTGTACTCTGGAGAAGCATAATAGCCAACGTCAGTCGGCACAGCACCTGATGATGATGATAATAATACTACAATCATAACTTACAAGACACTATGTTACAGAGTGGGGGAGGGGGGTATATGAAAATATTATTTCGCGGATTTTCTTAATGATGAAATTTATGTTTAAAATATGGAAAGAGGATGTATAGTCTGGAAGTTTAGTTCTGTAAACGTGCCCCGGCAAGAGGAAACGATACTCCAAGCAATCTATCTCAGCGAGCGCGTGAAGATTTGCATCATTCAAGATTTTTTGTCAGAATATAGAGGGATCTAGCGCTCAAACGATTATTACTTCGTAGTTTTAAAGATGTTCTGTGCATGATTGTATTCACAACTGAAGTTGTAGAAAAGTATTCAGTATAACAATGAGAATGCAGAGTATTCAGTGTAAAATCAGAATGTGGAGTATTCAGTATCTCTCTCTCTTTCTGAACCTTAAGTGCCCAGGGCACATGGGGCTTCCGCAAGGGTTTTCCACAAATGCCCGTCCTTCGCCTTTTTTTCTGTAGAGTATTCAGTATAGCAGTCAGAATATAGAGCATTCAGTACAGCAGTCAGAATGTAGAGCTGGAATTTAGTCCTTCGTACTTCATGGCTGCAAAAGTAATCAAGACTAAAGCGAACGCATTATTGACTTAATAAAGTGCAGAATGTCTGGTATAGCAAAAATGTGGAAAGACTCTGGAATAGTCTTACGACAGAGTCTAGGATAGAGTCTTGAGTACTGAAGATTGGGTACTCTGGGATAGAGTGAGTCTTAAGTACTTACATTAGTCTTGTATAGTCTTAAATACGTAAGATAGGTTTGGGATAGATTCTTTTGTTCACTGGTCCTGACAAATGTACTCTGATACACTTATCTTGCTTTTCTCTCTCTCGCTTTGTCTCCACCACCAGCAAGTTTGCAAATAGTTTTAAAGGATATGTAACAGATTTTAGCAGTACACGTGTGGATATATATATATATATATTCTTGTTTTGGCGTGCTATATATAAAAGCTTGTTTGTGTGTGTGTGTGTACACGCAAGCTTATTTTGGTGATATATGTGTGAGCTTTTGTGTGTGATGTGTGAATATACGCTTATTTTGGCATTATATATATATATATATATATATATATAACTGCTTGTGAGTACAATAGATGTAAAGCTTCTTACGTCAGTTCGTGTACTTACCACTTTGTGTTGCATGTCTGTAGCTGGGTCCCTTACCGATCATTTACAGTTTTCTTTTGTCGGTTTCGACGCGTGCAACAGCCTAACGTTGCCACATCATTTGAAATGTTTTTTGTTAGTTATTTTTGCATTTGATTTTGAAGGTTTTTGTCACATTTTAAGCTCTTCACGTCCATAAAAGATGATCTGCTAGAGATTAAAGCCAAATCCATAAATACTTCGAAATATTCAACTTGGCATGCAAACGCTATTGATGGAAATAATCAGGCTCTTTGTGAATGCGAAGTCTTTTTTTTTTATACGAATACTCTTGAAACTTCACTAATCCGAAGAATCGATAACGCTCCAGATGCAGTTTTGAAAGATTATGCAGTCTGTATGTGCTTAATAGTAAAAAAAAATGTTAGAGAAACACATCGAAGAAGGAATTATTTACTGTTCATGATACTATGATGCTAGGAATGGACAATACAAGACACCCCTACACCGCCTTGACTTGGACACCTCTTTTATTTGGAAAAAGAAAGAAGAGCAGATCATTTGGGGACAGGGAGATGCACAATATAACAGAATTAAAGGAAGCGAAAAAGACATGGTTTGAGGTATCCCGACTTGCTCAAGACAAGACTGGTTGGGGAACCTTTGTTCATGCCTTACTCTCCATTGGGATTACAGGAATAATGGAATAATGGAATTTGATAATAAATCTGCTTCTGAGGTCCGCTCTAGGACTTAAATAATGCTATCGTAGCTTAGTTTCCATTCGATATCACTTCACTGTGTGAAGGCTTTCTCCGCTGAATTCGTACATTACGCTTTGGGGTCACGCTGAATTTCTGAAGTCCACGTTGGATGTCATTCGGGTTAGGGAAAGACACACTGGGAGAACCAGGTTGACTTTCTACGGGATCAGGCTGAATTTCTATGTGACAACAAACACTGAATTTCTTCGGAGGAAGGGGAAAGATCTGGAAGATCACACCCAGTTTCTGGGAGATCACGGCGAGTTTCTAGAGAACCACGCTGAATTTATGGATGTCAGGATTAAAAGGCTTATATATATCTTATATCTTATATCCTTCCCGTGCCGTTAAACGTCACATAGGGCTCGCAAAGTAGTTCGCCAATTTTCCTGTATATATATATATATATATATACATACGCGTACATAAACTAATGGTGTTAATTTTTTGGATGGTGCGGGGAGGGGGGGGGGGGTCCACAGAACAGATTCGGGACACACGCAGGAAAAGCTTGAGAACCCTGTGTTACATAACCTTCAGCTAAATATCTTCAAGTAAAATAACTGACTTTCTCTTGTACACATCGGTTTTGGTATAAAAATTGTCTTAGTAAGTAGCATCTTTTATCATTTTGGCTTAGTAAAGGGTATTATTGTTCTTGTGGGGAAAAAAAAGAATTTGTTGATCTGACACGTCTTATAGTTTGAGGTACGCTGCTTTTCTGGGCCTTATTGCAGTTGGATGGTTTATTATGTACTGACCAAACGTTGACAAAAAATAGCATGATAGACACTATAATACGGAGCATCAATACTTTCCGTCTGTTCGCTATTGATCACAATAGCTACAGCTGCGTGCTCGAATATATAATTCAATAATCAGCAGAGATTAAACAAGTGCAAGAGTATGCAAAATGTGTTACTCCGCGTGAAGGAAATAGTACACTGGAGGAAATTTACGATTCTGATGCAAGCTTCCGCAGGGGGTCCACGATACTTGTTCATGTATTTTGTTAATGTGCACTAACATTAAGAAAGAAGGTTACACAAATATATTTCGTTACAAGTGCACCGCTTGAGCAGCCAAGCATGGCGGCCCATAAACTTGCTAAAAGAGTTGATCGGAACAGTTTAAACCGGTTCTATGCAGAGTCGTGGATCATATTTTCGAAGATAGGGCAAAAACATGCACAGAATGGAGTACACTTAGTATGTGGACAGGCAAATGTATATAAGCGTGCTATATGATTTAGATAATCTTTCAGCTTAGTCTACTGAGTGCTTGGTTTTGGCATGTTGTTAAGAAAGAAACATAGTGTAAAAACACTCAATGTTCAGTTCGCTTGCTGTCTTCATGATATATTTGTTCAGTGTTGTCCTATAATTTTATTGTTGGAGAGAATGTACATAACAATCATTGTATTTTTAGCACGCTTTCACTTACGAGTTTGAACAGGTGTATGGCAGTCTTACCTTTAGTAAATATTACAAAGAGTATATGTATGCGCTAGTTCTGACATTATTTTGTGAGGTTTATGTTGCGTTATTACTTCAGGATATGTAAATGTAACAGCTACAAGTTAGGTAGACTTCAGATAAAGCTTTGTAACAGCTCTCGCCAAGACTGGTGAGCATGTGTTACTAGAGTGCTGCCTGCATGGTACACTCAGGTCTCGTCTGCGTCCTACATCAAACCCACATCAAGAAAAATTAAATGATACTGAAACGACCTCTCTGGACTACACTGAAGTTCACATCGAGCATGATCAATTGCGGAAAGTAGTTACAGAAGGAAAAATGCACATCACAATAGTCGTGTAACAGCGTATACATAATGCGATGGATGAAAATATTAATTCTTTTTGTGAGACATCTGTGATAAAGTCAGCTGGTGAGGGGAGTCATGAAAGACACCGGGAATGAGCTAGACTATACAAGTCATAATCTACACGATGTTTGTAATTGCTCAGTCATAATCTACACGATGTTTGTAACTGTTCAGTCATAATCTACACGATGTTTGTAATTGTTCAGTTATAATCTACACAGTGATGGCAATTACTTGTCATTATTGTTCTAATATTAATTTCTCTTGAACACAGACATCGGAAAAGATCCCTCTACTTTATTTTGTGCATGACCAATAGTTTCATTTCTGTTAGCCTTCACACAGTGCAGTGATATCGAATGGAAACTAAGCATTTCTTACTTATTTGTCATAGAATTGCCAAACATCATGTACAGTCTAAATAAAGATAACATACGCGTATAAAGTGAGAAGCACAAAACAAGCAACTATGTATTGCTGCACGCCAACCGTTGTTCAGTTTAGATTTCTGAGTTTGTGCATCCCCTTTATTTGATCATTTTCTTATTTTAAATGCAGCCTGTATTTAAAGTCTTATAAAGATCTGAAGAAAATGCAAAATATCCCATTTGTTGCTTTCTAATTTAAGAAATCTTTTAAAAGTGATGTTTCCATGCTCCTCGTGATTGTTCATTTCCCTGTTTCCGGTGCAAGCAGGCCATTTCTGGTAGCTTGAAAGCATGACCCTGTAGGTTGACTTCCTTTTACTTTGGTTGTTCAGCTGACTCACCTGATTCGACCTCTTCTAGTTCTTCATTCACTGACCTTTAGGAGGCTCCAGATATATCTTGCTGCTGCTTCAAATAAAAGTGCCAGGGTCAGGGTCAGAGAGGAACAGCCCAAGAAAAGAAACACTTCAATACGTCATCCAGTTCCTGTGCGAGTTCCTCGTTCATAAGGGACGAAACTAGATCTTGTACAAAGTCAATGAAACAGGATCTCGGCGTACTCTATTAACAGGCATTATTTCTTTACGTGAAACACCTTAAGGCAGGTATTTAAGTTTTGCCTCGTTTCAGCCAGGTTCGTCCCGTTTATGGAAGCGTTGCACCTTTAGGTTACGGTGTAATGCGTCACAGGGGAAAAAAATCTCTTGGAATGGAGGTCAACATTAATGAGCTTAAAACCTCAGGATATGGTTACTTTTATTATTATCTGACAGAAAGGAAAAATGATTTAATTACGTCGCCGAAGTGAAAAATTGCCTATCACAGACACGTATGTTGTGCCATCAGAAGAGGGTGACATTGGTAGCACACAATCGTGGAGCAATAATCTAGCTAGATTTTTATAGTAACCTAGTTATATGTCGGTCAGTCATTTGTACGTCCCTTGCGGAACTTTGCCTTACTAACAGCTTTCCCGTAGGCCTCTCGGTTATAAGCAATATTCCCTACTGCTGATGCATCCATTTGCGGATTATCAACGATATCTTGCAGCCATCTTCGCATTGGTCTTCCTCTCTTTCTTTTTCTCATTATGTACCATTCCAAGGCGGTCTTCTCTAGATTATAATGGCGTTTAATATGTCCAAAATATTTAAGTTTTCTCTGTTTAATCATCTTTAATAGCCAGCCTTCTTCAATATTAAATTCTTGTAGTATGGATATATTTGTTCTTTTCTGTGTCCATGATATTTGAAGAACTATTCTGTAGCATTTACATTCAAAGGCATTTATGTTTTTCTCAGCTGTTTTGTTATGTGTCCAGGTCTCACAGGCATATGCTGCCATGCATACCCTTAAAAATCTTATTTTTGTAGTTCTGTCTGTTCCTCTCCACAGATTCTTTGTTCTTTTACTTTTTGAAGAGCAATAGATGTCCTCCTTTTAATTTCCCTCATTGTATCTCCGTTATTAGTTAGTAGTGATCCAAGATATTCAAAACTCTCCACTTCTTCCAATTCATTTGTGTGTTGTGGACAGTAATACTGTGTCATCAGCATATCTAATCTCTGGTATTTCATAACCTCCAATTGTTATGGCATTGTAATATTCTTTGTCTACATCTTCTCTAACACTCCTCATTATATTTTCAGTATATAAGTTAAATAAGGCGACAATATGCACCCCTGACGGACCCCTTGTTTTATGTCTAACCAGATTGGTGTTTCAGCATTTATTCTTACTGCTGCCTGTTGGTCTAGATACAGCAGTGATGTTAATTGTATCAAATGTGTTGGAAATCCCTTTTTTTCCCTTATTTCCCACAGTTTTTGGCGATGTACAGAATCATATGCCTTTGAATAGTCTATCTTATCTTATAACTTATATCCTTCCCGTGCCGTTAAACGTCACATAGGGCTCGCAAAGTAGTTCGCCAATTTTTCCTGTCTTCGGCGAGTCTTTCAACTTCATCAAAGGATTTTATGCCTGTTAATTTCGCCTCTCTTAATAATGTCCTCTTCAGAGTTTCACACGGTCTGCCTCTTTTTCTTCGGCCTGTTGTGTTGCACTTGATAGCTTGTTTTTGGGATTCTCTGATCATTTCTTCTCATCAAGTGACCAACATATGCCCATCTCCTTTTCCTGATCACCCATGAGACTGGTTGTTGTTCAGTCATCTGTCTTATCTCTGCATTGTTCTTGAATTCATTCCACTTGATGTCGAGTATTTTCCTTAGGTATTTGTTTTCAAAAGAGTCTAATTTCTTGTCTATTTCTTTAGTTGTTTTCCAGCTTTCGCATGCATAAATGAGGGTAGATATTACATTTGAATTGAATAGTCTTAACTTGGTTTTTGTGCTTATAACTTTTGAATTCCATATGTTCTCAAGATTCTTGAAGATTGATGCTGCTTTTGCAATTCTGATCCTGACTTCCTTTCTAGTGTCACCATCCTGGTCTATGTAGCTGCCAAGGTATGCAAATTGATTGACTTCTTCAATATCTGTCCCTTCTATGTCTATTTTTCCATTTTGATTGAGAGGAATTTTCATTATTTTTGTTTTGTCCTTGTTAACTTCAAGTCCTATTTTGCTAGCCAGTGAAGACAGGCTATCTGTTTTTTCTTGCATGGAATTCACATTATTACTGATAAGAGTTATGTCATCTGCAAAATCAAGATCTTCTAGTCGGGTCCCATGTACCCAGTCAATACCTGTGTTACCTGTGCAGCATTTTTTCATTATGAAGTCTATTGTAATCCCAAAAAGTAAAGTAGACAGTATACATCCTTGTTTCACACCTGTTTCAATCTGGAACCAGTCGCTCATCCCTTCTTCTGTCTTGACTGCACAGACATATCCATTGTAGAAGTCCTTAATGATGTTGACAATTTTAGATGGTATTCCATATAGACATAAAATTCTCCATAATGAATCTCTGTGTATGCTATAAAATGCCTTTTTAAAATCTATGAAATTCAGTATTAATGGTTTCTGCTTTTCAATATGTTCTTCAAGTATTATTCTGAGAGTAAAGATCTGGTCGAGACAGCTTCTCCCTTTTCGAAATCCTGCTTGTTCTTCTCTCATTACAGTATCCACTATATTTTGAGTCTATTCAAAATGACCTTGCAAAATACTTTTGACACAACTGATATTAAGGTTACTCCTCTCCACTTGTTACAGTCACTAAGGTTGCCCTTTTTTGGTATTTTAACAATGATTCCTTTCTTCCAATTAGAAGGGACCTTTTCTTCTTTCCAAATCTTGTTAAATATTCTCTGTAGTTGTCTCATGTTGTCACTATTGATAGCTTTTAGCATTTCGGCTGTTATTTCATCTTCACCTGCAGCTTTGTTGTTAGCCATTAAATTCACTGCTGTTTCAATTTCATGCAATTTAATTTCATCTAGGTTGACATTTAGTTGTGGGGCTGGTAAGTCAGTTTCAAGGTTGAACAATTCTTTTGGGTGTGGTCGATTAAGTATTTCTTGGAAGTGTTCAGCCCATCTTTGCTTTTGTTCTTTATTTGATGTTAATAGTGTTCCAGTTTTGCTAAGGATTGGTCTTTCTTTAGATGTAATAGTACCTGTTAGCCTCTTTTGTATGTTATATAAAGTTTTGCTGTCTCCTGTTTTTGCTGCTTTTTCTGCCTCTTTCGCCATATTGTCTATGTATTCTCTTTTATCCCTTCTAGCTGAACTTTTTACTTTCTTGTCTATTTCTTTGTATTTTGCTTTTGCCAAATCTCTTTCATGATCTGTTTTTGCATTCAACATGTCTAATTTGACTGCTCATCTTTCATGTATATACTTCCATGTTTTATCTGATATCCATGCTTTTCTGTTTGGTTTTTCCAGTCCAGCGCTTACATTTGCTGCTGTGATTATGGCTGTGCTGTAAGAATTCCATAACTCATCTATACCTATCTCCTCAACTTCACTGGGTGTTTTGGAATGATTGGCAAGTTCCTGATTGAAATTAATGTTAGTATTTTCTTCTTGTAGGCTGTGGCTGTTTATCTTTCTGTGTACTGATTTCTTGTGTTGAATTGTCAGTTTTTAGTTTTATTTTCCCTATGCACAGGTTGTGGTCACTGTTGACATCTGCACCCCTATAAGTAATACAGAACATCTCTCATGGATGTAAGGGCTTATAGGGGTGAATAGTCTATATGGTAACCCTCTCATGCCTTAGAGGCACATAGGGATATGGTGTTAGTGCCCATATTTTCCTTGACCTGTCAGCACACTAGAGGGTGATATGGTCAGTATCACGCCTGGCTACCTTTCCTTCCCCAACTCCAGAAGAAGTCGGGTACCCATTTCTACAGCTGGGTGACTGGGGTGCCGCCGGCCGGATTCGAACCCCCGACCTTCGCCATGAGAGACCAGTGCACTAACCACTTCGCCACTCACAGTCTATACAAGATAAATATAGATTCATATTAAATTCTCTGTATTTCTCTATATTATGTTATCTTATATTGAATATATGATCTCTTGATTCTCTTCCTTGCCTAAAACCAGTTTGTACCATTTTGACTTCTTCTTCTATTTTCTTAGAAGTCTACCCATTATAATTTTTAATAGAATTTTACTGGCATTACTAATCAGGGCAACAGTTCTATAGTTTGTGTATAATTTCAAGTTACCCTTTTTTGGCAGTGATATGAATACAGTTCTTTTCCATTCTTTTGGTCAAATACCTAAATGCTATATCTTTTTACATAGTACATGATAGACTGTTGCACATTCCTTTCCTCCTGCTTTAATAAGTTCAGCTGTTATCTCATCACATCCTGGTGATTTACCATTTTTCATACTCTTTATTGCTCATAAAACTTCTTCAAATATTGGTTCGGGTTCTTTCTCCTTCTATAATAATTGGCACTGTTGATTTCTGCTTTCACAGTCGGTTGTTTCATACATTCCTCTGCAATATTCCTTCCATCTTTCTAGAATTTCCTCTGTTTCTGTCAAGGTCTTCCCCATCTCATAACAAATTACATTTAGCTTGGGTGTGACATTTCTCGTCAATGTCTTCATTTCTTTAAACATTTCACTATCTCTTCCACACGTCTGATGTCCTTCTAATGTATTGTTTTTTTATGTCTTTTCTCATGTTTCTTTTGCACTTCTTTTGTTAAAGATTTATATTCCTCTTTGTTGTTGCTTGTCACTTTCCATTGCGTCTTCATTTCTCTACATTGTTTTATCAGTTATAGTGTACCTGCTGTGATCCATCCATTCCTTGTGTTTTCTTTAGTGGAACCATGTCTTTAGCTGTTGTTATTAAGATATCTCTGGCCTGTGTAGCCAATTCATCTGGTGTCATCTCCTGCAAATGTATATGTAGCACTGTAAAATATACTGAGATAGAAGGAGAGATACTGTACGTTAGTGAGAAGTGAGAGAAGATAAAGGGTGAATGAGGGTGGGTGGGAGCAAGATAGATAGAAGGACGTCCTTAATTAAGCATGAGAGAAGTAGACCAACATTGGCATAAGTAGGATTTTTTTCCAAAGTAAGTTATCCATGTCAGTTGTGGCATGAAGGATTCATTTTGTCCATGCCATTTCTCGCATTAATGATTCATGTTATCCATGCCACTTGTTGCATGAAGGATTAATGTTATCCATGCCAGTTGTCACACGAAGGAATCATGTTATCCATGGTAATTGTTGCATAAAGGATTAATGTTATCCATGCCAGTTGTCACATGAAGGATTAATGCTATCCATGCCACTTGTTGCATGAAGGATTCATGTTATCCATGCCAGTTGTTGCATGAAGGATTCATGTTATCCATGCTAGTTGTTGCATGAAGGATTCATGTTATCCATGCTAGTTGTTGCATGAAGGATTCATGTTATCCATGCCACTTGTTGCATGAAGGATTCATGTTATCCATGCCAGTTGTCGCATGAAGGATTCATGTTATCCATGCCAGTTGTTGCATGAAGGATTCATGTTATCCATGCTAGTTGTTGCATGAAGGATTCATGTTATCCATGCCAGTTGTTGCATGAAGGATTCATGTTATCCATGCCAGTTGTCACATGAAGGATTCATGTTATCCATGCCAGTTGTCACATGAAGGATTCATGTTATCCATGCCAGTTGTCGCATGAAGGATTCATGTTATCCATGCCAGATGTCTCATAAAGGATTCGTGTCAGTTTTTTTTCACTTAATGGTTCGATTGACTCGGAAGGATTTTGTTGGGTTTTTTTTCGACCGCCCCGGGCCATGAGGTTCACTCAACCTCGGAAAATGGGTACCTAGGGCTTTCCTAGGAAAACAAAGACAGCGAGGACAGGTGCTAGCAGCCTTGCGTCAGATAGTGGCCTGTAAATATGAAGGAACTAGTATATTACACCTTTACGCCATGCGAATGCTACATTTACTCGTAACTGCACATATTTGTCATTAGGAGATGTTAAACTGATTACAGTTAGAGAAGTTATTTCAATGAATATAATGCATTATTTTCCTTAAATTATAAAATAAATGTAATCACGTATGTTACTATTTAATCAAATTATTGGCGTGTGTGTGCTGGGAGAAGAAGTAAATTGGTAAATCTTTTCTTTATGCTTAACAAAGGCTACAAACGTAAAGAACTTTTTTTAGCACATCTGTTACAATTTTTTAAATAGTTCTTAAAATTAAAAAAAAAACCCTCACCATCAGTACGAGAACACGCCAGTCAAACAGGAAGGTAAGTGATAATGTTATGTACATTATTTACGTGCAAATATGCACTGAGAAATGTGTAATGGAGTCCATAGGAAACTGATATGAGCAAACGCCCATTAAATAAAATGAGACAAATCTTTTCATAACAGCAGTGACGGAGTTGGACATGAGTAGTGCAGTGTATGCTGGACTGACCTTAAAAGGTCACACACAAGGAGTTAAAATAAGAAAACTAAATATAAAAAAACAGAGTAGTGACATATATTTATATACAGAAAATGAGGCGTATTTCATGAACGGAGAGATATACAATTAAAGATATTTTAAGAATTAAGTTGAAAATTGGTCATGGAAATCAGAGAAGGATGCTTTTGCAATCAATGCAATGAATGCTTTGAAACATTAGCATCGCTTCGGACAAGGAATGGGTCTCGCACTTACTTCGCTTGGGACTAGGAGTGGGTTGCAAATTGAAGACCTGGATTGGGTCTTCTCGATGAAGCTTCTTGAGACGCTTCACTGTCATGGGGATGACGCCAGGCTCTGCCCTGTAGCCAGGTTGAGCCTGTAAATAGGAGCACTGATAGAGAAGCTCGACATTACCAGCAGCTGAGTCAGTTTTGCTCTCCAAAAGAGAAATAAAAACGACATTAAAAAATCCGTTTCAAGTATTTTAGGCTAACTTAGGACCCGCGTGTATCTAATATTTAACTTAGGACCCGCGTGTATCTAATATTTAACTTAGGACCAGCGTGTATCTAATATTTAACTTAGGACCTGCATGTATCTAATATTTAACTTAGGACCTGCGTGTATCTAATATTTAACTTAGGACCTGCGTGTATCTAATATTTAACCCAGAACCTGTATTTATCTAACTTAGGACCTGTATGTATTTAATATTTAACTTAGGACCTGTATGTAACTAATATTTAATTTAGGACCATAATGTATCTAATATTTAACTTAGGACCTGTATATATCTAACTTAGGCCTGTATGTATCTAATATTTAACTTAGGACATGTATGTATCTAATATTTTGTTGTTTTTTGTATCTTAAAGATGGTGTTAAATCAAACTGATACTATCTACTTGTTTCCTTACTTCAGAATCGTTTGTTGTTATAGAAAACACTAAAAAGAAACTTCATCTGTCTATACGCGAC
Organism: Achatina immaculata; assembly: GCA_009760885.1. Lineage (NCBI taxonomy): Eukaryota > Metazoa > Mollusca > Gastropoda > Stylommatophora > Achatinidae > Lissachatina > Lissachatina immaculata. Next base: position 23,850,245 of record CM019714.1, read on the forward strand.
TTACCACGATTTTGAAGTCATTTTTTAGAGAAAATGGCCAGGGGTGCAGGCAGAAATACATAATGAAGGCTTAAAACTGAGGAAAATAACTTTTCATGTCATTTTTATCTTTCGCTTGAAGGGGAAAAGTCAAGGGCAGAAAAATGAGGAGGAGATGTCAGTGGAACAGAGAAACAGAATTGCGTCAGGACAGACTGCAGAGTCCACTTTTCTAAATATATACCAGAGATGAGTATGAAGAAGTTTATTTTCTCTCCATCAACACAAAGTGGTACTTGAGGAAGGAAACTAGACAAGACATACTTGAGGAATGAAACAAGACAATATAAGATGCGCACGTGTGTGTATGTGAGAAAAAGAGAGAGAGAAAGAGAGAGAGGATAGAGAGAAGGAGAGAGAGAGAATGTCATTCAAAGTATAGTACAGAAGTAACAGAATGAAAATGTGAAGGAGGAAAAAAAAGTAAAAAACGCATAAGAAGCGAAAAGTTGAAAGTGGTGGAACCTATTCAGCAGATGAGCTTTAAGCGGTGCCATTCTTGTTACATGACCCGTGAAATGCGAAGACTGGAATAAACTTTCTCACCGATGTAGAACGTACTCGCTGAATATGCAAATGACACCCAGCTGTTAATTCTGAAACTGACAAGAATGAACTGGATCACAAGGGGTGTATCAAAACGAGGTCAGCGATGAACTGCAGAACAGTTTCTGGTTATCGTTCTTATGACAGCGAGATAAAAACTTTACAGTGAGTTGGTTTAAGGAGATGGTTATGGGAAACATTTAGAATATCACAAATGCATCTCTTTCAGTTTTTAAATCAGCTTGCCCGCGATTCATCAAAACATGGAAAACAACCCAAGCGATTCGCTGAGTACTTGTGCACTCACTTTCACTTCCACTTCCACTTGCTGAAAATACAACTTAGAGGGGTCCGTGTCAAGTTTAGAAATGCTGATACAGATGATGGACGCATGAAATACAAAAAGATGAAGACCGCTGTCGAACGTGCTGTGAAGAAAGTGCTGAGATGGTGACTTGGTTAGTTGGTAGATTTTTGTGAGCTTTGTCCTTCAGAGAGAGAGAGAGAGAGAGAGAGAAATATACAAGCTCAAGAATTACATAGAATCTAGGTATCATTACCTAGAATTGATGTGCATGATACTTAGTATCATTACCTGGACTGATGTACGGGGCATTATCTAGAACTGATGTACGACTACTTAGTATCATTTCCTAGAGATGGTGTATCGGGTACGTAGTATCTTTACCTAGAATTAAAGTACATGATACTTAGTAAATTACTACGTCAGGGAAAACCGACGCTGAGATTGAGAACAGATGCAATAAAGAAAGTCAAGTCATTGGACAAATGACTTCTTTACTGAAAAACAAATACATAATAACTGGAACAAAAAGAGTGCTTTATAACACAATTATCCTTCCAATTCTATGCTATCAGTGTCAAACATGGACACTAACGGCCAAAAACAAAAGAAAAATCATCACAATAGAAATGAGATGTTTAAAAAGAATATTAAATGTGACAAGAAGAGACCAAACTAAAAAAATGACACTATCAGGGGAAAGGTTGGATTAACACCAGCATTACACTAAATCCAGAAACAGCAAGTCAAATGGTTTGGTCATGTTACACGGTTATTACCAGACAGTCTACCTCAGAGAACTGATGTCTAGGTAACAGAGGAAGAAGCCACCCATGCGGAGAGAGGAAATTACAGAAGCAATAAATATCCCATTATATGACGCAAATCGCCGAACCCTATCAAGACTCTATTTGTCCCCTCAACACCGAAAAGTATACGAGGAAGGAGATAAGACAGGACAAGGTAATTACTTAGAATTGAAGTACAGGGTGCTTAGTATCATTGCTAGAATTAATATACGTGGTATTTAGTATCATTACCTAGTATTGATGTACTGCAGCTTCTATAATTACTTAGAATTGATGTACTGCAGCTTCTGTAATTACCCAAAATCGATGTACTGCAACTTTTGTAATTACCTAGAATTGATGTACTGTAGCTCCTGTAATTACCTAGAATTTATGTACTGCAGCTTCTATAATTACCTAAAATTGGTTCTACTGCAACTTCTGTAATTACCTAGAATTGATGTACTGTAGCTCCTGTAATTACCTAGAATTTATGTACTGCAGCTTCTATAATTACCTAAAATTGGTTCTACTGCAGCTTCTGTAATTACCTAGAAATGATGTACTGCAGCTTCTGTTGCTTCGTGTTAAAATATATCCAAGGTTTGAGTTTGTTTCTGCTTTATACGAAAAAAAGCACATCTGACTATAAATTCTGTGAGACTGGAATGTTTAGAAATTCAAGTTACTAGAATTTTAAGATCATTAGTGTTTCTATTATATATTGTGACAACTGAAACAAGAAGAGTTAAGCTAGCAGCTTCTGTGGAAGGCAAGAGCCTTATTGCTTTTTCTCCTCGTGCGTGGAGTGCTGGGTTCCAAACTTTGAGTTCTTGGGAGCAGGTGAAAACAAGCACGACCTCGACGCTTAATTTAGGTCTGTAGACAAAACAAAACGACCCCACAGCAACGGTCTGGGTCAGACCTATTTTAGCCAAGAGGGCCACGTCGCTCCGGCATTTGGCTGCAGTTCCGCGTGTGACGTCACTGCCTAGCGTGGTTGGGGTGTACCGGGTGTTTGGTTCTGACGCGGGCCATCATACCTCGGAACATTCTGCTAGCTTTGGGCGACATGACAGAGCCGACAAATTATGTTCTTTGAAACCAAATTATCTGACATTGAAATCTACCATTTTGAGAGATACATTGTTTTCATTGTCTTGCATTATGCAGATGACAGCTGAGCAGAAAACGTGAGGTGTTTTTTTTATTAACATCCTGGACGAGAATTATGTGACCAATGTTCGCATTAAGTGATGCACCACGTGAACTCTTCAGAAAATGAAAGCTATTACTCAAATACTTCATGCACACAAGATGAAAATTTGCACATTTTATTTTAACCTTCAGCTTCTGCCGCGTACATGAGTTACTTCGTCCTTTCTGAGTTTTTAACCCATGAACGAACGAATGAACGAACGAACGAACACACTTTATTTTCAAAGGGTTAAGAATTGGGCACGCAGGCCCGCCTAACAGTCTGGGGTTCTTCATACAGCTTTCACTCAGTCACAGTCATTCAGCATTTGTTAATCAGCATAATAAACACGAAGAAGCAATCACATGAATACATAAACACATAACAAACTATCTCGTGTCCACACAGTCCACACTCTGATTTATGTAACTACATGAAATAAACTTACATTCTTATGCTCATTCTACACTAGCAAATTTATAGAAATTTATAGCAGTATAAAAATACAACAATCAAGCCGTGCTTTAAATCAATTTAGACTTTGACATATATATATATATATATATACGCAAGTACATGCAGATACATATATTCACAAAGAAGTGCAAGTGCATACCACATACACACAAACACATATACATATATACAGACATACTATGTAAACACATAAACATACGACACATACATATATATATTATGTTACATTTACATATATACGTATATTCGCACATAATACATCCATACAAGAGATGAAGAGAGAGAGAGAATGAAGCTGTATATGTGTTACATGTTACAACTGATATGACATACGAAAGGAGAAAGAATGAATGAATGATCTTAATTTTTAAAAGGGTAAAGAATTCGGCGCAGGCCCGTTTTACATTCTGCCCTTTATCACTCTTTCTTTCATTCTTCCCACACACTCGATTTAATAAAATATACAAATTACATGAACACGCACACACACACATACGAGATGAAACTCTATGAAATATAAGTATACGTATTACATTAAAAAAATATTTAAGAATTCCGGATGAAAATATTACATTCACAAAATATAGAATAATGAGCTACATGAGAGGTAACTATTCTAACACGATAGCGCGCACGCACATGAACATATGCCCTCACATACACAATACATTTTAATTAAGTTATTTTGACATTCCACTCTTGCACATTTATTAAGATAATTTCTAACAAGTTCTAACAAGTTACGATTAGAACTATATTTTCATAGAACATAGCTCGGTGCTGGCGAGTCATGGTATGAGAGAGAGACACACAGACAGAGAGACAGAGAGAGAGAGAGCATTAAACCAGAAGCATACATTCATGCATGTACATATATAAAACCTTCACATAAGCAATGGGTGAAAACACTGCATAATAAAGGTAGATAGAGGTGTATGGTGCAGTTTTACACGGTGGCAGAGGGAGAGAGTAAAGTGAGAAAAAAACGAATAGAACGTATGAGAGCGAGATGAGAAGTATGGCCTCCTCCAGAAGTAGAAACAGAGAAATGGGTGTCCACTAGATGAGGCATAGAGACCACTCGGGGCCACACAAAGGATAAGCCGATAGAGCCAATCGTAAAGAAGAGGTGGAGAGAGAGAGAGGAAAGCAGATGGGGGAAGGGCAATAGAAACATGATAGCCGCTAGAGAAGGTGTCGGGGGGGGGGGTGAAAGGGGGAACAGAGAGATAATGAATGAAGAACGTAAACACCTGCAGGGAGAAAATGTGAAACTGGTGAATAGGACAAGACCCTATAAACATCTATAGGTCTCCAGAGAAGAAGAGAAGGTGGCGATAGGAAGGTGGAGCTAGGAGAAAGAAACAAGAAAGTAGAGTAAAAATAAAGGGGGAGGATTGGAAAACTAAAGAAGTTAAAGAAAGCTGAAGACTTGTTAATTTTTACTTCAAAGTTTTAACCTGGCAGGGCACTGTCCACCCCAGGATCCGTCTGCGTCTCTGTGCTACTAAAACCAAATCCCCTTTTCAACGACTGCGCCGCATTGTTGAGGGGCACATAAAACTCTTCTAGAATCTTGACAGTCAGATCATTCAACTTTACGTCCGTCTCCACCAAGTTACACATGATAATTACCTCATTTATCGCCTGATCCGAGAGATTATTCACTCCACTAACAGACAATTCTACTTGCAACTTTATTCTCTCACAAAAAAAAGAAACTTTCTGCTATACGTCCCTCTCCAGCCTCTCCCCGATCCACTACCGCTTGTGCTTCCACTAAGGTGATTTGCATCCCTCCTGATATTCCATTTTCGGCTGATGAATTGTCTGTCCTGGGGAAAGGTTTACTGTTTGTTCCCCTCCGTCCTTCTGCTGACCAGTTCTCACTCCTTCAAGATGTCCACTGTTTCCATCGCAGACTGCGTTTGAAGTTCCATTTTCAAGACACAGCCCAACCATCATCATCCCAATCTACTTCTGATGATAATCCTCTGTCTCGCTTCTCTAAACAACCATCCACCTTGACACCTTCAGCAGGAGTGTCTCGTTCCTTGGACCTCTACATTGATCACACTCTCCATGAAATCCGCAAGCTTCGCCTTCCCCGTGTACGACACTCGAACCTGACCCCCGGGGTGCAGCGCGCGCTTTCACAACTCCAGCGCAGGCGAGATATCGTGGTCAAGACTGCAGACAAGAGCAGAGCAATTGTTTCTTGGAAGAAAGAATTGTACATCCAAGAGGCCATGGTCCAGCTGGTCAACACTGAATTTTATGCCTCTCACCCTCAAGATCCGACTTTGGCCAACAACCACCAGTTCGTGACACGATCAACGAACTCATCCACAAGACTGGTCTTTCTCCCTCTGCTACTCATCTTCACATCCGCGACAGCTGCTTAGGGAAGCCATCCTTTTATCTACTCCCTAAGATACACAAACCAGGCAACCCGGGAAGGCCCATAGTGTCTGCTTGTTCCTGCCCCACAGAACAAATCTCTTACTTTCTGGACAGTATTTTTCAACCTCTTGTCACTAGTGTGCTCATTTATCTTAAGGACACGAATCACGCTCTTATTGCATTTGAAACCCTTACACTCCTGCCTGGTCACACCTACCGTATCTTCACTCTTGATGTAGTGTCCTTATACACATCCATCCCGCATGATCAGGGACTTCAGGTCGTCAAGTTCTTTCTGAACAAGAGACGCCATCCCTCTTTTCCAACGTCTACTATTCTGCGCCGTACACGACTTGTCCTCCAACTTAATTTTTTGAATTCAATGGCCTTTACTTCGATTAGATTAGTGGTGTGGCCATGGGTACCAAAAAAGACACCAGCTACGCATGTCTGTTCATGGGCCACTTCGAACACAAGGTTCTGAGAGCCTATAGAGGCCCCTTTCCAGCCTTCTATAGACGCTATATAGATGACGGCACTGAGGTCACATCAATGCCAGAGGAAGACCTTGATAACTTTATCAGTTTTATTAAGGAGTACAATACTGTCATTTCTTTCGCCTCCAATGTCTTTACTACTTCCGTTAACTTTCTCGACATTGGCGTGACTATCGGCCATACCGGGCTTACTACTTCTGTCCACTATAAATCTACAGACTCTCATAGGTATCTCTTGTACTCTTCCTCCCATCCCAGATCGTGTAAGGAGTCTATTCCGTTCTCCCAGATTCTTAGGTTGCGACGTTTGTGTACTGAGGATGTTGATTTCCAGGATCAAGGCCATAAAATGCTAGATTTCTTCCGTCAACGCGGCTATCCAGAACATGTTCTCTCGTCATCTTGGAACCGCATCAGCCATATATCGCGGCAACAAGCCCTCACTCCTAAACAGCACTGTAGCTTGGACAGAGTTAAACTGGTACTCACGCACCACCCTCATAGTTTGGTAGTTAAAAACATACTGTTTCGCCATCTCCACCTCCATCTCCTCCAGACCGAGCCTAATACACGTGAACTTTTTAGGAAACCTCCATTGGTGGCCTACAGACGGAACAAGAACCTTAGGGACCTTTTAGTTCGAAGTCTCCTTAAGACAGATGACACTTTTTATGTTACCAGACGTTGCGGATGCCGTAGATGCAACACTTGCCCGTTTGTTGTCGAGCTAGCCAGATCTTCTTCCCTAAGTCAACGTTATCAGTTCAGGAGGGTTTCACCTGCACTTCACGCATTATTATTTATGCTATTATGTGCAAACTTTGTGGTATTAAGTATATAGGTAAGACCGGTTTACGCTTAGGAGATCGTTTTCGCCAACATCTTAACAATATTTATAAGAGGGCCTGGACACTTGTTGCTAAACATTTTTGCCTTAACAACCACAGGGGGAAACAGGACATTTCTGTTAGTGCGATCCGCTCTTGTTCTGCTGATGTACGATCTCGGAGGGTCCTAGAACAGCGCTTTATTTTCCAGGTTGACTGTCTCCATCCATCTGGAATGAACAATGTCTTCAGCTTTCTTTAACTTCTTTAGTTTTCCACTCCCCCCTTTTTTTTACTCTACTTTCTTGCTTCTTTCCTTCTCCTAGCTCCCCTTTCCTATTGCCACCTTCTCTTCTTCTCTGGAGACCTATAGGTGTTTATAGGGTCTTGTCCTATTCACTAGTTTCACATTTTCTCCCTGCAGGTGTTTACGTTCTTCATTCATTATCTCTCTGTTTCCCCTTTCACCCTCCCCCTCCGACACCTTCTCCTCTAGCGGCTATCATGTTTCTATTGCCCTTTCCCCATCTTCTTTCCTCTCTCTCTCCACCTCTTCTTTACGATTGGCTCTATCGGCTTATCCTTTGTGTGGTCCCGAGTGGTCTCTATGCCTCATCTAGTGGACACCCATTTCTCTGTTTCTACTTCTGGAGGAGGCCATACTGAGATAAGTTTTTCGTTTAGTTATACGTTTTTTGTCTCGTTTGTGTATGTAATCCTAGAAAAAAGCTCTCGCCGAAATATTGGATGTTGTATGTTTTTCATTTGCACATTCTCATCTCGCTCTCATACTTTCTATTCATTTTCTCACTTTTCTCACTTTCTCACTCCCTCTGTCACCTTGTAAAACTGCACCACACACCTCTATTATACTATACATCTTTATTATTAGAACCAGTTTTACTGCAGTCGCCATCCCTTTTATCTGTCTCAAAACACTGCAACACCGTTTATGTCATTGTTTAATCTTTGCGATTAAAACAAATTGTATTGACCATTGCTACAGCGATCATTGTCATTTTATTAAAACTGATCCATCTGACGATCAGTGTCTAGATACTTGGATGATGCTGATGTCTGTTATGTAGGGCTGCACCTAATAACCGTATCGTTTTCACCTTCTCAGAGAGAAGAAAAGATCAATTGTTCTGTTTCCCATCTACGGACAGAAGGCCAGCAGAAATTTCATTAGTTGGTCTGCTTTTATTTATTACTGAACCAAAGTTTTCCTGCTGGTTATTACTTTTGTCTAAAGTCTGTCTTCTCGAACCAGGTAAAAACTGATCAAAGATTTTAAAAACTTGCGTTTAGTTTGAAGATGCGAGCAATGAAACTGTAAGGAAATAAAAGTTGGCTACATGTACTCCAGCGTGAAGAAGATAAGTTCGATACTTGTACTACAGCGTGAATAAGATAAGTTCGATACTTGTACTACAGCGTAAAGAAGATAAGTTCGATACTTGTACTACAGCGTGAAGAAGATAAGTTTGATACTTGTACTACAGCGTGAAGAAGATAAGTTCGATACTTGTACTACAGCGTGAAGAAGATAAGTTCGATACTTGTACTACAGCGTGAAGAAGATAAGTTCGATACTTGTACTACAGAGTAAAGAAGATAAGTTTGATACTTGTACTACAGCGTGAAGAAGATAAGTTCGATACTTGTACTACAGCGTGAAGAAGATAAGTTCGCTACTTGTACTACAGCGTGAAGAAGATAAGTTCGCTACTTGTACTACAGCGTGAAGAAGATAAGTTCGATACTTGTACTACAGCCTGAAGAAGATAAGTTTGATACTTGTACTACAGCGTGAAGAAGATAAGTTCGATACTTGTACTACAGCGTGAAAGATAAGTTTGATACTTGTACTACAACGTGTAGAAGAACTATAAAATACTATTTAAAAAAATCAAACTGTTATGTCAGTATTAGATAAAACAATACACTAATGTAAGTATTAGATAAAACAACATATGTTGTAAGTATTAAATAAAACAATATAATAATGTAAGTATTCGATAAAACAATATAATGATGTACTAACAGAATTTTTTTAAACAAGCACTGAATATATTTTTTTCCAGTGGAATTGGCCTTGAACTGTGGCCTTATTTTGAATTCGCCATCCTGCGGTTATATAAATCTCCCGAGACGCGTCATTGAAAAAAAAAAGCAAGCAGAGAAATTTAAACAAACAGATTATTTTCCCCATGTTGAAAAAATAAACTGCAGGAAACAAGCAACAATTAAAGATTCCAGACGATTCGAAACTGCGGCTCTTCTTACGTCACTGGCCTCGAGGTACGGAATCGACAACAGCAGATCAAGGTCTTCGTTTATCAGGACAACTATCTGGGTCGAAAACAATGTAGCCGGTTATTAGCTGATCCGGATAAACGATAGAAAAATTGCTGGTATTGGACAAGTGTTACAGACAGCCATAGCTATTACTACCCGCCCCTTTACTCCTTTTTTCTGTTTCCCCCTTGCCTGCGTTTTATAATTAATAACAATTTGTGCCAAACGAAAGAACAAAAGTTATATTGATAGAGAGAAAAAAGCCCTTATATTTGTGATGTTCAAAAAATCTTTTAATGTACGCAATGGGCTTTCTTGTGATATCAGAGTACTTGGTAGGGTCAACTTTCAGGGTACCCCACAGGTCTGCGAGCAGGAGACTTTAACAGGAAACTTTGGACAAAGATTTATAATTCTGATATGGTTGTTCTGCTAATTGTTATAAGCAAGGAGTGAGCCCTTGTCTTAAGTGTCAAGTTTTGAGAAATGAAAATATTTGAAAGTTTTACGAATTCTGGAGTGTTTAGAAAAATTGTTTCAAAGTCTAGCATCATAAAAAGTGTAGAAATCCATAACAAACTCTGTAATGATCTTTAAGTGCATTTACAGAACACAACATAAGGCGGCTTCGTCAGTTTCAAAGCAGAGAAACTCGGCATTGTTATAAATACCAAAGTCTCGAAAAAAATCAGCACATTTTCTTTTATTTTTGTTTCAGATATCTATAAATGATCTTCTCTTACATTTTGTTTCAGGTTTCTATAAATGATCCTTTCTTATACTTTTTGTTTCAGGTGTCAATAAATGATCCTCTCTTACATTTTATTTCAGGTGTCTATAAATGATCCTCTTTTATATAAAACGTTTTTTTTAAAACTACTGACATTTAAATATGCCCTTTTAAAAAAAGACTTCAAACTGTTGTTTAAATTTTCGCGAAAACCAGTAAAAATTCTAAATATATACTAGATAGAATACACAATGAAAGAAGCAAAGTTTGATACGATAAAGATGAGTCTTCATTTGCCTCATCCAGAAAAAAACTCTGTTTCCTACTTCTGGAGGAGGCTATATTAAGATAAGTTTTCGTTTAGTTATATGTTTTTGTCTCGTTTGTGTTTGTAATCCGAAATATCGGATGTTGTATGTTTTTCATTTATACATTTTCATACGTTCTATTCGTTTTTTCTCACTTTACTCACTCCCTCTGCCACTTTGTAAAACTACACCATAACCTCTATCTACCTTTATTATTTCAACCAGTTTACTGCGGTCGCCATCCTCTTTATCAGTAACAAGAACGGTTTATTGACGCTGTAAGATTGCATGAGTTCAATGGTACATAATGATGATCAAGGGTAGTACAAGTCAGGGTGTGTGAAGGGTGTCACTTGCATAGAATGTGTTTTACTTGGATGAGCAACATGACAGTGTCCTAAGAGCTCGATGTAATTTCGTTCTAAGTATGTAAATTTACACTGTCCCACAAACGAACATACAGCACTAAGATAAAGATAGGAGTTTCGCTATCAGTACTGATAAAAATCTATGTTCATGAAGCCACGTTATTTTAAAAGTATTTTTTTTTCTGCCGTAAATGCCGAGTGTTTATGTACTTTAGTGTGCCTCGCCTTGCAGGGCTTGTATTTGTGACTTCAAGAAACGATTTCCCTTAAACAAATGACAGGGGGCCATTTTGTATCTGAGTTGTTTGGAGCTCGACAGAACCGGACTGCATCCCGCTCCCTGTGACTTAAAATGGCAGCTATCGACTGCTTTATTTCTGCGCACAGTGTAGCGAGTAACAGCGTGTGATGAGATATCAAGGCCTGCCCAGTAAATCTTACTCCAAGTAATATCTGAGAAGGCGTCCAAAACAGGACGAGTAAGTAAACAAGGAAGATTTTCGTCTAAAAATGGAAGTCACGACAGTCCCGAAATGACATCATCAAAATCATTATTTGGGATTTAACATTATTCTTCACTTGATCTCCCTGTAGGTACAAGCTAGAGGTCTTTACAGCCCACGCCACGGCAATGTGAAGCACAAACATGGGGTAGGATGGGGAGTTGATTATCATGATCTGCTTGTAGTTCCAGAGTGGATCCACTAGGAGGGTATTGTGGGGGTGTCTATCAGTATGGATCTCCAGCCTGTTATCCTGGCAGAGGATGAGCGACAGCTGCTTCTTAGCAGCAACACTGAGACTTAAGACGGGACTCTGATCAGACCTGACAGTATCACTAGCTCCCCGACACAGACGTCTCTACTGCCACCAGTTTTTAATTAATGGTTCCAAATAAGCCACAAATTACGTAATAACATCTGCGAACCCCCACTTCCCCTCGGTCCCCGGTGTGCCTCTAATGTCTATCGCTCCAGCGAGCTACCAACAAGCGCAGTGATTCTCAACCTGCGACTTGTGTAATCACAAGTGGTCCTCGAAACATTATCAGATGGTCTGCGACAGCCTTGTCGAACTGACATTAAATAATTCTCTATACAGAATAAAACAACAGTCATGGTGCTGCAATATTACATATAAGATTACATGGATAAACGGCCCTTGAATGTAAAAAGATTTAGAATCGCTGAACTAGAGGAAACACTTCATTCCCCCCCCCCCTTCCAACTCCTCCCCTCCCACGCACGTACGAACGCACGAGGGACAGTCCAGGATCTATTCTGTTTACTAGACAGAATAAGGTAAAACTCCTGTTGGTTCCCGTTCCTGTTAATCAGAATCACACTGTTCAAATAAGGAGACAAAATATGACCTCGGGAATTTTGCTTGAAGATTCAGGTTTGAATCTGTACATGGATATCTTATACCTGGTTTTGTTTACATCACAATTTAAAAACAAATTCGATCAAAATCAACTCGAAGGCTTAGTTCTACATTGACGAGCACAAAATAGGAAGGCTACGGTATAATTGTTTCGCTCCTTTCTTGTCGTCAAGGTCACAAACAAGAACTTTTGATGTGGTTAAAAATATGGGCGTGGCCGCGCTATCGGCAAGGCCGATCTATGCGACAAGTTGTAGCGACTGAAGGGGAAACCGTTGAGACACCAAACAGGTTCATCAACATGTGAATCGTTGTTGCCAGAGAAGTGAAGAATATAAACGTTTTAATAATAGTAAATTTCTAGGCATAAAGTATTTTCTTGAAATTTTCTCTCTCTCTCTCTCTCTCTCTCTCTCTTTCGCCCTCTCTCTCTCTTTGTATAGACTGGGAAATCCGTATCGATACAGACTTGATCAGTAAGGCGTTATAAGTAGAATAAGAAGATCCATGAATTGTTCTTCCATTGTAGTGTGTTAAAAGGTGTTGGCAGTCATAATTTACCATTGTATTGTGTTTTAAAGTGTTGGCAGTCATAGTTTTTCATTGTATTGTGTTAAAAGGTGTTGGCAGTCATAGTTTACCATTGTATTGTGTTTTAAAGTGTTGGCAGTCATAGTTTTCCATTGTATTGTGTTAAAAGGTGTTGGAAGTCATAGTTTACCATTGTATTATGTTTTAAATTGTTGGCAGTCATAGTTTTCCATTGTACTGTGTTAAAAGGTGTTGGAAGTCATAGTTTACCATTGTATTGTGTTTTAAAGTGTTGGCAGTCATAGTTTTCCATTGTATTGTGTTAAAAGGTGTTGGAAGTCATAATTTTCCATTCACCACCACCACCACCACCACCATCATCATCATCATCATCATCATCATCATCATCAGGTGCTGTGCCGACTGGCGTTGGCTATTATGCTTCTCCAGAGTACACGATCCTTCATGCAGGCCATCAGCTCAGTTGGTGATCTCCTCTCACACCATCCCGTCAGACTGTCCAATATCATTTCTCTTGGTCTTTCTCTTGATCTTCTTCCTTCTAATTTTCCTGTTGTTATAATATTTTCAATGCCTCCTCTTCTCATTGCATGTCCTATGAAAGTACATTGTCTCTCTCTTATCTTTTTGACAAGGTTTTTTGTCTCTCCAGCTCTTCTCATACATTCTTCATTAGTTATTTTTGCTGTCCAGGGAATTTGCAACATTCTTCTAATAAACCACATTTCTGCTGCTTCCAATGATTTTTGTGCAGACCTGCCTATTGTCCATGATTCACTTCCATATAATAAGTTAGGTTCAATATAGCATTGTAGGACTCGTCTTCTAACATTCATTGATAAGGATGTGTTGCATAATATTTTTTCAGTTGTACTGTATTAAAATACAGTCATAGTTTTCCATTCTGCTCGTTCCCTGGTTTTTCCAGTTCGCTAAACTACCTTCTCTTTTCTGTGCCGCCTGGTCATTTTGTTAGATATTTTCTGGCAGCCTCCTTCTTTCTAATGTCCTCACAGAAGTTTGTGAGATATTTTCTGGCAGGCTCCTTCTTTCTAATGTCCTCACAGAAGTTTGTGAGATATTTTCTGGCAGGCGCCTTCTTTCTAATGTCCTCACAGAAGTTTGTGAGATATTTTCTGGCAGGCTCCTTCTTTCTAATGTCCTCACAGAAGTTTGTGAGATATATTCTGGCAAGCTCCTTCTTTCTAATGTCCTCACAGAAGTTTGTACAGATCATCAGGTTTAAATCAGCCTTGTTGTTATACCGATCATTCTCTTACAGGATTTTTTCTCTCTACATGCTGTATGTGGCTTATGGTTTTCTGTAGTCTATCTTAATTATTAGTCTGCCTTGGGTTTACCTTGATTGTTAGCATACTTTGGTTGTTAGTATACCTTGGTTGTTAGTATGCTTTGGTTGTTAATATACCTTGGCTGTTAGTCTATATTGATTGCTAGACTACCTTGGTCATTGGTCTATCTTAGTTATTGGTCTACCTTGGTTGTTAGTCTATCTTGGTTGTTTTCATTGGTCTATCTTAGTTATTGGTCTACCTTGGTTGTTAGTCTGTCTTGGTTGTCAGTCTATCTTGGTTGTTAGTATATCTTGGTTATTAGTCTACCTTGATTGCTAGTCTACTTTAATTATTGGTCTACCTTGGTTGGTAGTCTAACTTGAGTATTGATATACCTTGGTTGGTAGACAACTTTCTAGGAATCTATCTATTTATCTGTCTATCTGTCTGCCTGCCTGCCTGCCTGTCTGTCTGTCTGTCTGCATGTCCAACACATGTGGTGGCAGTTTAAAAAATCTTGAGTGAATGAATATGTTGGGGTTCTTCGGTTCTCCTGTGGTTACACTACAGATCACGCAGTTTTCAGTGGTTTTATTGCCGTATATGAAATGTATTATTCTTCTATTATATAACATTCAAAACTTCAAATATAGTCAGTGACGGTATTTGCAGATAATATTTTATCAGTAAGAAACACGTAGTCTGTTGTTACATTTCATAAACTCCTTTTATGTTGGATTCACCTCAGTCATAATTCAATAACTGTACTGCGTTCTAAGTTCTAGTATGGGTCCTGTATCACTATCTGACCTAGAGAGCATTTGATTCACTATCTGGCTTGTTAAAGTTTTAGTCCTAGTTCCAGTTCAACTGAGTTCTCTCTAAATGCTCTGCTTGTGGACTCTTCGCTGTCAACAGCTGTTTTCTAATGAAATGAAGTCTTCTGCTCCTTGTCTGCCTGATTTTGTTCTTTTGTTTTTGTTTCTTCACCTATTAGGACGATTCTCTGCTAAAAGTCGTTTCTCAGTTAAGATTTATGTAACAGACAATCTGATTCACAGGTTCAGTCTTGAAAGCATGGAGTATCTTCTTCATTTGAGTGTCTGACAGTTAATACTAAATGTTGCACGTAAAAGACAAATAATCTTTCCGAACAGTTTTTATTTTCTTATTACTTTCCCTGAAAGAAGGCTTTCAATGGAAACGTTGTTTTATGTATGTTCTTTGCTTAAATTGTGACAGACAAACACTTGCTTACTTCTCCACCCGGGCATTGTTGAAACAAGAATGAAAGAGAAATCTTTAAAATCGTTGCATGTGTAGGCAGGTTGACACATCAGTGACATCTTGCTAACCCTTCCACCCCCATGTTCTACTTTCCCTAAAGATTTTGTCGCAAATATCGACGGGTCAACCAAGCGTGTCTTACTGCAGTTTGTGTTTGCACGCCAAACCATGGCGTGCACTCGCGCAGTACTAGTCAACATGGTTTTTCTTATCAGTATGAATGGCTTCTAAAATTTTGACATTCCATCTTGCTTCGCTTCGCCAAACGCTTTGATGTTAAATGAAAAACAGAAACAGAAGTTGCTGGTTTTTTTTTTCAAGTTCTGTCTGCCTGAATTCTTTTATTACTCATGGCATTATTTATGTCTTTGCGTTAGACGACTCCATATTGTTCTTTTGCCGCTTATACAGTGTTTTATAAAGATGAGTGGTCCTAAAGACTGTTATAGCCGCAGGTTTGTGAGGTTACGCTCTCCACCCCAATTAAATGTCTCCAAGGTGTGCGTCTCAAATAGCCTCTGACAGTCAAGTCCAGCTCCTGGCCTTCTCGTGGTGAAACTGTTCAAACTGACAGGAGAAGGGGCGAAGGCGAATATCTGGCGGCTGAAAACCAGACGCTTCGGGTAGATGAGAGTCTTGTTTGGTAGCTCATCTGAGAGAAGGAAAACTCTGATTTAAAACCCGCTGCTGGCGAGATTCTACAGCTGCCATGCGTGGAGTGGGGCTCCTCCCTGCCAGTGAAGAAAGGTGCGAATGGGGTTACCGCGTGGCGCCACCGTGGAAAAGGTGAAAGAAAGGATTAAGTGAAGTAATAATAAACTCGAGGTCAGGACTGCTCAAATCATGGCACCTCTGCTCTGGTTGATATGTGCACCAATACAGGGCAGATAGCCTGAACCGGCTTAACCCAGGGATTAAACTAAGACACTGCTGGCGAGATTCTTCGTCTGCCGCGCGTGGGATGAAACTCCTCCAGGCCAGTGAGGAAAATGTGAATAGGGTTGCCGAGCGGCGCCGCTGTGAAAAGGTGATGGAAAGGATAAAGTGAAGATTAATTGGTCTGTCCAGTAGTCTCGCCACGAGAGCTACTCATAGAACGGCACCTCTGCTATAGAGGCCGGCCACGTCCGATATACACTCATACTGGTGAAATATGCCTAATCCGGCTTAACCCAAGGGTGAAACTTGGGTAACACATAATCTAGATAAGTTCATAACAGTCTTTAATATTTGAATATCTCATCCCTTCATATATCGGTCACGTGATGAGAAGAAACAGTCAGAGAATCCCAGAACAAGCTATCAAGTGGAATACAACTGGCCGAAGAAAAAGAAGTTGACCACGTGAAACTCTAAAGAGGACATCGTTAAGAGATACCATATTAGTCGCCATAAAGGTTGATGAGGTTGAAAAGCTCGCTGAAAACAGGAAAACTTGGCGAACTAACATGCGAGCTCTATGTGACGTTTAACGGCACGGGAAGGATGTAAGATGTAAGATCACATTCCTTAGATGTTCACCACCTCGAAGAGAACATTCTTTGACTCTGTTTATCATTCCCATCATAGCGCGCTGCAGCACATCAGCTGGAAATAGCCCTTTTGATACTTTGTTTGAGTTCCAGAGTTGTACAAGGCGCCATTATGAAACACCCATGAACGAACATTGTTATGAACTCTCATATCTTTGATATGTAGTACACACATTCTATATTAAATGTTTGTATTTCTGTCCTAGATAGATATGTTTAAAACATATCCCATCATTATGAAATACTCTGTATTTTCTATCGCGTAGAAGTGAAGGTAAAGGCAGAATTCCCTTTTCCATGCCGTTAAGGCATACTGGGGAATGCGGTGTTAGGCTGGTATTTTCCATGACATGAATGTCTGATGTGGTCAGTATCACTCCCGGCTGCTTTACCTTCCCAGTTTTCTCTGGTACCCATTTTTAGAGGCTGGGTGAACCCCGGGGCCTTTCTAGTCTGTACCAGAAAAAAGTCCCACTACTGGGACTGAACCCGGTACCACCGGAATAGGAAACCGAGGGCTAACCAGGCCGCAGTGAGGGTATGCTGATAAAATTTTAAGTCGAAGAAATTTAATGTGATTTCTGTGTTGTAATCAGCAAGGATTTTTTAAAATGCTGATGGAAGAAATGTCAGCAAAGTGGGCAGCCAAAAGGTAAGAAGAAAACGATAAATGTCCTCATTATGACAAAAGACGACAGAACCAGGAAAAGAAAGACGTCATTATTTTTCACGAAACTTCTGAAACGTCATCCATGTATATACCAACAGCCATTTTACAACCTTGTTTTTTTTTTGTTAGATGACAATTGTAATTATTTTTCTGATATTGACACCGGAAAGATAAGTACTTAACCTAATATCAGATGTAAACAAGAGCGGGGAATGAAACTGGGTCACCCAAATCGATCTGTTTTTCTGATGCACATTTTTGTTCAGTCTGTAATAAATGTAAAAAAAATAGCAAAAATAAGAAAGCGCGTTCTACGTGATTGTATGGTGTACGGAATTCCCATTGTTACTCAAGATGGAGACATGCCCTTTCAAAGTTATCGGAGATAAGGCGCAACAGGGATTGTAGAAAAGGAAAGGTGAACAGAGATTTGTACTGTTAAGTAAATCAGAGTGGGGGTGGGGGAATAGCGTTTTATACTCGACCTTGCTTCTTCTTCTTCTTCACTGTTAATTTTTGGTTTCCGGCTCAGTTTATTTGTTTACATCTGCAGACACTTGCATGGTTGTACAAATTTAAGCTGTCTCCGTACTTATCTAAGCTTTTAATTATGTTTCGAATGTAAAACTATAATCGCGCAAGTAAGAATATGTTTCTGAAAATAAGACTATGCTTATTAAAGTAAGATTATTTTTCTGAAATTAAGAATATATTTCCGGAAAGAAGAAGATACCACGGATTCTTAATAAAAAATAATGACAGATAATGAATCTAAAATGTTGTATAAAAGCTTACTAATTCAAGGAAAATAAGAATAAGACATGTTTTAAAAATATATAACGAAGAGGTTTTTTTCATTCAGAAATAGTCTTACTTTCAGAAACATAATGTTATGTCTAGAAACATTCTTACTTTCAGAAACATAATGTTATGTCCAGAAACAGTCTTACTTTCAGAAACATAATGTTATGTCCAGAAACAGTCTTACTTTCAGAAACATAATGTTATGTCCAGAAACAGTCTTACTTTCAGAAACATAAATCTTACTTTCATAAACTTCTTCTCTCTCCCTCCCTCCCTCTCTTCCTTTCCTCCCTCCCCCATTCTTTCCTCCTCTTTCTCCTACTCTTCTTCTTCTACCTTCTTCTTCTTTTTTCTTTCTCTTTCTTCATCTTCTTTCTTTCTTTCTTTCTTTTTCTTTCTTTCATTCATTCATTTCTTTCTTTCTTTCTTTTTCTTCATGTTGTGCTGGAGTTTGTTAATATGTGATCAGAATTAAGTAAAGTTTGATTCAGGCTCTAGAAGTTCGCCATAATCTTTGTATTTCTGCTCTAGATTTGTGTGCATAGGTCTTGGTGCAATATGGAGTACGTTGTCTAGTGCAGGCATGTCAAACACGCAGCCCGCGGGCCGCATGCGGCCCTTTGCAAGCACACCTGAAGCCTGCACAAAGGATACATAAGCTGGCCTAAATTTCGTTTCAGTTTTTTTAACCGGTTATTTTCTTTTTAATTTTAATTTTTTTTATTTTTCAGATTCCAGATATTTAAAATGGCTAGTGCTCCTCCAGCTAAGAGAAAAAGGAAACTGAACCAAGACGGGCGAGTGTTTAAAGAAAAATGGGGATTACATTACTTTTGCACACGGTGAATGGAAAGATACATTGTTTAATTTGCAACAGCAGCATTGCCACGCCAAAAGAGTACAATTTGAAAAGACATTATGAAACGAACCATCGATCTTACGATAAATATGAAGGCCCAATGCGTGTCTCAAGACTCAAGGAATTGAAGGCTAACTTGAGACAGCAACAGACCTGTTTTACGCAAATTGAGAAAGGGAATGTGGCTTCCGTTACTGCAAGCTATGAACTCACCAGAATGATTGCCATGAGTGGGAAGACTTACAGTGAAGGGGATTTCGTAAAGCAATGCATTGTAAAAACGGCTCAGATTATGTGTCCAGAAAAAGCACACTTATTCAGAGATACGAGAAACACTGTTGCTGAACGGATTGACATTGTTTGACGCAGATGACACAAAGCACCTGGCGCTTGAGAAACGCTGCATTCAAAATTATGAGAAGCTGGAGCCACACGGGTTAAATTTGCTGTTCAGCTACACCTAACATTCTCTTTAGTCATCATAGTACCTGTCCACTAAGTTCTACCCCCTTCTTACTTGTCAAACCTCCTCACAGCATCACTTTGCAACCCCTCTTCTTTAATCATCTATTTCACCTTCTCCTGGCTAGGTCAACATTGTATCACTCTCTCTCCCCTCCACGGTTCCCCATCCACCACCCCCAATTATAACCCACCGACCACATATCACAGGTCTCCATTTAAACAGTCTCCACGTTCTAATAAATCCATTCCTGACACACACACCACACGACAAACCACATCTTACAATTTACGGCTAACTATTCTATTTAATTTTTTTAAATTTTAAAGTAGTATTCATGTGAATCTATACTTTATCTCCTCTCTCTATTTCTTCGTCATGTATATTTTTGTATGATTAAGGCTCATGCCGAGACGTCACAACTTTGTAGTTGTTAAGTAATAAAGCTGTTCCTCTTTTTTCCTAGTTTATACATGCCAATACTGAGTCTGTACTTAGTTTTGCTAAGCATGACAGTTACCTGGAATTGTTGTCAAAAGAATTTCAGGAAAGATTTCGTGATTTCTCATCTTCTGAACACCACTTTGCATTATTCTCTATTAAACTTTAGAAAATTTGCCACAAGGATTATGGCAATGTTCAGTTCTACCTATGTGTGTGAACAGTTATTTTCCTTCATGAAATAAAACAAAAACTTCTCAGAGAACAAGGCTGATTGATCAACACTTGTCATCTCTGATCAAAGTCGGAAGTGCACAGACATTTCAGCCAGACATAGCAAAAATTCTCATTAAAAAGAAGTGTCAAGCCTCAGGACAAAACACCAAAAATATTCGTAGATAAATGTTCACTTTGAACTGTTGTCATTTTTGTACAATGTATTTGTTGCTGTTGCATACAAGTCTGTATTGCCGTTTAAAATTTCATTTTTTCCCTCTTGTTAAACTACTTCATTACTTTGCATTCGTGCGTGTGGCTACCCGATAAACCATTTATATGCACATTGTATAGTAAGTTTAAGTAATAAAAATATTTTGCAATAATTTGTATTAAATGACTTCAATTAGTTGTCGTGTGTGGCCCTCATGACAATAAATGTAACTCATGTGGCCCTCGGGGGACCCTCAGTTTGACATGCCTGGTCTGGTGTATTTCTCTCTTCTTGGTCTATAATGAACGCTATTGGAAGAGTTCTATACAAGAAGGATGAAGCTGACTCCTATAAAAAAAAAGAAAAGAGCTTTGTAAAAATATTATCTATGTTGAATCTGATGAATGTTTGCATTTTGTGATACCGAAAAATACACTCCAAATAGATGTTGACGTAGATATTCATGCAACAGCCTGCCAAGAAAAAAAAAACTCAACAATAGGTAACTTGAATAGCTTCAGAAGACTCTCTCTCTCTCTTTCTTTTTGTCTGTGCGTGTGTGTGTGTTTAGTATTGTGAGATTGGTTTGCTGATGACAGAATGCTTTAATATAGATTCCCCCCACCCCCTACTAGGTCTCTCAGGATTGCAGGAGTCACTGCGTTGTGAGTTATCTTTTCTTGCTGATGTTTCATTACCGAGTGGTCTCTCACGTAGCATTCAGGCGAATGGCCCTCCTGGTGTGCATGCTGATACCGAATTATTGCTACAGTTTCTGTGGCCTATCATTTTTAAATTGGAAACGACAAAATAAAACTGCTTGGGGAATATGAAAGTGTAACTCAGAAAGTTTTAATTTCTGTTGAATCAATACTGCAGACTGCTAAAGAACTTCAATATGCGCGTCTTTTGGGTTACTAAGGTTACCAAGCAGTCTTCATTTTCTATCCAAGTGTTCTCCAGGAGTTACAGTGTAACTTTCTCTATCATAGCAACAATTTTGAGTTTCAGCTCATTGAGGGAGGTCGCAAGAGTCTTGTAGTCTTATCAAAACCTGCACAGTCTGCACCTTGTAGACATGGACGTGAAGGCGGTTATGAACAACTCTCCAAACAGTCATATGTGGTATGCCTAACTGCAAAGAAGCTCGTCTACTTGATTTTTATGGGCTTTTATAAAACGCTTCTTGGATTTAATCAACATTTTCCTGCGAAATGCTCGATCTTTTCGCTTCTTTTCAGTGCGGTAGGATACCAGTCTCTTTGACCACTACTTTGATCTTTTCCATACTAAGTCCTGTAATGACTTTGGGTTTTGATAACGGACTTTTGTTTCGGGAAAAAAACAAATTAACGGGCATCGAGGTATGTCGTAATATTTTCTTCCAGAGGTAACTACGGCGATATAGCGTTGCCAAATAAAAGTTTCTGAGTTATATATTTCGTAAGCAGTTTTAATTTGTCGTTTCCAGTTTGACAATTATAGGCACCGGAAACCTTGCTGTAGTTACAAAGTTGCTCTGTTATTTTCTTGCGACCTTTCTTCTTCTGTGACTTAGTGCTTTGCCTTGCTGACTTAGTGTTTTGCCTCAGTGACTTTGTGTTTTGCCTCCTTAACTTTGTGTTTTGTCTCTGTAACTTTGTGTTTTGACTCTGTAACTTTGTGTTTTGTCTCCTTAACTTTGTATTTTGTCTCTGTAACTTTGTGTTTTGTCTCTTTAACTTTGTGTTTTCATTCTGTGACTCCGTAATTTGTTTACATTTTTCTGGATGTCTCGGACACTTCTTTGTTGTTAAACTTCACAAGGAAAGGACCTCGGAAAATCTCGTCATCAACAGTATAAGAAG
This sequence comes from Achatina immaculata, assembly GCA_009760885.1. Lineage (NCBI taxonomy): Eukaryota > Metazoa > Mollusca > Gastropoda > Stylommatophora > Achatinidae > Lissachatina > Lissachatina immaculata. The sequence continues at coordinate 23,872,594 of CM019714.1, forward strand.
TGTCTTCCTATGATGTGCTGGTGGCGTCTTTCTATGTTTGCTAGTTTATGTTTCTAGACATAAAAATGTTCATCTTTTTCTCTCTCTTTCTCTCTCTCTCTCTCCTCTTTCAGTCTCTCATACACGTACAGACAAACACAGACACACATAAAGCTTCTTGTGGGCGCTAGTGTTGGTATAATCGATCACGCCAGTTTAAATAAAAAGCAGGCAATAGAAGCTCATGTTACAGAAAACAAGAAAAGAAACATAGAAAACACACTCTTCAAGCAAGTGCTCAGACACGGAAAACTATGGAACACACCCTTCAAAACTGCACCAACTATGAAACACTGAGACTGGCACTTTGAAACTACAAAAGGACCTAAGCTCTACGGGAACAAGCAATAAATATATATATCTCTCTCTCACTCTCTCTCTGTCTCTGAACCTTAAGTGCCCAGGGCTCATGGGGCTTCCGCAAGAGTTTTCCACAAATGCCTGTCCTTCGCCTTTTTTTCTGCTCTTGCCCAGGTGAGTCCTCTATTGCTCAACATCCTTTCTGTTGTTCTTCTCCATGTCTCTTTTAGTCTACCCTTACTTCTGTTCCCCTGTGGTGTCCATCTTAGTGCTGTTTTTGGTAGTGAGTTGTCAGTCATTCGGAGCATATGTCCCAACCATCGCCAGCGTCTTTCCTCAATAATTGTTGTCAGTGGCTCCATCTGTATTTCTGTCAATAAGATGTTATTTCTTATGGTGTTTGGCCAAAATATTTGTCTAATTCTTCGTAAACATTTAGTCTGGAAAGAATTAAACTTGTTTTTTTTTATAGTTTTGGTGATTTTCCAGCATTCACTTCCATAGAGTAGTACACTTAGAACATTACTCTTAAATATCCTGATTTTCGTATTTATGCTTAGTTTTTTTGATTTCCATATAGTCTGCAGCATTGCAAAAGCCTGGTTTGCTCCAGCAAGTCTGCTGTTGATGTCCTCTGTGCTGTCTCCATTTTCTACTACTCTGCTGCCAAGGTATACAAATTCGTTGACCTCCTCCACTAACTTGCTATCTACTCTGAGTACATTTCTGTTGTTCACATTTTGCTTCATTAACTTTATCTTTCCTACGTTGATCTTTAGTCCTATGTTGTTTGCATTCTGAGTTAGCTTGTTTATTTTATCTTGCATATCTTTGTGACTACTTGATAATAGGCAAATGCCGTCCGCAAAATCAAGGTCCTCCAGCATTGTGTCAAGGGTCCATTGTAATTCTCTGCGAATAAATAAATAATAAGTAAATAAATACGTAAATCGAGAGACAAAACAGCAAATATAGGCAGGAAATGGTGTATAAAGGAGGAAAAAACGAACAAGCATCGTTAACGAAACAATTAAAAAGACAAGAATTCTAACAGCAACAGATGTTCTCTGATTGATTACACTTATAGAACGTATATTTCTCAGTTCTATAATTTCTACATGCCACGTTCAGGCTAGTAAAAATAGATAATATAACTCTGACGAACATGTACAGCACAAACATTAACGCAGGTGATAATCCGTCACAAGTTGATAAGAACAAAGACGACGTCGTGGACATCTCAAGGTTAAAAAAACAAAACAAAACAAATAAAGAACTAAAACTGGTGGGTAATTTCTAACATCTGTTGGTTTGGTGATGCATTAATGATGTTTGCCCTTTTTAATATTGTTAATACTACTTGGGAGAGGTTATTTTGGTAACAGTGAATAAGAACAGGGACAGTTTGTCTTTCTAAAGCACAATGAATGTAACTAGGGAGAGTTTATCTTGGTAAAGCACAGTGAATGTCACTAGGGAGAGTTTATCTTGGTAAAGCACAGCGAATATCACTTATATTCTTCCGGTGCCGTTAAACGTCACATAGGGTTCGCAAAGTAGTTCGTCGATTATTCCTGCCTTCGGCGAGTCTTTCAACCTCATCAAGGGATTTTATGCCTGTTAATAGCTTGTTTTGGGATTCTCTGATCATTTCTTCTCATCAAATGACCAATATATGTCCATATCCTTTTCCTGATCACCCATGAGACTGGTTGTTGTTCAGTCATCTGTCTTATCTCTGCATTGTTCTTGAATTCGTTCCACTTGATGCCGAGTATTTTCCTTATACATTTGTTTTCAAAAGAGTCTAATTTCCTGTCGATTTGTTTTCCAGCTTTCGCATGTATAAATGAGGGTGGATATTACATTTGAATTGAATAGTCTTAACTTGGTTTATGTGCTTATAACTTTTGAATTCCATATGTTCTCAAGATTCTTGAAGATTGATGCTGCTTTTGAAATTCGGATCCTAACTTCCTTTCTAGTGTCACCATCCTGGTCTATGTAGCTGCCAAAGTATGCAAATTGATTGACTTCTTCAATATCTGTCCCTTCTATGTGTATTTTTCCTTTTTGATTGAGGGGAATTTTCATTATTTTTGTTTTGTCCTTGTTAATTTCAAGTCCTATTTTGCTAGCCAATGAAGACAAGCTATCTGTTTTTTCTTGCATGGAATTCACATTGTTACTGATAAGAGTTATGTCATCAGCAAAATCAAGATCTTCTAGTTGGGTCCCATGTACCCAATCAATACCTGTGTTACCTGTGCAGCATTTTTTTCATTATGAAGTCTATTGTAATTCCAAAAAGTAAAGGAGACAGTATACATCCTTGTTTCACACCTGTTTCAATCTGGAACCATTCACTCATCCCTTCTGTCTTGACTGCATAAACATATCCATTGTAGAAGTCCTTAATGATGTTGACAATTTTATGGTATTCCATATAGACTTAAAATTCTCCATAATGAATCTCTTGCAGATAATGTCACTAGGGAGAGTTTATCTTGGTAAAGCACAGTGAATGTCACTAGGGAGAGTTTATCTTGGTAAAGCACAGTGAATGTAACTAGGGAGAGTTTATCTTTGTAAAGCACAGTGAATGTAACTAGGGAGAGTTTATCTTGGTAAAGCACAGTGAATGTCATTAGGGAGAGTTTATCGTGATAAATCACAGTGAATGTCACTAGGGAGAGTTTATCTTGATAAACCACAGTGATTGTCAATAGGGAGAGTTTATCCTGGTAAAACACAGTGAATGTCACTAGGAAGAGTTTATCGTGATAAATCACAGTGAATGTCACTAGGGAGAGTTTATCTTGGTAAAGCACAGTGAATGTCACTAGGAAGAGTTTATCGTGATAAATCACAGTGAATGTCACTAGGAAGAGTTTATCGTGATAAATCACAGTGAATGTCACTAGGGAGAGTTTATCGTGATAAATCACAGTGAATGTCACTAGGAAGAGTTTATCGTGATAAATCACAGTGAATGTCACTAGGAAGAGTTTATCGTGATAAATCACAGTGAATGTCACTAGGGAGAGTTTATCTTGGTAAAGCACAGTGAATGTCACTAGGAAGAGTTTATCGTGATAAATCACAGTGAATGTCACTAGGGAGAGTTTATCATGGTAATTGCCGAGCCTATTTAATATCAAAAGTTACATGAGGAAGAAGACAAGACAAAACACGACACGACACGACAAGAGATGAAGTGAATGTTTGTCGTTGTAAGCTACAGTGGATGTGATTAGAGAGAGAGAGTGTGGGAGGAAAATGGTCGAGTGCAACGAGCAAGTTTTTGTTGAATAAAGTGTGAAGTTTCTGGATAGTTTGTTGCGTTGCAAGACAGATTATTCAAGCTATGACCTGCATCTGTGTTCGGTTTATGTGATTAAGTTTTGTATGTGTTAGTCGCCAAATGTTATGTATGTAAGTTATAGTCATGCTACGGATATTCTGTGAGCTTTATATATATATAAAAACAACTAAGAAACACATAAATGCTTTTGAATGAAAATGTTACAGAAGAGTTCTTTAAACATCATGGACATTATATTATATCCATAATAAAAGAACTTAATATTGAAGAAGGCTAGCTAGTAAAAAGGATTACACAGAGAAAACTTAAATATTTTGGACACATTAAACGTAATGATAATCTAGAGAAGACCGTCTTGGAAGGGTATATAATGGAGAAACGAAAGAGAGGGAGGCCAAGGCGAAGATGGCTGCAAGACATCGTTGATAATCTGCAAATGGATGCATAAGCAGCAGGCCATCTTGCTCACAACCGAGAGGCCTACAGGAGTGCTGTTACGGAGGCAAAGTTCCGCAAAGGACATGCAAAATGAATGAATGAGTGAATGAATTACAATGACAGTGAAAATTGTTTGAGAGCGAACATGGCTCATTCATAGTTATATTTATCTTGTGATGGCTTTGTTATCAGTATATACCAATTAAGAGGAAGTGTTGCAGGGGTAAATTGCTGTTATGTCGTGACTACATTGAGTACACTTAGATTGAATTACAGCTTATGTCACGAGTACAGTGCAAGCAGCTTGTCTATCATTTCATGCTATATAAATATGTATTCTTGCACTTCAAGTTGAAGAATCAAATACTAGAGAGAGAGTGAGTCAAAATTATGTTCCCTTGAATATATACATGCTATAAAATGTTGACCCCCGTGTGGTACCCGGGATCTGCAAAGAATAGGACCACTGTACCCTACCACGCATGATCGTAAAAAGCGACTAAGGAGGGTTCGGAATAGGGCCAGCAACTTTATCTGGTAAAAAAACTCTCAGACTGCTACAGAAACAGAAGCAAGGGAAACAACAAATGCAGGTGGAAGGAGAAATGCTTATCAGGAAACTGAGCCCATGAAGGTTGTGGATGAAAGCTAGCCACTGGAAGTCCCCAACCCGACTGCATACCTCCTGAACCTAAACACAAGATGCAAATAGGCAGCTGGAACGTAAGAACTCTTAACCAGACTGGAAAACTAGCACAAACCATCAAGGAAATGCACAGATATAAAACTAGATAAAAGGGATGGCGACTGCAGTAAAACTGGTTAATATATCTAAGGTAGATAGAGGTGTATGGTGCAGTTTTACAAAGTGAGGGAGGAAGTGAGCAAGGTGAGAAAAAAACGAATATAAAGTATGAGAATGTATAAATGAAAAACATACAACATCCGATATTTCGGCGTGAGCCTTATTCGAGGATACATGCAAAAACAAAATACAAACATATATAACTTATCTGAAGCGTCTTGCTCTCAGCAAAGCTTAATTGTGTGTGGAAGAAGGAGGAGGAAGAAAAAAAAAACGTTGCCTACAGACAAAAGATTCCCGATATAGCCAATCATAGCGAAGAAGCGGAGAGAGAGGAAGGCAATAGAAACATGATAGCCGCTAGAGGTGTCGGGTGGGGCGGGGGGGGGGGGGTGGTGGGGGGGAAGGGGAGAGAAAAGAGGACGCGAGAGATAATGAATGAAGAACTTAAACACCTACAGGGATGAAATGTAAAACTGGTGAATGGGACAAGACCAATATGTTGGCAGAGAAGGAAATAGGATGGTGGTAGGGAGGGGTAGCATAGAGAAAGAAATCAGAGTATAAAAAAGGCCAGTGGAAAAAGAAAGAAGTTACAGAAAGCTGAAGACATTGTTAATTCCAGCTGGGTGGAGACAGCCAGTCTGGAAAATAAGGCGCTGTTCTAAGACCCTCCGAGATCGTACATCTGCGGAACAAGAGCGGATCGCACTAACCGAAATGTCCTGTTTGCCCCTGTGGTTACCAAGGCAAAAATGTTTAGCCACAGGTGTCCAGGCCCTCTTAGAAATATCATTGAGATGCTGGCGAAATCGATCTCCTAACCGTAAGCCAGTTTCCCCTATGTACTTCAAACCGCAACGTTTGCACATGATAACATAAATGACATTTCGTGAAGTGCAGGTGAAGCCCTCCTGTACCGACAACGTGGATTTAGGGAAAGAGATCTGGCTGGCCTCGACAACAAACGGACAAGTGTTGCATCTACGGCGTCCACAACGTCTGGTACCATAAAAAGTGTCATCTGTCTTAAGATGACTACGAATTAAAAGGTCCCTGAGGTTTTTGTCACGTCTGTAAGCCACCAATGGGGGTTCCCCAAAAAGTTCACGTGTCTCAGGCTCGGTCTGGAGGAGGTGGAGATGGCGAAACAGTATGTTTTTAACTGCCAAGCTATGAGGGTGGTACGTGAGTACTAGTTTCACCCTGTCCGAGCAACAGTGCGGTTTAGGGGTGAGGGCTTGTTGCCGCGATATGTGGCTAATGCGGATCAAAGACGACGAGAGAACGTGGTCTGGATAGCCGCGTTGACGGAAGAAATCTAGTAATTTGTGGCCTTGATCCTGGAAATCCAAATCCTCCTTACACAAACGTCGCAACCTAAGAAGCTGGGAAAAAGGAATAGAGTCCTTACACGATCTGGGATGGGAGGAAGAGTACAGGAGGTAGCTGTGAGAGTCTGTAGGTTTATAGTAGATAGAAGTAGTAAGCCCGGAGGGGCCGATAGTGACGGCAATGTCAAGAAAGTTAGCGGAAGTAGCAGAGATATGGGAGGTGAGCAGTTTTGTTAAAGAATACAATCCTGTCATTTCTTTCACCTCCCATATCTCTGCTACTTCCGCTAACTTTCTTGACATTGCCGTCACTATCGGCCCCTCCGGGCTTATTACTTCTATCTACTATAAACCTACAGACTCTCACAGCTACCTCCTGTACTCTTCCTCCCATCCCAGATCGTGTAAGGACTCTATTCCTTTTTCCCAGCTTCTTAGGTTGCGACGTTTGTGTAAGGAGGATTTGGATTTCCAGGATCAAGGCCACAAATTACTAGATTTCTTCCGTCAACGCGGCTATCCAGACCACGTTCTCTCGTCGTCTTTGATCCGCATTAGCCACATATCGCGGCAACAAGCCCTCACCCCTAAACCGCACTGTTGCTCGGACAGGGTGAAACTAGTACTCACGTACCACCCTCATAGCTTGGCAGTTAAAAACATACTGTTTCGCCATCTCCACCTCCTCCAGACCGAGCCTGAGACACGTGAACTTTTTGGGGAACCCCCATTGGTGGCTTACAGACGTGACAAAAACCTCAGGGACCTTTTAATTCGTAGTCATCTTAAGACAGATGACACTTTTTATGGTACCAGACGTTGTGGACGCCGTAGATGCAACACTTGTCCGTTTGTTGTCGAGGCCAGCCAGATCTCTTTCCCTAAATCCACGTTGTCGGTACAGGAGGGCTTCACCTGCACTTCACGAAATGTCATTTATGTTATCATGTGCAAACGTTGCGGTTTGAAGTACATAGGGGAAACTGGCTTACGGTTAGGAGATCGATTTCGCCAGCATCTCAATGATATTTCTAAGAGGGCCTGGACACCTGTGGCTAAACATTTTTGCCTTGGTAACCACAGGGGCAAACAGGACATTTCGGTTAGTGCGATCCGCTCTTGTTCCGCAGATGTACGATCTCGGAGGGTCTTAGAACAGCGCCTTATTTTCCAGACTGGCTGTCTCCACCCAGCTGGAATTAACAATGTCTTCAGCTTTCTGTAACTTCTTTCTTTTTCCACTGGCCTTTTTTATACTCTAATTTCTTTCTCTATGCTACCCCTCCCTACCACCATCCTATTTCCTTCTCTGCCAACATATTGGTCTTGTCCCATTCACCAGTTTTACATTTCCTCCCTGTAGGTGTTTAAGTTCTTCATTCATTATCTCTCGCGTCCTCTTTTCTCTCCCCTTCCCCCCCACCACCCCCCCGCCCCACCCGACACCTCTAGCGGCTATCATGTTTCTATTGCCTTCCTCTCTCTCCGCTTCTTCGCTATGATTGGCTATATCGGGAATCTTTTGTCTGTAGGCAACGTTTTTTTTTTCTTCCTCCTCCTTCTTCCACACACAATTAAGCTTTGCTGAGAGCAAGACGCTTCAGATAAGTTATATATGTTTGTATTTTGTTTTTGCATGTATCCTCGAATAAGGCTCACGCCGAAATATCGGATGTTGTATGTTTTTCATTTATACATTCTCATACTTTATATTCGTTTTTTTCTCACCTTGCTCACTTCCTCCCTCACTTTGTAAAACTGCACCATACACCTCTATCTACCTTAGATATAAAACTAGACATACTAGGAATACAAGAAGCAAGATGGACAGGCAGAAGGAAATTAACAACACAGCACACAGAAGATACAATAATATGGTCAGGTAAAGAAGATCATCATGAAGGAGGAGTAGCATTAATTATAACAAAAGAAGCATCAAGAGCGTTGCTATAAATGAGAGATTAAACTCAAGATTCACGAAGCTATCTGTTATAGTGTGTTATGCACCAACAGAAGCAGCTGAAGAGGAATTAAAAGAAGATTTTTATAACAGCCTCCAAGCCACAGTAAAAATAATACCCAAGCAAGATATGCTACTCATCTTGGGCGACTTCAGTGCAAAAGTAGGTGAGGGAAATGAAGATAGAAGAAGAATCATGGGAAGAGAAGGAATCAAAGAAATAAATGAAAATGGAGAAAAACTGCAGTTTCTGTGAAGAAAACATGGTGACTGTCGGGGGGAAAATTTTCCAACATAAAAACATCCTTAAAGTGACTTGGAGGTCACCAGATAAAACCACAGAAAACCAAATCGATCACATACTAATAAACAACAAGTGGAAACGGTCACTACAAGATGTGCGAGCAAAGAAAGTAGCAGGTCTAGGAAGTGATCACAAACTTCTGGTAGCAAAAATAAAACTAAAATTAAGGAGAGCCAAAATCGGAGAACACAGAAAGACATGTTTTGATACAACAAAACTGAAAGACCAGCAAACAAGGAATGAATTCTCAACAGTACTTAAGAACCGCTTCAGTGTCCTACAAGACGAAGCAGAAATGTCCATACTAGAGTTCAATAAAACACTACAGGAAACAGCAAAAGAGGTGTTGGGATATCGGAAATGGAGAAAAGAGGAATGGATAAGCAAGACCACATGGGATAAGATAGAGCAAAGAAAGAAAATCAAGAAAAAATTACTGAGCACCAAATCATAAAGGCTAAAAGAACACGTTTTAAGTAATTATGCACAAAAAGACAAAGAAGTGAAGGAATCATGCCGTCAAGATAAACGTCAATACTATGACAACTTAGCAGAAGCAGCAGAGAAAGTAGCATACGCAAATGACATGAAAACCATATACAAAATCACAAAGCAGATGACAGGTAACTTCAGCACAAGATGTGAGAGTGCAGTAAGGACACATAAGGGACAACTGGTCAGTGGAGAAAGAGAAAAAATTGAAAGATGGAGGGAACACTTTAACACCCTACTAAACAGAACACAAGCAGTACAAACAATAGACATACCTGAAGCAAAAACGGAACTAAACATCAATACAGGACCAATAACAATAAGTGAAGTAAAGGAGGCAATAAAGAAGCTAAAATTAGACAGCAACAACTCTGCCGGATACTACAACAAATCTGGGATCTAGAAAAAGGTCCAGAGAAGTGGAAAACTAGCCTTATAGTAAAACTACCAAAGAAGGGTGACCTCAGAGATTGCGGGAACTGGAGAGGCATTACCCTACTGCCACTCACCTCACCAGTAAAGTATTTTGCAGAATAATCATCAACAGAATTGTACCAGCATTTGAGGGAAAACATCGGAAAGAGCATGCAGGATTTAGAAAAGGAAGATCATGCATAGACCACATATTTGTATTCAGACAAATATTAGAGCCGGTAAATGAGTGGCATAGCACAACATATGCATTGTTTATAGATTTTGAGAAAGATTTTGACAGTGTCAACAGAGTGAACTGTGGAAAATCCTAAGATGGCATGGCCTCCCCCATAAGATGGTGAATGTAATCAAAGCTATACCCTTGTATAGATTCGGTGTAAAGTGATCTGTGGAGAACATACCTCCAGCAGCTTTAGGGTACAAACAGGAGTGAAGCAGGGATGTGTACTATTACCAACATTATTTATCTTGGCAGTAGACTGGTTAATGAAGGAGGCAACATCAGACAAACGCAGAGGATTACACTGGACCCCTGACACTGTGCTGGAGGACCTTTACTTTGCAGACGGCATTTGTCTACTATCAAGCAGCCGCAAAGATATGCAAGATAAAATAAAAACTCAGAATGCAAACAACATAGGATTAAAGATCAACGTAGGAAAGACAAAGCTAATGAAGCAAAATGTGTACAAAAGAAATGTACTCAGATTAGATAGCAAGTTAGTGGAGAAGGTCAACAAATTTGTATATCTTGGCAGTAGAGTAGTAGAAAATGGAGACAGCACAGAGGACATCAACAGCAGACTTACTAGAGCAAACCAGGAATTTGGAATGCTGCAGACTATATGGAAAGTTTTAAAAAACTAAAGGAATGCTGCAGACTATATGGAAAGTTTTAAAAAACTAAGTACAAATACGAAAATCAGGATATTTAAGAGTAATGTTCTAAGTGTATTACTCTATGGAAGTTAATGCTGGAAAATCACCAAAACCATAGAAATCAAGTTGAATTCTTTCCAGATTAAATGTTTACGAAGAATTAGAAAAATATTTTAGCCAAATACCATCTTGTTGGCAGAAATGCACGTGAAGCCACTGACAGCAATTATTGAGGAAAGACGCTGGCGATGGTTGGGACATGTGCTTCGAATGACTGATAAATCACTACCAAAAATGGCACTAAGATGGACACCACAGGGGAACAGAAGTAAAGGGTAGACCAAAAGAGACATGGAGAAGAACAACAGAGAGGATGTTGAGCAATAGAGGGCTCACTTGGGCAAGAGCGGAAAAAAGGCGAAGGACAGGCATTTGTGGAAAACCCTTGCGGAAGCCCCATGTGTCCTGGGCACTTAAGGTTCAGAGAAAAAGAGAGTGAGAGAGAGAGAGAGGGAGAGAGATAAAATGTTGACTGTTGGTGTTGAGGCCTACGATATGGGCCAGAGATGTATGTTTTGTATGGTTAAATATTGTTAGTGTATTTTATACAAGTGTATTGTACAGATAAAGGCCTGGCATGATTCGGGTCAGAAACTGATGCATGTTACAATTGTAGTAATCTATCATTTGTATCGCTTTCATTATTTCATGCCTCATTTATGTTACCGTGTACATCTGTATCAGTCACCTCTCATTTATTCATTGTGCACACCATCATTATCCTGGCTCATTGTTGTAAGTAATGTTTTCGTTGCATGTAAGGTTTTGGTCCCTTATTTGTGTTGTGTCTGATCAGTGTAATTAAATACCGCCAAGACCTTAACACAGGAGTTGCTTGCTGCTGGTGTTTCTGTTGAGTTGGTGGTGCAAGAAAAGTGAGAGAATCGTATATGTCTTTATACTGACTTAAGTTCAGTTACAATCCAGAGAAAGAAAGGCCTGGGAGATTCGTAACACTAAAATTTAACTGTTCAGTACAATTGTACTTTTAAGAAAAATTGATCAAGATTCTTTCTATGACGACTTTGTTGTAGTCGCAACTTTCACAAAATTCGCTGCACCAGCCGACAGGGTTTACAAGAGTTTATTTGATATGTGCAGTGAACGATACTAGAGATGGTTTATCTTTGTAACTACAGTGAAAATCACTAGGGAGAGTTTATCATGGTAACTACAGTGGATGTTATTATGTAAAGTTTATTAATACAGTGAATGTAACTATGGAGAATTTATAAATACTGTGATTTACTATGAAGAGTTTATCTTTAATAATAGAGTGAATGTTACTATGGAGAGTTTATTAATAGAGTGAATGTTACTACTTACAGTTTATACCCAACCTAACTTGGACCAAAACTGGACAAAAGACTTACCTGGAAGCCAAATCTCTGTGACACTGAAACAAAAGCAAGCAAGAAGCTGTCCATTAAAAACAAAACAAAACAAACAAAAACAACTAGGGGACACAAACTGGAGGGCAAACAACAATTTTCTCAAACATGTCTGTACTGGCATAGTTAGACCAACACTGGAGTATAGAATCGTGGCATTGGCCACAGCATCAAAAACCAACACAGATCGCTTAACAAAAGTGCAAAGTGCAGGTCTCACACTGATCACTGGAGGATTAAAAACTACCACAACTCCAAAAAATGGAGGCCTTCTCCAGTATCTCCTCCCTAGCTGTTAGACGGGACGAAAAAAGCTGCTTCACATGTTCAAACATTCCCTGCACTAAAAACAAACAAACAAACAAACAAAAAACAACAAAAAGAGGCCGCCTCCTGCTCAAATCCCGCAAACCTCGTTGCTCTCCACCTGCCCTGAAGATGTAGATCCCCTACCTGTCTTTGTAGATGCAGACCGCTACCAGCTTTACGTCCACAACTATCAGGACTAAGAGCGAAAAACCAAAACACAGCTCACGAGATGAAATCCCTGGCCTTGGAAATGATAGAGTGCAAATACGATCCTACAGAATGGTGTCATGTCTTCACGGACGGACTCACAGATGGGGCCACCAGAAATGAAGGGCCTGGCATCTTCATTGGACTCCCAGATAGAACAACGAGTAAACAAGCACAGCCAACAGAAAGATGTTCATGAAACTACAGATCAGAAACAACAGCACTTAAACAAGCCCTGAAAAAATCCACAGAAACATACAACACATCAGAAAAGATTGTATGCTTCACTGACTGCAGAGCCATGTTAGAAGCAAAACAGACAAAATCTGCTTACAAACACAGGAAATTATATCACAGCTAAACAAACTCCAAAACTCAACTATAGTCCTACAGTGGCTCCCTTCACACTGTAGAATAAATGGAGACGAAAAAGCAGATGCCCTTACCAAAGAAGGAAGCCAAATGGAACAGATTAACCACCTAGTAATATATCATTAAGCAAAAACCATCATCCACAACAAACCAAACATCGACTGGAAAACAAAAATAAAAATAGATTTTAAAAAACCCATTCATTATCTATAGAGATGCCAGCAAACTATAGCCATTCAACTAAGAACGGAACACTGCAGACTTCTAAGCCACCTCTAACGCCTCAAAATATCACACACAAATGAGTGTCCCTGTGGGTTTGGGATGCAGACACCAGAACACATCCTGCAAACCTGTCCAACCTACTCAAACCTTCGAGCACATGTCTGACATCCAGGGAGAGGAACTGAAATTTGAAAAGGTATGGGCCTCACACAAAAGCCTGCAGAAGATGAGGGACATCGTCAAGGCGGCAGGGCTACCTTCCTCAAACGCTGAAGAAGAAGACGAAGAAGAAAAAGAAAAAGAAGGAAACAGAAGAAGAGAGTTTATCTGTATAAATACAGTGAATGTTACTAGGGAGAGCTTATAAATAAAGTGTATGTCACTATGGAGAGATTATCTTTAAAATTACAATGAATGTTACCATTGAGAGTGTGTAGAAAACTCATAACTCTAATCAACACACTTAGTGTAAACATATAAAATTAGATGTCTAGTAATTCTGTACTTGTTCCACTCATGGAAGATAGAAAGAGAGGGTACATAATTGTTGTATGTTTATGTAATTGTCAAGATGGGTTCTTGGCAGTTACTGCATTGATGAAGATGTTTTAAACACAAGCACTGTTTAGGATACTGGGAAATGCGTTACTAAAGCTTTTCTTTTAATTTCTGCCTAATAAACAGCGCTTGGAACTAGCTCCACGCCATGTTGAACGCACCGATCTTTATCACACTGTTATGGACTGTTTAGGTGGATCAGTGCTTGAAGTGAAGGATATGTTTCAATAGTCAAGCTGTGTTAACTCTGGTGCCCATGTTATCTGTCAAACAGAATTATCTATGCTCCCTGAACACGGACGTGAAGTCAGAGAAAAAGGCGGACAAAGTTCTTTGAAGAGAAAATGCCCCGACGTGTTGAAACATTTCACAGATTTAAACAAGAAAACTTATTTTACGTTCATTTCATACAGGCTGAAATCATTCTCCAGAGATTTGTCTAAGTGGAAAGATGTTTAGTAATAAGTTTAATTAATAATTAATTAAATAGTAGCAGAGATGGTCGTAGTAACAGTAATAATAGTAGCGGTAATAATAGTAGTAGCAATAGTGTAGTAGCAGTAATAGAAGTAGTAGTGATAATAGTAGTAATAGTAGTAGTAGTAACAGTAGTAGTAAAATAATAGTAGCAATAGTAGTAGTGATAGAAGTCTTCTTCTTCTTCTTCTTCCATTTTCAGGCGTATACTTTTGAAGTAGCTGGTGGTCGTCTGGAGGGTGTGGACATCCCCATATAGTTTGTTCTAGACTGGTGTAGCAGCTGACCATGTTTGCCTTCTTTGTTGCTCATATATTGGGCGCTCCTCCGGTATGTGGTCTGCTGTCATCTTACTGGTGCCACATACACATTCGTCAATTGATCCTATCTTGAATTTGTTGTACAGATGATATCTTAGTCTGCTGTGGCTGGTGCGCAGCCTTAGGATGATGATGACGCTCTTCTCTATATAGCTGGAAGTAGGCATCCTTTCTTTGATAGTTTGGGTGCTCTTTCTCTCAGACCATAGTAGTAATAGTAGTAGTAACAGTGGTAACAGTAGTAGTATTGATAATAGTAGTATTAATAGTAGTAGTAGTAGTAATAACAGTAATAGCAGTAGTAGTAGTAATAGTAGTAACAGTGATATTATTAGTAGTAGTAGTAGTAGTAGTAATTGTAATAGTAGTAGCAGTAATAACAGTAGTAGTAACAGTAGTAGTAATAGCAGCAGTAGCAGTCAGTCAGTGTAATAATAGTAGTAGCAATAGTAGTAGTAATAGCAGTAGTAGTAGTGAGTCAGTGTAATAACAGTAGTAGTAATAGCGGTAGTAGTAGTCAGTCAGTCATTTGCATTTCCCTTGCGGAACTTTGCCTCCCTAACAGCTCTCTTGTAGGCCTCTCGGTTGTAAAAAAAAATGCCATGCTGCTGATGCATCCATTTGCAGATTATCAACGATGTCTTGCAGCCATCTTCGCTTTGGTCTTCCTCTCTTTTTCCAATTATGTACCTTTCCAAGACTAAATTCTCTAAATTATTATGACGTTTAATGTGTCCAAAATATTTAAGTTTTCTCTGTTTAATCCTCTTTACTAGCCGAACTTATTCAATGTTAAGTTCTTGTAGTATGGATATATTTGTTCTTTTTTGTGTCCATGATATTTGAAGAACTCTTCTATTCAAAGGCATTTATGTGTTTCTCAGCTGTTTTATTAAGTGTCCAGGTCTCACAGGCATATGTTGCAATGGGAAAGATGTATGCCCTTAAAAATCTTATTTTTGTAGTTTTGTCTGTTCCTCTCCACATATTCTTTAGTTGTTTTACTTTCTGAAGAGCGATAGATGTCCTCTTTTTAATTTCCCTCATTGTATCTTCATTATTAATAATATATCCAACATATTCAAAACTCCCCATTTCTTCCAATTTTTCCTCATTGATACATATTTCAGCTGCCTTATTTGATTTGTCAGTTGTTATTAATTAAATTTTCTGCGCATTAAGATAATGGTTTTGCTCTTCACTATTCTTACGTACTGACATAATTAGGTTTTCCATTCCTTTTTGTATTGTGGAGAGTAATACTGTGTCATCAGCATATCTAATCTCCGGTATTTCATAACCTCCAATTGTTATGACATCGTAATGTTCTTTGTCTACATGTTCTCTAACATTCCTCATTATATTTTCAGTATGCAAGTTAAATAAGTAAGGTGATAATATGCACCACTGAAGGACCCCTTGTTTTATGTCAAACCAAGTTGTTTCACCATTTATTCTTACTGCTGCTTGCTGGTCTAGATGCAGTAGTGATGTTAACTGTATCAAATGTGTTGGAAATCCCATTTCTTCCATTATATCCCCGAGTTTCTGGTGCTGTACACAATTAAATATCTTTGAATAGTCTATGAAAGATAAATATAGATTAACAATAAATTCTCTGCATTTCTCTATTATTAATCTTATATTGAATATATGATCTCTTGATCCTCTTCCTTGCCTAAAACCAGCTTGGACCATATTGACCTCTTCTTTTTTCTTACGAAGTCCACCCGTTATGATTTTTAATAGAATTTTAGTGGCATGACTAATCAGGGCAACAGTTCTGTAGCAGCAGCAATAGCAGCAGCAACAGTAGTAGTAGTAGTAGTAGTAGTAGTAGTAGTAGTAGTAGTAGTAGTAGTAGTAGTAGTAACAATAGTAGTAATAATAATAATACTATACTGTTTAAAAAAAAGAAACGCAACACTACTGTAGTCGTAATATACACCAAATTTCAAACTTGTATCAAAATTATATTTTGCGGAATTAGTGTTTCAATCTTGGCATGGAGAAACTTTAAGACTTTAACAATGAAATGATGTTCATTAAATTTGGTTTTGACTTTTATTCTTTGCGACTGAGGCCTCCGTTTCAGTAAGGTGTATGGCCTCCTCTGGCCTGTATCAGAGAACGACATCTCCTTGACATGAATCCGATTAGCCGTTGGATCTGTTGTCGTGGGATGGCTGCACACTCTTTCCACAGTGCAAGAGGCAACTGTCGGAGATTGATTGGCGCCACGTCTCGCTGGCGAACTTGTCTGATGAGTTGATCCCATAAGTGTTCTATTAGGTTCTGATATCATGGACGACCATGGAATGGTCTGGACGTTGTTGTCAGTGAGGAACTGAATGGTGAGTTGTGCCACATGAGGTCGAGCGTTATCCTGCTGAAAAATCGACCCTGGTGCAGCCAGAAGTGGAAGGACAAAGAAATACAGCAACGTATTGTTGGGCATTCATACGTCCTTCAGTTTGCACCAGGGCACTTCTTCCCATGAAGTTGATTGTCCCTCACACCAGTACACATTCACCACCATGCGAAGAAGTTTCATCCAGGCAGTTCTGGGCGTAGCGCTCATGGACTCCGCGGTAAACTCTTCCCTGTCTATCGTGTCGCTGGAGCAGAAAGAATGCTTTATCACTAAACCAAACCCTTCTCCAATCATTCGCAACGGCCCATTTACGATGCTGGTTTGTCCACTGCAGTCGGTTCTGGCTATGACGGTCCGTAAAAACAGGATCTATATAGGGTCTTCTAACCCAAAGACCAGCGTCGTGCAGCCGGTTCCTGACCGTTTGATCTGAGATTCGACAAACTTCTGTCATTGACTGGACTATTGACGACTTAGATGCAAATCGATTCGTGAGGTGACGCAGCCGTATGAAGCGGTCTTCAACAGGAGTTGTGACTATGGGTCAGTTTCATGAAATCGTCTCCAAAGACGTCTAATGCTGCTTTTAATCACATTAAATTGTGTGGGCACTATTCGTTGTGACTGTCCAGTCTGTAAACGTCCAATGATGATGAGTCGTTGTTCTGTTGTGAGATGAGCCATACTTGCGCACTGAATTTTCTAATGAATTAATTCGAGGAGCGTCAATCTTTTATAGGAATTCAATAACATGGTCAGTGAGTTTTGTGCTCAGTAAGTTTCGCGGGATTCTCGTAAACCTGTCATGAGTTATTGTCAAATACTGTTTTGACTAGTGTCGCTTTTCTGTGCTCATGAATCATCTGCTGAGTACAATTCAGATCAGCACATGAAGTTGATGTCCAAATGAACGTTTCAAGCAATTTTCCCTTGTCTGATCAGCAAACTTCAGTTTAAATCCGAACATCGTATTTGTTGCGTTTCTTTTTTTCTTTAACAGTATAGTAACAGCTGTAGTAACAGTAGTAGTAGTAGTAGTAGTAGTAGTAGTAGTAGTAGTAGTAATAGCAGCGGCAACAGCTGTAGTAACAGTAGTAGTAATAGTAATAGCAGCAGTAGTAGTAGTAGTAATAGTAGTAGTAAGTATTAGCAGTAGTAGTAGTAGTAAGTATTAGTAGTAGTAGTAGTAGTAGTAGTAGTAGTAGTAGTAGTAGTAGCAGTACGTATTAGTAGTAGTAGTAGCAGTACGTATTAGTAGTAGTAGTAGCAATAAGTATTAGTAGTAGTATAGTAGTAGTAGTAGTAGTAGTAGCAGTACGTATTAGTAGTAGTAGTAGCAGTACGTATTAGTAGTAGTAGTAGCAATAAGTATTAGTAGTAGTAGTAGTAGTAGTGGTAGTAATCGGGTTTTTATTACAGAATATCATAAATGCCTATAGACTTATGGTATTCTTAAATGTTTTAAATAGTGTGGGGCGAAATGACTAGAAAAAAAGCAGACACACACAATGACTTTGGTGTGTCTTGGGAGAAGTAGTTATGAGTTTGAGTGATAATAAAATAACACAAGCTCACTATGCGGATGAGAAAAAGTTCACTTCATTTTATTTTCCTGGCGACAGCTGTTTTTCTGCCAGTAGTTCGGTTTGCCTCGCGTGAGCTCCATTGTTATTATAGCAATATTTTTAATCAGGTTAAGCCACGTTGTCCTGACCTCATTATCCCACTCGACCTTGCCTCGTCCGGTGTAAGTACTATTTTATGTGTGTTTAATGAGATTCTTGAGGCCGCTCCGTTGTTCTTTCGTAATTGTCTGGACATGTGAATGAAACGCCAGCTGGTAAGTGCAAACTTCCCAATACAGCGTGATTGGAAAAAAATATGTTGACTAAGTTCGTGTTTTTAAAAAAGAAAAAAGCGATGAAGGAAGGAGAATATCGTGCTCCCATCCAGACAGGAAGTTGATGTAAACCTCAAAATGGCAGGTATCCGTTCCATCACTTCATCTCAGTGCAACACGCTCTTGTTCAAACTTACATTTATAAAACGTTTATTGATTTGTCAGCGCCTCCATCCATCCATCCATCCATCCATCCAACCGTCCATCCGTCCATCCGTCCGTCCGCCCATCCATCCATCCATCCATCCATCCATCCAATGTATTTCTTGAAATTTTCTCTCTCTCTCTCTCTCTTACATTTTATCATGAAATTTGAATTTCTTTGTTATTTTATTGAAGAGGATCACAGTGACCCAGACGAATCAGCATAGCGACCTACATGCGGGTCACGATGCCACGCCAACGCATTCTTCTTTAACATTGTGTTAATGAACTAAGTGTATCAAGCTGTGGTGTGTGTGCCCATTCCCTTATCACCCTTGATATGAGGATCATACGATGTGAATCATAATATAATTAAAGCCAGGTGCAGCATTGTAAAACTATGAATGTTCTTTAAAAAAAAGGCTCACATTTTAGATTATTCATGTGGAACATGGGGAAAGTTCTACTATTCTGGATCAATAGAATCTTTAATTATTAATTCGTTGTGAATGTCCACATTTAGAGAATTTATTCCAGCGTTTCAGATCGTTTTCTTTAATTATGGCATCATAATTCGCAAGAGTATCACAATTCATGTTGTGATAGCTTTTTCTGTCCTGGGAATGGTGGACTCAACCACAACTTAACGCAGTTGATAAAGTGAGGGTCTGACGCTAATGTAGGAGAAAGTTGCCTCTGATTTGAGAAATACTCAGTATATAAGGCTGTTCACACCGGAGTGCCTGCACTCACAATTTTCAGTACACTAAGAAAAAGCGGATGTTCACATTAAAGTTTACCTCGTGTACATGGAGAAACTATGGATAGGAATGCAATAAACAATATTGTACGTGTTAAGGAAGGTCACATTATGACGGAAATAAATACCAATAAAGCTTCCACAGAATATAATGGTAATTTTTATCGCAGATCTTACCTACTGGAGAAATGGTAAACATGAAAATTTTATATTCAACGTTTGAAGCAGCCTGGATTATTGAATGAATCAAGATAATCTCAGGTCAAGGACGACATTTTAAAATTCTTTTATAACGGTAAAATTACCTTAGTCTACACATGACACACCAAATGTCATGAGAATTTAGAGATACCGTCTTTGAAGGGTACATAATGGAAAAAAGAAAGAGAACGAACGAACATATTTTATGTTCAAAGGACACGCAGGCCCGTCTAACATTCTGCCCTCCATCATACAGTTTTCACTCAGTCACAGTCATTCAGCATTTATTAATGAGCATAATAATCATAAAGACACAAATGATAACATAAATAAATAATAAATAAATAAATGACATAAATAAATAATCTCTTGTCCATACACTCCACACTCTGATTTATGCAACAACATTTATTTAAAACTAAAATTTATAGAAAAGCTGTTAAAAATTAGAACAATCAAGCTATACTTTAAAGTACTTTAGACTATGCTTAGGGAGGCATATAGTCCATATCAAACAGATGTTGACAAAGTCTGAAGTTATAAAAACGAATATTACTTGCAAGTTTTACATCAGTTAGTAAGGCATTCCAAAGGTGGGCAGCTGAGTAAGAGAAGCTTTTTTTTAAAACAATGTCAAGTCTTGGTTTTGGGAGAATACAATTGTTTAAGCGTTGACTGTGTTTTTGTTTGGATTTGAACAGCGACCAGAGAAAGGATGGAGCATTGTGCGATAGAATTTGATGAACTAACTTGGCCTTGTTGAAAAGAAACCACTTTTTGAGGAGATATCAAGATGTTTGTCCTTATTTGTAAAATGTGCTGCATGTTTGCCTTACCGCTCGTTTTTGAAGTGGATAAAGTCTTTTCATGTTTGACATGGAACAACCATCCCAGACTGTGGGACAGTAGTTCAAGTGTGTTTGTATCTATGATATGTAATATATTCTTCTGGTGTCTATGTCAAGAAAATGTTTAATTTGAGTAAATTGGTAAACTTTTTGTGCAGTGAGTTTGGTTAGATTGTCTACATGATGATTCCAGCTGAGGTCGTGGTCAATCATGAGATCTAGAGTTTTATGTACACTAACATTCTCTATCAGTGAAGTTTCACCATAGAGCTGTGGTGTTGTTGTTCGTGAATTTGTTAATTTCGGTCTTGTTGTAATGAGCATGGATTTCGTTTTGCTGGTGTTTATGAGCATTCTGTTGTTGTTGCTCCAGTTAATTAGACTTTATTTCAATTTGAAGAGTTGACTCAAGGTTAATA
This sequence comes from Achatina immaculata, assembly GCA_009760885.1. Taxonomy (NCBI): domain Eukaryota; kingdom Metazoa; phylum Mollusca; class Gastropoda; order Stylommatophora; family Achatinidae; genus Lissachatina; species Lissachatina immaculata. Next base: position 23,893,470 of record CM019714.1, read on the forward strand.
CAGTCATTGTCACTAGTGTAAACTTATCAAAGAGGAAGACCAAAGCGAAGATGGCTGCAAAACATCGTTGATAATCAGCAAATGGATGCATTAGCAGCAGAGAATCTTGCTTACAACTGAGAGGCCTACAAGAGAGCTGTTAGGGAGGCAGAGTTCAGCAAGGGCATGCAAATGACTGACTGTCTATACATGGCATGACCTGGGAACCTGATAAAAATATGTTGATAAAAAAAAGAAACGCAACACTACTGTAGTCGTAATGGACACCAAATTTCAAACTTGTATCAAAATTTTATTTTACAAAATTAATGTTTCAATCTTGGCATGAGGACACTTTAAGACTTTAACAATGAAATGATGTTCATTAAATTTGGTTTTGACTTTTATTCTTTGCGACTGAAGCCTCCGATTCATTAAGTGTATGACCGCCTCTGGCCTGTTTTAGAGAACAGCGTCTCCTTGACATGGATCCGATTAGCCGTTGGATCTGCTGTTGTGGGATGGCTGCACACTCTTCTCGCAGTGCAAAAGACAACTGTCGGAGATTGATTGGCGCCACGTCTCGCTGGCGAACTTGTCTGTTGAGTTGGTCCCATAAGTGTTCTATTAGGTTCATGTCTGATGACATGGATGGCCACGGAATGGTCTGGACGTTGTTGTCGGTGAGGAACTGAATGGTGAGTTGTGCCACATGAGGTCGAGCGTTATCCTGCTGAAAAATCGACCCTGGTGCAGCCAGAAGTGGAAGGACAAAGAAATACAGCAACGTATTGTTGGGCATTCATACGTCCTTCAGTTTGCACCAGGGCACTTCTTCCCATGAAGTTGATTGTCCCTCACACCAGTACACATTCACCACCATGCGAAGAAGTTTCATTCATGCAGTTCTGGGCGTAGCGCTCATGGACTCTGCGGTAAACTCTTCCCCGTCTATCGTGTCGCTGGAGCAGAAAGAATGGTTCATCACTAAACCAAACACTTCTCCAATCATTCGCAACGGCCCATTTACGATGCTGGTTTGTTCACTGCAGTAGGTTCTGGCGATGCCGGTCCGTAAAAACAGGATCTCTGTAGGGTCTTCTAACCCAAAGACCAAGGTCGTGCAGCCTGTTCTTGACCGTTTGATCTGAAATTCGACGAGCTTCTGTCATTAACTGGACTATTGACGACTTAGATGCAAATCGATTCGTGAGGTGACGCAGCCGTATGAAGCGGTCTTCAGCAGGAATTGTGACTATGGGTCTTCCACTGCGCAACTGGTCTGCAATTGAGTCAGTTTCTTGAAATCGTCTTCAAAGGCGTCTAACGGTGCTTCTAACAACATTAAATTGTCTGGCCTGTAAACTTTGTGACTGTCCAGTCTGGAAACGTCCAATGATGATGAGTCGTTTTTCTGTAGTGAGATGAGCCATAGTTGCGCACTGAATTTTCTAATGAATTGATTTAAGGATCATCAATCTTTTATAGGAATTCAATAACATGGTCAGTGAGTTTTGTGTTCTGTAAGTTTCGCGGGATTCTCGTAAACCTGTCATGAGTTATTGTCAAAATACTGTTTTGACTAGTGTCGCTTTTCTGTGCTCATGAATCATCTGCTGAGTACAATTCAGATCAGCACATGAAGTTGATGTCCAAGTGAACGTTTCAGGCAATTTTCCCTTGTCTGATCAGCAAACTTCAGTTTAAATCCGAACATCGTATTTGTTGCGTTTCTATTTTCGAACAGTATAAAAATAGCTGATCTAAAACTGTACCCAGGACCCACACAAACAAATCTGCAGTTACCAAAACTGTACCAAGGACCCACACAAACAAATCTGCAGTTGCCAAAACTGTACCCAGGACCCACACAAACAAATCTGCAGTTACCAAAACTGTACCAAGGACCCACACAAACAAATCTGTAGTTACCAAAACTGTACCCAGGACCCACACAAACAAATCTGTAGTTACCAAAACTACCCAGGACCCACACAGACAAATCTGTAGTTACCAAAACTGTACCCAGGACCCACACAAACAAATCTGTAGTTACCATAACTATTCTGAAACTGGTCGTATGGGGTGGAAAAAAAAGGCATTAAGATGAAATTTACTCGAGGAGTTAAACACATTTAGAAATTTTGATCATTGCCAGTGTCAGTTTGTCAAATGCTACAAAACGACTGTTTTGTTATTGTTGTTACCAAGATGTTTTCTTGCTTTTTCTGTTATTGTTGTTACCAAGATGTTTTCTTGCTTTTTAAAAAATGTATTCCACCTAACATTTGTTTTTGTTTTGTGGCGGTATTTATGCCTCGTTAATCTTCTTTCCGGAAAATGAATGAATGAATGAATAATCTTTATTTTTAAAGGGTAAAGAATTGGGCACGCAGGCCCGTCTTAGATTCTGCCCTTCATCACTCCATCTTTCATTCTTCCCACACATTCGATTTAATACAAGTATACAAATTACATTAGGAAAAAAACATATCAAAAAGAGTGTACGATTAAACTATTACATTTGAAGTAAAAGAAAAGAAGTAATTAACCTAATAAAATAGCACTCTCACATACATAAACGCGCACACATAGACATATACGTGATCAAAAATACATTGTCAGTACAAATCTTCTAACATATGTTTTTTAATAAACATTAAAATAATTTCAAACAATATCTAACAAGTTACTTTTCGAACTATGTCATTTTTATATCTGATGGCTTGCGATTCATGGGTTGAAAGAGTGCTGGTTATTCTATTGCATATAATTGCAAGCAAGTAAATAATGAAACAGGTTTGAGTTGAAGGATAAGTATTACTAATGGATTTTAAATGATAGGGAAGGGTGTTCCAGAACTATGCTACAGAGTATGCAAGGCTTTTCTTGTACAGATCAATCCTGGGCTTGGAAAGAAGACAGTTTTTTAAATGCTGGCTATGTTTAGTGTAAACAGTGACCACAAGTAAGACGGAGCATTGTGCGACAGAATTCTGTGAACAAACTTAGCTTTCTTAAAAATGACGCTGTGTTTGAGGGGTAGAAATTTGAACTGTTTGTGTTGATCTACAGTCTGTACTGGGTGTTTGCCACAAATCAGATTTAATGCTCGTTTGTGAAGTGAGTGGAGCCTTTTTGTGTTTGAGGCTGAGCATCCATCCCAGATTATGGAACAGTAATCTAAGTTTGTCTGTATGTGTGATGTGTAGTATATCTTTCTTGTGTCTTTGTCGATAAAGTGTTTAATTTTGGCTAGTCGGTAAACTTTCTGTGCAGTAAAGTTTGTTAGGTTATGTACGTGAGAATTCCAAGTTAAATGCTAATCAATGATGAGTTCCAGAGTTTTATGTTCATGGACATTTTCTATTGCCTTAGTCCCAGCACAAAGCTGTAGTGAAGTTTTTGTTGTATTCTGCAGTTTCTGTCTTGTAGTGATGAGCATGGATTTTGTTTTGTTGGTGTTTATCAACATACCATTTTTATTACTCCATTTAATCAAACTGTTTATATCACTTTGGAGCGTTGTCTATAGGTTATTGATGTCACAGTCTCTATTGTAAACAGTACAGTCATCAGCAAAAAGATCACATGAAGAGTACTTTAAATGTAGTGGTAAGTCATTAATATAGATAGCAAAGAGGACCAAGAATTGAGCCTTGAGGAATACCGCAACAAGCACAGAAGAGTCAGATATTTTGTTTCTAAAGCAAATGACTTGTTTTCTACCTGAGAGAAAAGATGTAATAATTTTGTTATGTCAGGGTGTAATCTATAGCCTTCCAGCTTTTTTGCAAGAATTTCATGATCAAAGGCTTTCTTGAAATGAACAAAAACAGCACCACATAATTTGTCATGACCTTCTGCCTACAGGTTCCAACCTATACAAATGGGGTTTATCAGAAGACACAAAATTTGCAACGAAAGGCAAACATTGGAACATGTCCTGTCGGCATGCAGAGTATCATTAAGTCAAGGACGCTACACCTGGCGGCACAACAGAATGCTGCGGGAACTAGTAGCCATCGTAGACAGGGCAAAAGATAAAGCAAATAACAGCAAAATAGTTGAGGTCCCAGACCTCTTCAGCCTGAAAATAGGTGCTGGTACGACATCAATATTGAAATCAGGGACATTCCCTTACCATCACTGCTAGATAGTGGAAATGACTGAGATGTGATAGGAAGAAGAGAATACCCGACTGCCATCAAGAACACAGAAATGCGACCGGACATTGTAGTGTACTCAATAGAAAAACAGGAGCTAATTATGATAGAGCTTACGGTTCTGTACGAAACAAGAATAGAGGAGCAACATGTATTCAAATGTGAGAAGTACAATGACCAGGTCAAGCAACTGAGGCAGGGTGCAGGAGTCAGGGCAAAAGTGATAGCTGTAGAAGTGGGAGAGAGAGGATTCGTAAGCAACATCTGCATACGACCTATGTAAGCAACTGGGCATAAAGGGACAAGCAATAGCAAGGACAATGAAAAGCCTTTCAGAAACAGCAGAAAATGCTTCATGCTGGCTGTGGAGTATGCGAAACAAGCATTGAGGACATAAATGTCGTTTGTCACAACCAATACCAGTCCTGCATAGCTAAATCGCTAAAGACGCACTTCAAAGTGCAGTGCCAAATCAATCCCGGGACAAAAAAAGCAACAACTCACAAGACCTCTGGGAGTCATGACACAGAGGGGCCTACCCCCATTAGAGTGTCAGGAGTTTAATAGGGCCGAAACACTTGTCTTGGGGGGGGGGATGGGGATAACTTCCTCTGATGATCTGAAGGAATTGTATTGTTGTTCCGCTCTCTACAGTAGAGAGTTTCCTGCATATTCATTATTTATATTAGGCAGCCAGCTTTCTGTCATTTTAGTTAATGCTGTGTGGCAGGAGTGATTTGGTCTAAAACCTGACTGACTGTCTATTAGATTGTTTTCACGCATGTGTAGAAGTGTTAACTTTTGTACATGTTTTTTCGAGAGGTTTAGATAATGATGACAGAATGGATATGGGTCTATAGCTTGAGAGGTCACTAGTCTGTCCAGATTTTAAAAGAGGAAACAGTTTGGCGAGTTTAAAAGCGTCAGGGAAATAGTGTTGGTCAGTGGTTTGTAAAAGCCCACCATTTCATCATTTCATCTCGCGGGCAGTCATCCCCAGTTCACGTCAATTCAACTGACTATAAAATTGTTGCTTGTTGAATGTAAATAAACTTTATTTTTAAAAAAATAAGGACATATTCCATTCCAGTCTCAAGACTTTCAGTGGCTTAGAAGAAGCACACAGAATCATTTACACAGACTTGTTGTTTCTGTCTGAAGATGTACTGAAGCTGGTCTTGCTACTGTCAGTGGCCAGTGCTTTTTGATGATGATTAATCCTTTGAAAGCTGATTAATTTTCGAGATATGAACTAAAGCCAGCATTTTATAAATTCATTTTGAACACTGGATGTAATCTTTAAATATTCCCCGTCCCCGACATACATAATTGTTTGGCCATCAAATCCGTTGTATTACGGTATATTAAAGATTAAATAATCCTCTTCTATCTGACTTCCACATTCATATGATTTATTGATGAAATATTTGTTGGTGAACTTTTTGTCAGCATCTAGCAAGGTTGAAATGTTGCCACATAATAATATACATGGCAATATTTCGACCTTTATGCTTGAGGCTAATGATAACAGATGTGCACTTAGCGATCTTAATATGAATGATAACTGCCCTGTCTATATTCTCCAACCCCCTCAACCCCAGTATACGCTCTGTTTCTCAATCCCCACCTTGCCTAGAATCTGCATGAAGCTCCCCCCCCCCAACCAGCACGGCGTGGCCATTGCACACAGCAGCCACTGTCTCGTACAACAAATAATACGAAGTAAGAGCAAATATGTCAACGTGAAAGTGCTTATGGGTACACAAGCACTTATAATTGTCACTGAAGTTTGTGTTCGGGTCATATAAGAAAGAAGTCTAAGAATAAACGAACAAAACATAGTTGGACAAATGAAAATGATGCGATGACGAACAAACATGGAACATAAGTTCTATAACAACTGTTCTATAGGACAACTAAGCTTGCAAGAAATGGAAAGAAACTATTTGAAATAAAGGAAAAATGGAAGGATTAACGCATAGAAAGTGCATTTGTAGATAAATATTTTCGCGTGTTCACGTTCTTTCTGGAAGCAGAAGTCTCCCACATCTCAAAACTTTTCACTCAGATGGCGCTAAATTGTTCTTTGTGTATCCGCGCGCACCAGGCATCTCAGGTAAGGTCGCCGTGAACTTGGTCTCTTTATCGGACTCGGAAACTGTTTTGCGACCTCATTACGTTTTGTGTGTCAGTAACTTAAGCAACGCTACAACCTGGACTATTCAGGTCAAAGAAGGGCGTTCAATCCCGTCAGGATTTTTGGAATATTAACAACCGGCGTCGAAACATTTCAATTAAATAATTCACGAAATCTAAAATAAAATATAACTGTTTTATAATGAAACTTATTTTATTATAAAATATGTTCAAATTCTAAACTATTTTTTAGATATTTGCAAAATAAAAGAACTTGGAAAACGAACACGTGCGATCCTTACGACCCAATTGTTTACGTGAATTGCGGTAACATATCGCAACGATTGAGCAGATGAGAATTTTTTCGTCATAAAAAAAAACTGCTAAGTAAGAGCCTCGGTGACAAGAAAATGTGACTGTACGGGCGGTGAAATATGAAAGAGTCATCCCCGCTTGTAGATGAAACTGTTGACAGACTCACTCTTGTGTTTTATTTATGTGCTACCTGCGTCTGTTGTGCAGAGTGAGTAGGATAAGTGGCCACGGCTTGAGGTTATACTGATGCTGTAAGTTCCTTGTTATTATGGCTGTTATTGTTATCGTTTCTTTATTCTACACCGTCGTCATTTTTTATCGTGGTGCATGCTGGCAGTAATATTGATGCTGATAAGACGAAGTGGAAGATAATAACTAATGGAATTAATATCTTTATGAAAGATCTACAATCAGTATGTGCGATAGCATGATAAGTGTCTTTTTCCCAATAGCTGAAAGTGTTTTGTTGTTGTTGTTGTTATTTTATTGCCTGATGAGTGCACTAACTCGGCGAACCTCGTTGTCATCTTCTCTCTCTTTCTTTCTTTCTTTCTTTCTTTCTCTCTCTCTCTCTCTCTCTCTCTCTCTCTCTCTGTGTCTCTCTCTGTTACTCGTTTTCTCATACTCAAAGCGAGGTTTGCAAAACGTTAATTAAGTCTGGTGACATTTGGTAATGCTGGATAATTTTCTTTGCCATTTTCGTAAATGTTAACATTTTACCTAATGCCAGTGTATAAATATATATGAAAGTTATGAATAATAGCCAGCAATCTATAACTGAACCTCTTTATCAGTGCTACTACCTGTATGTGAAATAATAGCAGGAAAGATTAATATTTATGTCCTTGGAAAGTTTGAAATGAACACCTACATATCGCCATGCGCAGTGTCGACTGATTTGTTTATCACGACCGCCGATCAGGCTGTAACTGATTCATTAAAAGAGATGGGACAGAAGTGACACCACTAAGTATCTCATAAAAAGCAGTGAATATTCAGACTGACCTTGACCCGCTTGAACCGAAAACAGCCAGGTCAAGCTGACCTAATTCTAACGGTAATTCGAGGTTATATTTTGCAGTATGGATATTAAAATTAAAACAAAAACAAAAAAGAGGGTGGGGGGGGGATTTGTGGGGGAAAAAAAACTCGCGTGGTGCACATTTGTGCAGTTTTATAATATCGGATACTCGATTTTTGCTGTGCAAAGTGGTTTACTGTCCTTGTAAGATAGACCACAGAAAGCATCCTCTCTCATACACGAAGTTGTGGTGTTTGCATTATTTATATATTTGTTTGTTTATTTATTTTAGTTTTATTGAATAATTAACAGAAAGATGATTTCCAGCAGAAACAGAGTAATGTTTATTTTGTTGCTCAGTTTCCGAATCTATTTAGTGACGTGATTTTTAAAAAAATGCAAAGTATAACAGATATAATAATTTATGTTACTTGTTGCTTATAACTTAAGCTATGTCGTAGCGTCAAGCTTCTATTAGCGGTATTTATTTACTTTTTAGTGTTGATTATAAATGGAGGTCTTTTTTAGTTGGGAGTGGTCTCAGAGAGAAATTGTGTAAGCCGGCTACCCCCCCCCCCAGAGTATCTATTTTCATTCATTCACTCCGGCCCTCCCTGAATGCCCTCCGGGGCCCACCCTTGAAGCACAGGAAACTTTTCGAGCCCCGAGCAATGCGCTTGCTTGACCCCTTCAAAAAAGACCTGGTTGAGATGTGCTTATTTTGATTCGTTGTTGCATTTGGCAAAACAAAAAAAAAAGTGCCAGAGGTAGCCCATGGGGCTGTTTGTAACTAAAGGGGGTTAGAACACAGAAACATATAATAACAAATGATATCTAAACTAGCGTTCGCTGTTTCAGATATCTACAGGCAGAGCGGTGATTTTTGCTATCTGCCCGATCTTTGTAATTCTAATGAACCGCTGTGAAAATGTGCAATACAGCACTTGTTGCAGAGTTTAAAACTGGTGAATGTGGTCAGGACGTTTTCTAAAACTGTGCCAGGTGAGTAGGCATTTTGTGTTACTCTTTTCTTGTTATGTGTCATGGAAGTAAAAGTTGTATGAAGGTTGCGGAACAATTACACAAATGTTTAGTTTGCTTAGATACTACGTATTTTGTGCAGAATGTGCATACAAACGAGTGGTTGTTTATTTTACCTCGTGAAGATGATGTTTTGTTACAGTATTTGGTATTTTTGTTGCTTTACATTGTTTTACACAAAAATAATGATTTTTTACACAAAAATAATGAAAATTCCCCTCAATCAAAATGGAAAAATACACATAGAAGGGACAGATATTGAGGAAGTCAATCAATTTGCATACCTTGGCAGCTACATAGACCAGGATGGTGACACTAGAAAGGAAGTTAGGATCAGAATTGCAAAAGCAGCATCAGTCTTCAAGAATCTTGAGAACATATGGAATTCAAAAGTTATAAGCACAAAAATCAAGATAAGGCTATTCAATTCAAATGTAATATCCACCCTCATTTATGCATGTGAAAGCTGGAAAACAAATCGACAGGAAATTAGACTCTTTTTAAAACAAATGAATAAGGAAAATACTCGGCATCAAGTGGAACGAATTCAATAACAATGCAGAGATAAGACAGATGACTGAACAACAACAGTCTCATGGGTGATCAGGAAAAGGAGATGAACATATGTTGGTCACTTGATGAAAAGAAATGATCAGAGAATCCCAAAACAAGCTATCAAGTGGAACACAACAGGCCAAAGAAAAAGAGGCAGACCGCGTGAAACTCTGAAGAGGACATTGTTAAGAGAGGCCAAATTAACAGACATAAAATCCTTTGATGAGGTTGAAAGACTCGCTGAAGACAGGAAAAATTGGCGAACTACTTTGCGAGCCCTATATGACTTAACGGCACGGGAAGGATATAAGATATATAAGATAAGACACTGTTTTAGTTGCTCTTTCTTTCACTTTTCTTATATTTTCCAAAAGCTCTGTACTTAAGTTAATCAGAGTTCTCTTATCTGCTCTTAAACTTTACCATACATCTTTCCTTTCTCGTCTTTTCTACAAACGGTACTATAATTTTAACCTATCTTTCACATCTCTTCTAAAATGATACCATACATTTTAGTCCAACTTTCTCGTCTTTTAAAAAAAAAATGATGTTATATATTTTAGTTCATCTTTCTAGTTAAAAAAAATATAGCATACAGTTTAGTCCATCTTTTTCGTCTTTAAAAAAATGATAGCATACATTTTAGTCCATCTTGCTCATCTTTTCTAAAACTCACCTAAGCATCATATTTGCAAGTGTTACCATGGCCTGCTTTGATCTCTAACTGCTCATTTTAAACTCCCAAGAATACTGGGGTATAATTTATTTCCTCTTCTCTAACTTTTAGCATATAATTGTCCTATGTGCAGTGAGGAAAATCAGTTGACTAACTAACTAACTTAACTTTTAGTATTTTTAATATTCTTACAGAAATATGCATATCTAGTTTTTATATTATGCATAAAAAATATATCTCCGAACTCTAATGAAAAACTGATACAGGATGAAAGACATCTGCAGCTAGAGAAAACAAAACACAGACTTCTGTTCATGTGCTGAAAGAGTACAAGTATTGTCAGAGCTTCAGGTCTTACCATATTAAACTAACTATGAAGAAAGTTCAAGGTTTTCCCAGCCTTACATACTCTTACTTGTCTTCGCAGAAAGGGGAGTTTCTGAAAACAAACACATAAGTTCAATATTCGAAATTATGATGTACTAAAAATCTGATTGTAATATCTAAAATCTGTCATAGATCTCATGTAAGTTTTTATGCTACATTGGTTAATAATGTCAGTTACCATTGTTACCTTTCGGTTAATTAAACAAAATAATCCTTCAGTTTTGTTTATAATTACCCCATACCTGGCACTAGTAAGTCATGGCGAAGATGAATAGAAGGCGTCTTGGTTACCAAGATGTAGAGATGGGTACCTGCCGCTTCATGAAACTGGTCAAATATGTAAAGGCAGTGAGGTATGATGCTGACCACATCATCTTCTAGTGTGCAGGTGTCATATTTATCACATCATCCCCTACTGTGCAGATGTCATATTGACTAAATCACTCTCTTGTGTGCAGATGTCAAATTTTACCAAATCATCCTCTAGTGTGCAGGCGTCATATTGACTAAATTATTATCTTGTAAGCAGGTGTCATATTGACCAAATCATCCTCTTGTGAGCAGGTGTCATATTGACTAGATCATCCTCTTGTGATCAGGTGTCATATTTACCAAATCATCCTCTTGTGTGCAGGTGTCATATTGACTAAATCATCTTCTTGTGAGCAGGTGTCATATTGACCAAGTCATCCTCTTGTGTACAGATGTCATAATGACCAAATCATTCCCTGCTGTGCAGGTGTCATATTTACCAAATCATCCTCTAGTGTGCAGGTGTCATATTGACCAAATCATCCTCTAGTGTGCAGGTGTCATATTGCCTAGATCATCCTCTTGTCAGCAGGTGTCATACTTACCAAATTATGCTCTACTGTGCAGGTGTCATACTAAGTTATATATTCCTCTTGTAACCAGGTGTCATAGTGCCTAAATTACTCTCTTGGGTGCAGATGTCATATTGACCAAATCATCCTGTAGCATGCATGAATCATATTGACTAAATCATCCTCTTGTGTGCAGATGTCATATTTATCAAATCATCCTATAGTGTGCAGGCATCATTGACTAAATCACTCTCTTGTGTGCAGATGTCATATTTATCAAATCATCCTATAGTGTGCAGGCATCATTGACTAAATCACTCTCTTGTGTGCAGGTGTCATATTGACCAAATCACACTCTTGTGTGTAGGTGTCATATTGACCAAATCATCCTATAGCGTGCAGGAGTCATATTGATTAAAATATCCTCTTGTGAGCAGATGTCATATTTACCAAATTATCCTCTAGTGTGCAGGTGTCATTGACTAAATCACTCTCTTGTGAGCAGGTGTCATTTTTACCAAATTATCCTCTAATGTGCAGGTGTCATTGACTAAATCACTCTCTTGTGTGCAGATGTCATATTGACCAAAATCATCCTCTTGTGAGCAGATGTCATATTTACAAAATAATTCTCTGGTGTGCAGGTGTCATATTCACTAAATCATCCTAAAGCGTGCCATGTCATATTGACCAAATCATCTTCTTGTGAGCAGGTGTCATATTGAGCAAATCATCCTATAGTGTGCAGGTGTAATATTGACTAAATCATCCTCTTGTGAGCAGATGTCATACTGATAAAATCAAACCCTAGTGCGCAGGTGTCATATTGACCAAATCATCTCCTACTGTGCAGATGTCATATTTACCAAATTATCCTCTAGTGTACAGGTGTCATATTGACTAAATCATCCTATTGTGACCAGGTGTCACACTGACTATATTATTCTCTTGTGTGCAGATGTCATATTGACCAAATCATTCTCTTGTTAGCAGGTGTCATATTTACAAATCATCCTCTAGTATGCAGGTGTCATATTGACTAAATCATCCTCTTGTGTGCAGGTGGCATATTGACCAAATCATCTTCTAGTGTGCAGGTGACACATTAACTAAATCACATTCTTGTGTGCAGATGTCATATTGACCTAATCATACTCTTGTGAGCAGGTGTCATATTGACTAAAGCATCCTCTTGTGTGCAGGTGTCATATTTACCAAATCATCCTCTAGTGTGCAGATGTCATATTGAACAAATCATCCTCTTGTGAACAGATGTCATATTTACCAAATCATCCTGTAGTGTGCAGGTGTAATATTGACTAAATTAAACACTTGTGTGCTGGTGTCATATTGACTAAATGATCCCGTAGTATTGACCAAAATCATCCCCTACTGTGCAGGAGTCATACTGACTAAATCATCCTCTTCTGTGCAGATGTCATATTGACGAAATCATCCTGTAGTGTGCAGGTGTCATATTGACCTAATCATCCTCTTGTGTGCAGGTTTCATTTTGATCAAATCAAACCCTAATGTGCAGGTGTCATATTGACCAAATCATCCTCTTTATGTGCAGGTGTCATACTGACTAAATCATCCTCTTGTGAGTAGATGTCATATTTACCAAATCATCCTTTAGTGTGCAGGTGTCATTTTGACTAAATCACCATCTAGTGTGCAGGTGTTATATTGACCAAAATCACCCCCTACTGTGCAGATGTCATATTTACGCCATCATCCTGTAGTGCGCAAGTGTCATATTGATCAAATCACCCTTTAGTGTACAGATGTCATATTGACCAAAATCATCGCCTACTGTGCAGGTGTCATATTGACCAAATCATCCTCTTGTGTAGATGTCATATTGACCAAATTACCCTCTAGTGTGCAGATGTCATATTGACCAAAATCATCCCCTCTATGCAGGTGTCATATTGACCAAATCACCCTCTAGTGTGCAGGTGTCATATTGACTAAATCATCATCTATTATGCGGCTGTCATATTGACTAAATCACTCTCTTGTGCGCAAGTGTCATATTGACCATGTCATCCTCTTGTTAGCAGATGTCAAATTTTAGAAAATCATCATCTAGTGTGCAGGTGTCTTATTGACTAAATCATCCTCTGGTGAGCAGATGTCATATTTACCAAAACATTCTGTAGTGTCATATTGACAAAATCGTCCTCTAGTGTGCAGGTGTCATATTGACCAAAATTATCCCCTACCGTGCAGGTGTCATACTGACCAAATCACCCTCTTGTGTGCTTATGCCATATTGACCAAAATCATCCCTTACTGTACAGATGTCATATTTACCAAATCACCCTCCAGTGTGCGGGTGTCATATTGACTAAATCATCCTCTTGTGAGCAGATGTCATATTTACCAAAACATTCTGTAGTGTCATATTGACAAAATCGTCCTCTAGTGTGCAGGTGTCATATTGACCAAAATTATCCCCTACCGTGCAGGTGTCATACTGACCAAATCACCCTCTTGTGTGCTTATGCCATATTGACCAAAATCATCCCTTACTGTACAGATGTCATATTTACCAAATCACCCTCCAGTGTGCGGGTGTCATATTGACTAAATCATCCTCTTGTGTGCAGATGTCATATTGACCAAATCAAACCCTAGTGTGCAGGTGTCACATTGACCAAATCACCCTCTAGTGTGCAGATGTCATATTGACCAAAATTATCCCCTGTTGTGTAGGTGTCATACTGACCACACCATCCTCTAATGTGCAGGTGTCATACTGACCACAACATCCTCTATTGTGCAGGTGTCATACTGACCACAACATCCTCTATTGTGCAGATGTCATACTGACCACAACATCCTCTATTGTGCAGGTGTCATACTGACCACACCATCCTCTATTGTGCAGGTGTCATACTGACCACAACATCTTCTATTGTGCAGGTGTCATACTGACCACAACATCCTCTATTGTGCAGGTGTCATACTTACCATTCCATCCTCTAATGTGCAGGTGTAATATTGACCAAATCATCCTCTAATGTGCAGGTGTAATATTGACCAAATCATCCTCTAATGTGCAGGTGTAATATTGACCAAATCATCCTCTAGTGTGCAGACTGGTAAAAGAGAGTATAGGTATCTGACAAGACCATCTTTATCTAGCTATTAATTTAATAAATCAACTTTTACTTCATTTATTATCCTTATCTAAAGTGGCATGATTCAGATGTCGCTCGTGTCTTTATTATTTGCATGTAAAGCTGAAATAGATGGAGGTGCATGGTTCGGTTTTACAAAAAGACAGAGAAAAATACCAGAAAGAAATTGAGCACGTACAAATGAAGAACTTACAACAGTCCAATATTTCGGTAAGTCTTTGTCAAGGATCATATACAAAAACAACACAAGAGATAAAAACACCAAAAGGAGATAAAAAATGACACACTTAGCTTTTTTTTGGGTATCGTCTGTGTAATTTTGTGCCCGTCTTACTTTAAGGAGGAGACCCCCCCCCCCCACTCAAAAAAAAAGAAGCCAAGTGTTTAATTTTTCATCTGTTTTTGTGTGTGTGTGTTTTATATGTGTTGTTTTTGTATATGATTATTGAAAAAAAGGACTTTTTGCCGAACTACTGGATTCTTTGTGTTTCTTTTATACGTGATCATCTTAGTTCTTACCGTTCTTGTTTCTTTTGTAGAACTGAACTGTACATCTCAGTCTACTTCATTACTAGAAACAGTTTTTACCGCAGTCGTCACTTATCTTTCACATATTTAAACTGTTATACTGTGTTGTGTCTCATCACATGCACCAATATGTTCTGTTGTTCTATCTCTAGGGCAGCCAAGCCAAGCAAAGATAACTGTGTCTGAATGTTGATGTGATCATCAGTTTGAACGAAAGTTGCCTGTTCAGGCATTTCCTCTACTTTAAGTTTAATGTACTCCACATGCTGGTAGAGCTGGTTGAAATATCTACGTCTCTTTTCCTTCTTAGCAAATAAATAAAGCTCTAGCAACTAACTCCCCAACATTTAGCCTGTGTTAAAAACATCTTCAGCACTGCAACAACTGAAAGGAATGCCATTTTTACAAAAACACGTACATTTCTCTGCCCTCTCTTTCTTCTTTGGACACTGTCTCCAACTTTTGATCCTCACCACATTATAAAGTACTCATTAATCTTAGTGTAATAATACAAATCGCATTTTCATCCTGGAGGATGGTTTTTGCAGGATTTTGCTGTAGGTTTTGGCAAGCACCATCTTGCTGAACAACTTCTCTCGTGACTGATTCTATCAATGCTGGATTTGTATAGCAGGCCGTAGTAACAGAAAACAGTGTTCATGCTGCAAGGCTGTGTTCATGTTGCAAAGCTGTGTTCATGTTGCAAAGCTGTATTCATATTACAAGACTGTGTTCATGCTGCAAGACTGTGTTCATGTTGCAAGGCAGCGTTCATGTTGCATGACAGTGTTCATATTGCAAGACAGTGTTCATGTTGCAAGACAGTGTTTATATTGCAAGACAGTGTTCATGTTGCAAGACAGTGTTTATGCTGCAAAGCTGTGTTCATATTGAAAGACAGTGTTCATGCTGCAAGACAGTGTTCATGCTGCAAAGCTGTGTTCATATTGAAAGACAGTGTTCATGTTCTATGACAGTGTTCATATTGAAATACAGTGTTCATGTTGCAAGACAGTGTTCATATTGCAAGTCAGTGTTCATATTGAAAGACAATGTTCATGCCGCAAGACTGTGTTCATGCTGCAAAGCTGTGTTCATATTGACGGACAGTGTTCATGCTGCAAGACTGTGTTCATGTTGCAAAGCTGTGTTCATGTTGCAAAGCTGAGATCATGCCGCAAGACTGTGTTCATGTTGCAAAGCTGTGTTCATATTGAAAGACAATGTTCATGTGCAAGACAGTGTTCATGTTGCAAGACAGTGTTTATATTGCAAGACAATGTTCATGTTGCAAGACAGTGTTTATGCTGCAAAGCTGTGTTCATATTGAAAGACAGTGTTCATGCTGCAAGACAGTGTTCATGCTGCAAAGCTGTGTTCATATTGAAAGACAGTGTTCATGTTCTATGACAGTGTTCATATTGAAATACAGTGTTCATGTTGCAAGACAGTGTTCATATTGCAAGTCAGTGTTCATATTGAAAGACAATGTTCATGCCGCAAGACTGTGTTCATGCTGCAAAGCTGTGTTCATATTGACGGACAGTGTTCATGCTGCAAGACTGTGTTCATGTTGCAAAGCTGTGTTCATGTTGCAAAGCTGAGATCATGCCGCAAGACTGTGTTCATGTTGCAAAGCTGTGTTCATATTGAAAGACAATGTTCATGTGCAAGGCAGCGTTCATGTTGCAAGACAGTGTCTGTATTGCAAGACAGTGTTCATGCTGCAAAGTTGTGTTCATATTGAAAAACAGTGTTCATGCTGCAAAGCTGTGTTCATATTGAAAGACAGTGTTCATATTGCAAGGCAGCGTTCATGTTGCAAGACAGTGTTCATGTTGCAAAGATGTGTTCATATTGAAAGACAGTGTTCATATTGCAAGACAGTGTTCATATTGCAAGATAGTGTTGATGTTGCATAACTGTGTTCATATTGCAAGACAATGTTCATGTTGCAAAGCTGTGTTCATATTGCAAGACAGTGTTCATGTTGCAAGACAGTGTTCATGTTGCAAAGCTGTGTTCATATTGAAAGACAGTGTTCATGTTGCAAGGCAGCGTTCATGTTGCAAGACAGCGTTCATGTTGCAAGACAGTGTTCATGCTGCAAAGCTGTGTTCATATTGAAAGACAGTGTTCATATTGCAAGGCAGCGTTCATGTTGCAAGACAGTGTTCATGTTGCAAGACAGTGTTCATGTTGCAAGACAGTGTTCATGTTGCAAGACAGCGTTCATGTCACAAGAACAAGTATACTTACACTTGCATCTTTTGTCTTCATATTTGGCCCTCGCTTGGTCCTCAAACAATGTTGCAGCCTTACCCCAGAGACACTCTCGGCGTGATTACATCGCCAGTTCTTACAAATCCTTGTTGCTGAATGAAAAATTTCTCATTGATGATTTACAAATATCTTTGTATTTCAGATTAGGCGTACAGCGTGGCCTTCTTTCCTTCACAAGTTCACCTGATAAAAAAATTACTTGAGATATGGTTGTCACCGAGACTTGAATCTTATTAATTTTGCACACATTGTACCTAGTGTACTTAGAAAAGATGAGATACTTCGTCCACATCAAGAGACATAATAGTTTAGAGAGGTTGATAGCAAAAGACATAGTGCCCAGCAAAAGATAAAAGGGCGACCTCGCCACAAGGACACCCAGGACGTTAAGTATGAGTATGTCAGGGCGAGGTGTTGGTCAGTTTGTTCAAAACATCCAGGACGTTAATGAAAGTCTGAGTATGTCAGGGCGAGGTCTTGGTCAGTTTGTTCAAAACATCCAGGACGTTAATGAAAGTCTGAGTATGTCAGGGCGAGGTGTTGGTCAGTTTGTTCAAAACATCCAGGACGTTAATGAAAGTCTGAGTATGTCAGGGCGAGGTCTTGGTCAGTTTGTTCAAAACATCCAGGACGTTAATGAAAGTCTGAGTATGTCAGGGCGAGGTGTTGGTCAGTTTATTCAAAAAATCCAGGACGTTAATAAAAGTCTGAGTATGTCAGGGCGAGATGTTGGTCAGTTTGTTCAAAACTGCAGTGCATTATGGGAGGCAGTGACAAGGACAGTGTTCTGGAAAGGACAGGTCACATGACACAACACCTGTACCTAGTAACAAACAATATGCCAGTATTTATGATGACAAACTCTCATTGACAACAGTCACTATAATAATAAGAACAAACAATCTCATTTCATTATGTTATATGGTACAATTCGTTAGTTCCTTATTTGTCACTTCTGTCCTTGAGATGTCTGCACTTTTTTCTTTGTTCGCATGGAATTGTAGATGATTATCATCTGGCTTAATAGTTGTGCAATATATGCTAATCACAAATAATTGCCTGTTCTGATTGGTCTGAATGTGACTTCAGGAAATTTTTAAAACAGCGTGCACCTTTGTAGATGAGCAGTCAGCCAGAGGACGTCAGCAGCGGTAAGAGTTACTCACTTATTACCTGGTTCTTTCTTTCTTTGTCTCTTCTTGTATGATTTTAGCGCGTAATTTCAAACATTAACTTCACTGAAGCTTAAATAACAATATTTTCATTAATAAACATGTTTTAGTGTCTGGACTCAATAGAACATCTTTTGTTTGTCTGCGCCCAATAGGAGAACATAATTTTGTGTCTGTACTCAATAGGAGAACATAATTTTGTTTCTGTACTCAATAGAAGAACATAATTTTGTTTCTGTACTCAATAGGAGTACATAATTTTGTTTCTGTACTCAATAGGAGAACATAATTTTTTTCTGTACTCAATAGGAGAACATAATTTTGTTTCTGTACTCAATAGGAGAACATAATTTTGTTTCTGTACTCGATAGGAGAACATAATTTTGTTTCTGTACTCGATAGGAGAACATAATTTTGTTTCTGTACTCGATAGGAGAACATAATTTTGTTTCTGTACTCAATAGGAGAACATAATTTTGTTTCTGTACTCAATAGGAGAACATAATTTTGTTTCTGTACTCAATAGGAGAACATAATTTTGTTTCTGTACTCAATAGGAGAACATAATTTTGTTTCTGTACTCAATAGAAGAACATAATTTTGTTTCTGTACTCAATAGAAGAACATAATTTTGTTTCTGTACTCAATAGAAGAACATAATTTTGTTTCTGTACTCAATATGAGAACATAATTTTGTGTCTGCGCCCAATATGAGAACATAATTTTGTGTCTGGGCCCAATAGCCGAACATAATTGTGTGTCTGGGCCCAATAGGAGAACATAATTTTGTGTCTGTACTCAATAGGAGAATATAATTTTATGTCTATACTCAATAGGATAATATAATTTTGTGTCTGTACTCAATAGGAGAATATAATTTTGTGTCTATACTCAATAGGAGAATATAATTTTGTGTCTGTACTCAATAGGAGAATATAATTTTATGTCTGTACTCACTAGGAGAACATAATTTTGTGTCTGTACTCAATATGAGAACATATTTTTGTTTCTGTACTCAATAGGAGAACATAATTTTGTGTCTGGGCCCAATATGAGAACATAATTTTGTGTCTGCGCCCAATAGGCGAACATAATTTTGTGTCTGGGCCCAATATTAGAACATAATTTTATGTTTGGGCCCAATAGAAGGACATAATTTAGTGTTCGGGCCCAATAGAAGAACATCATTTTGTGTCTGCTCCCAATAGGAGAACATAATTTTGTGTCTGGGCCCAATAGGAGAACATAATTTTGTGTCTGGGCCCAATATGAGAACATAATTTTGTGTCTTCGCCCAATATGCGAACATAATTTTGATGTATGCACACAGTAGAGCGTAATTGTGTGTCTGCATCAAATAGGAGAACATAATTTTGATGTCTGCGCACAATATGAGAACATTTTCTGTGTCTGCACCAAATAGGAGAACATAATTTTGATGTATGCGCACAATAGAACATAACTGTGTGTCTGCGCCATATAGGAGAACATAATTTTGATGTCTGCGCACAATATGAGAACATTTTGTGTGTCCAAATCAAAGCAGATTACGCTGGAGCTTATTTAGAAGTCTCAGATGAATATGAAATATTGGCAATTACGTTTACCAACACATCTATCGGCATGGCACTTGATGATGATAATGATTTTTTTTTTTATTATCGTTTGGTTAACTTCAGCAAGTGCTTTTCTTTGGCTTTCTCCTGTGCCGCTGCTCTTTATAGTTAACATCACTCTGTTTTTTTTTTTTACTTTTTTTCATTTCTTTTACATTCTGTTAGCATGTTCAAAGTAGATCCGTAGATGTAGTTTCTAGTTACGCTTTCTATTTTTTTAATAGCTAAGAGGGGGGTGTGCATTGTTAATGCAGTTGATATCTCGATGTTATTTTTATAGGCACAGATAGTGCATTTTACGAATTCCAATTTACACAGGACTGCAGTATAGTGTGTGAGTGTGTGTGTGAGTGAGTGAGTGAGTGAGTGAGTGAGATTGAGTGAGTGAGCGAAGAGAGAAAGAGGGAGGGCGGGGGGGGGAGGGAGTTGCTGTGTACGTTTAAAATTCATTTACGGCACACTTTGATGACTGTTGAGAAGATCTTGTAAGTTTTTTTTTTTTTTGGTACTTTACGCTAACAGTTCCGTGTCTTTATCCTTGTCTTTTTTTCTTTTCGACATTCTAATAGTTCTTGTATTCAGTTACATCAGAACAACAATAACAGCTGATGGCAAGCACACACATGGAATAGATTCAGATCACACATGGAATAGATTCAGATCACATGGAATAGATTCAGATCACATGGAATAGATTCAGATCACATGGGATAGATTCAGATCAGCGATAGGAAGGTCAGAAGCAGCTGTTTATGACATGAAGAAGATGCGAACAAATAAAAGGTTCCATGAAAGTGAGGAAAATATGACAGCACTCTGGAGAGCCAATATTGCTGCATGGTTGTGAAGCTGACGGGTGAAGACAGAACTGGAAGCAACGGAGATGTGGCTTTTTGGAAAAGATGTGACATATACCTTGGACGAACAGAAAAACGAAGGATAAAGTCATTTTGTGTCTGCTCCCAATAGGAGAACATAATTTTGTGTATGGGCCCAGTAGGAGAACATAATTTTGTGTCTGTACTCAATAGCAGAACATAATTTTGTGTCTGTACTCAATAGGAGAACATATTTTTGTTTCTGTACTCAATAGGAGAACATAATTTTGTGCCTGGGCCCAATATGAGAACATAATTTTGTGTCTGCGCCCAATAGGCGAACATAATTTTGTGTCTGGGCCCAATATTAGAACATAATTTTATGTTTGGGCCCAATAGAAGGACATAATTTAGTGTTCGGGCCCAATAGAAGAACATCATTTTGTGTCTGCTCCCAATAGGAGAACATAATTTTGTGTCTGGGCCCAATAGGAGAACATAATTTTGTGTCTGGGCCCAATATGAGAACATAATTTTGTGTCTTCGCCCAATATGCGAACATAATTTTGATGTATGCACACAGTAGAGCGTAATTGTGTGTCTGCACCAAATAGGAGAACATAATTTTGATGTCTGCGCACAATATGAGAACATTTTCTGTGTCTGCACCAAATAGGAGAACATAATTTTGATGTATGCGCACAATAGAACATAACTGTGTGTCTGCGCCATATAGGAGAACATAATTTTGATGTCTGCGCACAATATGAGAACATTTTGTGTGTCCAAATCAAAGCAGATTACGCTGGAGCTTATTTAGAAGTCTCAGATGAATATGAAATATTGGCAATTACGTTTACCAACACATCTATCGGCATGGCACTTGATGATGATAATGATTTTTTTTTTATTATCGTTTGGTTAACTTCAGCAAGTGCTTTTCTTTGGCTTTCTCCTGTGCCGCTGCTCTTTATAGTTAACATCACTCTGTTTTTTTTTTTTTACTTTTTTTCATTTCTTTTACATTCTGTTAGCATGTTCAAAGTAGATCCGTAGATGTAGTTTCTAGTTACGCTTTCTATTTTTTTAATAGCTAAGAGGGGGGTGTGCATTGTTAATGCAGTTGATATCTCGATGTTATTTTTATAGGCACAGATAGTGCATTTTATGAATTCCAATTTACACAGGACTGCAGTATAGTGTGTGAGTGTGTGTGTGAGTGAGTGAGTGAGTGAGTGAGATTGAGTGAGTGAGCGAAGAGAGAAAGAGGGAGGGCGGGGGGGGAGGGAGTTGCTGTGTACGTTTAAAATTCATTTACGGCACACTTTGATGACTGTTGAGAAGATCTTGTAAGTTTAATTTTTTTTTGGTACTTTACGCTAACAGTTCCGTGTCTTTATCCTTGTCTTTTTTTCTTTTCGACATTCTAATAGTTCTTGTATTCAGTTACATCAGAACAACAATAACAGCTGATGGCAAGCACACACATGGAATAGATTCAGATCACACATGGAATAGATTCAGATCACATGGAATAGATTCAGATCACATGGAATAGATTCAGATCACATGGGATAGATTCAGATCAGCGATAGGAAGGTCAGAAGCAGCTGTTTATGACATGAAGAAGATGCGAACAAATAAAAGGTTCCATGAAAGTGAGGAAAATATGACAGCACTCTGGAGAGCCAATATTGCTGCATGGTTGTGAAGCTGACGGGTGAAGACAGAACTGGAAGCAACGGAGATGTGGCTTTTTGGAAAAGATGTGACATATACCTTGGACGAACAGAAAAACGAAGGATAAAGTCATTTCTGTTTGATCCGTTTATTGTCCAAGTCTGACTTTCAAACTCTCTTCTTACTTCTAGGAACATTGTTTTATTTGTCTGGTTTTTTTTCGTATCATAAAAATGTGCTTTTGTTATCTTATTTGTGGCTTTGTTTCAGCTGGGCATTTGTGCTAACAATTGTTATTATTCTTGTTCGGAGATAAAAGAATTCACCAGCTTGTGTTAATGTTTTTCTTTGACCTGTTTGTTGAATGTTAGTATTTTTGTTATTTTTTTCCCGGGGGTATGATTGGTCGAGTTGATATTACACGTGGTCTATCCGCGCACCGACCTCTGTGACCTACATTTAATCTGCGCGTATATACGATACAATGAGAATTATTTCAACCGTCCTATTAGCTCAATCAAGTAGTAAAAGTAAAGATAGTCCCATAGCATTTCAAATGCCGTAGGGGGTGAAGCGTTAGAGACCTCATTATGCTGGGTCATCAGCGTATGAGGTAGGGTGACCAGTTCCTTTCCTCGCTGCCTTTACTTCCCAGATTTTCTCTGGTACCCATTTTACCAGGCTGGGTCGACCTCAGGGCCGTATTGGTCGGAAAAAGAATCCCGCTCAGCTGGGGATTCGAACCCTCGACCATTTGGTTGCTAGACGAGTGCTCTAACCACTACGCTAGCCGGCCCCTAATCAAGTAGTACCATGAGTCTAATAATACAGAGGATATGGGTTCGAACCCCACTATTGGCGAATTGAAAAAAAAAACTTTTTAAAGGTATACTTTAGATTGTCTTTTACTGCCTTCTGGACTTAGCGATGGGATAGAATTCTTACCCTAAAAGTCGTCAGGGTTCTCTCGGGTGCTACGGAGTGCAGTAACCACTCTCCATGTGAGAAGATCAGAGGACTTACAGACTTGTCCGAGGTGCAGAGATGATACAGCTTTAGCATTTTAACATTTGAAAAATTCTTCAAATCATCCGTTTTCAAAATGGAAACCTCTTGTTAGAGAAGATGCAGACAAAGAATATTTGATGCCATAACAATTGGAGGTTATGAAATACGAGAGATTAAATATGCCGATGACGCGATATTACTGCCCACAACACAAAAAGGAATACACAAAAAGGAATATTAAAAACTAATTATGTCATCCGTAAGAAAAGTGAAGAGCAAAACTTAATGCGAAGAAAGCTAAATTGATGACAACTGACAAAACAAATAAGGCAGCTGAAATATGTATCAGTGAGGAAAAATTGGAAGAAGTGGAGAGTTTTGAATATCGTGGATCACTATAACTAATAATGGAGATACAATGAGGGAAATTAAAGGAGGACATCTATCACTCTTCACAGAGTATAACAACTAGAGAATCTGTGGAGAGAAATAGACGAAACTAAAAAAATAAGATTTTTAAGAGCAAGCATCTTTCCCATCGCAACATATGCCTGTGAGACCTGGAAACTTAACAAAATTAGCTGAGAAACATATAAATTCCTTTGAATGTAAATGCTACAGAAAGAGTCCTTCAAATATCATGGACACAAAAATGAACAAATATATCCATACTACAAGAACTTGATATTGAAGAAGATTGGCTAGTAAGGAAGATTAGACAGGGAAGATTTAAATATTTTGGACACATTAAACGTCATGATAATTTAAAGAATTTAGTCTTGAAAGGGTAAATAATGGAAAGAGAGGAAGACCAAAGCGAAGATGGCTTGCAAGACGTCATTGATGATCTGCGAATGGACGATCAGCAGCAGGGCATCTTGCTTACAAACGAGAGGCCTACAGGAGAGCTGTCAGGGAGACAAAGTTCCGCAAGGGACATGCAAATGACTGACTGACTGAATCTCTTGGATAGTTAAGTTGTAGACGTTGGGACAAGAGACTGGAAAGCAGAATCTGAAAATGATTAAAATAGTTTCTATCTTTGTTCACCAGCGAGGTTTGTGATCTAGATCTGTTGGTCAAGTTCAGAAGTCATCGTTTTTTTTAACTGCACATTTTTACATATGGTATGTGGCTGAACGGCCGCCTAGTTGACTGAGTGGTTTAGCGCTCGGTCTACTAATCCAGTGGTGCCGGGTTCAAATCCCAGTAGTGGGGATTTTTTTCTGGTACCACCACATCAAGAAGTCCTCAGGGTCCACCCAGCCTCGAAAAGTGGGCACCAGAGAAATCTGGGAAGGTAACTGCGCCAGACGTGATACTTACCACATCACACTTTTATGTGCCGAAGGTCTTGGAAATACAGGTTTAACATCGTATCCTGAAAACGGGGACTTTACTTATTTGCACAATTTACCAACTTGTGTTAATGTTTAATAATTTACAGTATCACAACAGCATATACCAAATACTTAACCTAACCTGCTTATGTCGGTGAACACTGTTAGGTGTGACTTGTAGATTCATACCCTACATGTGTTGTTTTCTCTCGGGCAAATTTTGAACTGGCAAATGTGGCCATGATCCTTTGGGCTTTTAGGCTGTACTGAGAGAGAGAGAGAGAGAGAGAGAGAGAGAGAGAGAGAGAGAGAGAGAGGGAGAAAGGGAGTTGGTGTGGGAGAGAAAAGGATGGAGAGAGTGAGAGAGAATAACAGTAATCCAAAGCAAATAGAGTAAACTATGTTAATGTAACAAAGCAAGTAGAGTAAATTATGTCAAAGTAAACTTTCCAGTAAGCTCTGTCACTATGTGGAGCAACATAGCAACGTCAGTTAGAATTAATCGTTACCTACCACGTGTTACACTCGCTATAGTTACTAGACGTTACCTGTCACGTGTTACACTCGCTATAGTTACTAGACGTTATCTATCACGTGTTACACTCGCTATAGTTACTAGACGTTATCTATCACGTGTTACACTCGCTATAGATTAGTTAGCTAGTCGTTACCTACCACGTGTTACACTTTCTATAGATTAGTTAGCTAGTCGTTACCTACCACATGTTACCCTCGCTATAGATTAGTTAGCTAGTCGTTATCTACCACATGTTACACTCGCTATGGATTAGTTAGCTAGTCGTTACCTACCACATGTTACACTCGCTATAGATTAGTTAGCTAGTCGTTATCTACCACATGTTACACTCGCTATGGATTAGTTAGCTAGTCGTTACCTACCACATGTTACACTCGCTATGGATTAGTTAGCTAGACGTTATCTATCACGTGTTACACTCGCTATAGATTAGTTAGCTAGTCGTTACCTACCACGTGTTACACTTTCTATAGATTAGTTAGCTAGTCGTTACCTACCACATGTTACCCTCGCTATAGATTAGTTAGCTAGTCGTTATCTACCACATGTTACACTCGCTATGGATTAGTTAGCTAGTCGTTACCTACCACATGTTACACTCGCTATAGATTAGTTAGCTAGTCGTTATCTACCACATGTTACACTCGCTATGGATTAGTTAGCTAGTCGTTACCTACCACATGTTACACTCGCTATGGATTAGTTAGCTAGTCGTTACCTACCACATGTTACACTCGCTATAGATTAGTTAGCTAGTCGTTAACTACCACATGTTACACTCGCTATGGATTAGTTAGCTAGTCGTTACCTACCACATGTTACACTCGCTATAGATTAGTTAGCTAGTCGTTATCTACCACATGTTACACTCGCTATGGATTAGTTAGCTAGTCGTTACCTACCACATGTTACACTCGCTATAGATTAGTTAGCTAGTCGTTAACTACCACATGTTACACTCGCTATAGATTAGTTAGCTAGTCGTTAACTACTACGTGTTCACACTTGCTATAGATTAGTTAGCTAGTCGTTATCTACCACGTGTTACACTCGCTATAGATTAGTTAGCTAGTCGTTATCTACCACATGTTACACTCGCTATAGATTAGTTAGCTAGTCGTTATCTACCACGTGTTACACTCGCTATAGATTAGTTAGCTAGTCGTTAACTACTACGTGTTCACACTTGCTATAGATTAGTTAGCTAGTCGTTATCTACCACGTGTTACACTTTCTATAGATTATTTGGCTAGTCGTTATCTACCACATGTTACACTCGCTATGGATTAGTTAGGACACAGTATTCCAACAACATATTACACTCGCCATGGATTAGTTAGGACACAGTATTGCAACAGCATGTTACACTCACTACCGATTAGCTAAAAAGCATTATCACAGAAGCATGTTACCTCCACTACCGACTAGCTGATTTACATTATCACAGCAGCATATACCAAAGACGCAGTGTGACGAAATAATAAGGTCTTGGCCAGCTCAGTTTTCCTTTTATCTGATTAGAGTATATCACCCCAGAGATTATACCACTCCAGCCGGTAGGAGATTATACTACCCCAGACGGTAAGAGATTATGCCACCCCAGACGGTAAGAGATTATGCCACCTCAGACGTACATATACATTAAGATAGTATTATTGAGGAAAGACGCTGGCGATGGCTGAGACATGTGCTCCGAATGACTGACAACTCACTATCAAAAATAGTACTAAAATGGACACCACAGGGGAACGGAAGTAAAGGTAGACCAATAGAGACATGGAGAAGAACAACAGAGAGGATGTTAAGCAATAGAAGGCTCACCTGGGCAAGAGCAGAAAAAAAAGACAAAGGTCAGGCTTTTGTGGAGAACCCTTGTGGAAGCCCCAAGTGCCCTGGGTACTTAAGGTTCAGAGAGAGAGAGAGAGAGAGAGAGTATATAATCAGATGGTTCATTCATTCATTTGCATGTCCCTTGTGGAACTTTGCCTCCCAAACAACACTCCTGTAGGCCTCTCGATTGTGAGCAAGATGGCCTGCCGCTGTTGCATCCATTTGCAGATCATCAATGATGTATTGCAGCCATCTTCGTTTTGGTCTTCCTCTCTTTCTTTTCCCCATTATGTATCCTTCCAATACGGTCTTCTCTAAATTATCATGACGTTTAATGTGTCCAAAATATTTAAGTTTTCTCTCTTTAATCCTCTTTACTAGCCGGCCTTCTTCAATATTAAGCTCTTGTAGTATAGATATATTTGTATTTTATCGTCTGGTTATATACTCTTTAAAATTGGCGAAATACTTTGCGAGCCCTATGTGACGTTTAACGGCACGGGAAGGATATAAGATATAAGATATATACTGTTTAATCAGATGGTTAAAGAGTATATAACCAGACGATAAAAGAGTATATAACCATATTGCAAAAGAGTATACTACCATATATACAGTAAAAGAGTATATAACCAGATGGTAAAGGTATATTTTACCACATACACAGTAACAGAATATATAACCAGATGGTAAAGGAGTATGTTACCAAATACACTATAAAATAAAAAAGTATATAACCAGACATTAAAAAAAAATCGTATCACTCCAGACTGTAAAAGAATAACTCAGCCCAGACAGTAATCTACATTTCCGTCTTCTGACAGCATTTAAAATCTGTCCTTTGCGTACCACAATCCACAAAGAGAGATCACATTCGTGCTGGCTGTTTTGTGTGCACTGTTAATGTAGTGCATTTTATAAATCTCTCCCGTGCGTAATCTTTGGTCTTTTTATGTCGAGGACCAGATTCAATCTGATTTTCTTTGCTTTCGTTACTGTTCATACTCTTCGGTGGTTACTGAAACAGAGCGGAGCTTGTGTCCCGAGTGCGATGATGCCAGCTCCTAGATTCAACATTCATGAACTTGTTTTTTTTTTTTGTTCATTGTCTCATGTCTGGCTTGGCCTTTGCTCATTTTCAATACTTCTGTTTCCATTTTGACTAGCCTCCGTGCTTTCTGTCTGTACTTGTCTCAAAGTAATTGTAAGTTTCAAGTAACGTTGTTTGCTCAGTGAGTTTTACTGATGCTCTGTAGTTAGGAGTTTCTTCTTGTTCTTCGTCAAATATCGTGGCTGTAGCATTCTCTGACATGAAGTATGTATTTGATAGGCACAGGTCAGCTTATCGTTTCATAGTTTTCTCTTCGTGAGAGCTTGGAATTTGTGAAAACTCCCACCACCACCACCCCCCCCCTTTTTTTTTCTTTTCCCACCCCCCCCCCTTCCAAGATAGTTGCTGGACAAAAATATCTTTCATATGAACTCGCTGTTTCTAAATCAGACACTGTGAGGGACACGTGATCTCTGATCGTTTCTGTCATGTTATTTTATGACCATTTTAATTATAGTTAGTTATGATGGTGTTGAAAAAAAGGCAACCCATGGCAGTGACTATATTTAGATGAATGACATTTCATTGTCCGAAATATGCAACATTGGATATTTATGTGCCATACTTGTACCATGTAGTGTCAGGTATACTTAATGTTTAGGCCATGGTAATAAAATAAGCATTATCTATAGCAAGACTTTGGTTTACCAGGAACCTTTGGTTAGAAATTTTGGCGAATTGTGCCGCGAACTGGTTCCTGCTGGCGCAGGCTTGTCCCTGTTTTGCTGAACTCCGGATGTCCTTCATATCTGGAATGTGTCTTTGAGACACTGGTTCAGTGCACCCACTTTGTGACGTAACATGTATACTGTTATTGGTTTATGATGCAATATGTGATACTATTTTAAAGTTATTATAACTGCAGTCTTTGTCTGTACCATTCAGAATCTTAAATGAGCTTCATTTTATTTCATTGTGTACTGAGGTGGATGAAAAAGAAGAATATAATATTTACAGAAGAGATTACATTCCGCTTGGGTTCAGACCACCTACTGCGCACTGAAAAGGAAAAAATTAATCCAGTAAGATTACAGAAGGGAGACGACAGAACATGATTTTGTTTGAACGTCGACTCGTAGGTTCTAGAAAGTGACACCATAAAATGATCCATGCCCTTTTGTTTCTGTTTTCGAGAAGTCAGATCATTCTGTTGTCAAGGACAGCAAAACAGTGCTGACCAAGACCCTTGATAATCTCATAAAGTTACTGATAACAGACAATTGCAAGCACTTGCAGCCTTGCCTAGAGCAAGGGTTCACTAAATCCTGCTTAGAAACTTGCTGATGTAACAAAAAAATCGCCCTTTCAGAAACAGAAAGACACTGTTAAGATTAAACGGGATACTTTTATTCAAATATCGCATCCAATAAAGCGACCGTTAGCATCTTCAGCTGCTCGATCCCATTTATGCTGTGAAGCTACAGGAACTAGATAACACAAAATTATACCAGGTTTTGACTTTTTGCCTACAGGTTTGAGGAAGGGAGAGACAATTCCGCGACTCCCTTCCAGTCATGGCCTTGTTATGTCACCTTAGACATAGGTAGGTAATCTGTATAAAATTGTGCCCATCAATGGTCAGCTCTGCTTCTCTGAAGTTTTCGCCATAGTTGGTTTAATAATGGGATCATCCCTGGTTCTAGCAACTTTTCAGTCTGTATCAACACCCTTTTAACTAACTGCACATATTCACTGAGAGTTTTTCTCCCACTACACATGTCAGTTTTTATTCTTAAATCACTGTTTGGTAACAAATGCCTTCCAAATACCACTGGCTGAATTTTTTTCTCAATATTATTCAGTGCACGGAGTGGGGCCTGTAAATTTGTTGCATTGTGTATCTTTAAACAAGTTTTTTACTACCTTTTTCGTTGTTTTGTTCTGGACTTGCTTATGTCTCAGTTGCTCATTTGTTATTTTATCCATTTTGCTTGTTAACTCTGAGTACCGTCTTGTTAGTTTGAAGCTACCTTATGTCTATCCTTCCTTTCCACTCACAAAATATTTGTTTCTATTTCATTCACGGAAATTGTCCGCGGATAACCTCCACGTGTCCTTGTTTTTGTTCCGTTACTTTTCAGTTTCGCTCATTTCCAGGTTCCCTTTTACATAAATATCCAGAGTCAGTGAAGCGGGCAGTGGGATGCGGTGAAGTGTGTCACAGGTGTATGCAAGAAATATGTTTCAGGTATTCTAAGCCAGTGATGATGTGTGTCGCGTGAAGTGGTGTGGGACTATGTGGTTCATGGATCTAACAGGTGTCTTGTTCCCATGTTCAAAGGGATTCTTGCTTGTGCTCTTGCTTGTATAGTTATTTTCTCTGATGCTGCCAAGATCATTATCTGCGATGTCCACAACCTTGTTTTTGTAGCATGTGTCCTGGCAGCCATTGCTCAGTTCTCAGACATTCCTTCTGAAGATTAGGCTCACGGGAGCGGCGTATTTCTTAGTCAGGAGGGACATATCAAGCTGAACGCAAAAGAAGAAGAAGAAGACAAAAGATGAAGATAATAATTTTGTCACATTTACTCAGGCTCACAGTGTGTGTGTGGTGTATCTGCATCAAGCTGATGCTTGCTATACTGCTCTTAAGTCTTGAGACAGTGTAAACCGTATAGAAATCAAACTGATGTTTTCTCTGCTGCGTGTGAATTGAGAGATACTGCATCAATTTTATATTTCTGAACTGCGTGTGAGTTGTGAGATACTTGCACCAAACTTGATATACTTGCACAAAACTGATATTTGCTATACTATATGTGAAAGATAGTGTGTGATATACTTGCACCAAACAGATATTTGCTATACTATATGTGAAAGATAGTGTGTGATATACTTGCACCAAACATATATTTGCTATACTATATGTGAAAGATAGTGTGTGATATACTTGCACCAAACAGATATTTGGTAAACTATGTGTGAGAGACAGTGTATCCTGGAATAAGAAGATGCAATAATACAGCTTGATTGCTAAAGGAAATAAGGTTGTTCTGTCTGACATAAGCTGTCGGATACTTGTTTTACTTGCTTTGGCACTGAGTGCACATGTGCCATCAGCATTTAATGATTACGTAAGGATATTTGAAACAGAGACATGATGTAAACACAGATGCCTGCATTAATTATTAACATCTCGAAATCGATGGCTGGGTCGAGCTGAACGAGGGAGAAGTGAGTCACCAATAAAGAAGTAAGTCGCTGACATGAAAATATCAAAATCAGAGATTTGAAAATAATGATAACAAGTAGGGTAAGATAACTGAGTTTAGAACAAAGAGTTCATGAAAAAGAAACAAACTCTCTGCTGTTTTTTTATGATTTGATCTAATCCAGTGACTCTCAATCTTTGTGAAGTATGATCTCATCCAATGGCTCTCAGTCTTTCTAATGTTTATTCTCATGTAATGGCTTTCAGTCTTTGTAATGTTTGGTTTAATCCAGTGGCTCTCAACTTGTCTGTGCCACATGCACCCTTTTCATTACATGCCAGAATGTAATTCTCTCCCTTTCTCCCACACACAAGCCTCCTCCCTCCGGTCGATCCCCCAAGACTGACTCAAAAAATGCATTCTATATAATAAACATTCCGTCTGTCTATCTGTGGTACCAACCTGTCTTCTTCCACGAAAACCTAAGATTCTTGTTTCGGTGGGTTGGTGGGAGGGAGGGGGGAAGAAATGTTCCATTGTTTGAGAAACCTCGAATCTAGTCAAATATAATTCAGCCTGAAGTGAAGATCACATTAATCAGAGAAGTACATCTTCACAATTGTTCTTGACGAGGTCTCGAAAACAAGTCTGGATATGGCACTGAAAATAACCCAGAGTTAAACGACTTGAATTTTTTTCTCTTATTTATTAAGTACAATATGATACGTGATCTCTTCAACTCTGAAATAGATATATGATCTCTGCGAGTCTGAGACGTCTGTGAGTCTGAGACAGATTTATTGTGTGATCTCTGTGATCTTGAGAAATATTGGATATGTGATTTCTGTTACTTTGAGATAGATTTGGTATTGTTGTTTTTTTTTAAACATTATATACTCATTTTCTTTGTACTAATGGCTCCTGCACACGTCATG
Source organism: Achatina immaculata (assembly GCA_009760885.1). Classification (NCBI taxonomy): domain Eukaryota; kingdom Metazoa; phylum Mollusca; class Gastropoda; order Stylommatophora; family Achatinidae; genus Lissachatina; species Lissachatina immaculata. Next base: position 23,925,730 of record CM019714.1, read on the forward strand.
AAAACCTCATTCTGTTTTGAGGATGAGTCAGAATTAAAGTGCCTTACAGTCAAAGTGGACTATATTTCAATGATAATGTTCTGAATTGAAAATTTGCTACCAGTAGACCCAGATGCAAACATGGATACGCTACACATTGCAGCAGAAAACATGAATATTTTACACACCACTTGTATTTGGGGGAAGGAGGGGTGGTGGAGAAAGGGGAGAAACTTCAGTTCCCTTGAAAACAAATCAGGCTATGATATCGCGTAAACATCTTTTTTATGTTGTAAAAATCAGTTCAAGATTTGACGCAAACATCCATTTCTATAAAAAAAATCAGTTTAGAATACCACGTACACATCAGTTTTTGTGTATATATATATATATATATATTAGCGTTCTTGACAGTGACCAACCTTGACCCATTCGTAGATACGAATTTAAAGACAAGTAATCAGACATGAACAAAGGTACAGATGTATATTTAACCTTCGATTTTTTTCACTGAGAAGTACATTTGTATTGTACATCGTAAAACACGTCCCGTAAATGACACGTACTTACGTAAAACAAACTGTTGTAAAAGACGGTAAAACTTCCCCGAGTAACTGCCATTATGGAGTGAAGGATAATTAGGGTTATTTCGGTGAATGCTATCTGAGGTTCATATGGTCTACGTTTGTAAGGGACTCGGGAAAAGGGAGAAAGGAGACTTTCTAGTGCAATGACATATGATATGGGTTGTAGTGACCCACCTCAACCTTTTATCCTATGATGCTATTTATACGCTCAACAGCTTTTGGGGTTTTTTCCGTGCTTTGAAATTGGTTACGTATTTCCGTCGTTTCCATTTTGCATTAATTTTGTCCCATAGTAATTTTGTTTCAGTGCTGCACTTCTCAGATCTCGCTCTGTGAAGGAAAACATCAATGGAACTAATTTATGCTCCTCTCCTTGCAAATATTTTTCTTTTCGTTTTCATACGCATTTCCTTCACCCTGGGTGGGGGCATGACCCACATAAGACTAAACAAGCTGGAGATGAATTATACTCATTGTATTTTTGTACTTCATTTATACTCATTGTATTTTTTACTTTCCTTATACTCATTGTATTTTTGTACTTCCATCATCATCATCATCATCATCATCTTTCACTCCCTTGGGAGCATAGGCCATGGATAAAAGGCTCTCCAGTCATTCTCTGCTTCCTTCCATGTGCATCCCTTGTCTCTGAGCACTGTCATAATTTCTCTTCTCCAAGTAAGTCTAGATCTTCCCCGTTTTCTATTTCCTTGAGGATTCCATGTCAGGGCATGTCTTGCTATGCTAGTGTCGGGTTTCCTCAGTGTGTGGCCAGTTCACCTCCACTTCCTAGACATGATTTATAGGTTCATAGGTTCATGTCCTGCCCTTTCCCAGACCTCCTCGTTCCTGACCTTGTCCTGCCATTTAATGTTTAAAATCCTCCTAGAAAGCCTGTCCACGAATGCCTGTATCCTCTGTTGTATTGTCTTGGTCATAACCCATATCTCCGAGCATATAGTAGGACAGTCTTTACGTTTGTATTGAAAAGCCTAAGTCTGGTTCTTTTTTTGATGTTATTAGATCATATTTTGTTAAGTTGGATATATGGAGTATGCGAAACAAGCATTGGGAACATAAGTAATTTCATTTGCCACAACCAATACCAGTCCTCCGTAGCTAAATCGCTAAAGACGCACTTCCAAAAAAAGTGCAGTGGCAACTGGAAGATCATGGGTTCAATCCCGGGACCGGGGAAAAAAAAAGCAACAATTCACAAGACCTCTGGGAGTCATGACCCAGAGGGGCCCACCCCCCTTAGAGTGTCAGGATTTTAAAGGGCCGAAACACTTGTCTGAGGGGGGGGGTACTTCCTCTGATGATCTGAAGGAGTTGTGTTGTTGTTCCGCTCTCTACGGTAGAGAGTTTCCTGCATATGCATATGCTATCGACTCACTGTATTTTCATACTTCCCATATACTCTTTCGTACTTCCCTACATCCTTTGTTTCTAACAATTAGAATGTTTTTGCAGTCTCATCAGTAGTGCTGCTAATATTATTAACTTGTAGAGCGATGTTACTATGTTGTATGTGTGTTACTCTCATCAGTAGTGCTGCTAATATTATTAACTTGTAGAGCGATGTTACTATGTTGTATGTGTGTTAGGTAGGAAGGACCATCATCAATGCACTCCGGACAATCTATAGGTACTCCGATCTCCTCTTTAATATCTAGTAATTGATGACACCATTTTTTTCGCTGGGTAACTAACTTTCACCAGAAACTTTGAGAAATAATGGAAAAAATGGGATTTCCAATACATTTGTTACAGTTAACATCACTGCTGTATCTAGACCAACAAGCAACAGTAAGAATAAATGGTGAAACAACAACAACTTGGTTTGACATAAAACAAGAGGTCCGTCAGGGGTGCATATTGTCACCCTACTTATTTAACTTGTATACTGAAAATATAATGAGGAATGTTAGAGAAGATGTAGACAAAGAATATTACGATGCCATAACAATTGGAGGTTATGAAATACCAGAGGTTAGATATGCTGATGACACAGTGTTACTATCCAGAACACAAAAAGGAATGGAAAAACTAATTATGTCAGTCCGTAAGAACAGCGAAGAGCAGAACCTCTATCTTAATGCGAAGAAAACTAAATTGATGACAACTGACAAAACAAACAAGGCAGCTGAAATATATATCAATGAGGAAAAATTGGAAGAAGTGGAGAGTTTTGAATATCTTGGATCACTGCTAACTAATAATGGAGATACAATGAGGGAAATTAAAAGGAGGACATCTATTGCTCTTCAGAAAGTAAAACAAATAAAGAATCTGTGGAGAGGAACAGACAGAACTACAAAAATAAGATTTTTAAGGTCATGCATCTTTCCCATCGCAACATACGCCTGTGAGACCTGGACACTTAACAAAACAGCTGAGAAATACATAAATGCTTTTGAATGTAAATGCTACAGAAGAGTTCTCCAAATATCATGGACACAAAAAAGAACAAATATATCTATACTACAAGAGCTTAATATTGAAGAAGACTGGCTAGTAAAGAGGATTAAAGAGAGAAAACTTAAATATTTTGGACACATTAAACGTCATGATAATTTAGAGAAGACCATATTGGAAGGATACATAATGGGGAAAAAAAAGAGGAAGACCAAAACGAAGATGGCTGCAAGAAATCGTTGACGATCTGCAAATGGATGCAGCAGCAGCAGGCCATCTTGCTCACAACCGAGAGGCCTACAGGAATGCTGTTTGGGAGGCAAAGTTCCGCAAGGGACATGCAGTCTTTACGTTTGTATTGAAAAGCCTAAGTCTGGTTCTTTTTTTGATGTTATTAGATCATATTTTGTTAAGTTGGATATATGGAGTATGCGAAACAAGCATTGGGAACATAAGTAATTTCATTTGCCACAACCAATACCAGTCCTCCGTAGCTAAATCGCTAAAGACGCACTTCCAAAAAAAGTGCAGTGGCAACTGGAAGATCATGGGTTCAATCCCGGGACCGGGGAAAAAAAAAGCAACAATTCACAAGACCTCTGGGAGTCATGACCCAGAGGGGCCCACCCCCCTTAGAGTGTCAGGATTTTAAAGGGCCGAAACACTTGTCTGAAGGGGGGGGGTACTTCCTCTGATGATCTGAAGGAGTTGTGTTGTTGTTCCGCTCTCTACGGTAGAGAGTTTCCTGCATATGCATATGCTATCGACTCACTGTATTTTCATACTTCCCATATACTCTTTCGTACTTCCCTACATCCTTTGTTTCTAACAATTAGAATGTTTTTGCAGTCTCATCAGTAGTGCTGCTAATATTATTAACTTGTAGAGCGATGTTACTATGTTGTATGTGTGTTACTCTCATCAGTAGTGCTGCTAATATTATTAACTTGTAGAGCGATGTTACTATGTTGTATGTGTGTTAGGTAGGAAGGACCATCATCAATGCACTCCGGACAATCTATAGGTACTCCGATCTCCTCTTTAATATCTAGTAATTGATGACACCATTTTTTTCGCTGGGTAACTAACTTTCACCAGAAACTTTGAGAAATAATGGAAAAAATGGGATTTCCAATACATTTGTTACAGTTAACATCACTGCTGTATCTAGACCAACAAGCAACAGTAAGAATAAATGGTGAAACAACAACAACTTGGTTTGACATAAAACAAGAGGTCCGTCAGGGGTGCATATTGTCACCCTACTTATTTAACTTGTATACTGAAAATATAATGAGGAATGTTAGAGAAGATGTAGACAAAGAATATTACGATGCCATAACAATTGGAGGTTATGAAATACCAGAGGTTAGATATGCTGATGACACAGTGTTACTATCCAGAACACAAAAAGGAATGGAAAAACTAATTATGTCAGTCCGTAAGAACAGCGAAGAGCAGAACCTCTATCTTAATGCGAAGAAAACTAAATTGATGACAACTGACAAAACAAACAAGGCAGCTGAAATATATATCAATGAGGAAAAATTGGAAGAAGTGGAGAGTTTTGAATATCTTGGATCACTGCTAACTAATAATGGAGATACAATGAGGGAAATTAAAAGGAGGACATCTATTGCTCTTCAGAAAGTAAAACAAATAAAGAATCTGTGGAGAGGAACAGACAGAACTACAAAAATAAGATTTTTAAGGTCATGCATCTTTCCCATCGCAACATACGCCTGTGAGACCTGGACACTTAACAAAACAGCTGAGAAATACATAAATGCTTTTGAATGTAAATGCTACAGAAGAGTTCTCCAAATATCATGGACACAAAAAAGAACAAATATATCTATACTACAAGAGCTTAATATTGAAGAAGACTGGCTAGTAAAGAGGATTAAAGAGAGAAAACTTAAATATTTTGGACACATTAAACGTCATGATAATTTAGAGAAGACCATATTGGAAGGATACATAATGGGGAAAAAAAAGAGGAAGACCAAAACGAAGATGGCTGCAAGAAATCGTTGACGATCTGCAAATGGATGCAGCAGCAGCAGGCCATCTTGCTCACAACCGAGAGGCCTACAGGAATGCTGTTTGGGAGGCAAAGTTCCGCAAGGGACATGCAAATGAATGAATGAATGAACTAACTTTCTGGAGCTCTTGATGAATCGTTCAGTTTTTGCTAGCTCAAGTTTCACCTGCAGCTTCTTCATTCTGACAATGGTGCCGATTCACAGCTGTCAGTGAAGTCTTTTCTTTGACCAGCTTCTCTTATATAGCACTGATGATGTCTCCTTGATCCACTGCCTGCTCTTCCTCCATGACAGCTGAGTCAGGGTAGAGCGGCCTTAACTTGATGTAAGTAGTTTCTAGTCCGTATTTGGCCTTTTTTTGAGACCTGAAATTTGCGATTTGGCTGCGTTCTTCAACAGCGGTTACGATATATTGTAAAAAAAAAAACTGCAAACATACAATGAGAGTAATGACAAATCAGAGATTAATCAACCTATGTTGCTGAAGTTCTCCATTAATCAACCCGTGTTTCTGAAGTTCTCCATTAATCAACCCATGTTGCTGAAGATTTCCATTAATCAACCCATGTTTCTGAAGTTTTCCATTAATCAACCCATGTTTCTGAAGTTTTCCATTAATCAACCCATGTTTTTAAGTTTTCCATTAATCAACCCGTGTTTCTGAAGTTTTCCATTAATCAACCCGTGTTTCTGAAGTTTTCCATTAATCAACCCATGTTTCTGAAGTTCTCCATTAATCAACCCATGTTTCTGAAGTTTTCCATTAATCAACCCATGTTTCTGAAGTTTTCCATTAATCAACCCATGTTTTTAAGTTTTCCATTAATCAACCCGTGTTTCTGAAGTTTTCCATTAATCAACCCGTGTTTCTGAAGTTTTCCATTAATCAACCCATGTTTTTGAAGTTTTCCATTAATCAACCCATGTTTCTGAAGTTTTCCATTAATCAACCCATGTTTCTGAAGTTTTCCATTAATCAACCCATTTTTCTGAAGTTTTGCATTAATCAACCAATGTTGCTGAAGTTCTCGATTTGCGCCGGAGTTAAGCTTGTGGATTATCTCCCTACATAGTGTTACATTGATTTTATCTTCACTCTAGCACCTCAATTTTGGTGTAGATGAAGATGTAGTTATCAGGAACCTAGATCTGTAACACCAGCTGTCGCTCTTAAGCTAGGTGAGGTTCAGTGTCCTTATAGCGTTGTCTGTTTATTGAGTTCACTCCAGAAACAAAAGCAAGTCACTGTAACACATTCGTCTCGTCGCGTTAACACGACTACAGTACAGACTGGAGAAAAAAAAACTCGTTAATATGACTACAGTACTGGGTGGAGGAAAAAAAAACTCATTAATACGACTATAGTACTGGCTGGAGAAAAAAAACTCGTTAATATGACTACAGTACTGGCTGGAGAAAAAAAACTCGTTGATATGACTACAGTACTGGCTGGGAAAAAAAAATCGCTAATATGACTACAGTACTGGCTGGAGGAAAAAAAAAACTCGCTAATATGACTACAGTACTGGCTGGAGAAAAAAAAACTCGTGAATATGACTACAGTACTGGCTGGAGGAAAGTCGTTAACATGACTACAGTACTGGATGGAGGAAAGTCGTTAACATGACTACAGTACTGGCTGGAGGAAAGTCGTTAACATGACTACAGTATTGGATGGAGGAAAAAAAAACTCAAGTTTGGAATTCAACGGAGATTTAAGGAAAAAAAGAACATTAGAAAACAAGCAAGCAGTTTAAATGTTTTAAGAAGAAATTGTTGGCTATGTGAAAGAGTATGACAAATGAGTCTTAGGAGGCGGAGCTGATTTATAAGTTTATCATGTACACAAAGAACCACTAGCAAACAAATGAGAGAAAGCAAAAATATAAAAGAAAGCAAAATATGAGAGAAAGCAGGAAAGATGAAAGAAAGGAAAAAGATGAGAGAAAGCAACAACAACAAAAAAATGATGAGAGAAAGCAAAAAGATGAAAGAAAGCAACAAAATAAGATGAGAGGAAGTAAAAAGATGAAAGAAAGCAACAACAACAAAAATGATGAGAGAAAGCAAAAGGATGAAAGAAAGCAACAACAACAAAAAAGATGAAAGAAAGCAACAACAAAAAACGATGAGAGAAAGCAAAAAAGATGAAATAAAGCAACAACAACAAAGAAATGATGAGAGAAAGCAACAACAACAACAACAACAACAACAACAAAAATGATGAGAGAAAGCAAAAAGATCAGAGAAAGCAAAACGATGAGAGAAAGCGAACAAGATGAAAGAAGGCAACAACAACAAAAAAAAAAGACGAGAGAAAGCAAACAGATGAGAGAAGGCGAAAAATGAGAGGAAATGAAAAGCTGATATGGAAGGAGGAAGATTGTTATTGTAGCTGTGAGCTTTAGAGGCTGGGAACGCTAATAAGTAAGATGAACACAATAACACGGTTAAATAAACAAATGTGGGACAGAAATGTTCCCTAGATCAGGCAGTGATTACTTGATCTTGCTCCTAACTAGACCTTGTCCCAGTTGCCTAATGACTTTGGTAGTGTGCAGGTCAGTGTTGAATCTGTAGTTTTAATTTACCTCTCATAAGGACACGGGAAAAATGCCACAGGTAAGCGTACTCTTTCCACTTCGAGGACGTGAAAATATTCCCGTAGTTAAGCGTACTCTCTGCAACTTGAGGACATGGGAAAAACATTCCCATAGTTAAGCGTACTCTTTCCACTTCGAGGACGTGAAAATATTCCCATAGTTAAGCATACTCTTTCCACCTCGAGGACATGAAAACATTCCCATAGTTAAGCGTGCTCTCTGCACCTTGAGGACGTGAAAACATTCCCATAGTTAAGTATACTCTTTCCACCTCGAGGACGTGAAAACATTCCCATAGTTAAGCCTACTCTCTGCACCTTGAGGACATGGGAAAAACATTCCCACAGTTAAGCGTACTCTTTCCACCTCAAGGACAGAGGAAAAAAATTCCCATAGTTAAGTCTTTTCACCTCCAATTTTTCTGCATTGTAAGTCAAAAGAATTGCTGTTGACAAATCACGGTTTGAATTGTATGCTTTGTTTTCTCTGAATGACCTGTTTAACATTTTTTATTGAACAACCTCCTTTTGTTTGGGCTGTTGGTGTTTGGTTGGTCTTACGAGCTGTGGTGCTTGACGAGGTCTCTAAAACAAGCGTGAAGTCAGAGAGTAGGCCATGATGGTTTCTGTTTTAATTCTGTGAGCAGATGTAAGGAGTCAACTTGCCGTCAAGCTCCACCACTTTGAGAACCGTCTAGATCTCTATTCCTGACCAGGGTGCGGAAAGCAGAGAGGTAGAATAAAGTTTCGGCTGAGCTAGGTTTGTCCAGTTTGGTAATAATGTTCTCTTCCCAACACAGTAACTTTAAGCTCATAATTAATGCACACGCAAAGCGTTGTTCTTGAATTATTTTTGTTCTTCAGGATTATTACCGATATAATCTCCCATGACAGCAAATTTGATTCTTGATAAAGGTGATAGTGACAGAGCAGGTCACGCCCCGTCTCCCCGATAGAGCTTTTAGTATTAGGTTAGCCTGGATCGTTCAGTCTGTCCCGTTGGTGGTGAGTGCCAAAGATATTGCTGTTTTATGTCTGTTCTGTGTCTTCAAGCAAGAATGTGATCTCCTCTCCCAGGCAGGTACCGTGTCGTGCTCGGACATCTTCATGGCGTCAGCTGCGGAAGAAGATTTTGCTGGTAGTAACGTGGAAATAAAGCAGCCCATATTTCTCTCTCTCTCTCTCTCTCTGTATCTCCCTCTCCTTCCCTCTCCCTCTCTCTCTCTCTGTCCCTTCTCTCTCTCTCTCTGTATATACGTTATAAAGCTTCGGTTTTTTAGACTGAACGTCGCACTGATTTCAGGATCCCAGAACCTAGATAATCAAGGCCCTTACTTCCCCTTTTTACAGTGCTTCATACAAACAAGACTTATCTCACTTCCTGGTAGTGTTCCATACAAACAAGGACTATTATCTCATTTCCTCGTAGTGTTCCATACAAACAAAGACTATTATCATATTCCTCACACAAACAAAAAGTATAATCTCACTCCTCATAGAGCTCTATATAAAAAATATTATCTCTTATCTCACTCCTCACAGAGCTCTATATAAAAACTATTGTGTTACTCCTAGAGCTCTATACAAACAAAGACTATCTCCACCTCCAAACAAAGACTTCTCTTTTCCTCATAGAACTTCATACAAACATAAGACTTATCTCAGATCTCACTGTGCTCCCTATAATGTTACACAGATTGGCGAACGAGGTAGGAGGTTACAAAGAAGCGTAACATTACAGTCTTTCTATGATGAAAACGTCCTACCTACGTAGGCACGTCCTGGTAGATGAACAAAAGCCGTAACAGTCAGCCATTATCCTTGTTGTCGCTATCATCATCATTGAACCACATAACAAGAAAAAAACATCATATCGTACTGAATAGTGATAAACAATTCATCGTCGTCTTCGTCGTCGTCATCATCATCATCTGCCATGCCTGGCGACGTGGACGATCATACTCCACAAACCTCAGTCTTTGACATTTCTAAATAACTCTGTTGCTCATGCCTTTCCATGCCACAGTGTCAGGCCTCCTAACATCTGTTCCCTCAGTCTTCCTCTGTCTCTCCTGCCTTCAGTTTTGCTAACTTTTATGATCTCCAGTTTCTCTCTTCTCATCACACACCGCAAGCCTTTTCCTTATCTTTGTTATTATACTACGTTTTTCATTAGCTTGTCTCAAACACTGCTCATTAGTTATCTTGGCTGTCCATGGGATCTCGAATCTCATCACTTTTCTTAGGAACCACAACTCTTTTGCCTCCAATTTATCTGCCAGTAAGTCCATGATTCACATTCGTATAGCAAAATAAGTTCAGTATAGCAGATGTAAGGAGTCAACTTGCCGTCAAGCTCCACCACTTTGAGAACCGTCTAGATCTCTATTCCTGACCAGGGTGCGGAAAGCAGAGAGGTAGAATAAAGTTTCGGCTGAGCTAGGTTTGTCCAGTTTGGTAATAATGTTCTCTTCCCAACACAGTAACTTTAAGCTCATAATTAATGCACACGCAAAGCGTTGTTCTTGAATTATTTTTGTTCTTCAGGATTATTACCGATATAATCTCCCATGACAGCAAATTTGATTCTTGATAAAGGTGATAGTGACAGAGCAGGTCACGCCCCGTCTCCCCGATAGAGCTTTTAGTATTAGGTTAGCCTGGATCGTTCAGTCTGTCCCGTTGGTGGTGAGTGCCAAAGATATTGCTGTTTTATGTCTGTTCTGTGTCTTCAAGCAAGAATGTGATCTCCTCTCCCAGGCAGGTACCGTGTCGTGCTCGGACATCTTCATGGCGTCAGCTGCGGAAGAAGATTTTGCTGGTAGTAACGTGGAAATAAAGCAGCCCATATTTCTCTCTCTCTCTCTCTGTATCTCCCTCTCCTTCCCTCTCCCTCTCTCTCTCTCTGTCCCTTCTCTCTCTCTCTCTGTATATACGTTATAAAGCTTCGGTTTTTTAGACTGAACGTCGCACTGATTTCAGGATCCCAGAACCTAGATAATCAAGGCCCTTACTTCCCCTTTTTACAGTGCTTCATACAAACAAGACTTATCTCACTTCCTGGTAGTGTTCCATACAAACAAGGACTATTATCTCATTTCCTCGTAGTGTTCCATACAAACAAAGACTATTATCATATTCCTCACACAAACAAAAAGTATAATCTCACTCCTCATAGAGCTCTATATAAAAAATATTATCTCTTATCTCACTCCTCACAGAGCTCTATATAAAAACTATTGTGTTACTCCTAGAGCTCTATACAAACAAAGACTATCTCCACCTCCAAACAAAGACTTCTCTTTTCCTCATAGAACTTCATACAAACATAAGACTTATCTCAGATCTCACTGTGCTCCCTATAATGTTACACAGATTGGCGAACGAGGTAGGAGGTTACAAAGAAGCGTAACATTACAGTCTTTCTATGATGAAAACGTCCTACCTACGTAGGCACGTCCTGGTAGATGAACAAAAGCCGTAACAGTCAGCCATTATCCTTGTTGTCGCTATCATCATCATTGAACCACATAACAAGAAAAAAACATCATATCGTACTGAATAGTGATAAACAATTCATCGTCGTCTTCGTCGTCGTCATCATCATCATCTGCCATGCCTGGCGACGTGGACGATCATACTCCACAAACCTCAGTCTTTGACATTTCTAAATAACTCTGTTGCTCATGCCTTTCCATGCCACAGTGTCAGGCCTCCTAACATCTGTTCCCTCAGTCTTCCTCTGTCTCTCCTGCCTTCAGTTTTGCTAACTTTTATGATCTCCAGTTTCTCTCTTCTCATCACACACCGCAAGCCTTTTCCTTATCTTTGTTATTATACTACGTTTTTCATTAGCTTGTCTCAAACACTGCTCATTAGTTATCTTGGCTGTCCATGGGATCTCGAATCTCATCACTTTTCTTAGGAACCACAACTCTTTTGCCTCCAATTTATCTGCCAGTAAGTCCATGATTCACATTCGTATAGCAAAATAAGTTCAGTATAGCACTGTAATACTTTCTCACACTCAGTGGCAATGGCTAATTGCACAAGATGGTTTTCAGTTTCTGAAATGCTACTTTTGCTGGCATATCCTGCTTTTAAATTACTTCGTTACATCTTCCATCAGCTGTAAATAATTCACTTCTGTGTAATTTTATGTCGTGCAATAATCACTGAAAGATGAGATGGATTGAAAAGGATCTGAACTTTAAAGCGCTGAAACTTCACCCATAGAGCATGCCATGTGTCATGAGCGCTGGTAGAAGTTGTGATGGTAAAACTTAGTTTCGCCACAACGTTGTTCAAGATCATTTTCATGGACAGTCCATTCTCTTAAACTTAAAATTCTCCCAAGCAGAACCAGCTTACACGATAGTTCAGGTTTTGGAAAAAAATACTTCTCCCGCGAGAAGAAAGCTGGTTTATACTGGTACTGGAGAACCGGGCTTATCTGGGATTTGACAGGGGTCATGAGGACACTCACATAAAATATGACACGGTGTTAATAAAGGATATCTTACATCTTATAAATATGACACGGTGTTAATAAAGGACATCTTACATCTTATAAATATGACACGGTGTTAATAAAGGACATCTTACATCTTATAAAATATGACACGGCGTTAATAAAGGACATCTTACATCTTATAAAATATGACACGGTGTTAATAAAGGACATCTTACATCTTATAAAATATGACACGGTGTTAATAAAGGACATCTTACATCTTATAAAATATGACACGGCGTTAATAAAGGACATCTTACATCTGATAAAATATGACACGATGTTAATAAAGGACATCTTACATCTGATAAAATATGACACGATGTTAATAAAGGACATCTTACATGTTATAAAATATGACACGATGTTAATAAAGGACATCTTACATCTTATAAAATATGACACGATGTTAATAAAGGACATATTACATCTTATAAAATATGACACGATGTTAATAAAGGACATCTTACATCTTATAAAATATGACACGATGTTAATAAAGGACATCTTACATCTTATAAAATATGACACGATGTTAATAAAGGATATCTTACACCAGAGACTGGGGCCGACGGTGATAGGGGTCTAACTGCGGCCTGGTTTACTTTTCTGGTGGAATACTTAAATGTAAACAACTGTGACTGACATCACGTAACGGTGTCTGGTGTGTGATGTTTGATTTACTTTCACCTGTCCGATACTCTCTCCCACCTCAGCCCAGTTCAGTGCCCCGGTTAGCTCAGGAGGACAGATCAAATCTCAGGACATGGCGAATCGTAGCGCCATCACGAAGCTATTTTAAAATTACTCGCTAAATAAGGGGTGTGTACAACTGGATAGAGAAGAGGTAGGTATAAGTACGTTGTGATGGGGCTAACTGAGAAAACTGATAGTGCAGTATCGGTGGAAAGACTTGTCCCGTTTCTCTTCTATGACTTGGAAAATGAGAAAAAGTCATATCGGGCTGGTCTGAGGTGATCTGTTGAAAGTACAGTTCATCAATGAGTAAATGAGGCATGCAGATTTCATCATCATCATCATCTTTCACTCTCTTGAGAGCATAGGTCACGGAGAAAGGCTTTCCAGTCATCCCTGTTCTTGGAATTATTCTCTGCCTCCTTCCATGTGCATCACTTGTCTCTGAGCACTGTCATAATTTTTCTTCTCCAGGTAAGTCTAGGTCCTCCTCGTTTTCTATTTCATTGAGGATTCCATGTCAGTGCCTGTCTTGTTATGCTGGTGTCGGGTTTCCTCAGAGTGTGGCCAATCCACCTCCACTTCCTAGACATGATTTGTAGGTTCATAGGTTCTTGCCTTATTCATATAGTCTGGGATTAAAGAAGTTTTCTTGGTAATAAACCATCTTCTGTTTGTTCCCTGTAATGACCGGCAGAATGTAAGACGGACCTGCGTGCCCAGTTCTTTACCCTCTAAAAATAAAAGTGTTCATTCATTCAGTCCCTTCGTTTTATGCATTCTGTACACAAAGATAAATCCCATGGTCAGCAGGAGGAGCTCTAGCTTCATTCATAGTTTTCAATTCAAGATTATTTCCTTGGGGGGTGGGGGGGTGGGGGGGGGGGGGGGGGTGAGGCAGGTTTGTGCTCTATCTCTGAAGAGAATGCACTCTAGGAACTCCTGTTTGGCACCTCAAGATGATGGCTTGTGCTGTTTGACTTTGGGTCCGCCCGGTGTCTATCGTCTGTTCTATTTCTACGAATTTCTGTCTATACTTTCGTTTGATGGGCAGCTTTGTCTGATTTTAGTGATATCCTATGTTAGGTGTGTCTGCTGCTTCACTTCCTGATACCGCAGGTTGCAGTGTAACGTTATTTTGTTAGTATATAACTATATAACTTAACTGATTAAGTTGCTCAGTCGCTGTGTTTTTGTTAGTTCATCTTGTGGTTCATCTCGTTGTTTTAATAGGAACAAAAATCTCTCTTCCATGCCCTCTCGCTTTATCCGATATTTTGGTGTATTACCATAGTGGAGTTTAAACAACCTTCGATCTTACGGCATAGAATCGTGAAAACTGGATCAGGGTGGACGGCCGGGATATAACGAGTGCCTGGCTGAGACGGACGGCCGCAAGAACTTTTTTTTTAGTTGTGACGTCAGCGTCGTTGCTTGTACAATCAAAGCGTAGCAGACGTTCTGTGAACCGTGGGGGGGGGGGGGGGGGGGGGGGAGGAGAGGGAAGTGTGTGTTCTAGTGTGTGTGGTGGGGGGGGGGGGGGGGGATCAAGGGCGAGGAGGCGAAAAATGAGAGCAGATTTGTTGAGAATGTGTTACCTGCACATTTTTTTTTCTGGTTATTTTATGTTGGTTATTGTGTATCATGTTTTATTTTGGTCGTGCTCCGCAGAGAGCAGGCTGTCTCTCGTAAGGACCAGAATATCCACGAACACGTTATGGATGACTTGGGGTTGGCGCTATTTATGTGTACACACGGCCGGGACTTGCTTAACATCGTTAAGAGCTTCGTATAAGGAACTGAATTTCGTAAACGTATTGACCTGCTGTGTTAGGAATGTTTTTTTTTCTGCTTTCTTTTGTTTCCGGATAAACTCTTTATAGTGGAGATCGGTTCACCGGGAGAGGATTTTTTTAAATTCAGGCAAGTGTTTCCACAGCTATCACATCCTACTCATTAATGTAATAAATATGTATGCTACGCAATATATATAAATGTGTAAAGTCGGTTTCCATAGTTTAATATGTTAATTTTGTCCTGAGTGATTTAGTGTGATCACTCCATCAACTACGTTATAAGAACTATATTTGAATGTGTCACACACACACACACACACACACACATATATATATATATATATATATATATATATATATGAACCTTAAGTGCCCAGGGCACATGGGGCTTCCGCAAGGGTTTTCCACAAATGCCTGTACTTTGCCTTTTTTCTGCTCTTGCCCAGGTGAGCCCTCTATTGCTCAACGTCTTCTCCGTTGTTCTTCTCCATGTCTATTTTGGTCTACCCTTACTTCTGTCAGTCGTTCGGAGCACATGTCCCATCCATCGCCAGCGTATATATATATATATATATATAAGAAGAGGATATAAAAGAAATTGGTGTCACCAACATGGAGAGAGAAGATTAGGAATAGAGAGGAATGGAAGAGAAGTTTATCTGCAGTGAGCCTTTATGGCTGAGGAAGCCGAAGAAGAAAAAGACATATCTATATATATGTAAAAGGAAAAGATATGTATTGATATTACATTGTAGAGAAAAATCCTGCAACCATTTTTCTTCTGATATTTAATGTCATCCCTTACAATTTGTTATCTTGCACTTTAGTTAAATCTCCTCTCAGACGAACATAAGAGACCTAATGGAAATGTCGAAGTGACTGCTGCAGGATGAGTTTTCTAATCTGCCTGTTTGGAAGTATAAGATGAGCATCAGACACCGCTAGGGAAATATTCAGAATTTCTTTGCCGTTTCATTTGAATTAATGTTGTTTGTTTGTGTGTTTGTTTTTTCTAACAGATCCTGTTTGATTACAGAAAATGGAAAGATGTATTTTTTAAACAGATCCTGTTTTATTATAGAAAATGGAAAGATGTTTTTTTCCTAACAGATTCTGTTTTATTATAGAAAATGAAAAAGATGTTTTTTTCTAACAGATCCTGCTTTATTATAGAAAATCAAAAGATGTTTTTTTTTGGCAGAAATTTCTCATTGTTGATTTATAACTCGAAACATGGATTCTGGTCGAAGATGATCTGTTGTCAGTTCTTGAAATTTTCTTTATTGCCTAACTGTGTGGCAAGGAAAGACAGAATAAACACTAGCTTAAATCCATCCATCCATCCATCCATCCATCCATCCATAATTGAAAAAAAACAGCCACTGTCCAGTACGATTTAAGGGTCCTGTAGGGAAACAACAAATTATATCCATTTCTCACGATCTTTATCCACCCTTGTGTGGTGCTGCCCTTAACTTACCCTATTTTTTAAAATAATACACCACAATGGTGCCTGCTAGATAAATGCACCACCTCGCGGTGGCGTGGGATTTTGGATTAAAATTGATCTTAATGTATCCTAAACCATGTTGCCCTTAATAGGTTTCTCTTTCTCTTTAGGTCAGATTTCATGGCATATTTCTTCTAGCAGAAGGGCCGGCAACTTGTGACCTCTCGGCCGCATCACACTAATTATTGTTATATACTGTTATGTAAGTTACGCAGAAGAAGAAGTTATGTAAGTGAAATGCCTATTATCCATAGTTTTGTATAGTTTTGTAATATTTTATTATTATTACCTTCATTTATTATGTATAGACATTGCCCCGCCAGCAACAACAATGATGGAATCCATCCACTTTGTAGAAGAAGACTACCAAAGTCAGTCGTATTAAAAAAGGCATTGGTTGTGTCCCTTTTGATTTTCATACTGTGGATAGGAAGTTTGCCCATCCATTTAGGGAAAAAAACAACAACTGTTCTTTACTGTACAAGACCACTTCCACGATAACTTCAGTAAATAGACAAAATGTCTGTCAGTTTGTGCTGACGTGTCAGCCTAGCGACATTTCATATGAGCACACAGTCATAGTAAAAGATAAAATGAAACCATTATTAAGCAGATACTTGCCAGACTGAAAGTGTAGAAATTAACGTTCTTCTACTATTATACTGGTGGAAAAGTTGGCAGGGATTATTTCACTTGAGATGCTATGAAAGAGTAAGTTTAAATCAGTAACAAAATCTCTAATATTATTCTGTCTCATGGATTTTTAACATGCGGTTCAGGGACCCCAAAGGGGCCCGTTGAAGGACATCAAAATGGATTGACTGGACTAAAAAAATCTTAACATTATCTGGGCTCAGTCGGTTGCTTTTTTTTCTAAAGAAGAATCCCTAGGCGATCTCAGGCAGGAAAGGGGATCCACATATGTTCTCAGGCAGGAGAGGGGATCCACAGGTGTTCTCAGGCAGGAAAGGGGATCCACAGGTGTTCTCAGACAGGAAAGGGGATCCACAGGTGTTCTCAGGCAGGAAAGGGGATCCACAGGTGTTCTCAGGCAGGAAAAGGGGATCCACAGGTGTTCTCAGACAGGAAAAGGGGATCTACAAGTGCTCTCAGGCAGGAAGGGGATCCACAGGTGTTCTCGGACAGGAAAAGGGGTCGACAGGTGTTCTGAGCTAGGAAAGGGGATCCACAGGTGTTCTTAGGCAGGAAAGGGGATCTACAGATGTTCTTCGGCAGGAAATGGGATCCACAGGTGTTCTTAGGCAGGAAAGGGGATCCATAGGTGTTCTTAGGCAGGAAAGGGGATCCATAGGTGTTCTCAGACAGGAAAATGGTTCACGAAAAAAAAAAGGTTAAAACCAGTGCTCTGTATGAACGCTTTTATGGTATACATTTTCGAAGATATAATTTTGGATAGAATTAAATGGGAAAAAAGCCACGAGACGCAATAAATAAATAAAAGTATTACAGCTGTTAGAGAGGCGTTTATAAAAACGACGTAGGAAGCGAGCAATGTTGGAAAAAATGTTTATTCTTACAAAACAAAACATGGAGATGAATAAAGCTGTCACCTGTTCCGTGTCTGTTCCGTGCCCAGTGTCGTGCTTAAAATAAAATAGTGCAGCAATACATTATAACAATTGTGTAGCAAAACGATATAAAACAGTGCAACAATATAAGATGAAACAGGTACAGCAACACAGTATAAAAACAGTACAGACAGTACAGCAACACAATATTTAAAGTGTACACAGTATAAAAACAAAACAGTAATACGGTAGGAAATGTGTACAGCAACAAAACATAAAAACAGTACAGCAACACAATATCCAAACAGGACAGTAACACAATATAAAAACAGTACAGGAGCCCAGTATAAAAACATTACAGGAACACCATATAAAAAAACAGTACAGGAGCACAGTATCAAAACCGTACAGCAACACAATATATACTGCTCAAAACAAAAACGCAACAAATACGATGTTCCGATTTAATCTAAGTTTGCTGATCAGGCAAAGGCAAATTGCCTCAAACGTTCACTTGGACATCAACTTCACTGCTGATGTGAATTATACTCAGCAGATGATTCCTGAGCACAGAAAAGCGACACTAGTCAAAACAGCGGTTTTGACAATAACTCATGACAGGTTCACGAGAATCCCGCGAAACTTATTGAACACAAAACTCACTGACCATGTTATTGAATGCCTATAAAAGATTGACGCTCCTCAAATCAATTCATTTGAAAATTCAGTGCGCAAATATGGCTGAACTCACTACAGAACAGCGACTCATCATCATTGGACATTTACAGACTGGATAGTTACAAAGTGTAGTTGCCAGACAATTTAATGCGGATAGAAGCACAGTTAGTCGCCTTTGGAGACGATTTCAAGAAACTGGCTCAGTTGCAGACCGCTCTCGCAGTGGAAGACCCATAGTCACAACTCCTGCCGAAGACCGCTTCATACGGCTGCGTCACCTCACGAATCGATTTGCATATAGGTCCTCAACACTCCAGTCAATGACAGCACCTCATCGATTTTCAGATCAAACGGTCAGGAACCGGCTGCACGACGCTGGTCTTTGGGCTAGAAGACTCTACAGAGGTCCTGTTCTTATGGACCGGCATCGCCAGAACCGACTGCAGTGGGCGAATCAGCATCGTCAATGGACCGTTGCGAATGATTGGAGAAGGGTTTAGTTTAGTGATAAATCGTTCTTTCTGCTCCAGTCACACGATCGACGGAGAAGAGTTTACCGCAGAGTTCATGAGCGCTACGCCCAGAACTGCGTGGATGAGGCCCCCCCCCCCACATGGTGGTGGAGGTGTACTGGTGTGGCGGACGATCAGCTTCATGAGAAGAAGTGAGCTGGTGCAAACTGAAGAACGCCTGAGTACCCAACGATACCTTGCTGAAATTCTTCATCCTCACGTCCTTCCACTTCTGGCTGCACCAGGGTCGATTTTTCAGCAGAATAACGCTCGGCCTCATGTGGCACAACTCACCACCCAATTCCTCGCTGACAACAACGTCCAGACCACTCCGTGGTCGTCCATGATATCAGACATGAACCTAATAGAACACGTATGGGATCAACTCAACAGACAATCCCGCCTGCGAGACGTGGCGCCAACCAATCTCCGACAGTTGTCTTTTGCACTGCGAGAAGAATGTGCAACCATCCCACAAGGACAGATCCAGCGGCTAATCGGATCCATATCAAGGAGATGTCGTTCTCTGATACAGGCTAGAGGAGGCCATACACCTTCTTTACTGAAACGGAGGCCTGAGCCACAAATAATACAGTTCCAAACCAAAGTTAATGAACATCATGTCATTGTTAAAGCCTTAAAGTTTCTTCATGCCAAGATTGAAACATTCATTCATTTGCATGTCCCTTGCGGAACTTTGCCTCCCAAACAGCATTCCTGTAGGCCTCTCGGTTGTGAGCAAGATGGCCTGCTGCTGCTGCATCCATTTGCAGATCGTCAACGATTTCTTGCAGCTATCTTCGTTTTGGTCTTCCTCTTTTTCTTTTTCCCATTATGTATCCTTCCAATATGGTCTTCTCTAAATTATCATGACGTTTAATGTGTCCAAAATATTTAAGTTTTCTCTCTTTAATCCTCTTTACTAGCCAGTCTTCTTCAATATTAAGCTCTTGTAGTTTAGATATATTTGTTCTTTTTTGTGTCCATGATATTTGGAGAACTCTTCTGTAGCATTTACATTCAAAGGCATTTATGTGTTTCTCAGCTGTTTTGTTAAGTGTCCAGGTCTCACAGGCATATGTTGCGACTGGAAAAGATGCATGACCTTAAAAATATTATTTTTGTAGTTCTGTCTGCTCCTCTCCACAGATTCTTTATTTGTTTTACTTTCTGAAGAGCAATAGATGTCCTCCTTTTAATTTCCCTCATTGTATCTCCATTATTAGTTAGCAGTGATCCAAGATATTCAAAACTCTCCACTTCTTCCAATTTTTCCTTATTGATATATATTTCATCTGCCTTGTTTGTTTTGTCAGTTGTCATCAATTTAGTTTTCTTCGCATTAAGATAGAGGTTCTGCTCTTCGCTGTTCTTACGGACTGACATAATTAGTTTTTCCATTCCTTTTTGTATTGTGGATAGTAACACTGTGTCATCAGCATATCTAATCTCTGGTATTTCATAACCTCCAATTGTGAAGGAAACATTAATTCCGTAAAATAAAATTTTGATACAAGTTTGAAATTTGGTGTCTATTACGACTGCAGTAGTGTTGCGTTTTTTTAACAGTATATAAAAAACAGTACAGTAGCATGATATAAAAACAGTACATTAAGGAGTGTAGAAAGACAAACAAATTACGAAATGACAGACTAATTTAAACAGACAAACAAGTATAGAGATAGACTGAACGTGCAGAAAAGGCTCTTTGATAACTTTATTGTGTGCAGTTCACGAGAGAATAGAGAATTAGAATATGACAAACTTCCGTCTCCATCTCTAAATTCATAAATTTCTGTTATGGCACCCTTCATTTTCTTGTCAAGACAACGCGTCATCCATAAATGGCAACGTGTTTTTTTAAGACAGTGCGTCAGCCGTAAATTGAAACAGAGACAAATCAGCGCTTGCTTTTAAAAGTCGCTTTCTTTTAACTTTCTTTTTTTTCCTTTTGTATTTATTCATTTTTTTCCGCGTTCATTTTTCTTCATGAATTAAGATTATAAATTCATGATGCTAGAAGCTAGCCACGTTTTTTTTAACTGAAAGGCTAGCAAAATATTTCTAAAAGTCAGAACATCATAGCCAATTTAAAAAAAAAAAATACGCGCATTTTTACTTTAAAAAATCTGCTTCAATATTTGATGTTTCTTTTAGATGAAAGAGGAGGGTAGTGAATAGATACAGCGGGGACAAGAAAAAAAGAGATATTATAACAATTTGGCCCTAGTTAGTCACTTAGTCCGTTTTGATCAAGCCAACCTGACCTGCTGTTTGCACGTAATCTCAAGAGAATATTCCGAGACGAGAACTTGTGTAGGTGTTCTGTAGCTTAACATGTTTTAAGAGTTTCTGTGTTATTTGTTCTGTGAGCTGACCAGATGTTAAATTCACATAAATACGGGAATGTATCCTATTTACGTACAGGCTGCTGACAGTAGGAAGTGAAAACGTGTCTTGGGAAAATCCTGGGGGCAAAAGCTTTAGGGATAAATAGAAAAATAAGATTTACTGCTATGTTTGCTGAAGGAAATAACTGCGATCTTATGAAAGCGTGCAACGAAGAAGAAGAAGAAGAATTGTTACTGTTGCCGTTCTGCCGGATCTCCCTGTTAGCGCGAATTTCGGAGACATGAATTTAATTCCGTGGGGGATTTGAAGCACAGAACATGAAACAACAGCTTGTCTGAATTCTCAGAATGGACCGAAGATGCAAATATTTCAATAGATTCTTTTTTTTCTTTAAACTGTTGGCTACATTGAGCTCCTTTCCATTAACTAAGTTAAAGGCAAACAACTGCCTGTTTTTCTGTTTGAAACATGAAGAGACGTGGTATTTTTTAGCTGTTTCTGATTCACTGAAAACGTGCCTTTGCTATACTGTGGCCATGTTTATTGTTAGCGTCTGCGTTTTTATATATATTTTTAAATGGTAAAAAAGGTAAAGGTAACCGTGTCCTACCTTAGAGGCAGATAGGGGATATGGTGTTAGTGCCCATATTTTCCTTCACCTGTCGACACACTAGAGGGTGATATGGTCAGCATCACACCCGGCCGCCTTTCTTCCCCAACTCCAGAAGGAGTCAGGTACCCATTTCTACAGCTGGGTGACTGGGGCACTTCCGGCAGGATTCGAACCCCTGACCTTCACTGCGAGACTAGAGCACTAACCACTTCGCCACTTAGACGCGTGTTGTTATATGTGTGTAATTAATTATGTATGCTTGTCTGTGTAAATAAAAATAACTTTTTTTAATACATTTAAACATGAAACTTAAACGTTAATCTAACATTCGTCTGAATTCTAGCTCTGTCTTCTCCCACAGAATTATGGTGAGAAAGAACAGAAATGACAAGTCTAGTAAAATTTGTTCTAGTAAAATACAGATAGGCACAGGTGTATTGTTCAGTTTTGCAAAAAAATTAGAAAGAATGAGGAAAGTGGACAGGAACGAGAGTGGCAGAAAATAAGATGAGTACGTATAAAAGAAGGACATACAACAATCCAGTATTTCGACAATGTACGTTTTTAAGGGCCAAAACAAAAAAATCTATACAACAAATAAAAACGCGAAAAACAGATGAAATGATATGCACTTAGCTCGTCTGGTATCGTACGCGCAAGAAAGACGGACATAAAATAAACCCAGATGTACAGGGTCCGGCATAAAGCATGGCTGGTTTTTAAAAATGGAAAATAAATAAGAGCTATACATGTTTTTGGTTAAAAAAAAAGTGAAATGAAAGTCAGAAAAGTGGGTATTTTTATTATTACTGACAATCATATTTAGGTTTTGAAAATTACGCCGGTTAGATGACGGCCATTACATTTGATACATTCAGCCAGATGTCCTGCATAACATCATTTAACATGTTCAAATGGATATTTTGAATGCATTGTCAGATTCGATCTTTTAGGTCTGCAGCTGACTGTGGTCGACTAGCATACACCGTGCTCTTGAGATACCCTCACAAAAAGAAGTCTGCGGCCGATAAATCCGGTGACCTTGCCGGCCAATGAATAACCCCAAATCTGGAAATTAGACGTTTGGGAAATGCTTGTCGCAGCATGGCCGTGGCGTGGGCAGTTGCTCCATCTTGTTTAAACCATATTAGTCTCTTATTTCTATTGGCCAAGTCTGGAATGAAGTATTCAGTTAGCATCTACACATAAAGATCACTATTAACAGTAAGAGGATGCCAGGTGCTAAAGCTTTCCTAACAACTGACCGCCGAGGGCTACTCAGCAATGCGTTGCGGACGTCTTGAATTCGTTCAGGTGCCTGTTGAGTTCTTGGACGACCAGTAGACTTGTTATTAAGGCAATTAGCGGTTTCCTTAATTTTTTTTAACCAGTCTCAAATTTATTTTGTCCTCCGATTTGGAACATTATCACGGGGATGCAACTCAAAATGGCGACGAAACTTTCGTTGTACAGTAATAGACGATTCTCTACTTTTAAAATAAGTTTCAACGGTGAATGCGCGATGTTGTGTTTGCCAAAAACCCAGTGTTAAAAATGACCATCTGTCTGCTGCATCTCTGGTGTCATGTTTTATTTTCACACGTATTCAGTTTCTGCGCACCACGTCAGTTAAATCCATCTATGCTTTATGCCGGACCCTGTATATTGGTAAGCTCGAAGTAGAAGCAAGCGACTGGCTGATAAATGAGATAAATAGATGATGACAGAGGCTGCCAGTTGGCAAACAGCATGACCAAGATGGCCCGAGCTTGCTTCTGTTTGATATCTATGTTCAATCCTCCCAAGAAACCAAGATGATGCAGATAATAAAAGTGAGAAAACAATATTGGAACAGGGTAGATGAAAAAAAGTTGATCTTGAAGAGAGATCACTGACTAGACTATCTGGCTATCTGGAACATATTCTCATTTCGTCCTGGAGCCACATCGGTTATAGTTCGCGACAAAAGACTCTCATTCCTAAACCATCTTGCAGGCGAACAGAGTAAAACTGGTACTTACTTACCATCCCCACAGTCTGACAGTAAAGGACATCTTGTTTCATGATGTGCACTCCTCCAGACCGCACCTGTTACATGTGAACTCTGTGCTGAAACACCACTGCTGGCGTACAGTCGGGACAAGATCCTCAAGAACCTCAAATCACCAGGAAACGACTTTCTTTGATATCAAACACTGCGGTCTCCGCAAAACTTGTCTGTTGTCGCGACTGTGGGACAGGAAGAGGAGGTGTTGCCTGTTTATTTATTTATTGTTTGCTGCAGTATCACGACATGGCGACAGCATCGTGATGTGGTGGCAGTGTCCCTTCCTATCATGTCAGTGTGGTCGTATCAGATGTTGTTGTTGTTGGTGTTGTGGCCGTACTCCGCGTTGTGACAAAATTCCACGACAGTCCGTTTTTTATCGAATAACAAACTCTAAGAATTGGAACGTGGAGACCCAAAAGAAACCGCTGATGTTCTTACATTTTCACAGATTTTATTACTTCAAATACATAATCACAACTGCCACAACTAATATTAATCTACTTCTGTCAGGTAGCAGAACCCTTCCCCCCTCCCTACCTAATCTGTCTGTCTCTTTGATCCTTGTTTGTCTGTCTAGGTCTCTATCTTCTGACTGACCGACATCAAGATCTCTACGGGAAATTTTTTATTTTCCTCACTGTCGTTGCTCCATTTTACTATCTAAATAGTTGGTGCGTTGTTTCATAATTCCCGTACGGGTTAGGTTTCCTGTGCACTCTTCTGTCACTATTTATGTCCTCCTGTTACTAATACTGTCACAAGATGTGCCAGGTTTCCTTCCCAAAGTTTACACGATCAGTCTAGGATGGCTTTATCTGCACTTCCCGCAACGTCATTTATGCCATTATATGCAAGCAATGCCGGATGTCTCTCTTATATAAGAGAGACTGGCTTAAGTTTGGGAAATCGATTTCGACAGCATCTGAATGGCACTGACACCGGTCACCAACATTTCTGTCAGATGAAAATGGGACATTTCTGTTACTGCACTCTGCTTATGTTCTTCCGATGAACGATCTTTGAAAGCTCTGGAACAGCGCCATTTTTCCCACCCAGATGGAATAAACATTAAGTCCAGCTTTCTTTGAAATACTTTACTTTTCTACTTATTTGCTAGCTATTTCTGTTCTTGATGTCCAGCTTTCTTGCCTCATTACTGGTAGCGGGTTAAGGTTAATTTTCCAGCCAGAGGACTTTTATAGCTTCCTTTTCTGTGCATCCTAAGAGAGCAGTCTTGCAATAAAATATCTCTGTTCGGCATAACATTATTTCATCCACCCTGTTCCGATATTGTTTTGTCACTTTTATTATCTGCGCCATCTGGGTGGCTTTGTTCGGGTCATTTATCCAACAGGAGCAACGTGAGATCATCTGGGGCATGGTGTCATGTTGTTTGCCAACTGGTGGCCTTTGTCATCATCTCTTTATCTCATCCGCCAGTTGCCTGCTTCTACTTCGAGCTTACCAATATAATCTGGGTTTATTTTGTGCCCTTCTTTCTTACGAGGAGGATGCCAAAAAAGCTAAGGCTTAATTTTTAATATTTTTCGTGATTTCGTTTCTTATGAGTTTTTTTGTACTTGGCATTTGCCGAAATATTGGATTGTTGTATGTTCTTATTTATACGTACTCATCTTTACTTTCTGCCAGTCTCGTTCTTGTCCGCTTTCTTTACTCGTTCTATCGTTTTATATGAGGGAAATTAAGAGAAGGACATCTATCGCTCTTCAGAAAGTAAAACAACTAAAGAATCCGTGGAGAGGAACAGACAGAAATACAAAAATAAGATTTTTAAAGGCATGCATCTTTCCCATCGCAACATATGCCTGTGAGACCTGGACACTTAACAAAACAGCTGAGAAACACATAAATGCCTTTGAATGTAAATGCTACAGAAGAGTTCTTCAGATATCATGGACACAAAAAAGAACAAATATATCCATACTACAAGAACTTAATATTGAAGAAGGTTGGCTAGTAAAGAGGATTAAAGAGAGAAAACTTAAATATTTTGGACACAGTAAACGTCATGATAATGTAGATAAGACCATCTTGAAAGGGTACATAATGGGAAAAAGAAAGAGAGGAAGACCAGAGCAAAGATGGCTGCAAGACATCGTTGATGATCTGCAAATAGATGCATCATCAGCAGCAGGCCATCTTGCTCACAACCGAGAGGCCTACAGGAGAACTGTTAGGTAGCCAAAGTTCCGCAAGGGACATGCAAATGAATGAATGATCGTTTTGTAAAACTGAACCATAAACCCGTCCGGTCTTATAGGGTCAGAGATATTCATAAAGGTTTTGTGTTGTAACAAAAGATGGTAGCTAGTACACTCTGAGTTTGATGCACTTATATAAAATTAACATAAAGTCAGTTCAACGACTTCGGGTATGATATACTTATATTTAACCATAACATGAGTCAATTCAACGACTTTGGGTATGATATTCTTATATTTTAACCAATTTAACAGAAGCCACTTAAGCAACATTGAGTTTGGTAATCTTTTATTACATTTTTTCCCACAACAGGTTTTAATAAACACATTTACGCTCGATAAGTCTGATTTTAGAACGGTCACTTTCGTGTACATTCGTTGTAGTTACAGATGACCAATGATATTGTATAGCCCTACTTTTTTGTGTTCAAATGGAAGATAATATGGAGCTATTCCGTCGAGAGTCTGCCTAGAAATATTGAAAACGGGAATACTTCTTTACTGCGCAAGTTGTTGTGTTTGAAATATATGATAGGCTCCTATGAAGTTCTGCAGCTTACCAGATGGTGAGATGAAGAGGAAGATAACATATTCACACTCGCGACAAACGATACGACTCCCTGTATATTAAACATACCACATGGCCCAGGTATGCATTTCACATCTGGACTGCACTTAGTGGTTGGGCATCTCACAGCTAACTACACTTAATGGTTGGACATCTCATAGTTGAGTACACTTAGTGGTTGGACATCTCACAGTTGACTACACTTAGTGGTTGGACATCTCACAGTTGACTATACTTAGTGTTTGGACATCTCACAATTGACTACACTTAGTGGTTGGACATCTCACAATTGACTACACTTAGTGGTTGGACATCTCACAGTTTACTACACTTAGTGATTGGACATCTCACAGTTGACTATACTTAGTGATTGGACATCTCACAATTGATTCCACTTAGTGGTTGAGCATCTCAGAGTTAAGTACATTTAGTGGTTGGACATCTCACAATTGACTATACTTAGTGATTGGACATCTCACAGTTGACCATACTTAGTGGTTGGACATCTCACAATTGACTACACTTAGTGGTTGGACATCTCACAGTTGACTACACTTAGTGGTTGGACATCTCACATTTGACAACACTTAGTGTTTGGATATCTCACAGTTGACTACACTTAGTGTTTGGATATCTCACAATTGACTACACTTAGTGTTTGGACATCTCACAGTTGAGTACACTTAGTGGCTGGACATCTCACAATTGACTACACTTAGTGGTTGGACATCTTACAGTTGACAGCACATAGATGAACAAACACCACTTGTCAAAGTCAAACGAAAAGCCGGTTTAATCATCGAACATGATAATGATGAAACTCCTTGATGATAGATGAAATGTTAAATCATACATCTGAAGTTACTGGTGGAAATACTGAGCACACAAATAGCACAAACATGAACAACAACACTAGCCAGTGATTTCCACCATAACATAATGAAAACACTAGAGACATGTTAGTCTTTTGCTTGCCCATGACTTAACAAAAGCAGAATTTCTCTCATACGACGTTGAACAGAGATTGTCTGATCTCTCTCAGACCAAAAAATCAACCCACAAGGTTTTGCAACAGTTCTTGTGCTTTAACAAACGCTGACAGTACGTGATTTTGTTGTAAGTCAAATCTGTATTGGATAACTGACGGGAAATTACCCCCAAAATTTCATCTGTAACAAAAATAACCAATAGCGTTAACTTTAACTCATAAAACAGAGGAAAAGACTCTACAAATCTGTATTCTGCTATAAATATGAGTGATCAAAAAGCTGATGTCTTCTTCCTGTTTTCTACACATGTTGCTACCTTTCAGGTTCTTGATACTGTCACGTGATTCTCTAGTTTTTGTGGTCTATCTCTTCTCTCCTTATGTTAAAAAACTAGTAGAAATCATCATCATCATCATCATCATCATCATCATCATCATCGTCGTCGTCGTCATCATCATCATCATCATCATCACCTTTCACTCCCTTGAGAGCATAGGCAACGGATAAAGGCTCTCCGGTCATCCATATTCTTGAAATTATTCTCTGCTTCATTCTATGTGTATTCCCTGTCCCCTAACACTGTCATAATTTCTCTTCTCAAAGTAAGTCTAGGTCTTCCTCGTTTTATATTTCCTTGAGAATTCCACGTCAGTGCCCGTCTTGCTATGCTGGTGTCGGGTTTTCTCAGAATCTAGACACTATATCTTATATCCTTCCCGTGCCGTTAAACGTCATTATAGGGCTCGCAAGGTAGTTCGCCAATTTTTCCTGTCTTCGGCGAGTCTTTCAACCTCATCAAGGGATTTTATGCCTGTTAATTTGGCCTCTCTTAACAGTGTCCTCTTCAGAGTTTCACGCGGTCTGCCTTTTTTTCTTTGGCCTGTTGTGTTCCACTTGATAGCTTCTTTTGTGATTCTCTGATCGTTTCTTCTTATCACGTGACCAACATATGTCCATCTCCCTTTTCTCATCACCCATGAGACTGATTGTTGTTCAGTCATCTGTCTTATCTCTGCATTGTTCTTGAATTCGTTCCACTTGTGTGTGTGTGTGTGTGTGTGTGTGTGTGTATATATATACACACACACAAGGTCCGACAATTAAATAATGAGGCTGATTTCATTATGGCCAAGACAAAAATGCCATCTTGTCTTATCTTGTCTTTCTTCATTTACTGTTAGATGTATAGATGTAGAGGTGAAGTGTAATTGTCTTTCAATGTCTCGCTTATTTGCTTCGTACAATGAGATGTTCAGGGACTCTGCTATACCATCGGTCCATCGTTTGCTATCTATGAAGGAAAACATGGAATCCAAAGAGGCAACATTCATATATGATCTGGCAACTTTTCATCGCTGCTGGATAAGCAGACGTCAAACAATCCGCTATTTTGCTGATCTAATTAAAGGTTCATTGTCACGTAATCAGCATGAAGTAAAAAGCTAACATTAATTTATGTTTAAAACTCCGAAAAAGTGCTATTGAGACTGTTGAATTGATGCGACAAGATTATGGGGATAATTATTTATCTCGTGCACAGATATTCAGATGGTATTTACGATTCAAAAGTGGTGTGGAAAAGATTACAAATGCAACTAGACATGGACGCCTAATTTCTGTTCGTAATGAGGAACTCACTGCAAAAGTCAGATAACGAATGAAAAAAGATCGTTGTTTGATTGTAGTATGATGGCAGATGAATTTGGTGTTAACCGAGAGATGATTCGTAAAATCTGAGTGGAAGATTTGTGGAAGAAAAAAGTAGCTTACTGGTTCTACCACATTCGTTGTCTGATGAACAAAAACATCAGCGTGCTGAGTACGCAAAAGACATCATCAGAACGGTCGCAGAAATAAACATTTCTTAAATGTAATTGTTACAGAGGATGAAACATGGATTTTCCGCTATGATCTCACAACTAAACACCAAAGTGCTCAGTGGAAATCATCACCATCACCAAAGGGCACAAAAATTTCGTCTTCAAAAGTTGAAAGTGACGACAATGTTAGTGTGCTTCAACGACAACAAAGGAGTTATTCACAAAAAATTTATTCCAGAGGGACAGACCGGCTGACTGGGCGGTAGTTGTATATAAATGTTTGGCCCAAAAACAAGTGTGTGTTCTCAACTGTCCACCCTATTCCCCAGATTTGTTTCCCTGCGATTATTTTCTGTTCCCAAAATTAAAGTTACCATTGAAAGGAAGCTTCTTTGACGATACTGATCACATCGAAAGGGCCGTAAGGGAGTTTAAAGGCCATACCAACAGAAGAACTGCAGAGGTCGTTCTAGTGTTTGTTAGATCGTGCTATTTTGAATAAAATACAGGTTATGTCTTCAACTGTTGTTTATTTTATTTTTTAATGGAATTAGTCTCATTACTTAATTGTCGGACCTTATATATATATATGTCGGGCTGGTTAGCTGAGCGGTTATGCGCTCGGTTTAGTCCGATGATACCGGGTTCAGTCCCAGTAATGGGATTTTTTTTTTCTGGTATACATCAAAAAAGACTCTGGGGTCGACCCAGACTCTACAAAAGAAAAAAAAATCTGGGAAAGTAAATGCGGCCGGCGTGATATTGACTACATCACACTTTCCTGTTCCGTAGGTCATGGAAATACGGGCCTAACAACGTGACCCCAACAGCGTGGAAACGGGATTTTACCTTTACCTTACTATATAGTGTAAACTGTGAATGTTCTTCGGTGAACTCAAAGAAAAGTTGGCTCACATATGTTTGTGAGTGTTTTCACTTACCCGTGCAGTTACAGCTGGATCGCAACATTCAGGTGGAGATTAATAACAGCTTAAGAGAAATCACTTGCAATGACCCTTCGGGGGAAACTGAGCACAGATAAAAGGAAAGTATGTAGCTCTACTCACAATCATCTGAAAACGTAATCGTTGAAAGAGATACTTATAGAACTAAAATTCCAACAAAGATTTTTTTCTCTCAATGCCAAGATTGAACCAACAACAGCGAGCAATAGCTATGGGGATGTTAGCTGTTAGATCGACGGTATCAGCAATATAGCAACATTTCAGTGTTCACAACAGTGCTATATCACGCATTTAAGCCCGTTTCAACCAAAATGGATCCACCACTGATCGCCATAGAAGCGACCGATCACGAGTTATCACCCCTGCACAAGACCGTTACATTCGTCTCATGCACATTCGTAACAGATTTCTCCGGGCAACATGGACTGCCAGGAATATTACAGGCTTAAGACGCGTGTCGGGCAGGACAGTGTGGAACAGACTGAGAGAGTCAGATCTCTTACATCACAGGCTTGCAGTTAGACCAGTAATAAGAGTTCTCTATAGACAAGCCCGCGTGGCTTAGGCCAGATAGTACGTGGCCCCCGTCATTGATTCAGATTCTGTATGCAAGGCAGTGATGAGCATGGTTTGGTGTACAGGCGTCAAGATGAACGTTTTGCAGATGATTGTGTGCTACAGAGAGACAGGATGATAGGAGGCAGTGTAATGGTTTCCGGCGGAATTTCATATTCAGTCAAAACAAACTTCGTCATCATCAGTGGCAACCTGGCGAGTTTACGATACAGAGATGAGATCATAACACCTCATGCACAACGTTTCCTCAATGAAATGGACCAGGCATCATGTTTCAGCAAGACAGTGCTCGTCCACATATGGCACGTGTGGTCAGGGGACCACCTTCAGCAACAACATGGCCAGCTGTTCCCTGGACCTGTCTCCCAACAGGCACGTGTAAGACAAACTTCAGCGTAAGCTACGAAGAAGACAAATTTTATTGAAAACCACCACTTGTTAGCCTAAGCGTTGCAAGAAGAGTGGAAGGACATGCTCCAACAACGGATCCAACGTGTGTCATTGGCTCGATGAGAAGGCATTGTGAAGCAGTCATAACAGGTTCTAAGGACTGTAATAGCCAGAGGTGGGGTGAGGGATACGCTCTCCACTTAAATTAAATGTCTCCATGGCGTGCGCCTCAGACAACCTCTGACAGTCCAAGTCCAGGGCCTTCTCGTGGCGGAACTATTTAAACGGACAGGAGAAGGGGCGAAAGGCGAATATCTGACAGACGCTTTCGGGTAGATGAGACTCGTTAGTCTTGGTTGGTATCTCATCTAGGAGAAGGAAAGCTCCTGTTCGCTGCTGGAAAGATTCTTCAACAGCCGTGCATGGGATGAAAATCCTCCGGCCAATGAAGAAAAATGCGTTTAGGGTTGCCGCGCGGCGCCATCGTAGAAAAGGTGATGGAAAGGATTAAGTGAAGTAGCCAGTAGTCTATCTGTCAGGGCTATTCATATCACGGCACCTCTGCTCTAGAGGCCGGTCACGTTCTATATACACACATACTGGCTTAAATGCCTAAACCGGCTTAACCCACGGAGATTCTTCGGCTGCCGCGCGTGGGGTGAAATTCCTCCCGGCCAATGAAGAAAAATGCGATTAGGATAGCCGCGATGCTCCGCTGTGAAAAAGATGCTGGAAAGGATTAAACGAAGTTTAATCGGTATGATAAACTATCTTCTTGAAATATACCAGGAAAACCCAAACAGCAACATGTATATCCATACTACAAGAACTTAATATTGAAGAAGGCTGGCTATTAAAGAGGATTAAAGAGAGAAAACTTAAATATTTTGGACACATTAAACGTCATGATAATCTAGAGAAGACCGTCTTTGAAGGGTACATAATGGGAAAAAGAAAGAGAGGAAGACCAAGGCGAAGATGGCTGCAAGACATCGTTAATGATCTGCAAATGGATGCATCAGCAGCAGGCCATCTTGCTCACAACCGAGAGGCCTACAGGAGTGCTGTTAGGGAGGCAAAGTTCCACAAGGGACATGCAAATGAATGAATGAATCGGTATGGCCGGTAGACTCACGGTGAGGGCTACTCATACCACGGCGCCTCTGGTCTAGTGGCTGGTCACGTCCTATATACCCCACACTGGAATAATTCGCCTAAACCGGCCTAACCCAGGGGTGGAACTCACTAGTGGCGAGGATTCGTTCTCCTCGACAAAAGCTCCGGCCTAACCCAGGGGTGGAACTCACTAGTGGCGAGGATTCGTTCTCCTCGACAAAAGCTCCGCCCTGGTCACCACCAAGAAGGGTAGCGGCTACGACCATAAAATCTTGAAGTCAGAGACACTGGACCAGTGCAGTATAGGTAGGCAACCACCTCTCACCCGACGGGGATATATTGTATCCAAATCACGTTGAGGTTTTCCAGTGAGAAAGTCCAACTCCGGACTGGATGGGCAACCACCTCTCACTCAGCGGAGATATACTGATATCCAAAACACATCCAGGTTTTCCGGAGAGAAAGTCCAACTCTAGACTAAACTGGTGCAACGAAAACCACAGTGTCACGCAATGCCGCTACTATGACCCACCAAGAATATAAGCCAAAGCCCCAAGATGCTCTGAGCCTCCATCCTAGATGAAACTATCGCGAGAACCACAGGAGTAAATTCAGTAGGATCATGGGGCGATCTGGTGGTAGAAGCGAACGAGGAAGAAGCAGTCATAACGGCGCATGGTGGATATACACGGTAGTGAAATCAAGATTGTCTTTCTCTATGGGGATATCACACTGACTTGATGTTCCATGACACTTGCACTAAAATCAAACTGATCACTTCGTTTGTTATTCAGTACTCAACCATACCGTGCGCCAACAAATTATAAATGAACATGTAGGCAGCTAAATCATGTCTACGAAATGGAAGGTGGATTGGCCACACTATGAGAAAACCAGAGACCAGCATAGCAAGATAGGCACTGACATGGAATCCTCAAAGAAATAGAAAACAAGGAAGACCCAGATTTACTCGGAGAAGAGAAATTATGACAGTGCTCTGAGACAAGGATGCACATGGAGAGAAGCAGAGAATAATTCCAAGAACAGGGATGCCTGGAGAGCCTTTATCCGTGGCCTATGCTCTCAAGGGAGTGAAAGGCTATAATGACGATGATGATGATGATGATGTGTAGGCATCTATTAAAGGTTTTCCTAACTTTTGTTTAACCCCTAAGCATGTTTGGAGTGTATGATTATATCTGTTAGATTTACTTGTCAAAATTATAGTTCTCTATGTGGGTTAAAGAATATAAATAGTATGTACTACTGAGGTTATTAAGTAGTCCAGCGAACTAAAGAGATGAAGAAAATCTATTCATCCATGGAATGGCGTACGCCCCAGAAGACAAATCTGCTAATATGGAATTTGGTTTTTTGCGAACCAAGGGGCCACTTCACAGACAACAAATATTTGCACAACTGTATGTCCTGAAATGAGAGGAGTCCACACCTGAGAATACATGATACAAGATCACTACCCGCATATCGTCATCCCAGAACCTGAAAGAGAAGCTATGGGGCTGCAACGAAAGCCTAGATAAAACGCGATTTCGCTTCCGTAACAACTCTTAACTTTAGCATAATTAATTCATCGTCAGTAAAGAGAAATACACTTTATACAGAACTACATGTGTGGACGGCGTGCAGAGGCGTCGTGACTTTGATTGC
This sequence comes from Achatina immaculata, assembly GCA_009760885.1. NCBI lineage: Eukaryota > Metazoa > Mollusca > Gastropoda > Stylommatophora > Achatinidae > Lissachatina > Lissachatina immaculata. The sequence goes on from CM019714.1 coordinate 23,959,927, forward strand.
GTTAACTTCAGCAGCAATGTGAAACTCAGGGGATGGATGGACTTTGTTCATATCCAAAAATATACATCGTATTGACAATAAACATAACAGCTTGGTGTCCGCTACTTCCTTAATTTGTTTTGTAGAGCAGGAAGCTACAACACAACACTGTCAGTTTCCCAACCTGACACTTGACAAACCTGTCCTGACGGCTCTTGCTTCCTTTCTTCGTGTTAGATAAAAACTTTCTTCCTTATTTTACTCTAGATTAGCGTTTTTGAAAGTTAATTTTGTACAGCACTGGTAGTACGCAGAGAATAGCCAATTAGTGTGTCAGTGGTGACTTAGTGACACACCTTGTTACATGTTGTGGTGTATAATGGTCCTTTAGTGCTACTCAAAGGGTCTTCAAGTGGTGCCGCAATGGTCTTTTGATAATTCGCTTTGAGTATGTTAGATGTGAATGAGTGAGAGAATTTTGATGGTAATCTAAATGACATTTTGATGGTGATCTAAATGATATATTGATGGTTATCTAAATGGTAGATTGGTGTTTTACGACAAAGTCTTTGACAGTTGTTGCAAGTGTGATGCGCTAAGGGTGTCTTGGTACTCAAGGTATGTGAAGTGCAATCTTGCCAGAGGCAACAAGTTTTCTGACAACCAGGCTCTCGACTCCCTCTGCACGGCTTTACTGATAACCAAGCCCTCGACTTCCACTCCACAGCCTTACTGATAACCAGGCCCTCGACTTCCACTCCACAGCCTTACTGATAACCAGGCCCTCGACTTCCACTCCACAGCCTTACTGATAACCAAGCCCTCGACTTCCACTCCACAGCCTTACTGATAACCAGGCCCTCGACTTCCACTCCACAGCCTTACTGATAACCAAGCCCTCGACTTCCACTCCACAGCCTTACTGATAACCAGGCCCTCGACTTCCACTCCACAGCCTTACTGATAACCAGGCCCTCGACTCTCACTCCACAGCCTTACTGATAACCAGGCCTTTGACTCCCACTCCACAGCATTACTGATAATCAGCCCCTCGATTCCCACTTCACAGTCTTACTGATAAGCAGGCTCCCGACTTCCACTCCATACCCTTACTGATAACTGAGGATTTTCTCATTTATTTCTCATTTTAGCGCCGAACTCAGCACAACCTGCCTAGATCTTAAACGCTGATATTTCGGCAAAATGAACTTGCTCATGCCAAAATGCTTTTGTTCATGTTTAGTTATGTTTCATGTTTTGGTCAGATGTGTTGTCACTTACAAATGCCTGAATTAAAGTGACAGTAAATTAGATCTACATTCTATATAAAAAAAAAAACAATGCTAAAAATTGAAAATTTCTGTCAATAATAGCGTATTGAAGGCAACATGGTTATTACGGCTTGTACAGAGCATATGTAACATATTTTAACTCTACGTGTCCCCTCAAATAATATATAGGATACGCGCGAATGTATATGAAAAAATGTAGTGGTCTTTCAGTAATCCTAATTTTGATTCGGTTCATATTAAGATTAAATTTCGTTCCATGCTGCTGTGACTTGCCTCAATCTAGATCGCTCTCTGAATGTGGGACTTATTTTCTGTACTGTCTGTCATTAGGGTGTGGATTGTCGTCATCAAAGTCAGGGAACTTAATAGATAATATTAGTCTCGAAAATTAACAAGCACGTTAGATGTGGAAGAAAGATGAATAAGAGCAGTATCCCAGACTGTAGCAGGTCGAGCAACAGCTTATAAGATGGCGCATTAAGTACATTTCGTATCACTGTCTGACAGGTTATGTAGTTTGGACTAGCTGTTGTCTGTATCGGGACTTCGGACTACAGTTTGGGAATCATAGCCTACCTTTCTTTTCGTCCTGTCTTGTCTTGTCTTGTTCTTAGTACTTTTGGGATGGAAAGTTTCTTGTTGTACCCATGGTGTTGATGGTTATGATAGATTACGGTGACAGTTGGCAACCATCTGATAGTTACGACAGATGACAATGACAGCTGACAGTGACGTGATATTTACGATAGATGACACTGATAGCTAACATTCACAGCTTTCGGCGTGCAGCGAGGCGTGGGGAAGATAAAGAGAAGCCTTGACTTTACTCACCAAACTCACGTAGAGACATGAAGTTACCTTGACCCACAATTCGTTTGCCAAGCTGTTGTATGAATTCAACCTGGATGTACATTCCTCTCACTGGTATTGATTTATAATCTGATCTTCTATTCAGGTTTAGATTTTCTGATACACTGTGATTCTGAACATTCTTTTCTAGTTCAAGGCGTTGGTGACTCCAAGGATTCTGCAGTTTGTGTAGTACTTTTTTTGTTGTTGCGGACTATTATTTTTAAAAATGCTATATATGGGATATGAGGCTGAAATTTTACTTTAAATTTGGCTGTTTATTTTCAGAGGACAGCGCTAATGATGGCATGAGAGAATGAAGGTTGCAATCTTAGGGGGTACGTGGATGGAAAAACTACCCAAAATTCATAAAAATTCCAAGTCGAAAAACCTGTTCCCTAAAAATGGTAAGTTCATATTAGAATGCCGGTTTATTATTTTCAGTTCTTGTTTTCTTGGATATGTTGTAGAGAGAAACGCTGGTATATGTTGTACAGAGAAGCGCTGGGTATATATGTTGTAGAGAGAAACGCTGGTATATGTTGTACAGAGAAGCGCTGGGTATATATGTTGTAGAGAGAAACGCTGGTATATGTTGTACAGAGAAGCGCTGGGTATATATGTTGTAGAGAGAAGCGCTGGCTACCTCCATGAGAAGACTGTGAAGTGTTTCATATTTTCAGTAAGTCCATTCTCTCTTCACTACAGAATTTAGACTTGTCTTCTCTGTTTTTTTTTTTTGCTCTTTCGTTTCTTGAGAAACAGCAGGAGATCAGAGGCCAGGGATGGCGAACCAAATGTGGTCAAGCCATGGCTTCTCTTTGCTGCACCACTGCCTGGCACAACAGCCTGGCGAGTGAGGTGGGAGTCGACATAGTTGAGATCTTGAAAAAGCGATGCAGCCAAGATGGCATCGCTCCGTCTTCCTGTATTTCTCTTCACATGACCTGTCCTTCACAGAACCTTGCTTTCTTGATAGTCAGCCTGAAAAAGACTTGTCTAGCCAGGATGTTTGCTTCAGTGAGTGTGGTGTTTATAGTATTAGAGATACCATGGGGTCATGGTCTCCTTACTTAAGTTCTGGGAAATGAGAACATGCCGTGGTAAGCGGCTTTCGTTTCCATCTATCATACACCACTATCATCATCATCATCATCATCACTGTATAGAAGAACAAAATGTTCGGTGCCATAGCATCCGAAAAAAAATTATGGTTTGTAAACTGCTGCACTGTTTGTGGTTTTGAACTGTGTGATACATAATGATTTTTTGGTGACATTGTGCGTTGTATGCCCGTGACAGTTCTGTATCATGTTTCTGTACTAGAACATTCCCAGACAGTTTATTGATGTCATGTTTCTGTACTAGAACATTCCCAGACAGTTTACTGATATCATGTTTCTGTATTAGAACATTCCCAGACAGTTTACTGATGTCATGTTTCTGTACTAGAACATTCAAAGACAGTTTGTTGGTGTCATGTTTCTGTACTAGAACATTCCCAGACAGTTTGTTAGTGTCATGTTTCTGTACTAGAACATTCCCAGACAGTTTACTGATGTCATGTTTCTGTACTAGAACATTCAAAGACAGTTTGTTGGTGTCTTTTTTTTGTGTGCAAAAGTGTATCTGAGATTATCTTCTGTGTTTTTCTTCTCATGAAACAGTTTGAAATAATTCAGTTATCATTTGTGTAATCGGTTTCTGCCAGTGCTAGTTTACTGAAATAAGCTGAAAACTTTCGGTTTTCCGTTTGGTGCAAAAGGTCATGATCTCATCTTCTTGAATATTTTGTCACTGTCGTTAGTGGGCCATCATTTGAAAACCGAAGAAACAAAAGTCACACAGAGCATCTTAATGTGTGCTCTTTTCGTAGAGATCAAGAAGTTGATGTCGTTAAAAAAAAACTGCTTTAAAACACTTCGAAAAGGCAATCACTTTGTAAACCAGTCTACTGCCACAAGAGTGAAACCATTTTTTAAACCTAGGTTTTGTAATGCGTTCTTTTTTTCGTGTTCACCTCTTTCGCTTTGTTTTCTTTATTTGCAAAATGCGTCTTGAAGTTCTTGAAACTGTTCTTGTTTGTAATTAAGTGGGATTAAATCTTTTTGTATGCACTGTCCAGTGAGTGTTAAGACGCACTAAATCTACATGAACTAGGATAACGGAGAATGAGAGAGAGAGAAAAGAGAGAAAGAGAGAAAGAAAGAAAAAGAGAGAGAGAAAAAGAGAGAGAAAGAGAGAGAAGAGAGAGAGAGAAAAAGAGAAATAGGGAGAGAGAGAGAAAGAGAAAAAGAGAAAGAGATAGAAAAAGAGAGAGAGAAAGAAAGAGAAAGAGAAAAGAGAAAGAGAGAGAAAAGGAGAGAGAAAAGAGAGAGAAAAGAGAGAAAGAGACGAGAGAGAAAATAGAGAAAGAGAGAGAAAAGAGAAGGGAAGACAAGAGAGGAAAAGAGAGAGAAAGAGAGAAGAGAAAGAGAGAACGTAAAAGAGAGAGAGAGAGAACGAGAAAGAGAGAAAGAGAGAGAAGAGAGCAAGAGAGAGAGAGATGGTTATAGAAGCGACTAACAGATATAACCGAACTTTGAAGTGTCCACTAAAAGGGAGATGGACACGAAGAGCGTTGTCACAAGATGCAAATACTTTTGTATTTTCAGAATTTTTATATAAATGGAGGAGGTAATAAAGTATATGTTTCCTGTCTTTCTTCCTCGTCACCATCAACCAAAGTGCAGAAAAAGAAAGAAGGAAATCTGCATACTTCATCATTAACGTGTTGTTCCTGGTAATAAGCTTCTAAACGTCGTCATCATCAACATCATCTTCCTTCTTCATTAAGTCAAATATCATAATTAATCTCTTGCGATATTTTGTGCCCTGATCCACAGGAGCTCCAGGTGAAGGGCACATTCTGTGTAAAATATGCGGAGACAAAGCTTCGGGATTTCATTATGGAGTTTTTTCATGCGAAGGATGTAAGGTAAGATTTATTACGTCCTTGCTGTTGTTGTAGGCGTGGTCCTAGCTGTTGTTGTAGGCGTCGTCCTAGCTGTTGTTGTAGGCGTGATCCTAGCTGTTGTTGTAGGTGTGGTCATGGCTGTTGTTAGAACGGCACTTGTTCTGTCACAGTTAATGTTTGCCCTGTACTCGAACTCGCTAACAGTGGTTTTCAAACTGTTGGATATAATGCAGGACCATAGAACGGAGAGAGAGAGAGAGAGAGAGAGAGAGAGAGAGAACCAGTTTCACCTTTGACCTATGACTTATGTAAGCAAACGGGGAATCGGAGCTGCAGTGAGATCCTCCGTGCTGGAATGCTTTACGGAAACAGAAGATACTTCTTATCAAGATAGGTCAAGGACATATGTTAATAGTGAGCCCCGATTAAAATATTATAATATATTACTCTGATATCAGGCAGACTTTGCGGAAAGGCCAAGATGAGTGTAGATATGTGTCACGCGGAGAGGGTTAGAAATACGAACACGCCGACACATTCCCGACTGTTGTGACCCATAAAAGATGCATGGAATTTAAAAGAGAGAAACGTTATGTCCGGGATGGGGAAAGATGGGATGGAGGGATGGCGCTAGCGGTGTGGGATGTTGAATGCAGGTAACTAAACTTTTAATATTATATTTCTAAATGATGAATGACGGCAAGGGAGCTGCGATTCGGCTGCACTGAAACAGGTTGTACTCATAGAGCAGTACTGTCAGGGCGCATGCAAAGCACTTGTAAAAAACGAGTCCTAATATACTTTGTTTTTGTTTGAAAAGAAGAAATGCACAAGTTTTAGAACAGCTCTAAGTGCAATGTCAGCTTCTCGAAGAAATAATGATCAATGAACCAAAATACTTTGGCCATATCAAAAGACATAACAATGTATTCGAAGGCCATACTAGAAGGAAAGGTGGAAGGTAAAATAGCGAGATGTAGACAGCGAGCAAATGGGAAGATAGAGAATGGACAGGACACAGCCTGGCTGAGTGCAACATCAAGGCTAGGGACAGAAGACACTGGAGATTCTGGTGATGGGACATAATGATGGTGATGATGCTTTGCTAGAGAAAGTGACTATGAAAATGGAGATATCAATCTACAAATCGAGGTATGTGCACAGACGAAATAAAATAGCGAAACGATAAGGCAAAAGTAGCCTTTTTATGTCATGAGAAGATACTAACAAGTAAGATGTCACTAGAATTGAGGAAAAGAGTGTTATAGTGCTATAAGAATCAGTATTGCTGTATGGTTGTGAAGCTTGGACAGTTAACAAAAAGATGACAAAGAAATTGGGAGCAGCATGAATGTGGTTTCTGAGAAAGATATAACAAATATCCTGGACAAACAACGAAACAGACAAAGAAGATGCCATCTTAGTGGATGCCACCTTTTTGGTTTAGAACAACGAAAACTACTGGTTAAAATGATGAGAAAACAAAGACAGTAAAGATTTTGTGGACATGTCATGAGAATGCAGGAACTGGAGAACATTACAGTAATGACTGTAAAATTCAAGGGAAAAAGAAGAACAGAAAGGCCAACAAGAAAGATATTTTAGTGAACTGACCAAGTCGCATGGGGAACTAAAGATATTTCAGTGAACTGACCAAGTCGCACGGGGAACTAAACCTCGAAGAAATCCTTGGGAGGGGGGGGGCCTAAGACATTTTGGTGATGATGTTCTTTCTTATCCATCTTCAGACATTCTCTCAACTCTGCTGGATTTCTAGGCGTGTATATTTCGTCCTTTATATGGAGCTGATTGGCAGAGTCGAGATGGAGTTTGGTGCAAACGAGCAAGACATTTTCTGTCCATATAAATCGCGCAGGCAAAACAGGAAATGCTGATATTGGAAGAAAAAGGCAGAAGAAAAACACCTCAGCAAAATAAGTCTCGGAAAGCTGATCAAGAACCATCTTCAAAGACCAAAAGAACGATGTTTTAGAAATGATCATATTATTGTAGATATCAAAAGAGAGAACTACTTTTGTCCTAACACCCAAAACTGATGAATCAGTATCAACGTTTACTAGATTCACATTGAGTCTAAATGAAGAAGGTAGGGGTCCATATCGTTGACGTGATAGTGGAGCTTACTGAAAAGTCTGGTAGTGTAGCTTGCTGAGATGGTATTGTCCTAGTACTTACTTCTCCAGGACATGAGATCAGTGCCGATCAGCTATCGTTGGTATTTGTTTTATTTCATTGAGCACAAGTAGCTCTGTCCTATATAATTGGAAGAAATCCACAGGAAATATTTGGTATGAATTTGTATTTAACCAGTCAGTGATGAACGTAATACTCAGAATCTGATATTCGGTACATCTGTCATATAAAATTGTAATTCTAGTTCTAGCCATGCATTTTAGCCATGTACGAGTGTCTGAGTGGCGAAGTGGTTAGTGCATTGGTCTCTCATGGCGAAGGTTGGGGGTTCGAATCCGCTGGAGACACCCCCCACTCACCCAGCTGTAGAAATGTGTACCCGACTTCTTCTGGGGTTTGGGCCAGGCGTGATACAGACCATATCACCCTCTAGTGTGCTGACAGGTCAAGGAAAATATGGGCACTAACATAATATCCCGTAGTGCCTCTAAGGCATGACAGGATTACCTTTATCATTTCTATTCTTGTATACACAGGGATTTTTCCGACGCACAATACGACATCAGCTAATATACAAACCATGCGAGACCCCTGGCCAGTGTCTTATCATGCGTATCAGCAGAAATCGGTGTCAGTACTGTCGACTTCAAAAGTGTATCTCGTCTGGCATGTCTCACGAAGGTCAGTTACTAGCTTTTCGTTATCTGATATCTTCTAACTTGCCTTTCCTTCACAGCTGTTTCGTGTTCTGGTACATATATGCTGTATATATTCAAAAGTAGAGGTGATAGCACGCAGTCTTGTCTAACTACCGATGTCACCATGAGGCATTTAGTCAGACCAGTGGCTGTACTGACTGCACACATATTACCGTTGTAGAAGGCTCTGATTTTGTCAAGTAACTGTCCTTTTATTTCATATGATTCTAATACTTCCTATAATTTGTTCATGATGACTCTGTCAGATGTATTTTCTTGATCTATAAAGACCATGGTGATGTCTTCATGGTGTTCGATAGCTTTCTTGCTTAGATATCTCATTGCAGAAACTGCGTCAGTACACCCTTTTCTTTTCCTAAATCCAGACTGCCCTTCTCCAAGTAATGGTTCCGCTATGTACATTGTACGTTGTTCTGTTACCTTCGCATATATTTCTCCCCACTGGCTTAGAAGATAGACACGCATATAAGTGTTGCAATCTTTTTTGTTTTCTGTCTTTTTTCCCTATCGACACTATCACAACTCTTTGCCAGTCGTTGGTGCTGCTCGTTGTTAGCAGGGTTTATTGAAGATGTAAGTCAGGCATTTTACTTCCAATTCTCCACAGACATTAACTGCCTCGCATGTTATACCATCAGTACCTGCGGCTCTATTGATATACCATCAATATCTGCAGCTCTGTTGTTATACTATCAATACCAGCGGGTCTGTTGTTATACCATCAATACCTGCGGCTCTGGTGTTCTACCATCAATATCTGCAGCTCTATTGTTATACCATCAATACCTGCAGCTTTGGTGTTATGTCATCAATACCTGCAGCTCTGTTGTTAAACTATCAATACCTGCGGGTCTGTTGTTCAGGCTCTCACTCATTGTTTTATTATGTGCGGCTCGGTAATGTCAGGATATCTGGGTTTTGTTGATGCTTCCATTTCGGAATTTAGTAAATTTAAAAAATATTCTTTCCACTTTTCTAGGATTCTCCGATCTTGAAATGTTGGCTTTCTGTTTTTGTCCTGTATATCATGTGTTGGATTGAAACTCTCTCCTCTAAGACTCATGGCTTTAACACTGCTATAAAGTCCTCGTGGTGACGATAATACTTGTGCAGTCAGAACATCCACAATAGTTTGACTAACTGGTTCAAGCTGACATCTGGAGTTAGACAAGGACGCGTGCTTTCTCCCCCTACTTTTTATTATGTATATGACCAAATCACTATAAATACAAGTGCTGATCCGGAGAAATGAACTGAAGAAATGTCCTCAGACGACCAAAGATTAATACACCAAAATGACGAAGAACTGCAAAATCACGTTAGTAGCTGCAAAGAATATAAAAATAAATATCAAGAAAACAGAAACAACTGTGATAAGAAGGACCCAAGAGAATGTAACATTTATATAAATAACACCAAACTCAAGCAGGTTACTGAATTCTAATATATCTTACAACTTACATCCTTCCCGTGCCGTTAAACATCACAGAGGGCTCGCATAGTTGTTTGCCAAGTTTTCCTTTTCTCGAGGAGTCTTTCAACTTCACTAAACTGGCTTCTCTTAACAATGTCCTCTTTATATATATATATATATATATATATATGAAGCATATTTACGTAGGATGGAAAAATAACACGGAAATCGAATGTATAATTCATAAAGCCAACAGTGTTAACTATCAACATGCATCAATCCTAAAACATCCTAATTTCTCAATGGACGCCACAAAACAACTCTTTCAAACAGTATTCTGTGCTATCACTACCAAGCATGAGCAGTCACCAGATGTCATGACAGAAAGATAACAACATCTGTCTGTCTGTGTCTGTCTGTCTGTCAGTTGTCCTGCCGACTGGCGATAGGTGTCATGCTTTCCCACAATTCCCTGCTCCGAGCGCTGATTATAAGCTGTGTTGGTGTTCTTTGTCCATGCCATCTAGTTCATCCGTCCAGCATTCTCTCTCTCTCTCTCTCTCTCTCTCTCTCTAACTCGCTCCCTTTTGCCTTCTATCGTTCCTGTTGTCACAGTGTATTCTAGCTTGCCTAGCCGTGGAACATGTCCTAAGAATCAGGATGGTCTTTTTTCCGACTTATGTTATTGTTTGTCTCGTCTCTCCAGCCTCTCTCAGAACCTCCTAGTTTGATTTCTTTGTTGTCCATGGTATTCGCAGCATTCTTCCAAGGAACCACATTTCAGTGGCTTCCAATTGGCCTTGTACTTCATTAGTGACTGACCATGCCTGCATCCGTAAAATGGCTCGATGTAGGCGCTGGAGTACTCTTTTCCTCGCTCCCAGTGGCAGTGATTTATTACACAGAATGCTCTTCATTTTCTGAAACATTATTTGCTTTTTATCTCAGTTAAGGCATCTTCCATCTGAGGTCAGTAGTGTCCCCAAATATCTAAACTTGTCCACCTCTTTCAACACTGTGCCATTTACTGTTATTTTACATTCAAGAATCACTGTTTTCTTCTTGTTCAAGGTAAGACTCTTGTTTTCACTTTCTTTTACTACTATTTTTAGCAATTCCTGCAGCTCTTTTTCACTCTTTGCTAATAATACCGTATCATCTACATATCTCAAATTGTTCAAGTTGTATCCGCCCACTGATATTCCAGGTTGTCATCTTTATAACGCATGATATTCTCACTGTATAGGGAAAATAAATCAGGTGATAACACATATCCTTGGCGCACTCCAATTTTAATTTCTTGGTATTTGTACATTTCTTGTTCCACCTTTATTGCTGCTAACTGCTGCCAATAGATGTTTTAAATTATTCTCAGGTCCTTTCCATCTATGTTTAATGTTTCTAACATTTGCATTACTAGACTGTGCATTACTTTGTCAAAGGCTTTGCAGTAATCTATAAAACACAAATACAGATCAGTTTTTAACTTCTGTGGCTAGTTCTGCAGGATTCTTTATATATTGCGTTACGTGTAGCCTTTTCTTAGACAAATCCACGTTGCTCTTCTGCAATCTCTGGTTTTATTTTAGCTTGTGCTCATTACATGATTATGCGGAACAGAATTTTGGTGACTTGACTTATAGGCCTGATCATTTTGTGATCTTCACATTCTACTGTGCCTGGTTTCTTTAATATAGAGATAAATATTGATTTCATTACATCATCTGGTATATATCCAGTATTGTGGATGTCATTCAAAAGTTTAGTTATTATTTCTACTCCATATTCTTCAAGTGCCTCCAACTCCTCTTTGGTTATGTTGTCTGGACCTGGTGCTTTATTATTCTTCATTTGGTGGATGGCTTTTACGACTTCAGCTGCTTCTGCAGGAAGGCTCTCATTGTTTTTTGCGGGGTCCGGATACATTCTTTCATCACTGTATAGGTATTTGATGCATTCATTCCACTCATCCATTCTTCTCTTCTCTTCCTATTATAATTACTCGCTCCTTTGATTTAGGACATCCAGTTTTGTGATGTGTTCTTCTGTCTGTTAATTCATACATGTTTTTGTACATTTTCTGCTGTGTTACCTTGGTGGTGATGTTCTGTTTCTTTGCATTCTGCATTTTGCCACTCTTCTTTTCTTTTCTTCTTTATACTCTGGCGGAGAATTAGAAGGAAAGAATGGATTGGCTTTTACTTGGACAAATTAACACCAAAGGCATTACTAGGCTACAACCCAGGAAATGACAGAATCCTCACTATCAGACTTAAAGACACTCCTAGAAATATAACATTTATCCAGGTATACACACCTATACCAGCAGCAGAAGAAGAGGCTTTCATAACACACTGCAAACGACGATAGACCAGATACGAAAAAAATGATATTGTATTAATAATAGGCGATTTTAATGCAAGGACTGGTACAGAAAGAGCAGAAGACGAAGGATATGTTCTAGGAAAATTTAGCATAGGACATAGAAATGAAGCAGGTGACAATCTAGTGACATTTTGCATAGAAAATGAGCTAATGGTCGCTAACACTCTTTTTTAGACAACATCCAAGAAGACTTTACACATAGGCATCACCTGCTAGTAAAACCAAGACTTAAATATATTACATTTTAGTGCAAAGAAAGTGGAGATCAAGTATAACTTCAGTAAAATCTCTACCAGGTGCCGATTGTGGCACGGACCATGAGTTATTAATAGCAGACATGAAGATGACACAGTCTCATGGGTGATCAGGAAAAGGAGATGAGCATATGTTGGTCACGTGATGAGAAGAAACGATCAGAGAATCCTAAAACAAGCTATCAAGTAGAACACAACAGGCCGAAGAAAAAGAGGCAGACCACGTGAAACTCTAAAGAGGACATTCTTAAGAGAGGCCAAATTAATAGGCATAAAATCCCTTGATGAGTTTGAAAAGCTCGCCGAAAACAGGAAAAATTGGCAAACTGCCTTGTGAGCCATATGTGACGTTTAACGGCACAGGAAGGATATAAGATATAAGATAAGATGAAGATGAAGATAAAGATAAATATGACAGAAAATCAAGAAGATAAAGATTAAAAAATGACAGAGGATCAAGACCATTCCACTTTGATCTTACAAAAATTACCAGAACAATATGATATAGAAATGAAGAACCGTTTTGAGATATTGATGGCTGTATAGGAGGAGATGACACCTGATGAATGGCTACGCAGGCTAGAGATATCTTAATAACAGCTGCTAAAGACAAGGTTTCAGTAAATAAAACACAGAAGAATAAATGGATTACAACAGGCACAATAGAACTAATGAAACAACGTAGAGAAATGAAGACGAAATGGAACGTGACAAATAACAACAGGGATGAATATAAACTTTTAACAAAAGAAATAAGAAGAAACATAAGAAAAAACAATAAAACAATACACACAAGATTGTTGTGAAAGAATAGAAGGACATCAGAAGTGTGGAAGAGATAGTAAAATGTTTAAAGAAATGAAGACATTGACGAGAAATGTCACACCTAAGCTAAATATAATTTGTGACCAGATGGGGAAGACCTTGACAGAGACAAAGGAAATTCTTGAAAGATGGAAAGAATATAGCAGAAGAATAATATGATACAACGGACTGCGAAGGCAGAAATGAACAGTGTGAATTATTGTTGGAGGAGAAAGGACCCGAACCGACAGTAGAAGAAGTTTCATGAGCAATAAAGAATCTGAAAAATGGTAAATCACCAGGATGTGATGAGATTATTAAGCCAGAAGGAAAGGAATGTGGAACATTCTATCACGGACTATGTAAAAAGATATAGCATTCAGGTATTCGGTCAAAAAAAATGGAAACTAACTATATTCATACCACTACCGAAAAAGGGTAACTTGAAATTATGCACCAACTACAGAACTTTTGCCCTGATCAGTCACGCAAGTAAAATTCTTTTAAAGATCATAATGGGTAGACTTCGAAAGAAAATAGAAGATGAAATCAATATGGTCCAAGCTGGTATTAGACAAGGAAGGGTAACAATAGATAATGTATTCAATAAAGATTAATAATGGAGAAATACAGAGAATTTAATGTGAATCTATATTTATTTTTTATAGAGTATTCAAAGGCAATTGATTGTGTACAACACCAGAAACTTTAGGAATAATCGAAAAAATGGGATTTCCAACACATGTGATACAATTAACATCACTACTGTATCTAGACCAACAGGCAGCAGTAAGAATAAATGGTGAAAGAACTTGGTTTGACATAAAACAAAGAGTCCGTCATGGTTGCATAATGTCGCCTTACTTATGTAACTTGTATACTGAAAATATAATGAGGAATGTTAGAGAAAATGTAGACAAAGAACATTATGATGCCATAAAAATGGAGGTTATGAAATACCAGAGATTAGATATGCGGATGACACAGTATTACTGCCTACAATACAAAAAAGAATGCGAAAACTAATTATGTCAGTCCGTAAGAACAGTAAAGAGCAAAATCTCTATCTTAATGAAAAGAAAAGAAAATTGATGACAACTTACTAAACAAATAAGGCAGCTTAAATATATGTCAGTGAGGAAAAATTAGAAGAGGTGGAGAGTTTTGAATATCTTGATCATTATTAACTAATAACGGAGATATCTTATATATCTTATATCCTTTCCGTGCTATTAAACGTCACATAGGGCTTGCAAGGTAGTTCGCAAATTTTTCCTGTCTTCGGCGAGCCTTTCAACCTCATCAAGGGATTTTATGCCTATTAATTTGGCCTCTATTAACAATGTCTTCAGAGTTTCAGGCGGTCTGCCTCTTTTTCTGTGATCTGTTGTGTTCCATTTTATAGTTTGTTTTGGGATTCTCTGATTGTTTCTTCTCATCACATGACCAACATCTGTCCATCTCCTTTTCCTGATAACCAATGAGACTGGTTGTTGTTCAGTCATCTGTCTTATCTCTGCATTGTTATTGAATTCGTTTCACTTGATGCAGAGTATTTTCCTTAGGCATTTGTTTTCAAAAGAGTCTAATTTCTTGTCTATTTCTTTAGTTGTTTTCCAGCTTTCGCATGCATAAATGAGGGTAGATATTACATTTGAATTGAATAGTCTTAACTTGGTTTTTGTGCTTATAACTTTTGAACGCCATATATTCTCAAGATTCTTGAAGATCGATGCTGCTTTTGCAATTCTAACTTCCTTTCTGGTGTCACCATCCTGGTCTATGTAGCTGCCAAGGTATGCAAATTGATTGTCTTCTTCAATATCTGTCCCTTCTATGTGAATTTTTTGATTAATGGGAAATTTCATTATTTTTGTTTTGTCCTAGTTAATTTAAAGCTCTAGTTTGCTAACCAGTGAAGACAAGCTATCTGTTTTTTTCTTGCATGGAATTCACATTGTTACTGATAAGAGTTATGCCATCAGCAAAATCAAGATCTTCTAGTTGGGTCTCATGTACCCAGTCAATACCTGTGTTAACTGTGCAGCATTTTTTCATTATGAAGTCTGTTGTAATTCCAAAATGCAAAGGCGACAGTATACATCCTTGTTTCACACCTGGAACCATTCACTCATTCCTTCTTCTGTTTTGACTGCACAGACATATCCATTGTAGTTCCATAATGATGTTGACAATTTTAGATGGTATTCCACATAGACTTAAAATTCTCCACAATGAATCTCTGTGTATACTATCAAATGCCTTTTTAATGTCTATGAAGTTCAGTATTCGTGGTTTCTGCTTTTCAGTATGTTCTTCAAGTATTAGATCTGGTCGAGACAGCTTCTCCCTTTTCGAAATCCTGCTTGTTCTTCTCTCATTCCAATATCCACTATATCTTTAAGTCTATTCAAAATGACCTTGCAAAATACTTTTGACACAACTGATATTAAGGTTACTCCTCTGCAATTGTTACAGTCACTAAGGATGCCTTTTTTGGATATTTTAACAATGATTCCTTTTTTCCATTTAGAAGGGACCCTTTCTTCTTTTCAAATCTTGTTAAACATTCTCTGTAGTTGTCTCATGTTGTCACTATTGATAGCTTTTAACATTTTGGATGTTATTTCATCTTCACATGCAGCTTTGTTGTTAGCCATTAAATTCACTGCTGTTTCACTTTCATACAATGTAATTTCATCTAGGCTGACATTTAGTTGTGGGGTTGGTAAGTCGGTTTCAAGGTTGAACAATTCTTTTGGGTGTGGTCGATTAAGTATTTCTTGGAAGTGTTCAGCCCATCTTTGCTTTTGGTCTTTACTTGACGTTAATAGGGTTCCAGTTTTGCTAAGAATTGGTCTTTCTTTTGATGTAATAGTACCTGTTAGCCTCTTTTGTATGTTATATAAAGTTTTGCTGTCTCCTGTTTTTGCTGCTTTCTCTACCTCTTTCGACATATTGTCTATGTACTCTCTTTTATCCTTTCTAGCTGAACTTTTGACTTTCTCGTTTATTTCTTTATATGTTGTTTTCGCCAGATCTTTTCCGAGGTCTGTTCTTACATTCAACATGTCTAATTTGGCTGCTTGTCTTTCATGTATGTACTTCCATGTGTTTTCTGATATCCATGCTTTTCTATTTGATTTTTTTCAGTCCAGCGCTTGCTTTTGCTGCTGTGATTATGGCTGTGCATAATGGAGATACAATGAGGAGAATTAAAAGGACAACATCTATCGCTATTTAAAAAATAAAACAACGAAATAAGCTGTGGAGAGGAACATAGAGAACTACAAAAATAAAAATGTTAAAGGCCTGCATCTTTCCCATCGCAACATATGCCTTGTGAGACCTGGACACTTAACAAAACAGCTGAGAAACACATAAATGTCTTTAAATGTAAATGCTATAGAAGAGTCCTTCAGATACCATGGACATAAAAAATAACTCATGTATCCATACTACAAGAATTTAATATTGAAGAAGGTTGGCTAGTAAACAAGATTAAACAGAGAAAACTTAAATATTATGGACATATTAAACCTCATGAAAATTTAGAGAAGACCGTTTTGGAAGGGTACATAATGGAAAAAAAAGAAAAAGAGGAAGACCAAGACGAAGATGGCTGCAAGATATCGCTGATGATTTGCGAATATTTTATCAGCAGCAAAACATCTTGCTTGCAACGGAGAGGCCTACAGGAGAGCTGCTAGGGAGGCAAAGTTCCACAAGGGACATGAAAATGATTGACTGTTTTGCTTTGTTGCATCTATTCATTGTGTCTTGATTGAATTCTTTATAGTTTTCTTTGTTATATATCATTGCGTTGCTTGTGTTATTGCTGATCTTGTCATTCTTGTGTAGTCTCTGCTGATCCATTAATTTTAAAATTTCGTCCATCATCCATTTCTTTTTGAGTGGTCTTTTAAACTCAGGTATAACCTCTTTTGATGTTTGTTGAGTAGTCTCTTAACATTTCCCATTAGTTATCGGTGCCGTCGGTTTTTTGCTATTGTATTCTATTTGTTTTTTTTTTACAGTAATGTTGTATTTTTCTCTCAGACTGTTACCTGTTTTCAGCAGTGCTGAGTTCAGTTCTATATTGCCTTTTACTTTCTTGATCTTCTTCGGTTTAATTCTCAGTTTTTATATTATTGGCACATGGTCGCTCTCACTATCTGTGCCTGGTTTAGTCTTCACTGACAAAAGAGCATTTCTAAGTCTTGTATCTATTAGAATATAGTCAATATGATTTTTAGTGGTTTTACTTGGGCTTTTCCATGTCCTCAGATATCTTGAGTTTTGCTTGAACCAGGCGTTGCCAACTATATCGTGGATCACTGCCCATTCTGTTAATTTATCACCTATTTCATTTTTTTTCTCCGTGGCCATATATTCCACTTACATTATTGTCTTTCACCCTGCCAACCTTTCCTTTAAAGTCTCCCACTATCATTGTGCACTTGTGGTTTCTGCACTCTTTGACTGCTTTTCCTAGGTCACTATAAAATGCTTCGATGTCCTCCTCCATAATTATTGACATTGGAGCGTAGACTTGGATAAAGTTTATGTCTACTGGATTTCCTCGCAACTTCATTATCAGAATTCCACCCGATATTGGCAAGTATCCCTTCGGAGCTTTGCTTTTGACATCATCCAGGATTAAACCTACTCCTCCTTCATAGGTTCTTCTACATGAGTATAAGATTTTATAGTTTTCTGACTGGATTGCTCCTGCTCCTGTTCACCAGACGTCAATTAATCCTAACTTCCATATGTTCCATTTCTGTCTTGATGTTTTCCAGTTTTCCCTTCCGCGTAAGTCTTCTTAGATTCCACGTTCCGAATTTGAATTTGTGTTTTGTTTTGCTCACTGTAGTGATAATTAACTAGGACAAAACAAAAATAATGAATCTTCCCATTAATCAAAATGGAAAATTCACATAGAAGGGACAGATATTGAAGAAGACAATCAATTTGCATACCTTGGCAGCTACATAGACCAGGATGGTGACACCAGAAAGGAAGTTAGAATTGCAAAAGCAGCATCGATCTTCAAGAATCTTGAGAATATATGGCATTCAAAAGTTATAAGCACAAAAACCAAGTTAAGACTATTCAATTCAAATGTAATATTCACTTTCATTTATGCAAATGAAAGCTGGAAAACAACTAAAGAAACAGACAAGAAATTAGACTCTTTTGAAAACAAATGCCTAAGGAAAATACTCTGCATCAAGTGAAACGAATTCAATAACAATGCAGAGATAAGACAGATGACTGAACAACAACCAGTCTCATGGGTGATCAGGAAAAGGAGATGGACATATGTTGGTCACTTAATGAGAAGAAATGATCAGAGAATCCCAAAACAAGCTATCAAGTGGAACACAACAGGCCAAAGAAAAAGAGGCAGACCTCGTGAAACTCTGAAGAGGTCATTGTTAAGAGAGGCCAAATTAATAGGCATAAAATCCCTTGATGAGTTTGAAAGACTCGCCGAAGACATGAAAAATTTGCGAACTACTTTGCGAGCCCTATGTGACGTTTAACGGCACGGGAAGGATATAAGATATAAGATAAGTGATAAACAACATGTGAGATGAAGTGATTAAGAAAAATGGTAAACAAGACAAGAGAAGATCAAGTTCGAAATGAAATAATCCGGCAAATGGTGGAAACAACACATGTCAATGTCAGTTAGTCGTTTGATGTCCCTTGTGGAACTTTGTCTACCTAACAGCTCTCCTGTAGGCCTCTCGGTTATAAGTAAGATGTCCTGGGGCTGATGCATCCTTTTGCAGATTATCAACGATGTCTTGCAGCCATCTTTGCCTTGGCCTTCCTCTCTTTCTTTTTTCCCATTATGTACTCTTCCTCTCTAAAATTCTCATGAAGTTTAATATGTCCAAAATATTTTGTCAAGGACTACAATGAAAATCAGAGAGTTTTTTTGATACGCATGAAATCGAAACAACCAGCGGCACGCATAAACAAATCGAAAACATCTGGATATAGAACGCAAAGACGACGAAGGAAAAAAGTGGACAGGTGCATTGAAAAGACACACTGAGGAAACATAAAATGACAGGTACCCAGGCCTCTCATCTTGAAGCCTGAAACTCTCTGTGGTGCTAATAGCACGAGCAAATAGATAAGAAGAAGAAAAAACGAACTCATGAAGCATCTCAAGAAGTTAAAGAATGTTTGCCGTGTGGCATATTGTCACGTTGTATTTTTTTTAGCTGTGATCGTGGTGGAGGGGAAAACACAAGTAAGTTAGTTTATGAGTTTCATTCATGATGTTCAGCAATTTATATTTAAGATAAAGACTGAATTAATTTGTCTTATGAAAATTCTTATATTTTATGCCCTCAGCGGTTAGACTCGGGCGTTGTCCAAAGAAAGCTCGACCCGCAAGCAGCAGCTTCTTTATGTTGCCCCAGACGCAGCATGGCCACGTGGATCTTGACAGACAGGTGAGTTGAACATTACTTTTTCGTCAGTGCTTCATGAGTCTCATCATTAGCAAGGGTTAATCATGTGTACCCTCAAGTTTTTCACCCTAGCTCATTTTCAGGGGCCAGTTTTCGGTTCTAAAGTCTCTGTAGAGAGTTCAGGTTTCTTAGAGTCTTTGTAATCTTTAAATCTTTTAAACCACAAGTCTCTTAATCGGGAGTCTGGAGGCCGAAGGCCAGTTTGATTCCACCTGCGGGCAATCATTTCTTTCTTTCTTTACAGAGTACACAGGTTGCTTTGTTTAACAAAAATACAGCGCGCACAAGAAAAAAAAAATTGCATGTTGTAACCATTTTTGTTGCTTACATAATATTACTACCGACTGCTTGACTACACCCCATTCTATGGAATGTATCTACAGCAGTGATCAGCAAACTACGTCCAGTTAGCTGAATTCGGCACGCGTCGTCATTATTTCCTGTTAACCAATCTGACCTTGATGCGAAAAGAAGAAATTTTCCCAGGATCCATTAACTATTTCATTAACGAACTTCCTTCTAATTTCAGACGGTCTTTACAAAATCTGCAAGGTCTTCATGTATCATACAGTTATCACAAGAATATCACACAGTGACCGTGCATTGAAAATAGTAGGCACTGATGTGCAAGCAGTGGCGTATTGCCTTCTAGTGGGTGGTCGATGTAGTTTTGTGAATGATTTATTCGAAACTTTCGCTCGTTCTTGCAATATTTCTCTGCGTCCTTCTTCATGCTGTGTATTAGTTTAACTAAAATGGCACATATGTGTACTTTTGAGAGGTTGCTTGTGTTATCCCTGGATTTAACCAGACACCACCACCACTGTTGCCATCATCATCTTCATCATTATCAGCAGCAGAAAGAGCACGAATGTAGCTTCAGTTGTTTCATATTTTATACAGCTGAAGACTGAACAGATGGTGCTGTACATTCATGAAGCTTACAGACACGCGGTCAAAGATTATGCAGCACTCACCCCTAAAGTAGAGGCAGGAGAGGTAAGCAAAGGCAGTCATTTAAGACTAACATGAGAAGTGTGTGTGTGTGTGTGTGCACGTGCATACATGCGTTTGTGTGAGTGTGAAAAAAATATAAAAATATGATACACATAAAAAGAATGGAAAAGAGGAAATATGACAATGATTAACAGTACAGATACCTAGTCAAACAGCGTTGATCTCCATCATTATGGAGGATGGGTTACTTTGAGCGTGTAGTTTAAAAAAAAAAGTTTCCAGTGTTCTCATATCTCCTCCATTATACACATAGTAGTGTACAGTATGTGTAACAAGAATGCCTGACAGCCTTATTTCCAAACAAGTTTTGTAGGGAAAGAAGCAGGTTTCGTAGGGTGAACTTTATGGAGGGAAACAGGTTTAATAGGGTGAACCTATGGAAAGAAACAAGTTTTATTTGGTGAACTTATTGAGGGAAATAGGTTTTGTGGGGTGAACTTGTGGAGGGAACCAGGTTTTGTAGAGTGAATTTATAGAGGGAAGCAGGTTTTGTAGAGTGAACTTATAGAAGAAGCAGGTTTTGTAGAGTGAACTTACAGAGGGAAGCAGGTTTTGTAGAGTGAATTTATAGAGGGAAGCAGGTTTTATAGAGTGAACTTATAGAGGGAAGCAGGCTTTGTAGGGTGAACTTATAGAGGGAACCAGGTTTTGTAGGGTTAACGTGTAGAAGGAAGCAGGTTTTGTGGGGGTGAACGTATAGAAGGAAGCAGGTTTTGTAGGGTGAACGTATAGAAAGAAGCAGGTTTTGTAGGGGTGAACGTATAGAAGGAAGCAGGTTTTGTGATGTGAACGTATAGAAGGAAGCGGGTTTTGTAGGGTGAGCTTGTGGAGGGAATCAGGCCATATAGTAGACATAAACTGAAATATAAAGATATTTCTAAGTCATCAATGCAAGATTTTTCTGTCATCCATGCGGCCTGCGAAGAAACTACCAAAGTCCGAGTCATATGGACAGTGACTCTACGTAAGGGCGTAGCCTCGTTTGAGGAGAATACGAAGACCAGACTCGAAGTTAGAAGACGCAAGCGCAAGGAAATTGATCCTTCCAATGTTTTACTGATCTTGTCTGGACTCTGTAATAGCATAAAGTGAGCAGAAGACATTCCTGAGCTATGTAAATAATACTATACTCTCAACTGTGCAATTTGATCTTTCGAGATGATGCTGTACCTTTGTTTAACAATACATAGTACCAATACCCAATATAGCGTTTCAAATCGTTTATTATTATTGGATTTTTAAAGTCTTTTTTATGGCACGTTCAGTGTTGCACTGCTAACATCCACGGCTCCAGTCTTAACGTTTTCGTTTTTTTAATGTTTTTTGTCTTGTTGTTCTACAGTCAGTTTATTAATGTGGAATTGCATCTGGCATTTGTTTGGTTTGAATTGCATCAACTACCATGACTGACAGAGGAGGAGCTAAATATTACAAATAATTTCATAGTGTTAATATGCATTTGAGTTAATCAATTTGTCTCATTCTCGATTAAAAATTTGTCTGTAGAAAAATGATCCTCTAGATCAGAGCATCCCCGTGACCATCTACACGCGCTACATCCCCTCTGTGGTAAGGTTCATCACAACCTTAGCCAAGAAGGTGCCACATTTCCTGGACATCAGCCTGACAGACCAGCGGGCTCTGATCAAAGGTTGTATCCTGGAGGTAAGATCTGGAATTCTTGCTTGAAATGAAGCAGAATGTAGCCTGTGCAAAGACTCAACAGGCCAACAAAATGGTCTCACGTGAATCTTGCAATAATGTTTCTCAGATAATGCTTTTCCCTAGTACGGCCATTTTTCTCTTGTCTTTATATTTCTGCTTTCAAGTGATGGCCATGTTGAAATCTGAAGCCATGTTGCCAAGGTGTACACATTTAATTTTCAGTGAAAATGAAAAACTGTTTGAAATTCCCATTTTTTCACTGAAATGTAAATAATGTGAAGAATATGGTATTGCTTTCACTTTCAGTGCTACCACTAACATCATACAATTACAGAATTAATTTGAATTACGTTTACATTTAAATCTGTACTAACCAAAAATGTTGTGTTCACTTACGTTGAACGCAGGTGGTCTTATTATCTCTCAGCATTTGGTCTAATAGCTGTTTGTTTCTGGTCATTTGATGATAATTCATTATCTATGGTCATTTGGTCCTTGTATTTCATTATCTGTGATTATTTTGTCCCACTAACTCATTACTTATTTAGTATCATTTGCTCCATTCATTTGATTAATTATCACTGGTAGTTATATGATCTTCATTGCTGCTAATTGTTGATCATGCAAACTTCTTTACAAAATACTGAATACTGAGTCAAAGACTAACCATACAACACTGTGCTCTGTTATATACTGAGCCAAAGACTAACCATACAACACTGTGCTCTGTTATATACCGAGCCAAAGACTAACCATACAACACTGTGCTCTGTTATATACTGAGCCAAAGTCTAATCATACAATACTGTGCTCTGTTAACTACTGAGATAACTTTAATAGTTTGCAGAATAAGAAAGTAATTCAATGAAAATGTATTTTTACTGATAAATCTTGTTTTTTTTCCAAACTCACAAATTCTGTTTCATGTCACCCATTCCAGATTGCCTTCATTCATGATTCCACCCATGTAAAACTTCAGTCAAATGTTTGGGAAGATACAAAACTGAAATTTATAGTTCCACGAGACAGGTAACAAACTCAGCAGACAGATATCATTTTGTAACATGTTTCAGTGTTTATTCAGGAAAGATGTTTTTTTTTCCTGAATATTTTGGTGACTCATGATACTTTGATGAGGAAGATGACTGGATAACACAGATCTGAAAGAAGTGGAAACTGAATGGAAATCATTGAAAGCAAAAAGAAAAGAAAAGGGATCTGGTTAACAAATGAAAAAACAAAAAAAACTTTGTTTAAATGAGATGATGACTGAAGGCTGTGGAAAGAAATGAAAGAGTGAAAGCCGTAGAAGAGGAGTGAGATGATGAACGAAGGCTGTATAAGATAAATGGCTTAGCTACCTATGTAAATATATTATGCATTGTCTCTCCTTGATCAAACTTTCATTTGTGCAAGTCCTTTTACAACTTTAAAGACAAGAGTTGATTACTGATTGTTAAATCAATAATCAACTTTGTCTTGTGTTGCACATTGCAGAATGAGGGGGGGTGGGGGTGGGAAGTTTTCAGGTCACGGCTACACTCAGTTTAAATGTTTAGTTTCTTAAGTCAGTGTTGTGTGACAAGATCTAAGCAGATTGTATATTCAAGTTAGAATAGTAATTTTTTTCTAAAGAAAAATGTCAGAAAAAGGCATTTTATATGTTAATTTAGAATTTCCTGTGTACAAAGTATGCACAGTAAGAATAAATAGTTTTTTTAAAATAAATTGTCAGGAATTAAACTGCTTTTTACATTCAAAAGGATGATGAGTGGTGGTTCCATGGTTTAATGAAGCTGACGTGTCATTCTGTTCCACATTTCTATATATCTTCATTGTTGACATACTCATGCTGATTTTGTTTAGATGACATAATCAAGTATTGACTTGGTAAATTTATTGTTTTCTCTACTTTCAGCTTGCCTCATATAGGCATAATTGGGGAAATCTTCCAACGGTTCTGGGCTATTATGAAGAAAATCACTGACATGGGACTCACAGATGTGGAAGTTTCCTTGCTGTGTGCTCTGCTCATATTTAGCCCAGGTTGGTGTGGATTCTCTTTAAATATGTCCAATTTTTCTGTGGTGGGACCTATGTAGGTATTAAGCCCCTGCCAGAATTTCTCATTTTTCTGTTTTTCTCATTTTTAATAACCTCCACTCATTTTCTGTGTATTTTTTAGTCTTGATCAGATGACTGAGCTTGTCCACATCATTATTCTTTTTACTGATTTCTGAATTTTCTTAACCTTATTTTTTTTTACCAAAATTTCATGCACCTTTGGACAAAAAAAAAATAACAATAACAATTCTTATAATTTATTTTGATAGCTGAGGACCCAAGCAGAGCTTATGAACTATTCATAAATTTAGTGACAAAATTCAGATTTTTTTTCTTTTTTTCTTTTGTTCTTATCCCTGGAACTGGAAGCAGATGTTGTTTGCAGCTGAAGTAGTGAAAGTATTAGAGCACAGCATTATGTCAGATTGGACATGGGTTATCTTACATCTTACATCCTTCCTGTGCCGTTAAATGTCACATAGGGCTTGCATGGTAGTTCACCAAGTTTTTCTGTTTTTGGCGAGCTTTTCAACCTCATCAAGGGATTTTATGCATACTAATTTGGGCTCTCTTAACAATCTCCTCTTTAGAGTTTCATGTGGTTGACAATTTTTTTCTTTCGCCTGTTGAAATCTTGATAGTTTGTTTTGGGATTCTCTGACTGTTTCTTTTCATCACGAGACCGAAGCAGGTTATGGCAGCTACTTTTTTAGTCCTTGAGTGGAGCTATGAAGGAGGGGATTTGCCATGCTTCTTTAGCATTCCATTGTTGTAGGGACTGTAATGATTCCTGCCCATTAGTAAAACCAGGCCTGTTACTGCGGGCACCAATGGAGAGGTGGGGCAGGGTTTTAGTCAGCTATAATTTGCCATCTCTGATGTGAGAATATCAGCTGTTGGTCACTGGCCATCACACCAGATAGTGTCCTCACCCTCATTTCTTCTGTTATAAATTAACTGTCCCTTAAAGAGATTACTAGAGGCACCTGAAATGTAATGATTCTTAAAAAGATGCACATAATCTTATGTTTCCTGTATTTCTGCTTTATCATTTGGTTTATTTGAAAAGACATAAACTGAAACATATTTTTTTTGTTGGTTTATTATTATTTAAAAAAAATAGTAGATAAACATATCATTTGGAGAGATACAGTAATATTACCAATATTATAACTGACCGCATTCATGAATGATTAGATACTGGAAGCTGTATACATGGTTTTTTTTCTACAATATAAATTTTGCTGTAATTTGTTACTTAAGATGTGAAGAGATTGCTAGAATAAATTAAAGGTGCAGGCAAGAAATCCAAACTGTGTGGTAGAAAACGCATCGTAAACAACCAACACTTAACAGGAACTATTAGCAACATACTCTTGGATGGATGCTGTGGCATGCGGTGGAGCATATATGGGGTTGTCCCAAAAGCAGTGAAGCTGGAATCTGAGTTTTGAACTCTGAACCGTGTTACTAAAGTAACAATATTTTTTTTAATCATTGTAAAGTGGACAATGGTAATCAAAGCTTGACCGTTGATCTCATCTTATATTTATGTTTTCTGATGTGAATTTTTTTTCTAAAAATTATTTTATAAAATGAAATATAAAAAGATGGTTCCTGAAGTGAAGAGAAATGATATTACATGATTTTAAACTTCTTTCTTTGCATGTAATAGATCGTGAAGGCTTGACAAGCGTCAGGTACTTGGAAAATCTGGAAACTGAACTGGCCATGGCTTTGAAGTGTCAGCTTATTCTCAACCACAGTGAACTCCCTTTTATCTTCGTCCATTTAGTTGATATCATTATTGAACTTAGAGGAATTTCAACATTGTATCTAGACGCCATTTTGGATGCAAAGGTAGACAATTGTAGTGCCAAAGTGACAGTGGCTGAGACAAAAGAGGAGCACAGGCAAAATGTAGAATGCCTGGTTGGCACTGATGTTGATTGTGTTAATGGGAAGGAGTCTGTTAGAAACAGAGCAAATCTGGTTGACAGAAATTGTATGGAGGAAGAGCTAGCAAATAAAAAGCTTCTGAGTTCCTTTGAGTTCTATGATGACCACAGCAACAGGGATGATGTTCCCATTGACACTGTCCAGTCAGTGACAGAGGAGCAAAATCTAATTAAAGTCAATGAATTGCTCAGTGGAACAAATATTTCTGCATCTGAATCATCAAACTCAAGTGGGGAATATGATGATAACTTCAGTGATGCAGCTTCAATATCTAGCTCAAGAAGTTCTTTGTCTTCTCTGAGTTTTTTAAGCAAAAGATCAGAGTCAGACAGCTGCACAGCTGTGGCAACTTTGTTGTCTGATATTGTAGAAGTCAGTTTAAACAGTGGGGTATCTGATGCTGAAGAGAAGATGGAGCTGGACAAAACTGATGAAACTGGTATTGAAATGACTAGTGGAAATGATGGTGTGGATGTGTCTCTGCCCAAATGCTCCAGTGCAGCATGTGATCAAAAAATCAGTGTTGAAACGAAGGGATATAATCATGAAACTGATGACATCAAGAAAATGGAGATGGAGAATGTGAAAGAAGAAACATCTAATGATGACAGAAGAAACAAACCTACAAATATTAAAACAATGGTGACAGAAGATATAACAGGCCATAGCCATGTTGAAACAGAAACTACTTTGCCAAAAACAGAAGCTAATTCACAGACTGAAAGAGAAGAAAATGATGAAAAGCAGAGGCTACCTTTGTTATCAACAGCTGTGGTGGAAAGCAAGTTGGATTTAAATTCCTGCAGTGCAAAATCAAAGGAAAGAGAGCAAACTGATCATGTAGATACATTTCTAAAGTGGTCTGAATGTTTTAATGAGGGTGATATTCAGTCAAACACTTCAAAGAGCTCCAATGTGATACAGAATGCTTTGTCTTCAGCTGGGAACAAAGAAACTAGCACAATGCACACTCAAGTAGTGCATACAACTACTCAGATTTCAGATCTACAGTCCTATGAGAGCCCAAACATTGGAGTTCAAGTATCAAAATCTCCTCTGAAACTTGCAGATGAAAGTAAGCAGGTTGATTCCTCAACAGAAGACAGAAATATCATAGTACATATGGAGAACAAAGATAGCTGTACTGAAGATAAATCCATTAAGTGCACTGAAGCCTCACATTGTTTATCATCTGAGAGTGATGAAGAACTCCTAGATGCCATTACTGGGTTTGTGATTAACAAATTTCAGCTTGGTAAGGACAAAACTAGAAGTATTGGGAAAGTAAAGGAAACAGCACAGGATGTTTTGTTGAAAGAAAAATTCCAAGCTGTAACACAGCATGAAGCTCAGTGGAAAAGGTCAAAAATCAGTGAAAAAGAGAAAACTTTTACTTCTGATTTCTTCACCAGTAGAATTTCTCCAAATATAACAAACACTAGTGATTCTTTGTTTGTTAGGCCCACAATAAATGCAGCTCAGACTAGTAAAAATAGTAAGAAACAAAACCTACAGAATCATCATTCCACACTGCAGTTTGACCAACAATTGATTCCAAAAGATTCATATCAAAGAAGACGATTGGCTGATCTCATGCGAGCTCCACTTGAAGGGATTCAGCCACGGAGTCACACTAGGTTTGTTCATGATAGAGAGCCTTCTCACCATGGTGTAAATTTAGGTGATTGTAGTCCAGCTAATGCTGAAAGCAGAATGGAAGGAACTGGGTTGTCTCCCATGTCACAACATCACTCACTAGTGACAGGAGGCAGTCCACACTACATAACAGCCGTGAAACAGAGCCATGTTGGCCACATGCGTTCTTGTCGTCGAAATACAATGCCATCCAAACTTGAGCATCCTGATATCTTTCGTTTGCCATATCCTTCTCAAGTGCATTCTAAACAAAACAATCCAGTGCTTGCAAGAAGAAATTTTCACTCTCATCTGGCCAGTTCTTCTCCCAGCTCCACTTTGTCCTTACAGTTATCTCCATCATCCCAGCAATTGTCATTTACAACACATAGAGCACCTTCACATTTCACAATTCCATCTTCATTTCCAACATCCTCATCCTTTCAGGTTAATTTACATCATCAACATCCCAAGGCAGTGAACTATGAGGAATTCTCAAGAAAACATCATGAGGTTCATACATCAGGTAGGACAATATTATCAGGCTTGAGTTCCCCATCGTTCAATCAGTTTAGTTCGCAGATTGTCTCAAAGCAAGATGGACTTGGTCCTAGCCTAACTCAGAGAGATGTTGCTTCAGTTACATACACAACAAATGCTCAAAATGAGAAAACAATGGGCTTGAGACCAGTGCCAGCTGTAGCAAATTCTGCTGTTGTTGTGAACAAAGTGGATCAGCGTGGAAAGAATCAGACTGAAGTGAAGGAGAACAGCTTGAATAAATCTCAGTTTAAAATGCCAGTCTCACACCCACCATTAGGTAGTCATCAGCATCCACAAGAAGGAATGATGGCATCATTGACATCATCCTCATCATCAACAGCATCATCATTATGTATGGATGATGAACCTTTGGATATGTCATCACAG
The DNA here is from genome assembly GCA_009760885.1 of Achatina immaculata. NCBI lineage: Eukaryota > Metazoa > Mollusca > Gastropoda > Stylommatophora > Achatinidae > Lissachatina > Lissachatina immaculata. The sequence continues at coordinate 23,988,497 of CM019714.1, forward strand.
GGAAAAGTCTTAAGACAGGGCAAAGACAGTGTGCTGACTTTGAAATGCTCCAGCAGCCCTATGCCACATTTTGACTCGATGTACAAAAACATCCAGTTACTCCACTACCAGGATACTGTTCCGACAGCTTTTGTCCAACCACCCCCTGCACATGACAGTGTTCTAAACCAGACATCATCATGTACATATCCTTCCAGCACAGTATCATCTTCCCACTTCATGTCTCATTTAAGACCATCTGAACCAAATATGAATTCTAATTCAGGTAATATTCAGCCCCGTTGCTTTGAAAGATCGCCTGCCTTTATTATTCCGGGTTCTTTGAGTAGTTCTAGTCTTTCACCCCCAAATTTGGAACAACCGTATCATAACAGAGGGATGGCAATAACTTTGCCTTTTGGACAGAAGGAATCCCAGCAGATGACCATGGAGGACATAGATCCTCTTCTCTGTAGACCTCGGTCTCAGAGTTTGTCCTATGCTAACAGACGACGGTTGACAAGAAGTAATCTTCACAGGCTTTTGACAGAAGACCATCACCTAGAGCATCTTTAGTTCATCATATCTACATCACTAAATGATGTAGCAGCTCACACTACTAAACAAAGAATATTGCAAATGTCAGTTCTTAATCTGGTGTGTGCAACATGACTGATATCATCAGCATGAATTTTCTTTACTTTTCAATGATCTTAGTTTCAACATTTTCAGCTTTGGCTTATATTTTTTTCATTCCTCCAAATACATGAATAAAAAAGTTCCACATCTCTTTTACCAGTAGTAGAGAGAAATGTCACATAGTGCATTAAGAACAGCCTTTGCATTAAAAATAACACACATGATAATGTTAAGAAACTTTTTAAAAAAAAAAAGCTATGACAAATTCTAGCATGTAAAGGGCAAGTCTTGATCTTGTCAGCAGTGCCATAAACTTTAAGCATTTGTTGATTATATTTAGGGAAAAAAATGTGAGTCATGTAGCTTTATCAAGATAAAATACAGTTAAAATACAGTAATGCGATAATTTAGAATCCATGTTATTTAATTATAATAAATCCTTTTCTTCACTGTTTAATTTATTTTGGGATGATTCTTTTGAAAAAGTAAATAAAGCCAGAATTTTGTTTCAAAAGATGATTTTTTTAAAATCCTGGATTGATTTTTAGAAGAATTGCAAAATTATTTTTAAGAAGAGGTTATGTGATAAACTGACAGTTACCTGAACACACATATTATGAGAAATGATATTGTTATTCTTATGTAAATATGACCTTATTAATTATTGAGATCAGTGGCTTCCTTATTATTACCTGGCGCAGTTTTGTCATGGCCAGCAGTGTCACCTGATTAGCTGTCCTTATGTGCTGAAAAAATTATGTCAATAAAGAGCATAACATATATATGCCTCTGTGTTTTTGCAGGCAGAAAACATATTCTTTGCATTCTTTGATCACTTGTTATATCAGCTATATCTGTTTAGGTATATGTAACAAATATAAGGATTTGTGAGTTGTCTTCTCTTGTATTTCTTTATCTACTTCTTTTGTGATAATGTACTTTAGTTTGAGGATTTGTCATCTCGGGTCTAATATAAATTGTGTAACTTGACATTGTAGCCAGTAATGCTTGGGTCAGTAGCTGATGATGGTAAACAGAGAAAAATGGGAAAATATCTGTCAAGCGTGCTGGGGGAAGAGCATTTTTTGGTCTTTACATTAGGTTATAACTTGACTTGATTTGTCACATATTCTGAACTGGGAGTTTGGCATAAGGCTAACAACCTTATCCTGAGGCCCACCTAGATTTCTCTATATAGGAATTGTTATGGAAACTCCCAACAAAACCAACCGAGCTAAGGATGACGCATCAGGAATATCAACTCTGAAGAACTCAAAGATCAAAGGAACACCGGCCCCAAATATATGACAAAGATTGGATTATGGAATGTAAGAATAATGACAGCACCATCAAAAACTGCTCAAGTAATCTGAGAAATGGATAGATATTACCTAGATGTACTGGGTATCAGTGAAATGCGATGGCCAGAAGCAGTGAAAAGAATGGTGGAAAATGTAAGGCAGAGACGATGAAAAATACCAAGAAGGAGTGGGTATAATTATGTAAAATATAGTAGCAAAGAGCTTTATAGGATAGGAACAAGTAAACAGTCATATAATAAGAGCATGTTACAAACTAAGACAAGGAAGAATGACAGTCATACAATGTTATGCACTCACAAATGATGCAGATGATGAAATAAAAGACAATTTCTATCACCGACTACAACAACATAAACAAAGTCCCCAAACATGACATCCTAATTGTTATGGGAAACTTCAAGGTAGGAAAAGATAATACTGATGTTGAAAAAGTAATTGAGAAAGAAGGAATTGATATGGTAAATCAGGACAGAGAAAGATTAATTGAAATATGTCTATCAGAGGGCATGGTCATTGGAGGCACAATATTTCCACACAAAGAGATACATAAAGCAAATTGGACATCCCCAGATGTTAGAACCAGAAATCAGATAGACCATTTTTGTATTAGAAAGCAATTCAGAACATCTCTGATAGATGTAAGAGCATATAGAGGTGCAGAAGTAACAGTGACCACAACCTGTGTATAGGGAAAATAAGGCTAAAACTGAAAGCCAACACAAGAAATCAATACCCAGAAAGATAAATAGCCACAGCCTACAAGAAGAGAATGCTAACAGTAATTTCAATCAGGAACTCGCCAATCATTCCACAACACTCAGTGAAGTAGAGGAGATAAGTATAGATGAATTATGGAATTCTTACAGCATGGCCATAATCACAGCAGCAAAAGTAGTGCTGGATTGCAAAAAAAAAAAAAAATAGAAAAGCATAGATATCGGAAAATACATAGAAATGCATACATGAAAGATGAGCAGCCAAATTAGCCATGTTGAATGTAAAGACAGATCTAAAGTTTTGGCAAAAGCAACAAACAAAGAACTACATTATAAAGTAAAAAGTTCAGTTATAAGAGATAAAAGAGAATACATAGACAATATAGCACAAGAAGCAGAGAAAGCAGCAAAAAACAGGAGACAGCAAAACTGTATAACATACAAAAGAGGCTAACGAGAACTATTACATCCAAAGAAAGACCAATCTTTAGCAAATTGGCACCCTATTAACGTCAAGTAAAGACCAAAAGCAAAGATGGGCCAAACACTTCCAAGAAATACTTAATCGACCACACCCAAATGAATTAATAAATCTTGAAACCGATTTACCATTCCCACAACTAAATGTCAACTCAGATGAAATTACATTGCATGAAACTGAAGCAGCAGTAAATCTAATGTCTAACAACAAAGCTGCAGGTGAAGATGAAATAACAGTTGAGATGTTAAAAGCTATTAACAGTGACAACATGAACCAACTACAAAAAATGTTTAATAAAATTTGGAAAGAAGAAAAAGTCCCTTCCACATGAAAAAAGGGAATCATTGTTAAATACCCAAAAAAGGCAACCTCAGTGACAGCAATAACTGGAGGAGTGTAACCTTGCTATTAGTTGTGTCAAAGGTGTTTTGTAAAGTGATTCTGAATAGAATTAAGGATGTACTGGATACTGCAATGAGAGAAGAGCAGGCAGGATTTCAAAAAGGGAGAAGCTGTCTCGACCAGATCTTTACTCTAAGAATAATACTTGAAGAACATATTGAAAAACAGAAACCATTAATCCTGAGCTTCATAGACTTTAAAAAAGCATTTGATAGCATATACAGAGAATCACTGTGGAGAATTTTAAGACTACATGGAATACCATCTAAAATTGTCAACATCATTAGAGATATATTTGTTCGATTAAGACAGAAGAAGAATGAGTGAATGGTTTCAGATTGAAACAGGCATGAAACAAGGATATATATTATCTCCATTGCTTTTTGGAATTGCCATAGACTTTATAATGAAAAGATGCTGTACAGGTAAAACTGGCATTGATTGGGTATTTGGGACCCAAATAGAAGATCTTGCTTTTGCTGATGACATAACTCTTATCAGTAACAATGTGAATTTCATGCAGGAAAAAAACAGAGTCCCTATCTTCCTTGGCTAGCAAAATAGGTCTTGAAATTAACAAGGAGAAAATTATTCATAGAGTGAATAGCTGTTGAAGAAATACACCAATTCGCATACTTCAGCAGCTACATATACCAGGATGGTGACACCAAAAGGAAAGTTAGAATCGCAAATGCAGCATTGACCTTCAAGAATCTTGAGAACATATGGCACCCAAAAGTTATAAGCACAAAAACCAAGTTAAGATTATTCAATTAAAATGCAATTTATATAATTTATGCAAGCAAAAGCTTGAAAATAACTAATGAAATAGACAACAAATTAGACTCTTTTGAAAACAAATGTCTAAGGAAAATACTCAGTATAATGTGGAATGAATTAAAGAACAAGGCAGAGATAAGGCAGATGAATGAAAAACAGCCTGTCTCATTGGTGATCAGAAAAAGATGGACATATGTTGGTCACATGATGAGAAGAAACAGAATCCCAAAATGAGCTATCAAGTGGAACACAAAAGGCAAAAGAAAAAGAGGTCAACAACATGAAACTATAATGAGAACATTGTTAAGAGATATCAAATTAGCAGGCATCAAATCCCTTGATGAAGTTGAAGAGCTTGGTGAAAACAGGAAAACAGGAATACTTGGCTTAACTTACCATGCAAGCTCTGTTTAATGGCATGGGAAGGATGTAAGATGTAAGATGAATTGACCACAGAAAAGCAAATGTATACAGGACTGTCAGGGTGAAGATCAGCAATGGTACAAGACAAATGAAAAGAAAGGAAAAGTATTTCTTAACAGTTATCTTAAACAAAGAAATAAATGGAATATCTAGATGAATGAAAAGCCACAAGGAAAATGTTGAATGATTTGTATGCAGGTTTGCAAATGGATCCTGAACTTTGTATCAGAGGAGATACAAAGCATCCTGAAATCAACAAAAAATATGCCACCTGGTCTAGATGGTACCTGATACAAAGATATCAGCAGTCTCTCTGATGATGTCATGGTGTGACATTAAGTGCAGAGTATAATCATGGTGTAATGAATGGTGCAGTTCCACAACATTGGCTTTATATCTTGTTCTGCTAGCGACAGATATACAGAGAATGAAGCTATGAACATCATCCCAGGCTGCACAAAAAAAGCATGCATAGCCATGCAATAGTTATTTGATTTTCCTGCCTTGGAGGGTAGGATTGAATTATCCAGAGCTTCTGCTTATTTAAGGATTAGTAAGAACAAAGAACATCCCCTGAATACAGAACTTTTTAAACCCAAAGGTAACAGAGAGGCATGTTGGAATAAATTGTTTTCCAGTTAAATAAATAAACATTCTTGACATAGAGTTTCCGTCATGTTATGAATATGGAATTGTGCAGAGTTGAATGAGCCTTGAGCTAATAGCAAAACAATTTAATGGAATTAAAGGAAGGAAGTGTAGTTATAAGTGAACAAATAGAAATTACAATTAAGTACGCAATATAAACAAGGGTGTTGAAATATTAAATTTAGAATAATGTAGCATTAAAATATCAAAGATTTTAATCAGTTTGGTGCCACAGTAGTGTTCTTTAGGTTGTCCATTGTTAATGTGCTAGAGGATTTCAATGATTTAAATGAGATGAAAATTAAAAACAGCAAAGAGATATGAACCAGCTTGTTACAGTGTGTCAGCAAAGTGAGGAGTCATAGATTGTCAGTGTGAGGGTCATCAGATATGGAGAATATTTTAGTTGACATGCTGCCGCTAACTCAAGGTACTAAAAGGTATGTATGTTATGGGAATGATATATAAAAATGATTTTTAAAAAATTAAATAATTCCTAACCAAAAAGATCTACTGGGTGTTTTTTCTTTTCAGAAAATTTGACCAAATCACAGAGGTTTGTTTCCTAGACAAAATAGAGACCAAATTACTGAGATTTATGTTCTAATCAAAATAGAGACCAGAACAGTGAGCTTTGTTTTCTAGATAAAATAGAGACCACATCACTGAGTTCTACTTACAAATAGACAAAATAGAGACCAAATTACCGAGATTTATCTTGCTTTATCTCCTTCCTCATATATCTTTTGATGTTGAGGGAACAAAAAGACATCTTGATAGGGCTTGACAATTTGCTTCATATAATGGGATATTCAATGCTTCTGTAATTTCTTCTCTCCATCTCCTGCATGGGTGGCCTTTTCTTCTGATACCCACAAATTTTAGTGTGAATGTTTTCCCCCTTCTGCCTATTCTTCATGTGTTTTCTATGGGTGATAAAGATATCCACCACTGGCTTGCTGGGCCAGTTGTGGTTTGAAGGTAGAAGGGGTCATCTCCCCCAGTTGAACATAAATGTCAGCCTGACATTTTTATGCTGTGTCATAATTCACAGAATATGTATCAAGCTTGCTCATTTTATGCTCCATTTGATGCTGTGTAAGTCAGTTTGTATGCCTTACCAGAAAGAAATGAGCAAACTGAGGTTTGTTTTCTATACAAAATAGAGAACACATCACTGAGTTTTGTTTTCTACACAAAATAGAGATCACATCACTGAGTTTTGTTTTCTACACAAAATAGAGACAGAAACCAGACTGGTCTATTGATATCCATAATGTAGCACATTGTATATGATCTATGGCATGAAAAAAATGACCTCTCTAGATTCATGCTAAGTGATACAAGGGGTGATTGATAACTTCGCAGCCTAAGGTACAACAGATTATTTGTGGACAACTTTTTTGGGTTATTTCTCAGCATAGTCCCCTTGCAAAGTTTATGCACTTAGTCCAGCAATCCTGGAGCATACAGATCCTTTCTTTGTAAAAGTCTGCATCTTATTCCAGTAGAAAGTGGTCTACAGCATGGTATACGTCATCATCTGAAGCAAATTTGTGACCACTGAGCTCCTTTTTGAGTTTGGTAAACAGGTAATAGTTTGAAGGGGCCAAAATCTGGGGAATAAGGAAGATGTTCAAGAAGCTGCAAGCCGCATTCATGAATGGCAGCCATTGCCACCACTGACTTGTGAACTGGGGCATTGTCTTGATGAAAGATGATTCTTCTTGTCAGTTTCCCTCGACACTTTTCCTTCATTTTGACCTATAGTTGCTTCACAAGATTAGCGTAATAGGCCCCAGTGACCATTCTGCCTTTTTGAAGATAGTCTACCAATAGCACACTTTCTAAATCCCAAAAGATGGAAGCCATCACTTTGCCTGCAGACAGAACCACCCTTGCTTTCCATGATGTTTCCACTGCTTTGACTATTTCTGTTTGAAAATGATGAACCCAAGTCTCATCCATAGTCACAAATTACTGAAGAAACTTTTCAGGATCTGCAGAAAAATGGCCAATATTGTCTCTTGACATGTTGAGACACTGTTGTTTGTGATCAGCTCCAAGAATTTTCGGGACCCATCGAGCAAAAACCTTTGTCATTTGAAGATCATTGTGAATAACGGCATGAACACATTCCTGGGAGATCTGGGAGATGCCCAACTCAGTAAAAATGTACCGCTCAGTTAATCGTCGATCCTCCATTATCATGTCATGGATTCTGCCAGTGGTTTCATCAGTGGTTACCATTCTTGGTCTTCCTGGACGGGGATCATCTTCCACACTCTCCCTTCCATGTTTGAATTGAGCTGCCCATTTCTTCACTGTGCCGTAAGAAGGGGCACTCTCCCCTAGAGTCTCTACCATATCCTCATGGATCTCCTTTGATGATAAGCCCTTGATGCAGAGGTAGCGAATGACTGCTCGATGAGAAATGTTATCCATTTTCTCAATTTCTGCCACCCCTTACCACTTCAGTAGTCTGTAAAAAAATTGGTTGTAGTTAATTTCTTGAAACTTGGTGTTTAATCTTACACCTGATCTACAAATGCATCTAATATTAACTGTGTGTTTCAAGTATTTGTACCTTAGGCCGCGAATTTATCAATCAACCCTCATATATATCTTGTAGCAAATAAAAATAGGCATGGCTGTGTTAATAATGTACATTTAATTTGTCTGTGCCAGTCCAAGTGCCACTGCCTTTGTGCCATACTGTTTGCTCAAAATTATGTTATATAATCAGTGTCTTACCCAGCAACATGGTGTTTCTATTGTGTTGAATGTGAATATCACTTGTTATTAAAGTTCTACACAGTGTTGACCAATCTTAACATGTTATTGTTTGATCATGCTCATGTTCTCATTATGTCTCCAACATGTGGCGGTCGGAGATAAAACATCAGTGTTTGTTATACAATGTGTAATAAAAATGTCTGTGTTGAATTAAGAAAAATTTAACATGCCTACAGGCACTTTATGAGCTCAGTCAATGCTTCCTACAAGGACCAGGGATGTTTTGTCAGTGCAAAGGAAGCCTTTCATTTTTGGTAGTTTTCTGCAACAACTGTCGGAATTGTCTAACATTGTGGGGCTGTCCCTTCACGTAGTTTTTGTTTTTTGAAGTTTAAAGTTTTTGCTTTCGTTCTGGGATATGGTTGTTCACATTTTCAAATAGTTAGTAATAAGAACTGGCAATATAACATTTGGTACACACCCAGTAACTTCTGAAGTAACTGCTAAAGAGTACCTCTGATATTGTCCCTTTCATAATTTGATTATAAGTCTGTCTGATTATTTTCTGATCTTTGCAAGACATTATGGAGGAATTTTATTAAAAAAGAACGTTCGCCTTAATTAAAGTTTAAAGGTAATCTCATTGTTGTAAACAGTGGATAAAACAGTGTAAGAGAATGCTGAATCAAACTGAATCATTTTGCAACAAGAGACTAAACAAGAGCTTTACACTGTAACAGTTCTGAGCTCAGTGTGTACAAAATGGGTTAAATTTTCCATAACCAAAGACCCTCTCCAGGAAACAAAATGAAGGTGTTTAAAATTTTAAAATGCTAATGATTGTGAGTGGGCCAGTATGGACATATTTACAGTGGCTCATATACACAGACATAAAATAAACTCATTGCTTATGTAATAGAAGTTTAGTCTTCCAGTGAGAAAAATCTGGTTCTTAAGCTTTGGCTCATACTCAGGCTGTTATCTCTTGTTAAATAAACAAACAAAATTTATAATGATTGATCAGTAAATGGTAATTGCTGATGGTTTGTTTGACTGTTGAAACAAATAATTCAGTGACAGAATTTTTTTTATAGGCATAACTAAATTTGTGTGTGTAGTGACATGTAACATGTTTTCAGACCTATGCCCAGGACATACATTTGTTGACAAATTTGTTGCTTATTTGAGAACTGGATAAGTAAATGAGCCTTATGTTTGCTGTTGTTTTGAAACAAATAATTTAAGCATTGTTAAATATTTGTTCTTCTTAAAAACCATTCTGAGCCTTATGTTATTTCTTTATTCAAATTACTGTTCAGTTGCTTGTGTTAAAAAAAGCATATGGATTTTGATGATTGAAGAAACTTAGAGAAACAGTATGAGAGATGGGGAGAGACAGATGAGGAGAAGACAAAGGTAGAGAGAGAAGACAAAAGGAGAAAGAGAGGCAGAAAGAGATGAATAAAAGAGAAAGAAAGTGAGATGGAAACAGAAAGAAAAAGAGAAAGAGAGGTTGAAAGAGAGACAGGAAAAGGGAAAATAGAGAAAGACAGATTGAAAGAGGAGAGAGAGAGAGAGAGAGAGAGAGAGAGAGAGAAAATATAAAAAACTAAGAGTTTTTTTTGGAAAGTGATAATATAGCAAAGTACGCAGAATTCTGGGGTCCACTCATTGTGGCATATTTATTAATCTAAGATGTACTTTAGAATGACAGTCACAAAAATACATTTAAACTGTATTTAGATTTTCATTGTTAGTAGAAATCATGAAAAATAATATCATTGTTATTAAAAATTATGAGAAAGAATTTCATTGTAAGCAGAAATTGAGAGAAAGAATTTAATTGTAAGTAGAAATAATGAGGAGGAATTTCACTGCTAGAAGAAATCATGAAAAAGAATTTCATTGTAAGTATCAATCATGAGGAGGAATTTCACTGTTAGTAGAAATCATGAGGAAGAATTTTATTGTTAGTAGAAATCATAGAGGAAGGAATATCATTGTTAGAAATGGAGCAAAGAGCCAGAATCATGCAGCATGAAAACCATCTTGATTGAAACTAATGGATTATAACAGCCTATAACTAACAGCACTACAAAGAATCTTAATCAGTTCTTCACCATCTTGTTAGAACAACAGAGATCTTCTATTTACTCTATCTAACAAAACAGTTATCTTCTGTTTGATCTGTCCAACATTCATCTTTTATTTCCTCGATCTAACACACCAGTTATCTTCTATTTGCTCAGTCTAACACAACAGTTATCTTCTATTTGCTCGATCTAACACAACAATTATCTTCTGTTTGGTCTGTCTAATACAAGTCATCTTCTATTTGCTTGATCTAACACAAGAGTTATCTTCTATTTGCTCTATCTAACACTACAGTTATCTTCTGTTTGCTCCATCTGTCATCTTCTATTTGGTTCAATCTAATATATCATCTTCTTTTTGCTCTATCTAATATGTCATCTTCTATTTGCTTGATCTAACACAACAGTTATCTTCTATTTGCTCAGTCTAACACAACAGTTATCTTCTATTTGCTCAGTCTAATATGTCATCATCTATTTGCTCCATCTAATATGTCATCTTCTATTTGCTCTGTCTAATATGTCATCTTCTATTTGCTCCATCTAATATGTCATCTTCTATTTGCACCATCTAATATGTCATCTTCTATTTGCTCCATCTAATATGTCATCTTCTATTTGCTCCATCTAATATGTCATCTTCTATTTGCTCCATCTAATATGTCATCTTCTATTTGCTCTGTCTAATATGTCATTTTCTATTTGCTTTATCTAACACAACAGTCGTATTCTATTTGCTCCCAGAAACACAAAGGACTGGAGTAATATAGTTTTTGTATGGAATCAATGCCTTTATCCATTTTCGTAACCCAAGCTTTTTAAATGGTAAAGCCTTTGTTTATGTTGTAAGGTTCATTATTGTAGATTATGATGAAGTGAAATGATGTGAGCTTTGCAGTGCTGGAAATGTCCATCTTTGTTTGGTTCTGGTGAAAGATTGGATATTTCATTCTCTTTTAACTGTAAACATTAAAATATAAATAAAATGAGAAGAATATAATGATTTTAGAGTTCTTTATTTCTATAGTATATTTATTATACACACATTCACGAAAAAAATACATAAGGTAAATAAATATATGGCATATATATATATATATGAATATGGCATATATGTAAGAAATAAAATATTAAAGTCTGTTAGCAACATGTCGTTATAGACTTTATTATTTTATTTCTTACATATTCATTTATTACGGGCAGTATGAAGGGTTAATATGCTTCTAGAGGTTAGAGTCGTGTAGTTGCTAATCTGAGTTATGATTACATATATTTATTTACCATATGTATTTTTAGGTGAATGTGTGTTTGTTATAATACACTGGCAGTTTGTTTTTTTTTTGCAAGTGTTATGACACGCATCGCCTTGTAAGCCAGAAATTTTCAATTTTCACAGACTCAGTAGACCTCACTATCCTATAAATGAGCCCTTCCCTTCTACAACTCGGTCTTCTGATCTACTGGTACTTGTTTCAAGTTCCAGTGCTGGGGTTTTTTTCTGGTACCACTACACCAGAAAAGTCCCAGTCCATCCAGGCTCTAAAAATGTGTACCAGAGAAATCTGAGGTTACATGTGGCCATCTATCGCTCTTCAAAAGAAGTAAAACACTTAAAGAAGCTATGGAGAGGAACAGACAAAACTACAAAAATAAGATTTTTAAGGGCATGCATCTTTCCCATCGCAACATATGCCTGTGAGACCTGGACACTTAACAAAATAGCCGAGGAACACATAAATGCTTTTGAATGTAAATGCTATAGAAGAGTTTTTCAAATATCATGGACACAACAAAAAAGAACAAATATATCCATACTACAAGAACTTAATATTGAAGAAGGCTGGCTATTAAAGAGTATTAAATAGAGAAAACTTAAATATTTTGGACACATTAAATGTCATGATAATCTAGATAAAACCGTCTTGGAAGGGAACATAATGGGAAAAAGAAAGAAAGGAGGACCAAGGCAAAGATGGCTTCAAGACATCATTGATGATCTGCAGCAGGCCATCTGGCTCACAACCGAGAGGCCTACAGGAGTGCAGTTAGGGAGGCAAAGTTCCACAAGGGACATGCAAATGAATGAATGAATGTAAGCTGTTTTCCAGCAATAAACTGCCACCAACTTGTGATAGATATATAACAGTACAATATTCTGTTGTAAGTTGTTTTCCAGTAGTAAAAATGTCACTAACTTGTGACAGATACATAACAATACAGTGTTTATGACTATGTCGGACATGTTGACGCTTACTTAACACAGTGACTTAAAAAAAAAGTATTATTTTTGACATTTGGGTTGGGGTGGGGGGTGGAAAAATTTATAGGCTTTGAGATGAAATATGTGCTTGATAGAAAAAAAACAACTCCAATTGGAAGAACCTGCAGATGTTTGTTTGATGTTAATATAATATGAACCCAGAAATAAGATGTCTACAGAACATGTGCATGGTTAAGCAAAAGAAGGCGCAGCATAGTGATTGCACTCTGTGTCGGCATTATTGTAAAAGAATATCTTTCCTGCTTCATCCATAGCCTTGAAGCAATGGTTTCGGAGCTTGTGAGGACATGTTTACAGAGGCTTGTTTCATTTTCGGAGAGGACTTTAGAAGCAGTTTCTTTGCAGAATCCAACACTTGGTGTTGAAGTTTACTTCATAAAGTTAATTCAGATTTTGTTTCATCTATTGTAAGTTAGGTGTATAAAGTTTCCTGAGTTTTCATGCTGTAATTTTTTTCTCTCCATTTTTAGCTGTAATTTTATTTACTCTGGTCTGACTTGTATATGTTTGGATATTGTCTGTCCATCTTCGTCTCTACTGAACTGAAAGTGTTAATTTTTTCTATCTTTTTTTTGCTGTCTTGATTTTTGTGGGTGTGTTTTCCTACATTCTCTCCACATGTCTTCTCCACTGTCATCTAAAGCGGCTCAGTATTTGAGCTGAATAAATATCTCTTCTTCTTCTTCTCTCTCACTTTAGACATTCCTCGTTGTTATTATTCCTAAAAAAAAAAGTATGCGTTCAAATCTATGAACAACACAAAGCAGGTATTACAATGTCTCTCAGTGCTACATATACGTGTAATTCTTTTCCCTGCAAACTTTCGCCTTCACGGAGTACACATAAAATAAAAGAGCTCAGTCCTTATTTGTTCATAAAATTTACACATGTAACTGAAAGTTGACTTTTCTTTGCCTTTCTTTTCACAACTAATATGTCTTTTCAACATTTACCCAATGATAAAGCCGCAAGGCGGAGAAGAGACTCCGAGACTATGAAGTGTGCTGAGCTAACATCCATAGCATCAGAAGACAAAGACACCTGAGACATGTCCAACAGTAGATGACAGCCGTATCCGTAAATAAATGTTGTATGATAAAACTTTAGTGAGAGGGAGGAAGTGAGGCATATAACAACTGAGGTATAAGAATATATATTCTTATTTATTGTATTTCATTCGTGTGAATTTATATTTTATTTCCTTTACCAATCTCTTTGTTCTTTATTTTTTTCTACGATTAAGGTGTAAATCTTACACTGCAACTGTAACTAATAAAGCGGTTCTTACTTTTGTTTTAAACATTTAGTTATCACAGCTTATATGTATATTTATATATTTAGTCTTATATGTACTCAAAAACTGTTCTTGCTATTAAAATAGGTGCGTTAAATTGTGCCTCTCTCCAGTCCTAAATCTTAAATCACTGAATGAACGAATGTAATTATCGGCCTCTGTGATTTATCAGATATTCTAAAACGTTTCAGTATCTATGCAGACACAAAGACTCAGCCTATTTTAGGAACTTAAAAATATAGTTTTTGACAACTGAAAAAAAAGCTGATGAACTGAAGTGATATAGGCATATTGAACCCCATGGTAAATTATTTAAAACCATAACAGATTAAAAGACTGAGACCTGTGAGTAGACGAGGCCACTCCGCACACATACATGGACTTGACGAGACACATGCATGGACTTGACAAGAAACAAGGATGGACTTAACGAGACACATGCATGGACTTGACGAGACACATACATGGACCTGACGAGATACATGCATGGACTTGACAAGAAACAAGGATGGACTTGACGAGACGCATGGACTTGACGAGACACATGCATGGACTTGACGAGACACATGCATGGACTTGACAAGAAACAAGGATGGACTTGACGAGACGCATGGACCTGACGAGACACATGCATGGACTTGACGAGACACATGCATGGACTTGACAAGAAACAAGGATGGACTTGATGAGACACATGGATGGACTTGACGAGATACAAGGATGGACTTTGACGAGACATATGCATTGACTTGGCGAGACACATGGATGGACTTGACAAGAAGCAGGTTGACTATGTCCATGTGGAAGAAAGAGACAAAATAAACTGAAGATCCGGTACAGTAAACCTTCTATATAAAAGTGGCTCATAATGATGGGGTTATTATTTTATAAAAAAGACGAAAGATGCACAAATTAATAGAAAATGCAGAGGGAGATGAAATAACAGAAAATATGTAGACATTGACTGTGAATGATTCCTGCGGATGTGCCATACACATACGACACACCAAGAACGTGTTAAATGGAAAAAAAATCAGATATAAACTTCTTTGTTTCAGAATTCTGTTTGAGAATAGTTGTTGCTGTTACATTGTTGCTCACGTGAATGCGCTATGAAAGGAGAAAATAAACGATGTACTAAATACGCTAGCAACTGCACGTCTTGACAAATAGGACATCCGCTAATGTACAAAAAATCCTGAAAACGTAACAAGGACTTCAGAATCTGCAGAGATGTTGATATTTGTAAGATTTGTTGTTACTTTCTGATCTGTGGTCAGAGAGGTCAGCACGTCAATTTTAGGTTGCAGTTGTTGACTGGACGAGGCAATGACTACATCATCGACCAGGAGCAAGGCTTCAAGGCTTCCATCTGGGACCTGCTGGTGGTACAAATAAGTTTATATTATTTTACTAAATGTAACAATGTAACAATTTAAACTGTACAGGCTGTACACATGTAAATACGGTAGAATCTCTTTTAACTGTCAACAATGACACTTCAACAGTTCCGGATAGGAGATTTTGTCGGATTATTGATTATATATTTCGAAAACTTGCTTGTTTACATTTTTGTATGCCATCTGCAGAAATTGGAGCATACGAAGTTCGTTGGTCGTGTTTTTCTATCTACCGGCCATAGTTAAATAAATAAAATAAAAAATCGTGCAGAGTTAAAAAAATTAAAAACACACATAATTTTGTCTTTCACAAAATAAAATCAAATTTAAACAGCACTGAAAAAATACAGCACGTATGAAAGTTGTTGTGAATTTATTAGTGTAACGATATAATGTAACTTGGAATGTCTGTCTGCTTATAGCGTTGTCGCCGGAGTTTTAAAATTTCACTGCGTATACAATGAAGTTGCATCACGTTATGTGCTGATATGCAATCATCACAAGCCATAATATTATCAGACTCACAATGCACGCTAAAAATAAAAAAGAAAGAAAACCAGGTGATGCGTCGCGAGTGATTGACAAAGTTAAAAGATCTCCTCCCTAATATGGATTTGCATCAGCAGCAGGGCATCTTGCTTACAGCCGAGAGGCCTACAGGAGAGCTGTTAGGGAGGCAAAATTCCGCAAGGGACATGCAAATAACTGAGTGACTGAAATGGATTTATTGCCAGGACATGCCCGTGTCAAAGATAATGAAATGGCAGACCAACTGGCAAACAAAGCAACAACCCTGGGTAACATCCAAATGGACAAAGTAGACATTATAACAGCCACCTTATCAAAGTTACAGGGTCAGTCAGTCTTTTGCATGTCCTTTGCCTCCTGAACAGCTCTCTTGTAGGCCTCTCGATTGTAAGCAAGATGACCTGCTGCTGACGCACCCATTTGCAGATTATCAACGATGTCTTGCAGCCATCTTCACCTTGGTCTTCCTCTCTTTTTCCCCCCGTTATGTACCCTTCCAAGAAGTCTTCTCTAGATTATCATGACGTTTAATGTGTCCGAAATATTTAAGTTTTCTCTGTTTAATCCTCTTTACTAGCCAGCCTTCTTCAATATTAAGTTCTTGAAGTATGGATATATTTGTTCTTTTTTTTGTGTCCAAGATATTTGAAAAACTCTTCTATAGCATTTACATTCAAAGGCATTTATGCATTTCTCAGCTGTTTTGTTAAGTGTCCAGATCTCACCGGCACAGGAAAGATGCATGCCCTTAAAAATCTTATTTTTGTTGTTCTGTCTGTTCCTCTCCACAGCTTCTTTAGTTGTTTTATTTTTTGAAAATCGATAAATGTCCTCTTTTTAATATTCCTCATATTTATTTTGTCAGTTGTCTTCAATTTAGTTTCCTTTGGATCAAGATAAAGTTGTACCCGTCACTATTCTTACGGACTGACATAATTAGTTTCTCCATTTCTTTTTGTTGTGACAGTAATATTGTGTTATCAGCATATCTAATATCTGGTGTTTCATAATCTCCAATTTTTATGACATCTTAATATTGTTTGTCTGCAAATAATATGCAAGTTAAATAAGTAAGGCGACAGCATGAAACCCTGACGGACTCCTTGTTTTATGTCAAACCAAGTTATTATTTCACAATTTATTCTTTATTGCTGTCTGTTGGTCTAGATATATCAGTGATATTAATTGTATCAAATGTGTTGGAAATCCCATTATTTCCCAAAGTTTCCGGTGTTGTACACAATCAAATGGCTTTGAATAGTCTATAAAAGATAAATATAGGTTCATATTCCCCCGTGTGGTACCCGGGATCTGAAAAGAATAGGACCACTGTCCCCTACCACGCATGATCGTAAAAGGCGACTAAGGAGGGTTTGGCGTAGGGCCAGCAACCCTATCTGGTAAAAAAAAACAAACAAAAAAGGTCAGACTGCTTCAGAAACAGAAGCAAGGGAAAAAACAAATGCAGGTGGAAGGAGAAATGCTTATCAGGAAACTGAGCCCATGAAGGTTGTGGATGAAAGCCAGCCACTGGAAGTCCTCAGCCCGACTTCAAACCTCCTGGAACCTAAACACAAGATGCAAATAAGCAGCTAAAATGTAAGAACATTTAACCAGACTGGAAAACTAGCACAAACCATCGAGGAAATGCACAGATACAAACTAGACATACTAGGAATACAAGAAGCAAGATGGACAGGCAGAAGGAAATTAACAACACAGCACACAGAAGATACAATAATATGGTCAGGTAAAGAAGATCATCATGAAGGAGGAGTAGCATTGATTATAACAAAAGAAGCATCAAAAGCATAGCTGAAATGGACCCCTATAAATGAGAGATTATAATATGCACCCTTCAACTCAAGATTCACGAAGCTGTCTATTATAGTTTGTTATGCACCAACAGAAGCAGCTGAAGAGCAGTTTAAAAGATTTTTACAACAGCCTCCAAGCGACAGTAGAAACAATACCCAAGCATGATATACTACTCATCTTGGGCAACCTCAATGCGAAAGTAAGTGAGGGAAATGAAATTAGAAGAAGAATCATGGGAAGAGAAGGAATCGGAGAAATAAATGAAAATGGAGAAAGACTGTGCAGTTTCTGTGAAGAAAACATGATGACCATCGGAGGGACAATTTTCCAACATAAAAACATCCATAAAGTGACTTGGAGGTCACCAGATAAAACCACAGAAAACCAAATCGATCACATGCTAATAAACAACAAGTGGAAACGGTCACTACAAGATGTGAGAGGAATGAAAGGAGCAGATGCAGGAAGTGATCACAACCTTCTGGTAGCAAAAATAAAACTAAAATTAAGGAAAGCCAAAATCGGAGAAAAATAGAAAGATACGTTTTGATACAAGAAAACTGAAAGACCAGGAAACAAGGAATGAATTCTCAATAGTACTTAAGAACCGCTTCAGTGTCCTACAAGACGAAGCAGAAATGTCCATACTAGAGTTCAATAAAATACTACAGGAAACAGCAAAAGAGGTGCTAGGATATCGGAAACGGAGAAAAGAGGAATTGATAAGCAAGGCCACATGGGAAAAGATAGAGCAAAGAAAGGAAATCAAATAAAAATTACTGAACACCAAATCATAAAGGTTAAAAGAACATGTTTTAGGTAATTATGCACAAAAAGACAAAGAAGTGAAGGAATCATGCCGTCAAGATAAACGTCAGTACTATGACAACTTAGCAGAAGCAGCAGAGAAAGCAGCATATGCAAATGACATGAAAACTGTATACAAAATCACAAAACATATGACGGGTAGCTTCAGGTCAAGATGTGAGTGTGTTTATTAACGACACATAAGGGACAACTGATCGTTGGAGAAAGAGAACAAATTGAAAGATGGAGGGAACACTTTAACACCCTAATAAACAGAACACAAGCAGCACAAACAAAAGACATATCTGAAGCAAAAACAAAACTAAACGTCAATACAGGACCAACAACAATAAGTGAAGTAAAGGAGGCAATAAAGAAGCTAAAATTAGAAAAGGCACCAGGTGAAGATGAAGTGACTGCTGAGATGTTGAAAGCAGAAGAAACAAAAACACCAAAACAACTCAGCCGGATACTACAACAAATTTGGGATCTAGAAAAAGCTCCAAAGAGTGGAAAACTGGCCTAATAGTAAAACAACCAAAGAAGGGTGACCTCAGAGATGGCGGGAACTGGAGAGGCATTACCCTCCTGCCACTCACCAGTAAAGTATTTTGCAGAATAATCATCAACAGAATTGTACCAGCACTTGAGGGAAAACTTCGGAAAGAGCAAGCAGGATTTAGGAAAGGACGATCATGCATAGACCACATATTCATACTTAGACAAATATTAGAGCAGGTAAATGAGTGGCATAGCACAACATATGCACGGTTTATAGATTTTGAGAAAGCCTTTGACAGTGTCAACAGAAATGCACTGTAGAAAATTCTAAGATATCGTGATCTCCCCCATAAAACAGTGAATGTAATCAAGGCCCTAAATGATTGTTTTCAGTGCAAAGTGATCTGCGGAGAACATACCTCCAGCAGCTTTAGGGTACAAATAGGAGTGAACCAGGGATGTGTGCTATCACCAACATTATTTATCTTGGCAGTAGACTGGTTAATGAAGGAGGCAACATCAGACAAGCACAGAAGATTACAATGGACCCTTGACACAGTGCTGGAGGACCTTGACTTTACGGACATTTGTCTACTATCAAGCAGCCACAAAGATATGTAAGATAAAATAAACAAGCTAACTCAGAATACAAACAACATAGGATTAAAGATCAACGTAGGAAAGACAAAATTAATGAAGTAAAATATGAACAACAAAAATGTACTCAGAGTAGATAGCAAGTTAGTGGAGACGGTCAACAAATTTATATACCTTGGCAGTAGAGTAGTAGAAAATGGAGACAGCACAGAGGATATCAACAACAGACTTACTAGAGCAAACCAGGCTTTTGCAATGCTGCAGACTAAATGACAAAACAAAAAAAAAAACTAAGCATGAATTCGAAAATCAGGATATTTAAGAGTAATTTTCTAATGTACTACTCTATGGAAGTGAATGCTGGAAAATCACCAGAACCATAAAAAACAACCTGAATTCTTCCCAGACTAAATGTTTACGAAGAATCTGAAAAATATTTTGGCCAAACACCATAAGAAATAACATCTTATTTGCAGAAATGCAGATGACGCCACTGACAGCAATTATTGAGGAAAGACGCTGGCGTGGCTGGGACATGTGCTCCGAATGACTGACAACTCACTACCAAAAATAGCACTAAGATGGACACCACAGGGGAACAGAAGTAAGGGTAGACCAAAAGAGACATGGAGAAGAACAACTGAGAAGATGTTGTGCAATAGAGGGCTCACCTGGGCAAGAGCAGAAAAAAGGCAAAGGACAAGCGTTTGTGGAAAACCCTTGCAGAAGCCTCATGTGCCCTGGGCACTTAAGGTTCAGAGAGAGAGAGAGAGAGAGAGAGAGAGAGAGAGAGAGAGAGAGATTCACATTAAATTCTCTGCATTTCTCTATCATTAATCTTACATTGAATATATAATCTCTTGTTCCCCTTCCTTGTCTAAAACCAGCTTGGACCATATTGACTTCATCTTCTATTTTCTTTCGAAGTCTACCCATTATGATTTTTAATAGAATTTTCCTTGCATGACTGATCATGGCAACAGTTCTGTACTTTCTGCAGTTTCAAGCTGCCCTTTTTCAGTAGCGGTATGAATATTGTTCTTTTCCATTCTTTTGGTCAAATACCCGAATGCTATATCTTTTTACATGGTGCATGATAGATTGTTGCACATTCCTTTCCTCCTGCTTTAATAAGTTAATCTGTTATCACATCCTGGTGATTTACCATTTTTCAGATTCTTAATTGCCCATAAAACTTCTTCTATTGTCGGTTCGGGTTCTTTCTCCTCCAGTTGTTTATTTCTGTTTTCACAGTCAGTTGTTCCATACATTCCTCCACCTTTCTAGAATTTCCTCTGTCTCTGTCAAGGCATTCCCCATCTCGTCACAAGCTACATTTAGCTTAGGTGTGACATTTCTCTTCAATGTCTTCATTTCTTTAAACAGTTCACTATCTCTTCCGCACTTCTGTTGTACTTTTATTCTTTCACAACAATCATGTGTGTATTGTTTTATTGTCTTTTCTTATGTTTCTTCTTACTTCTTTTGTTATCGATTTATATTCCTCCCTGTTGTTATTTGTCACTTTCCATTTCATCTTCATTTCTCTACGTAGTTCTAATCTGCCTGTTATAATCCATTCACTTTTTTGTGTTTTTTTTTACTGGAACCATATCTTTTGCTGCTGTTATTAAGATATCTGGCATGCATAGCCAGTTCATCAGGTATCATCTCCTCCTGTACAGCCATCAGTATCTCAAACGGTTCTTCAGTTCTATACAGTTCAGTTCTGGTATTTTTGTAAGATCAAAGCGGAGTGGTCTTGATCCCTTAGCTGTCTTGTTATCTTTGTCTTCATGTCTGCTATTAATAACTCATGGTCCGTGTCACAGTCGACACCAGGTAAAGTTTTTGCTGAAGTTTTACTTAATCTCCACCTTCTTTGCACTAAAATGTAATCTATTTGATTCTCAGGTAATGTCCATGTGCAAAGTCTTCTTGGATGTTGTCTAAAAAGTGTGTTAGCGATCATTAGTTCATTTTCCATGCAAACGCCACTAGATTGTCAACTGCTTCATTTCTATTTGCTATGCTAAATTTTCCCAAAACATATCCTTCGTTTTCTGTGCAGGGAGATAACCAAAAAGAAATTTGAATGCAGTACATATAACCAAAGACAATGCGGAAGAGGAAAAAGGGAAGTTCTTTTGCGGAAAAGATCGAGCTGTGTTCAGTCAATGTGCCACTGGCACTGTCACCCAACACACACAAAGAACAACACTGAGATTAAAGGCTGACCACATATGAGTGTCCTAAGTGCAAGGAAGCCCATCTCTAGGCCAGCAGCAGAGCATGACCATTCTTCAAATTCAAGTTCAAGTGCTGACATAGATGAACGTTGCTCTGCAAATCTTATAAAAGTCTGCAATCCTTCGTGAGCTTCCTTTCACATAACTTTCTTGGTCTGCGTGCCGTCGTCCTCATCTTCTTCCTCCTCCTACTCATA
Source organism: Achatina immaculata (assembly GCA_009760885.1). Lineage (NCBI taxonomy): Eukaryota > Metazoa > Mollusca > Gastropoda > Stylommatophora > Achatinidae > Lissachatina > Lissachatina immaculata. The sequence continues at coordinate 24,010,388 of CM019714.1, forward strand.
TGCTTGAATTTCGGTTTATACATTCGAAAGCCCTGTTGTTTTGATATTGCCGGTTACAAGAGATTCTATCGTATTACATTTTGTCAGATAGTATTAAACATCAGAATTATTATTATTATTTTTAAAAAGTATTATTATTATTTATTATTATTATTATTATAAATTATTATAAAATTATTATTACTATTTCTTCTTCGTCTTCTTCTTCTCTCCTCTCTCTCTCTCTCTCTCTATATATATATATATATATATTCTTTGCCATGTGTACAGAGGGTTTTCTAAAATGTGTCATCTCTGAGTCTCTGGTTGAAAATGATTGGCACATGACAAGAAATGAGAGTAAATTTATGAATTAAAAATCAACAGAATGTGACATTTTTACAAGCGACATTTGTTACGTGAAAGGACGACTTCCGTGACATCACACGTATTACTTAATATTGAACGCCAGCAACACTAATCTGGATGTAGATACTTCACCTTTTCATAACTGAGAGAGAAATGGTAAACTCCGTCGAAAGGACACTGAAAAATTCCGTGTACTGCGTCAAAAGTGCCAGTGTTAACTGTTGTCATGTAATTGACAAGTTTCATGTGCGTGAAGTTCCCAATCTTTTCCTTCCGGGTACCATAGAAGACCGAAGATCTTTGAAGTTTCTCTGATATAATAGAATGTAGTTATTGTTATTGAAAAATATATGAAAAGTTAATGAAGAGTTTATGAACAGTTTTTCCTACAAAAGCTTACAAAACTGATGAAAAAATACTATAGTACAATTTATAATCTTCTTGTAATGTACTGGTGTCAAGTGATGTTTTATAAGAAATGATGTCAGTTTTCTTCTCGGAAGACAATTTCAAAGCACCTACAATCTGTCTAACGTATTTGTCACTGTTTTGTTAAGGAGCTTCTCTTATGGTTGATTCTACAAATGTTGGGTCTGTATAATCGTTGATAGATGTAGATCAAACATAACTCGTTGCAATAAAAATGATTCTTCTTAAAACCAATAACAGTGCTACATGAGAAACTGTCAGCAGCTTTTAACTTCCATACTGGTTTTCAGATCTACTGCTGTTTCAAGAGCTCAAGTTACTGCTGTTTCAAGAGCTCAAATTACTGCTGTTTCAAGAGCTCAAATTACTGCTGTTTCAAGAGCTCAAATTACTGCTGTTTCAAGAGCTCAAATTACTGCTGTTTCAAGAGCTCAAATTACTGCTGTTTCAAGAGCTCAAATTACCCCTGTTTCAAGAGCTCAAATTACCCCTGTTTCAAGAGCTCAAATTACCGCTGTTTCAAATTTCTAGCTCTTGGTTCGAGTTAAGGTCAATTCCTTCCTTCTGACGTCTAAAGTGCGCTGACTGAAATTTTGTTTCCTAGAAAATCGTGAATCTTGTCTGCTCTGTTACTTTATCTAGTATATTTTATAATCATAATAAAAGGAATAGTTATTTTATATAATATACAGAACTTACTCGAACCCCAAGTAGGGCTAACAGATTGGATAAAATATTCATTTTATGCAAAAGAATTATTTTTAAGGTTAAAAAAACCCTAGTTATGATTCTCATTCAGTACTGTGGCCATTACTATCACAATTCACTAATTTTACAATGCTATTGTCGTGGGTAAAAGATGCCTATGCTACCACAGTACCTGCTATTTTTAGTACAACAATAACTATAATTGTTATTATTATTCCTTCTGTTGCTACTACTATAGATGTGACCACCAGCATTGCTATTTTTGATACAATAATTAGTGTATAAACGAAGCACTGCAGTAAAGCTGTGATACCAGAATGTATAAACTAGGAAAAATGTAGGAACAGCTTTATTACTTAACGACTACAAAGTTGTGACGTTTCGGTGTGAGCCTTAACCGTACAAAAACATACAGGACGAAGAAATAGAGAAAGGGGGTAAAGTGTAGATTCACATGGATACTATTTTTAAAAATAAAAAATTAAATAGAGTACTTAGCTGTAAATTGTAAGATGTGGCTTGTCCGGTGGTGTGTGTGTCAGGAATGGATTTAGTAGAACGTGGAGACTGTTTAAATGGAGACCTGTGATATGTGGTCGGTGGGTTGTAACTGGGGGTGGTGGATGGGGAACCGGTGAGGAGAGAGAGAGGGAGTGATACAATGTTGACTAGCCAGGAGAAGTTGAAATAGATGATTAGAGAAGAGGGATTGCAAAGTGATACTGTGAGGAAGTTTGACAGGTAAGAAAGGGTGGAGCTTAATGGAGAGGTACTATAATGATTGAAGAGGATGTTAAGTGTAGCTGAACAGCGAGTTTAACCCATGTGGCTACAACGTCCCATAATTTTGAATGCAGCGGTTCTCAAGCGCAGGCGGCTTGTGTCATCTGCATGACTTTGTTTGATGGCTGTTACCAGAAAGTCAGATTTGCCTCTGTGGTTGGGGCTCATCAATCATTATAGTACCTATCCACTTATTTTTCCTAGTTCATACATTCTGCTATTGTTGATAGTACATCAGTAATTTTACCATCACAGTTCTGTCCAGAACTTTTGTTACTGTTACTGTTATTGTTACTCTTATAACTACTGCTACAGGTTTATAGCCTCGTATAGAACTGTTATTAGTGGCTCTTGTCATCTGGTAGATATTGGCTGTGTGTGGTAGATGTCAGCTGTGTGTGTTGGATAGTGGCTGTGTATGGTGGGTAATAGCTACGTGTGGTTGACCTTAGCTGTACGTGGCAAATATTAACTGTACGTGGCAAATATTAACTGTACGTGGCAAATATTAACTGTGTGTGGCAGATATTTACTGTGTTTTGTAGATGTTAGCTGTGTGTGACAGCTGTTTAGCATAATTTTGCTAAACAGTTTCCAATATTTGAGTGACTTATTCTACCATCTTGTTTCCTGCTTTGTCTGAACAGTTGGTGTGGAGAAAGTGCATGCTTGGTCCATTGCACTAATTTCTGCACATCTGTTCTAGAAGAAATAAGAGGTTGATGTGCCTGGAAACTTAGCACGCTTGAAGGGTTTGTCAGAAGTTAGAGCATCACCATCAACTGCCTTCAAGCTCCTACTTTGAAATATTTGATTTAATCCGCCTAACTTCAACTCTGGGACCACTCCCGAGCTAAAGCCATAGATCGGCAGATAAAGCACAATCAATAGAGCATGCACGAACACTTCATAAATTACTTATTTCTTCTCTCAGATAACGGATCTGCGTGTAGGGTTTGCTCAGCTCGTCATCCTCGCTGTTGTGGTTAGAATGAAACGGGTTGATCTTTGAGGCCAGTTTGTTCACTTGGATATCAAGGGAGGTTATCCTGTCGCACACCTGACTCAATACGGACTGGTCGCTAGCAACATCAATACACGTTCTTGGGATGTACGTGGCTGTTGGAGGTCAATGAATGAAAAGAATAAGTATATAAGTGGTTATAAATTTGATCTCTGTGTACACTGAAAAAGATCTTCTACTAACGGATAACACTGGTCAACACACATTTTGGTGCCTTAAATGTTAGGCCTGTTTCTGGGTATATTTGACCTGCTGATTCCAAACATGGCACAAGTTTCCCCATATCAGCACTAGTTGTTTTAGATACAGAACATACGCCATATACCACTCTTCACTCTGCTTATAACAAATCAGGATATTTATTTAGAGTTTAATATCTTTTTAGCATGAAGGAAACATTAAAAATTAAAAGAAAAGTGTACTACATGAAAATCTACTTATTTCATACCAAAAGCACACATTTATGATACAGACTTTCCATTCAGTCGACACACAAGAAGCTCCTTTTGTAAGACTTCCGAGAGTGGGATCTGCCAGGACAATCCCACATAAGATTCCAACAATAGTCTGCCATCATATGTGCGTCCCATCTTCACTGGTATCTGGCTTCCATTGTTTTTATGTCTTGGTGAAATCTTTCACCCTTGCTCTTCGCTTAAGTCACCAGGGTTCTTTGGAAAGCAATCTAAGTGACTGTGCAGATAACGGATTTTAACACTTATGTTGAAATGAAAGAGAGTAGCCTCTACTAATTGTGTATAGTTGTCTGCCTTCTTGTTGCCAAGAAAGCGTTTCACAACAAGAACAAATGAAGACCGGGCACATGATTCAATTTCTTTTATTTATACTATGAAATATGGGTCACTTATAAGTTGTCTGATCTGTAGATCATTGAAAATTCTTGCCTTCAGTTTTTTCATGGTAAGTCCAGGTAACTTAAAAATTATGTATTCAATGCACGAACCGTCTTTATTCAAAGCCTTTAGAAATTATTTCACCAGACCTAGCTTTATATGTAGTGGCGGCAGTATTATTCTATCTCATGCTACCAAAGGTTCATTGATTACATTTTGTCCTCCAACCACCATATATTACCACGGAGGCCAATCTTTTGTTGCCCAATGTTCATGTTTGGCTCTACTATCCAAAAGGCATTAAAAGCAAGGATACTTTGTGTAGCCACTTTGTTGACCAATAAGAAAATTAACCATCTTCAAGTCTACACAAATCTTAATTTACTTTCTGTTCTTGATAATTTATCTTTTCCAAGACTAACGAGATGCCATTGTATTCTTTTTTCATCCAGATGGAATGACCGATTGGAATAGAAACATATTTGTTGCTGTTATATAAAAGAACACATTTCAAAGTACATTTTTAACTGTCGATGAAAAGACGCCATTCACTTGGGTTATATTCTCAAAGACCAGTTTTCTTAACAAGGTTTCCGAGTTGTTGTCTTCGGCAAAGAATGGCAGCAAATCCTTTTCTCTCCTTCGATAAAATGTAATTTTCGTTCCAGGCTGAAGTACATTCTTTTCCTTTAGTCTGGAGGCAAGCAGTTCAGAAGACTCCTTGGAAAGATTTAAGTCCCTGATCAGATCACCTAATTCACTGTGTGATCAAAACGATCACTTATGAAGTTGTTTGGAATTCACTGTCACTGCCCCCACCTTCTTCACCTTGTGCGATATCAGACATGCAAGACTCATCCTCTGAGGGATGTGGTAGTTCAAGGAAAGGTAGAACGGGTACAAGATCCGAGTGCGGAACAGGTCTCCTGGCTGAAGGTATGTCAGGGTAAGACCACCTGTCACTATTGATGCCTATGATATTAACAATATAAAAAATAACAGTCATCGAAGTGGTTTTTCAGTTCCCTCCACACCACTGGTACTCCAAATTTCAGGCAGCTTCTCTTTCTATTTGTCCACTGTGGCAAATGGTCTATACAAGTTTTGCATACAATATGAAGAGCCTATGGCTCTATCTCCAAGCTTAACACCAAAATAACTTTCTTACAAACTCAGAAATAGGTTTCCTACTTGCTTTCAGTGTGTACTCCTCACAAATATAGGAAAATAAGTCGGGATGATACAAGCAGCTCCGACTTGAAGTAGCCATAACCTCTACGGTGTTCGATTTGCAAAAATGAAATGATATGAGTGGGAATAGACAAACGCCTCAGATACTTTCATAACTATTATACAATTTAAACAGATCAGGTTGAGAAGCCTTTGAAATACAAATTTATGTAGTCTACGAAAACCATGATTAATTTTTGCAGATATTTATGTAATAAAACAGAACAAAAGCGAATTTATCATTTGAGCTATACATTTTTATGCCAGTGTGAGTTATAGGAAAGTAAGCCAATGACTAGTTGTGAAACAAAGGTCATTATACACACAAAAATCTGGGTAAATTAAATACATAAATTTCTCATTCAAATAAGACATCTTGTTATGACATCTCAAATCTGCAGAAGAGATTTGCTAAAGAGCGGACTAAAAGTTTATAGATTCAACCATATCCAAGAAACTAGCGCTGAAGCGGTGTATTCAGTGCAGTTTTCAGCGCCCCAGATAACCCCAGTAACAGGCGTGTAAACCAAGGCAACCAAGACAACATTTATTTTTGTTGGGTTGTGTATTCAACTTTTGATGTGTAAGTTGTGCGCACACTTTGAATTCACCCCACTTGTGCTACTGGTTTCTAATGGTGTCTAACATAAGAGTTGGAAATGTTGCCTTCCTGTCTTGTATATCTTTTCACATTTCTAGGAACTCAAGAGCGAATGCTTTAGATATAAATTGGCACTTCTGGTCTAAGGAAATGGTTCTAAAGTAGGTATTTATAAGCTATTGCGAGTTTTTCCTAGCGTTGTCTTGCTGCGCAGCTTCTCTCATGGCTGAGAGGCTATTAATGGTTACATTTGCATAATCGGCAAGCAATGTCTATGTTGAAATCAGTTTTACTGCAGTCGCCATCCCTTTTTATCTGCCTATGTTTAAATGCCAGGTTTCCTTGCGCTTACATCTTTTAACTTCAAGTTTTGTCGCCCTCATTTGCTCTTCAAGTGATGAAACCCCGTTGTTCAAAGTTGCTCTTTACATGACTCAGTCTTTCGCAAGTTCTCCCCCTTGACCTGATGGCTGATGTAAATCTCGCGCTGATGACTTCTCAGTTCAGGTTTTCTTTGTTGCTGCCTTTCCTCCACAAGTCACAGAAAATGACTTTTTAAAAAATATGCACAAACTAGAAATCAAAATAGGGCTTTAAAACTTCTTTTCTTTGTTTTTTAATTACATGTGATATATTTTCATTTATCTTAACATTTCTATTTGCAGAGTTTCAGGAGTGGAGCTAGACAAGCTACTTCGTCATGTCCTGTTTGGTGTCACAACGCCCAGATAAAGACTGATTAACCCTTGGTTTTGTGTGGATGCTGGGGCTCATGACAAAGAAAGTCTAGAATATTGTGACCTCTCATTTCAAGCATAAACTTCTCACCTGAAATAATAGTTATGATTTCTTAGAAAATCATTGAAAGTAAAGGCAACTTATGTCCCTTTAATATAGGTAACTGAGCAGATGATTGTAATGGTTATAGAAGTTCTACACAAAGTCCCCCTGCAGGTCGATACACTTCTTGTATTGTTCCATTAGCTTCTTCACTCTTTTAGAGAAGAATCTTTTCGGCTGCTCCCGAATCCAGGTTTGTACCACTTCCTTAACCCGATCATTTATTTGACTAAGGGCAGAGCGCTACGCTGTGCGTGTTCGAACTACTTATCAGCCATTCCGAAAGTTGTATTGTGTCAGTTTCTAACCGTTATTGTTACCGCGTAATTTTGATATTACTTGTATTTTCTTTACTCCCTCCCCCCTTCTCTCTCTCTCTTTCTCTCTCTGTAATAACGTACGGTTAGTTACAGGACCCCAGGGCTCCATTCAATCCCTCCCTCCCTCTGTTAACAAAATAATCAGATAAATTACAACAAAAGGAGAAAAAAAACAAAAGGGCTTGCAGAGATTCAAACAAGGACGTGAAGAACATCTGTGAATTCAGAATGAAATTGATTCAGTTGGTACTAGCATCTGTTACTTTAAAAGTAAAAAATATAATCTCTCTCTCTCTCACACACACACACACACAAAACACACACACACACAGACACAGAGAGAGAGAGAGAGAGTTAACGATATCGGGTTTCTTAACTGAGCTTTTGTTGACAGAACAAAGACTGTATCTTGCATGTGTTTCTCACAGAGACTGATTTTTGCAGTTCGGTTATGAAAACTGATCAGTTGTATGATAAAAAAACAGTATTTTGAAATCGTTCAGAACTAACAAGCGTCATATTCAAGTGTTAAAACCCCAGTTCTGTCTGTACGAATTAAATAATTAGTTTTAATTTACTAAACGAAATCTTACAGATGAGCTAGGAGGCTGAAATCGTCATCATTATTTGCAGTGATTCATTCATTTACATGTCCCTTGCGGGACTTTGCCTCCCAAACAACACTCCTATAGTGATACGCAGTGATTTGCAGTGATACGCGTGTGTTTATTTCCATAACACTCCGTAAATGAAAGCATATTACAGGCTATTTGGCTGCGAAGATTAAGTTCGTGAAGTCAACAACATCCGACAATATTCTAAAAAAAATCATGTACTTGGCATCACGCGTATTCATAAAATTTTGCCAGTTCAATGCACGCTTGCTTCAACAGAGTTACCTGTCTTGAAAACATTCGTATTTTAAAGGAACCCACATTTTTTATTCACTTTATTAACCCTTTACTGAAGACAGAAAGTGTAGAATTATGAGAGAGAGAGAGAGAGAGAGAGAGAGAGAGAGAGGACTGAATTTCAAAGGGTAGATAAAACAAATCGTCTCCATTTGGAAACATTTATTAAAAGCAAAATACAGCGTAGTGGCATAATGGTTAACGCAGTAGTCTCTCATGGCGAAAGTCAGAGGTTCGAATCCGGCCGGATGCCAGATGTAAAAATAGGTACTTGGCTTCTTCTACGGCTGGTGGAAGAAAAGGCAGCCAGGTGTGATGTTAACCCCATGACCCTCTAGCATGAAGACAGTCTCATTAGCATAATATATTTACCTTGACCTTTAAAACACAACTTACGGTCTTCTTCTTCTGTGCTACAAAAACTGCGTCGTGCCAGCTCATATTCTAGTTTAGCCAGCATTTCTCTGATAGAGTTCTCAGCCGCGCAGTCTTTTAGGATATCATCTTTCACTTCTGCGGTTTCATTCTTTACATCCTCTGACAAAACTGCCGATGTCACCATCAACAGAATAGCTGATATACAAACTCTGTTGAAATGGAAATCCATGTTTGTCCGAAAAAAAGATTGTTAGTATTGATTCTTCCAAAAACTGAAATATGTGTGTGATCTGCTGTAAATACCCAATGTTTTTTATTTATGTGTGTCTTATTATCAATGTGTCTTATATCAATGATTTTCCTAAAGTCTTGGCGTTTTTTTTTCTTTCAAACAGACTCTCGTTTAGGAAATATCTACAGCAAAGAATACGAAGGTAATATAATTTTCAGTGCTGATCTATTATTTTCAGAAAAAAAAATGGTTTAGCGAAAACACAACAAGATATCACACATAGTCTAAACACCAGGCTCGCTGAAGCAGGAATCCTGACTACAGAAGAAGGCAGCAAAGATTTGGAAAGGACTGACCATATGAATTGGTCAAGCAGATTAGATATGAAGTTTATTTACACAATTTTTCCAGAGCAGCGAAACAGTAGCTTTCTGTTATTACAATCCACAGTATCAAAGCAAAAAAAAAAAGTTAGTTTTGCACTGATCTATAGAAACAAGCTTCACATTGTAACAACATTCTGAGACTCTTCTGAGAACATCAGAAGTGATCCGCTAGCAAGAAATGTGTAACAAGGCGAGAAATAAAAATAAATCTGAATTTCTTTTTTTTTTTTCACATCAGCAGATCTACTTCCTCGGGACTAACAAGCTTCGTGGGCTAGGAGAGTTTAGAGGACAAGGAGTAGGGAACAGAAAAGGAGACTGAAAGAAAAATGTCTAGACAAACCGGCCAAAAGCTCGAGAAAGTAAACGCATAGTCACCAAGAAGTCTAGTGATCGTTCCTGTTGCAGTATCTTGGCTGTTGATGGTGATGATGTTCTGCAGAGACGTTTATATGTACAGTTTATTTGTACAAGGTGCAGTATAATTTGTTATAATGAAGCAAACTACTACGGCTACTATTACTGCTGCTGCTGCTACTACTACGCATCCTCCTCCTGCTACTATTACTATTACTACTACTATTGCTGCTACTACTACTACTCAGTCAGTCAGTGGGTGATTTGCATGTCCCTTGTGGAACTTTGCCTCCATAACAGCACGCCTGTAGGCCTCTTGGTTGTAAGCAAGATGCCCTGTTGCTGATGCGTCTATTTGCAGATTATCAACGATGTCTTGCAGCCATCTTCACCTTGGTCTTCCTCTCTTTCTTTTTTTCCCCGTTATGTACCTTTCCAAGACGGTCTTCTCTAAATTATCATGACGTTTAGTGTGTCCTAAATAATCCTCTTCACTAGCCAGCTTTCTTCAATATTAAGGTCTTGCAGTATTGATATATTTGTTCTTTTCTGTGTCCATGATATTTAAAGAAATCTTCTGTAGCATTTACACATTCAAAGGCATTTATGTGTTTCTCAGCTGTTTTGTTAAGTGTCCAGGTCTCACAGGCATATGTTGCGATGGGAAAGATGCATGGCCTTAAAAATCTTATTTTTGTAGTTTTCTCTGTTTCTCTCCACAGATTCTTTAGTTCCTTTACTTTTTGAATAGCGATAGATGCCCTCCTTTTAATTTCCCTCATTGTATCTCTTTACTAGTTAGTAGTGATCCAATATATTCAAAACTCTCCACTTCTTCCAATTTTTCCTCACTGATACATATTTCAGCTGCTTTATTTATTTTGTCATCAATTTAGTTTTCTTCGCATTAAGGTAGAGGTTTTGCTCTTCACTATTCTTACGGACTGACTTAATAAGTTTTTCAATTCCTTTTTTTATGTTGTGAACCTACTACTACTACTACTACTACTACTACTACTACTACTACTGGTGCTGCTATTATTACTGCTGCTACTACTAGCAATACTACTTTTATTATAGCTAGTACAATTACTACTATTCTTCCTTCTACAACTACTACTCCTACAGATACTTACCGCTTTTACTACTACAAATACTGCTATTACTAGTTCTGCTATTGCTACTACTACTCTTCTTCCTCCTTCTACAACTACTGCTATTATTCTTCTTCTACTCCTATATATTACTACATTATGTTTATTATAATATATATTGCTATATTACTAATTATATATATATTACTATACTATTATATTACTACTGCACTAATACTCCTCCTACTGCTACAGCTGCTGCTGATACTACTACTACTATTGTTACTACTACTACTACTACTACTACTACTACTGTTATTACTACTACTACTACTACTACTACTGTTATTACTACTAGTACTACTACTACTACTGTTGCTACTACTAATACTACTACTGTTGCTGCTACTAATACTACTACTACTACTATTACTATCGCTGTTGATACTACTCTTACTAATGCTACTCCTACTACTACTGCTTCTACTCTTAATATTGCTACCACCACAACTATTATTAAATTATTATTAATATTGTGTATACTATTCATTCATTCATTTGCATGTTCCTTGCGGAACTTTGCCTCCTTAACAGCAATCCTGTAGGCCTCTCGGTTGTGAGCAAGATGGCCTGCTGCTGTTGCATCCGTGTCTACTATTATCATTGTATAATTATTGTTATAGTTGCCGACAGCGTTACTGCCAATAAAATTATCATCACCGACGCAGCATCTATTTTTTGTCTGTACTGAAGTAGCACATATATTTGTCTGTACTGAAATAGCACATATATTTGTCTGTACTGAAGTAACACATATATTTGTCTGTACTGAAGTAGCACATATATTTGTCTGTACTGAAGTAGCACATATATTTGTCTGTACTGAAGTAGCACATATATTTGTCTGTACTGAAGTAGCACATATATTTGTCTGTACTGAAGCGCACCACTAAGTGATAAGAAATTACCAAGAGAGTAGTAAGACAGCTTTGAGATTGCAAACAGTAATTCTCTATTTCACCCAAAAAACTACTTCAACAATATGTTGTTACTACGACTATAAACTTCCACCACTTCCAACAACAACAGTTATAGTACTGCTCTTACAATAATGGTAATGTTTAAACTATCACTGTCACAACTCTGTTTAAACTATAACAATTCTATTTAAACTATCACTGTCACAATTCTATTTAAACTATCACTGTCATAATTCTGTTTAAACTATCACTGTCATAATTCTGTTTAAACTATCACTGTCACAATTCTGTTTAAACTATCACTGTCAGAATTCTGTTTAAACTATCACTGTCACAATTCTGTTTAAGCTGCAGCACAAGGCTCTCCTAGACACAGCTTGGCAATGTCAAAGACACTAATGAACTACGCTTTAGAGTGGTTGAAAGGGGTTAGTTCCTTAGAGCCAAAAGCAGAGCTCCAGAAATTATGGTTTCTGCTCACGAAATCATGGTTTCTAGTCTAGATTATGGTTTTATCAGACATTGGGGCTATTGTGTTTCATGATTTGCGTTCACGAGCGAGCAGAAAGCAGCTTTATCGTGACCGAGGACGAGCGAGGGAGATAAACGAACGTCGTCAGTAATTTGACTCTTTGCTATTTGTAATGCCAGAGAGTTGTGTGAATAATAAAGCGGTGAATGAGCCTGAGAGAGAGAGAGAGAGAGAGAGAGAGAGAAAGAGATGGAGAGAGAAAAAGTAAAAGAAACAGAGAGAGAGAGAGAGAAAAGAATGACAAAGACAGAAGTAGTGACAAAAACAATATATTATGTACAAAAACATTTTGAAACGTTAGGCAAAGTTGACGCGGATGGTAAAGTTTAACGTGGTATCAGAGAAGTTAAAAACAAGTGCAAAGAAAAGGCTAGAACTACAGAGGATTAATAAGAGTTTAAGGTAGGCTAGATCTGCATAGGGTTAATGAGAATTAAGATGGAAGATATGTTGAGAAGAAGAGAGTTAATATATGATAGCGAGTGGAGGTTAGATAGAACAGAGAAGACGTACACAGAACTTGTAATGAGTGAAAGTGATAAAGTTACAATTGAGAGCCTCTTAGGATTGTTTTAAATTAATTTTGCAAAAAGAATCATGCCATGGACATGCTGAGAGTTCCTTAAGATTGAACATATAACTTTTGAGAGTCCCTTAAAATTGTACAGATGCAACAACAACGACAAGTACTACTACTACTACAACCGTTACTGCTACTACTATTACTCCTGCTGCTGCTTCTACCACTACTGCTGGTGCTACTACTACTACGATTACTACTACAACTATTAATACTACTACTATTATTACTACTACTACCACTACTTCTACTACTACTACTACTACTACTATTATTTATACTACTACTATTACTACTACTGCTTCTACTACTGTTACACTACTATTACTACTACTACTACTATTACTACCATTACTAGTGCTACTACTACTATTACTACTGATACTACTGATACTAATACTACCACTACCACTACTACTACTACTACTATTACTACTACTATTACTACTACTACTATTACTGTTCCTGCTGCACTTGAGAGTCCATTAAGATGTCGCATAGTTAGCTTCTGAGAGTCCCTTAAGATTGTATTGTGTTTACGTTGCACAAAGAATCATGGTACGAATATGAAATTAGTATACGAAAGAGAGAAAAATTCAGATTAAAGAGTGAGAGAAATAAGGGATTACAATTAGACTCCTGTTATAATGATAAAACTCGAACATTCAAGCACACAAGACGTAAAAAGAACAGACGATAAAATAAACAAGACAAAGACAAGGAAAGTGGAGCGCCAAGCGCTGGCCAGGAAGTTAACGAGGGCGCTAACAGAGTGGCCACGCCTTCCTTGGGTCACGTGATAACCCCATGGAAATCTTACATGCCAGAAAACAAAAGCTGAGGTCTCTGTGACGTGCCTGGTGTTGTTTTCCACATTCCTTTGATTGTATTATGTTTGAATATTTCAGCAGTTTTGCTATATTTGTTGATGCCATTTATTTTAAAATGCGTATGTAGAAAGGAAAATGAAACTGTGTAGATGGAGAATGAAATAATGTCAGTCTGGATGTCGCAGCACGCAGAATGGGATGTGCGGCACGAACGTGATTTGTTTTTTTAACGTGGCACACTTTGATCAACATTTTAATGGTAGAAGCTGTCAAAAACAAAAGCAGGCCCTGTACTCTGACATTTAAGTGCATCATCATCATCATTCAACGTTCATTGTGTAGCAAATACTCCGTGGAAAACGAAGGAGAGGCAGCCATAGTTAACCTGTGATATCTAATTATGTTCCAGTCTCCTAAAACAAAACAAATAATTGCGTATACAAAAAAAACATACACACACGCACGTATATGCACCTACGTATAATTATTGTACGACGGAGGTTGTGCGAATACGTGACGCAGGTGGAGAACACTTTTATAGATGGCAGAATATTTACAGCACGTTTGTGAACAGCCAATATTCAAGTGCAGGTAGTGAAGGCAGAAGACATGCCATTTTCACTATTAAGCTGACAAAATATAATAATATATAATAAAATTAAACTGAAGAAAGAAACGGAAAATTTGTCTTTGGAAATGTAAACTAAAAACAACAACACAGCAGTAAGAATTAATATATTGCGGGCATTAGCCTAAGGAAAATGCTCGGTATAAAGTGGAATGAATTGAAGAGAAGGTAGATGAGCAAACAATAATCTGTCTCATGGGTGATCAGAAAAAGAAGATGGATATATGTCGGCCACGTTATCAGAAGAAACAGTCGGAGTGTCACAAAGCCAGCTATCAAGTAGAGCACAACAGGCTTTAGAAAAAGAGGTCGACCACGTGCATTTCTAAAGAGGACATTGTTAAGAGAAGCCAGTTTAGTGGGCATAACATCCCTTGTTAAGGTTGAAAAGCTCGCTGAAAACGGGAAAACTTGGCGAACTACCATGTGAGCCCTATGTGACGTTTAACGGCACGGGCATGTACCAAATTTCTAAGGTATTCGCCCTAAAACGAATATTTTATTTTCCTCAAGATTCAGCCGAATACAAGATATAAGGAGTAGATAACTTTCAGTGATAATAATCTGTTTATAAATGTATCGTTTGTCTACCTTGGATGTCATTCTCGGTATCAGAAACACTGTCGGAGTTGTCTTCTCTTGTAGTATTTTAAAAATAAATTTTGCTTTAAAAAGTTTTTGAAAATGAAAAAAATAGCTCTACAAAGAAGATATTGCAGGTATTCGCAATTTAAATATTGAAAAATATAGATTTTATCAGCAGCTTATTCTTGTACAGTCGTTAGATGGCCGAGCCACCAAAACAGGTTCTCCTGTACTCTTGTGCATACCTCTGACCTAACAGAATAGACGCGAGTCTTTACAGGAACAAATGAAAACAGCACAGTTTATTCAAGGAAAAAAAAAGACCCGCAAATGGTTCTTATTGGTGTCTCGTTGTTAGAAACTTAGGCATGTGCACATTCAAGCTGGTAAGTTTAAAATTAGCAACTGTGGAGTCCATTTTATTTTTCTGTAAATGAGAAGTTTTAAAATCCGTCTGCTTATTTACTTACATACCTACCTACCTACTTATCTACCTACCTGCCTACCTACCTGCCTACCTACTTATCTACCTACCTATTTACCTACCTACAAACCTACCTACCTACTTACCTACCTGTCTGCCACCCTACCTACCTGCCTGCCTACCTACCTACCTACCTACCTACCTACTTATCTACCTACCTATTTACCTACCTACAAACCTACCTACCTACTTACCTACCTGTCTGCCACCCTACCTACATACCTACCTACTTACTTACCTACCTACTTACCTGCTTACCTAACTACTTACTACCTAGCTACTCACTCATTTCCCTACGTGCCTACTTACTTCCCTGCCTATCTACCTACTTGTCTACCTGTCTGCCTGCCCACCTACTTCATTGCCTCCATCCCTTCCTGTCTACCCACCAACCGGGTTACCTATTTATCTACGTACTTGACATAAATGCTTATCTACCTACTTACGCACCCACCACCTTACATGCCAATCTATGTTATCTTTTTTTATTTATCCACCCTGCCTACCTGTATATTCGCCTACCATTCGTCGATATTTACTCATTTAACTATCAACAAACCAACCTATCTGTTTGCCTGTCTGTTTGCCTGTCTGTTATCAGTTAGATAAAATGTGGAAGGAATGGTATACAGATAAAGGAATGAAATGATAACTTTTAGTCAGACCTTGACCTTGAACATTGCTCCTCCAGGTGCTGGAGAACGAAAACTTAACGAGGAAATCACAAAAAGTATAATACATAGGATATTGTAAGATATATCAGGTAGTTGTAAGATATATTAAGTGGCTGTGTGATATATTAGGTGGATGTGTGATATATTAAGTGGGTGTGTGATATATTGGGTGGATGTGTGATATATTAAGTGGCTGTGCTATATAGTCTTAACAAAACAGCTGAGAAACACATAAATGCCTTTGAATGTAAATGCTACAGAAGAGTTCTTCAAATGTCATGGACACAGAAAAGACCAAATATATCCATATAGTACAAGGACTTAATATTGAAGAAGGCTGGCTAGTAAAGAGGATTAAAGAGATAAAACTTAAATATTTTGGACACATTAAACGTCATGAGAATGTAGAGAAGACCGTCCTGGAAGGATACATAACAGGAAAAAGAAAGAGAGGAAGACCAAGGCGAAGATGACTGCAAGACATCGTTGATAATCTGCAAATGGACGCGTCAACAGCAGGCCATCTTGCTCACAACCGAGAGGCCTACAGGATCGTAAGGGAGGCAAAGTTCCGCAAAGGGACATGCAAATGATTGACTGACTGACTGTGCTATAGTTGGTGGATGTGCGACATATTAGGTGATTCTGTCATATATTAAGTGGCTATGTAGCCGTGCTATATATTTTTGGTGGTTGTGTTACATAAGTATTAGGATGTACATTGCATTAGATGCCCAGTCATCCAGCTGTAAAATTTGGGTAAAAGACCCGTTCTGTTTCTGAGGAAGGAAAGACAGCACCCGACAACATCATCATATTGGCGCCAACAGGTCCGGGAAAATATGAGCATTAAGTCCAGATTCCCTGTGGGTTTCTGTGCCATGATAGGGCATCATTTCAATCATTCTGTCATTTAAACTTCTTCCTGTGTACATTTCCGAACCTGTAACAGATTCAGGGCTTTCCATGACCTTCCTGTCTGCTGATTTTCTGTTCATGACACGAAATCAATAATCTTGGACTGATTTTGACAGGACCGGCTGAAGACAGCAGTGTAAACCAAATTCTGGCTTCAGCTCTGAGAAGAAAGGTTTAAAGTGGTACTCAGCTGCAGGTAAGTGCACGAAAAGAGTGGTCGTGGCGATGAGGAGGTGGTGAGCAAAGTGCAGCCCATGGATGTCATGAAATTGTTTATGTTGGGATTTTTTGATCTGGTAGTTGAAGAGTTAAAAAAAAAAGATCTATCGATACAGAGACGGTGACAGTGTACAGATACGGCCTTGTCACCAGTCCTAGCGAATCACAGCTCTTCTTCTTCTTCTTCTTCTATCTGGAACTGAGAGCTGATGTGAAATATTTTAGCAGACTCCACCGCCAAGGGGAATATGGCGATCCCTGCCCCGTTAGCCAGGCTAGGTCTGCTACTGGGATTACCAAAGGAGAGATGGGACGGGGACAGTTTGTTAGGTCACTTTGACCCCGACATGGATCGCCGATTGTCAGATCAGTCAGCGTCGTCCATAGAATCAGTTCTATATCTAAGCTATGTTATAAAAAGCTGTTGTGTTTTCAGTCTATCAGATGGTGTCGTTATCACAGAGACCTGTTGGTGGAGCTCGCTCAGCAGCTTGCTATCTCGTCAGTCTCAAGAAACACAGCCATCGTGACTTACTCCGCATTCAGTCTCACGCTACAGCAGCATCTGGATGAAATTCTCGGTGACAGGGCCATATAACAAAAATAGCAGCAGCAACAACAACAACAACAACAACGACGAGGACGACGACAAGAATAATGTGCAGTTGTATCTTTTCTGTAATTCTGTCACTGGTATGGTTATCAACAAATCACAGTGTTTTAAACTGCCACGTGATGGAGACAAAAAGGCGAATATAAAAACTATAACAATAACACAACTGCAGTAATATAACTACATCAACACAAATGAATATTTAGGAGAAGAGCAACAAATGTATCATATAATATTTTGTGTTTATCCATGGATGTACATCTCACAGCTGGTTCTAGAATAAAATGGTCGGGCAAACATTTAATATATAAAATAGAGGGGGCGAATTAGTTTGCAGCCCAGCCTCGGTCTAAAGGCAGGTTTAGTAGAGAGATATAATAGTGAGAGAAAACCTTAATCATCAACTTCATCATAGCTGACGGTCAGCAGTTGATGGCCATTGTTGTTTAGCAACAGTCGACGGCCATTGTTGTTTAGCAACAGTCGATGGCCATTGTTGTTTAGCAACAGTCGACGGCCATTGTTGTTTAGCAACAGTCGACGGCCATTGTTGTTTAGCAACACTCGACGGCCATTGTTGTTTAGCAATAGTCGACGGCCATTGTTCATTGTTGTTTAGCAATAGTTGACGGCCATTGTTGTTTAGCAACGGTCGACGGCCACTGTTGTTTAGCAACAGTCGACCGTTGTTCGTCTTCTCTTTCAATCTTCTTTTGGAACTGCGAGCTGGTGTTCGATGCGGTGAAGATGTTGGGGCACGTCATCGTGTCGGATTGGGAGCGGGTTGTAGCGGGTATGCTAAGTCCCTGAGTGAAGCTAAAATGCGGAGGGTGTGCAGTACTTCTTTATCAGACTCCACCACCATGGGGGTCTATGGCTATCCCTGTCCCGTTGGCCAGACTAGGCCTGTTACTGGAGGTACCAACGGAGAGGTGGGGCAGGGTTCTGGGTCAGCTATAGTTCACCAACCCTGACACCAACTGCCACATCCCACGCCCCCAAGTCGACCGTTAATGTTGCGCAGTGTCATTTGTCTGTCAGGATGTCGACCATTCATATTTGAAAGAAAACAGTATCAACTTGTTATCACAAACTGTTTAGCTTGTATATCATGTCTTATACTAGGCGAGTAAACTGTGCTGTATTTGTCTGACACACCAACAACATTATAGATAGTGGTAGGTCTTGATAGCCAAACTCTAAGGGAGTTATGATATTGGAATGTTTTGAGTATATATTTTAGTACTCTCCCCACCCCCTACAGACATAGCAAATCTAAAAATAGGAATCTCGCCTTCTCCCTATGGATTTATAGTAAATCTAAAAATAGGAATCTCGCCTTCTCCGTATGGATTTATAGTAAATCTAAACATAGGAATCTCGCCTTCTCTCTATGGATTTATAGTAAATCTAAACATAGGAATCTTGCCTTCTCTGTAAGGATTTATAGCAAATCTAAACATAGGAATATTGCCTTCTCTGTATGGAGTTATAGCAAATCTAAACATAGGAGTCTTTCTTCCTCTGCTTGAACTTACAGCAAATCTAAACATAGGAGTTGTTCTTCTTCTGCTTGAACTTACAGCAAATCTAAACATAGGAGTCTTTCTTCCTCTGCTTGAACTTCAGCAAATCTAAACATAGCAGTCTTTCCTTCTCTGTTTGAACATATAGAAAATCTAACATAGGAGTCTTTCTTTCTCTGTTTGAACATATAGAAAATCTAACATAGGAGTCTTTCTTTCTCTGTTTGAACATATAGAAAATCTAACATAGGAGTCTTGCCTTCTCTGCTTGAACTTAACAACTGGGTCGGAATCAGAAATCTTCAACCATTCTGTCCATATCACTTGTCAAGTCGCCAGAATGAGGTAAACCTGCCCGCTTCTGTACCATCTTTGAATATGAAACAAACCAGTTACCTTCTACAAACATGGAAACTGACCTGTTCCCAAAAATGTTGATCTTGTGAAGAACTTGCTATTTATGCCCACTCCAGAATGAAGAACACAAGGGCAACTCATTTATAATCCGACTTGATTCCTGCTTTTTTAAAATTAAGAATACTACTCGTAGCTTACAACTACAGTGAAGTGGATTACCAAATGTAAAACCTCATTCTAATGACTAAGTGCTATGCCGTACTTTCAAGATCATGTACAGGCAACTAGAGGCAACAGAGATCTGGTTTCTTACGCTAAGGTCTTTGGGTGGATATCTATGATGACTGTAGGGAATGTCTAAGAAAAGAAAATTAGAAATAACTTAATTAAATCCAGAAGAAAACGACAGTCATCATTCATTGGTTGAGAAAATATTAACACAAAAGTAGGAACAGCTTTATTAGTTAACGAGCAACAGATTATGATTACAGAGAAAAGTTAAGTACAGCTGACTTTCCAGTTCAAATCATATAATAAAGAGGGGAAGGGGACTTGGAAACATCAAAATAACAAGAAATATAAAATCGGAAGAAAGGAAGGAGGAGGACAAGAGAAAAAAATCATGGACGTCTAACACGATGGCACATCTGAGCTGATGAAGTATGTCAAGATCTGAGGAGAAGCATGGCTGTCAACATTTGCATGTAAGGCACTTGATGATGATGACTTTCAAGAAGGCCAGCTATCGGCACTGCAAATCATGGTCATAAACAGAAACTTCAGACAGAAGGAAGAGGGGCAAAGACGCTATTTGATTTGTCAATCATTGGCCCATAGTTGACACGTTACTGTCATGGCTGGCGAAGCATAGCAACCAGAGAAGCAGAAAACTTGTCCCATCTTTCGTTTGTATTTCCTGGTTAACGGCATAGGTGGTGGATTCTGCTAAAGAAGTACTGCTAGCATCTGCTTTTTCTCTTCACTCATGGACTGAAACATATGCCTGTGAGACCTGGACAATTAACAAAACAGCTGATAAACACATAAATGCATTTGAATGTAAATGCTACAGAAGAGTTCTTCAAATATAATGGACACAGAAAATAACACATACATCCATACTTCAAGAGAAGTATATTGAAGAAGGCTGGCTAGTAAAGAAGATTAAACAGAGAAAACTTTAATATTTTGGACACATTAAACATCATGATAATCTAAAGAAGACCGTCTTGGAAGGATACATAATGGGAAAAAGAAAGAGAGGAAGACCAAGGCAAAGATGGTTGCAAGACATCGTTGATGCAAATGGATGCTTCAGCAGCAGGGCATCTTGGTTACAACCGAGAGGCCTACAGGAGAGCTGTTAGGCAGGCAAAGTTCCGCAGGGGACATGCAAATGACTGACTGACTGACTGATAAAAAGTGGTCATAATCGGCTCCTCAGCTGATATGATGTTATGCCTCAACATCTTCACCGCATAGGCTGCAAAAAAAAACACCAGCTCGGAGCTCCAGGGAGTTTGGAGAGTGATAAAAAAGGAAACTGAATAAGGAAGAGAATCATTAACCAGAAAATATGAAAAAGACACACACAAAAAAGAACAAGGATGAGGGATGAACAAAAGAACTTTTTAAAAAAACGAAAATCCCGTAGATTCTGGAATATAATTAACCGATTTTCGAAATATCAGAATCCTTGAGTGAAAGAAGTATGACGATCTGTTAAGAGAAGACATAAATTATAATGTTCCTTCACGGAATACTGTGATACTATAGCTGACGTCAACGAAATCTAAATGCTGCTTTCAAACTGTCAAAACCAGTGCAGAGAGATATCTTATTCGTATTTCTTTAATAACATGTAGACATTCACTGTCTAGGATCATTTAGAACAGGTCAATAGAAAGTTGAAATGCTTTATCCCCTGATTCAATATGCAAGTATTTGGAAGAATTATACAATTATTATACTATTAGGATGTGAACAGTTTTTGCGCTGGTGAATACAGGGAGACCACTTTACAACAAGTAATATCTGGCAACTTTTGTACGACTGTCAAGGATTCCATTGAATGCGTCCAATCTGCTTCCTCTAAATCTGTCCTTGACATTTAGAGAAATATATCTCGTTTGTATATGTGTGAGTGTCTATGTGTGTGTGTCTGTGTGTGCCAGAGAGAGAGAGAGAGAGAGAGAGAGAGAGAGAGAGAGAGAGAGAGAGAGATTAAAATATCTGAACATTGAAATGTATAGGAAATCAGGTTTCAAGAGTATGACTAATTTCCATGTTCGCTTTCATAGTATTGCACTGGCTTGAGAAACTACGTCAGATATTCATTTTTAGTTTTTGTTTAGAAGCATTTTTCGTTGATTTTTTTCAAATAATAATTGTAAAGATAAGCTGCACATCTCTTTCACATGTTTTGTATGGGATCTTAATCATGCATTTGGACTCCACGTGGCGTGTTTTAGATTCTGAATGACATTTTTCGATCCACGTATCTGGATTTTGAAGTCCTGTCAACGTTATGTGTGGAATCGTTAGCTTAAGCACAGAAGGATATCAGATCGAGTTTTGAAAAAAAAAGCCTTCTTCTTCTTCTCACCTCAAGAAAACTAAAAGCTTTCTGAGAGGCTCAGATGAATTAGTCTTCTGCTTCTAACGTTTAGAAGTTCATATAAGTTCATTTGTTCGTACTGGTCGCTTCATTGACTGTACAGGCAGAAGTTAAAAGATCTAAATCAGCTTGTAGCAGACAAGTGTACGAGCATGTTGGGGCTTCGCCAGACATGAAGTTTGATGAAGCGGTGGGAAGGTAGTACATTTCATTCTCCCTGCCATTTTTATCAGGACAATGAATGCTAGCACTGCTTATAGATTCCTCAACAATTACGCAGTTGTCCTGTACAGGAACATCACCATCAAAACACTGCAAACGTTTTGTGTGATCCAAGTAAAGATCTTGCTGCTGCTTTGGCTGTTGCTGTAGACCAGGTGGCTTGGAAAGTCTGCTTCTGAAGTCGGTTAGGTACTTGACAAGTCTCTGAAACGATATCCTTTGTTTGGGATCTCTTTTCCAACAACCAATCATAACGTGATAGACTGTTGATGGACAATCGTCAGGTCTCTGCAGGAGGATACCCTGCTCCAGGAAGTGCATGACCTGTTGTAAAAAACACACGTGCGTTAAAACAACATGGAGCAGATCTACATTAAAACATAATGGAGCAGATCTACATTAAAACATAATGGAGCAGATCTACATTAAAACAACATGGAGCAGATCTACATTAAAACATAATGGAGCAGATCTACATTAAAACAATATGGAGTAGATCTACATTAAAACAAGACGGAACAGATCTACATTAAAACAAGATAGAATGGATCTACGTCAGAACAAGAGAGAATGGATCTATATTAAAATAAGATAGATCGAACTTGCACTAAAACAAAATATCACAGATATGTACTAAAACAAGATAGAAAGGATCAGCACTAAAACAAAATAGAACATATCTGTATTAAAATAAGATAGAACAGATCTACATGAAAATAGAGAGAGAACAGATCTGCATTAAAATACGACAGAACAGACAGCACTAAAGCAAGACAGAACTGAATCTGTACGAAAACATGACAGATCTGCACTAAAACATGACAGATCTGCACTAAAACAACATCGAACTGATCTGCATTAAAGGAAAACAGAATGGATCAGCATTAAAAATAAACCACGTCGTAAAGAAAGAGAGTAAATGTACAGACTACTAGATATCCTTGTATAGACTACTAGACATCCTTGTATAGACGACTAGATATCCTTGTATAGACTACTAGATATCCTTGTATAGACTACTAGATATCCTTGTATAGACTACTAGACATCCTTGTATAGACTACTAGATATCCTTGTATGGACTACTAGATATCCTTTTAAAGATTACTAGATATCCTTGTATCTGTGTAGTAAGGTAATAGGTGAAGATAGACCTATTATGCCACTGAGACACCTAGAGGATATGATGTTAGTGCCATACTAAATTTGAGCTAAATTTGACTCTTTCAATATCGGGGGCCATCAGATTCCAGAAATTAGATACGCCGATGATATTGTTCTTCTATCAAACAGCGCAGAAGGACTGCACCAGTTGATTCTCTGAAACAAAAGATACAGCAAAGGTCAGAACCTCATTTTAAACACCAACAAAACCAAGTTAATGATAACTGACAAAATTAGAAGCAAACCCAAAATTACATTGGACCATAAAGACGTTGAAAACGTAGATGAATTTGAATGTCTAAGTTCAGTCATCACCACCAATGATGACTACGCAGTGGAAATCAAAAGAAGAATTGCAGTTGCATCACAGAAACTAACACAAATAAAGAGTATGTGGCAAGGTACCAACAAGAAAACAGTTATGTTTACTAAGAGCTTACATATTCTCAGTAGCAACATAGGGATGCGAAACATGAACACTTAACAAATCACTAGAAAAGAGAACAACAGCATTTGAAATGAAATGTTCCATAAGAGCACTTAAAATGTCATGGATAGAATAAAAATCAAATAAAGAGATACTAATGGGATTAGTTGTCACAGAAAATTGGCTCGTTAACACTATCAAAATTAGAAAGCTGAGATACCTGTGCAACGTCAAGAGACACAATAACTTGGAGAAGTTGGTAGTAGAAGGCATAATGCCTGGCAAAAGTGAAATGGGGTGACCTCGCCCAGGTGGACATCACAGAAAGTCTGAATGTGTCATTGTGAAACACTAGTCAACTTTCTCAAGATCTATTGCATTCTGGGAGGCTGTGAGAGGGACAAGGTTCAGGGAGGCTGTGAGAGGGACAAGGTTCAGGGAGGCTGTGAGAGGGACAAGGTTCAGGGAGGCTGTGAGAAGGACAAGGTTCAGGGAGGCTGTGAGAGGGACAAGGTTCAGGGAGAGTGTGAGAGGGACATGGTTCAGGGAGGCTGTGAGAGGGACATGTTTCAGGGAGGCTGTGAGAAGGACAAGGTTCTGGGAGGCTGTGAGAGGGACAAGGTTCAGGGAGGCTGTGAGAGGGACAAGGTTCTGGGAGGCTGTGAGAGGGACAAGGTTCAGGGAGGCTGTGAGAGGGACAAAGTTCAGGGAGGCTGTGAGAGGGACAAGGTTCTGGGAGGCTGTGAGAGGGACAAGGTTCAGGGAGAGTGTGAGAGGGACAAGGTTCTGGGAAGCTGTGAGAGGGACAAGGTTCAGGGAGGCTGTGAGAGGGACAAGGTTCAGGGAGGCTGTGAGAGGGACAAAGTTCTGGGAGGCTGTGAGAGGGATAAGGTTCAGGGAGGCTGTGAGAGGGACAAAGTTCTGGGAGGCTGTGAGAGGGATAAGGTTCAGGGAGGCTGTGAGAGGGACAAAGTTCTGGGAGGCTGTGAGAGGGACAAAGTTCTGGGAGGCTGTGAGAGGGACAAAGTTCTGGGAGGCTGTGAGAGGGACAAAGTTCTGGGAGGCTGTGAGAGGGACAAAGTTCTGGGAGGCTGTGAGAGGGACAAAGTTCTGGGAGGCTGTGAGAGGGATATGGTTCAGGGAGGCTGTGAGAGGGACAAAGTTCTGGGAGGCTGTGAGAGGGATAAGGTTCAGGGAGGCTGTGAGAGGGACAAAGTTCTGGGAGGCTGTGAGAGGGACAAGGTTCTGGGAGGCTGTGAGAGGGACAAGGTTCTGGGAGGCTGTGAGAGGGACAAGGTTCTGGGAGGCTGTGAGAGAGACAAGGTTCTGGGAGGCTGTGAGAGGGACAAGGTTCTGGGAGGCTGTGAGAGAGACAAGGTTCTGGGAGGCTGTGAGAGAGACAAGGTTCTGGGACGTTCAGATGTTCACTGACTTGTTGGCTTGTTAGAGGGTGATAGGGACGGCATCACACCTGGCCGCCTTTCCTTACCCAGATCTAGAAGAAGTCGGGCATCCAGTTTTACAGTCAGGTGACTGTGGAACATCCGGTAGGATTAAAACCATCTACCTTTGCCATGAGACACTAATGCATAAACCACTCTGCAACTCAGACGCCCATTACTATGCAGTAGAAATACTGAAAATATAATGAGGAATGTCAGAGAAGATGTAGACAAAGAATATTACGATGCCATAACAATTGGAGTTATGAAATACCAGAGATTAGATAGGCTGATGACACAGTATTACTGTCCACAACACAAAAAGGAATGGAAAAACTAATTATGTCAGTCCGTAAGAACAGCGAAGAGCAGAACCTCTATCTTAATGCAAAGAAAACTAAATTGATGACAACTGACAAAACAAATAAGGCAGCTGAAATATATATCAATGAGGAAAAATTGGAAGAAGTGGAGAGTTTTTAATATCTTGGATCACTACTAACTAATAATGGAGATACAATGAGGGAAATTAAAAGGAGGGCATCTATCGCTCTTCAGAAAGTAAAACAAATAAAGAATCTGTGGAGAGGATCAGACAGAACTACAAAAATAAGATTTTTAAGGGCATGCATCTTTCCCATCACAACATATGCCTGTGAGACGTGGACACTTAACAAAACAGCTGAGAAACACATAAATGCCTTTGAATGTAAATGCTACAGAAGAGTTCTCCAAATATCGTGGACACAAAAAAGAACAAATATATCTATACTACAAGAGCTTAATATTGAAGAAGGCTGGCTAGTAAAGAGGATTAAAGAGAGAAAACTTAAATATTTTGGACACATTAAACGTCATGATAATTTAGAGAAGACCGTATTGGAAGGATACATAATGGGAAAAAGAAAAAGAGGAAGACCAAAACGAAGATGGCTGCAAGACATCGTTGACGATCTGCAAATCGATGCAACAGCTGCAGGCCATCTTCCTCACAACCGAGAGGCTACAGGAGTGCTGTTTGGGAGGCAAAGTTCCGCAAGGGACATGCAAATGAGTGAAAGAATGAGATATACTTAAAGTAGAGATGATGACTGTGTAGAAGATATGCTTATAGTTAAGATTATGATTATGTAGTAGATATGCTTTAAATTAGAAACAGACAAGTGAAACAATGTGACAAAACAGGGAAGAACTAGGTAGTGAAGATGTATTTCTGGAAAAAAAAAGGATCCACTGTGATCTGGGCTGATCTTGTTTCTTCGAAATCGGCCGTTCGGAGGGTCAGGGGTCAACTTACCTCGTGGTTTTCTTGGGGCTACTTGTATTATTGGTCAGGTGGGGTGTACTGTATAGCTAGTTAGACCAGTTGTTCGGAGGCATACGGCCGACGAGGTAATATGGGTGAGCATGTGATCGTGGAATATCTGGATGTGTATGTTGAAGTTTCTGATACTGTGATGTGGAATAAATGAATGTTCTGCTATGGACCCTAAGTGTCGCCCGGGCCGACTCATGTTGTGTAAGTTTTTATATGTAGGTCGGATGTAGAGTGTTGTCAGTGTGAGTCGTGGTATATGTTCAATGTTAAGTGTGTTATGATTTCCATTTAAGATTAGGATTTTGTGGTGCATAATTTAATCATTGAGATTTTCATTACCATGTTTGATATATGTGAATGCTTTCACTTTGATTCATGGATTATGCTAATTGTTTCCTAGGTGTTTGTGAGCGCGCACTTGTTGGTTAATGTCAAGTCATTCATAGTTATACTGCTATGATATGTTTCACTTTCGTATAAGTTATAATGCTATTAATGTGTGCTCGTGTCATTATTACACTTTATTTGATGATGACAACGCAGGCAGTATACTCCTATATGTGTAAGGGAGTGTGGCTACCTCATGGATTTCGTGGATGTGCATTTATGTTGAAGAGAAGCCAGGAGATTCGTAATAGATGTTAAAATAAATATTAGCGTCATGTGGGGGTGAGGCTTGGTTTGGTCATGTTGATTTTCATAAGCATGGTCACATTTTTCATGTTGATGTTAATTGTCTTGTGAGGACATACAGTTGCGTGTTTCTTTGTTAATTGGTGTAAACGGGGTGGTATCTGGTGGTGTGATTCGAATGAACCATTTATTTGCCTTGATCAAATTAACCCTTTGAGTAGTTTTTGTTGTAGGTAGAGAAAGTGCCGAGCGAGACGTTGATTTATTTCCTAGCAGCAAAGTGATTTAGGGTACCTGACTAGACACCAAACTGGAAGGCTAAGAACCTGGGTAGCGGATCGTCTGGAGGGGTGCAGTTTTAAGAGTTGTTCCACGTACGGCTGTACTACATTTGGAGCTGAATTGATTAATAACGGCCAGCGATTTAAGCCATAAGCACCAAGAGAAAGAGAACCTTCTACGATGATAACAAAGAAGAGAGATATAGATAAGAGTCAAAGTAATAAAGTTGATAACACCATAAGCAACCAAGCAACAAATTTTACACCAGTCTTAAAACATAAAGTAAGATTGACACACCACATGATAATGATAAGTACGATATTGAAAATATAAAGCGGTGGTTCTTAACCAGGGGTTAATAGAACTTCGAGTTGTCCGTGGAAGGAATTTTGGAGTCCAAGGACCAGTAAATAGCTGGAGCAACAAAAAAAAAAAACCCAAAAAACTTGAGCATGATCTGTGTTCTGTTTATTGCTTTATGTTAAATATTCTTCGTTTCTCATTTCATGTGTTCATCTTATATATTTAAAATGTTTAATGTAAAATTATTTGCACTGTTGTACTATGTGCTCCAATCATTCATCTCAGTGCTGCAATCATTTAACACAATACTCTAATCACTTGGACAGTACCCCAAATGATTATTTGGCATCCTGCTCCAATCATACAGCACTGCGATCTAACTATGTAGTCCAATAGTCAGTTTACGATTGTTCTGAACAAGCTATTCTTGTTTATTAATTGCTAGTTCCTCGTATGTACCTCATTAGCCACGCACGGAACAACATCCTCTTGGATGGTCAGTGCTGGAATCAATAAAAGTACCAACCTCCTCGTGGGTATGACCAAAGTATGGCTGCTTCCCGTAGCTGAAGATTTCCCACAGGACAACTCCGTAGGCCCAGATATCGGACTCGCACGTGAAGCGCCCGTACTTAAGGGCTTCCGGGGACATCCATCTAACAGGCAACATCCGAGCCCCGCCAACCTGGACACGAGAGAATGAAAAGTATTGATAAAGAGCATGTTCAGGTGAGTATACTGATTAGAAGGACTGGAGATAGTTGAATGAGATTTGTATGTCAATAAGGATTGTAAGGAGTCTTTATAAAATAAGGGTGTTTAAGTGGCGAAGTGGGTAGTGCATTAGCCTTGTATAGTGAAGGTCGGTGCTTAGAATCCCGTCTGTCTCCCCAGTCATCCAGGCTGTGGAAATGTGTACCTGATTTCTTCTAGAGTTGGGGAAGAGAAGGCCAAGCGTGATACTGACCTCTAGTGTACCAACAGGTCGAGGAAAATATGGGCACTAACATCATATACCCTTTTATGCCTCCATGGTACGATAGGACTACATTTACTTTAAATGAGGATCTAGAAATCGCGTACATTATTTGGACGAAAGGGTTAAAGAGGAAACAGAGGCAGAATGACAGAGAGAAGAAAATAGTGTAGAAAAGAAAACGAATTACAAACACGACAGATAACGGATTGATAGATAAGGCTATGTGTTCTAAGAATTTCACATACACGTTAAATGCAGACTGCAGATTTACAAAAGATAATGAGATTACATTGTACAAACAAATAATAAAGGAGTTAACAAACAAAAGGGCATACCATAAGACTGGTTGCCTGAAGTCAAAGGAGGGCATACAATAATGAACATAGATGAAATAATGGCACGATGGTGCGATTATATTACAGACCTCTATGAGGACATAAAAGCGAAATAGATATACGAAATAAACAATAATGAAGGGCCTCCAATATTAAAAGCAGAAGTGGAAGAAGCCATCAAACACATGAAAAACAACAAAGCACCAGGACCAGATAAAATCACCAAGGAAGAAAATGGAAGCATTAGGAGAGCTTGGCATAGAAATAATTACCAGATTGCTGAATGACATCTATAACAGTAACTATGTCCCATCAGACCTTTTGCAATCAGTTTTCATTGGCCTACCAAAGAAAGAAGGTGCAGTTGAATGTGAAGACCATATGAGCCATGTTACCAAAATCCTACTTCGCATTGTCATGAGAAGAGTCAGGGGCAAAATAAAACCAGAAATCGCCGAATAACAGTGTGGCTTCGCCTAAGGAAAAGGCACAAGTAATGCCATATATATTGAGAACATTGATGGAAGGATCAATAGAAGTAAAGTTGGACTTATACATAAACTTCATAGACTACTGTAAAGCATTCGATAAAGTGAGACACACAGAAATTATAAGAATGCTTGCTGGAAGACATCAACATAGATGGGAAAGATCTGAAACTCGTCAAAAATATATACTGGCACAAATCATCAGCAATGAAGGTTGAGAACCAAATAGGAGCATTCCAAGACATAAAATTGGGAGTGAGGCAAGGATGTGGTCTATCTCCTGACCTCTTCTCCTTGTACAGGGAAAATATAATGAGAAATATAGAGAGTTTGTCAGGAATATCAATTGGCGGGTACAGCCTTAACAACTAAGATACGCAGACGACACAGTTCTGATTGCTAAAAGTGAAGGGGAGCTACAGGGTCTTCTGGACATCGTGGTTCGTGAAAGTAAAAGTAAAGATCTCAGCCTGAACAAAAAGAAGACTGAACTGATGGTCATCTCAAAGAAAAGAATACCACCAAAATATAGGATTACCATCGATAGCACAGAACTGAAACAAGTTGATAGATTCAAGTTCTTAGGAACAGTTATAACAGCTGATGGGAAATGTCACAAGGAAATAAAACGCGGACGTGCTCATGCCAAGCCAGCATTCCAGAAAATGAGAAACATCTTGTGCAACAGATCCATATCAATGGAAACAAGATTCCGAGTACTTAAATGTTACATCGAGCCAATTTTGTTTTATAGGTGTGAAGCATGGTCTATGAGTAAGAGACTGCTGTGAGAAATTGAGGCCACGGAAATGTGGTTTATACGAAGGATGTTGAAGGTACCATGGACAGCTCAGAAAACCAACGAAGGAGTCTTAAGAGAGACTGGAGTTAAAAGGCAAATTTCAGCAAAGATCAGAGGCAGAAAAAATTTCTAGGACATTTTCCGAGAATAGGAAAATTGGAACACACTGTGGCAACTGAAAAAAATTGAGGGAAGAAGAGACAGAGAGAGGTTACTGGATAGGCTGTCAGTGTGGCTAGGAATAAAGTCACCAACGGGTCTCAAGTCTAAAGACAGAGAATTGTGGAGAGAAATGATCGCCTACGCCACGC
Source organism: Achatina immaculata (assembly GCA_009760885.1). Taxonomy (NCBI): domain Eukaryota; kingdom Metazoa; phylum Mollusca; class Gastropoda; order Stylommatophora; family Achatinidae; genus Lissachatina; species Lissachatina immaculata. The sequence goes on from CM019714.1 coordinate 24,041,132, forward strand.
GGCACGGCATTTGACTGATTGATTGACTGAGATTACACAGGAAAGTAAAACAAAAGCAGAAAACTGATATGAAAGAAAAGCAGCCAAAATTATGGTAAGACTTCCTGTTCGTGGAAAGCAGACAAGAAGATTCATTCTACAACTTTTACCAAAAATACGTTTATATTTATTTCTATACAGGAATGTTTGAGAGTAAAGCAAGAATCATATACTTCACATACACTTATGAAATATAAAGAAACACTAAACACGAATGTTCCCATATATATATATATATATATATATATATATATATATAGGAAAAGTTGAAAGACAGACTGAAGAATAACTGACATAGAGCGTTGTTCAAGCCGAAGACGTGTTATAGGACAGACAGAAGATTGAGAGAGAAACAGAGAAACTACTTAGCATACATTTCTGAAAATATTTTATTTGTTGTTTTTCTAGAGATGGTCACAGCGACATGACACGAGATCAGTCATTTGAGGACATACAATGACTGACTATTTCAGAATTCATACATGACTATGTCTATTTCAAATGAACCTACAAATCATGTCTAGGAAGTCCAGCTGGATTGGCCACACTTTGAGGAAGGCCGACATGAGCATAGCAAGACAGGCACTGACGTGGAATCCTCGAGGAAATAGAAAACGAGGAAGACCTAGACTTACTTGGAGAAGAGAAACTATGACAGTGCTCAGAGACAAGGGATGCACATGGAAGGAGGCAGAGAATAATTCCGAGAACAGAGATGACTGGAGAGCCTTTATCTGTGGCCTATGCTCTCAAGGGAGTGAAAGGCGATGATGATGATGTCTGTTTCAGAATTCATACATGACTATGTCTATTCCAGAATTCGATGATGGTTGGGCCATGTTGAAATTAAAGATGAGATCCAAAAAACTCTTCTTATTCATCCTCAGTTTCCCTTAAACTGCGAGCCGGTTTTCTTTACAGCCGATGAAATGAAGATGTTGAGGCACAACATGGTGTCGGTGTGGGAGCGGGTTACAGCGGCTATTTCTTCAGTATGTAGGTGGAGCTAAAGTGGAGTCACGTCACGGGGACTATGGCATTCCCTGCCTTGTTAGCCAAGCTAGGTCTGGGGGTACCAGTGGAGAGGTGGGACAGAGTCTTGGTCGGCTATGGTTCTCCTACCCTGGCGCTAGCATGTCAGCTATGTCAAATTAGATAGCTTCTTCTAGCATATACAATAATTAGTGTATAAGTATATAACTATACACGAAGCACTGTTTCGTCTGCCGCGATACCAAAATGTATAAGGCAGGAAAAAAGTAGAAACAGCTTTATTACTTAACAAGAACAAAGTTGAATTCTTCGTCCTATTTGTGTTTGTATGATGAAGGCTCACGCTGAAATGTCACAACTTCTAGCGCACAAATCGAATAGCATTTTCTAGCACAGTACTCGGATAACGTTTTCTAGCATAGTAATCGAATAGCATTTTCTAGATAAAATAATTAAAATATCTGAGACGATAGACAAACAAAAGAAAATGGCCGGGGGGAGTTTGAGTAAACAAGAGGAAAGGCGAAAATAGAAGCAGAAATAAAGAGAAACAGATTGTACCTCAGCGGAGACGCCTAAAGGTTTGGAATGCTAAATAAGAGAATAAAGATCACATACGTTGAAGCTGTGTGATTATAGCCAGTTCTTCTTCTTCTTCTTCTTCGTTCGCTTCTACCACCAAGATCGCCTCGTGGTCCCCCTGTGGTCCCCGAGAGGCTCACAAGAGATCCAAGAGAGGATCACAAGAGGTTCAGAGTATCGCGGGACTTTGACCTGAATTCTTGGTGGGTTGCAGGAGCGGGATTGCGTGACACTGTGGTTTTCGTTGCACCAGTTTAATCTACAGCTGGACTTTCTCATCGGAAAACCTCGACGTGATTATGATACGCATTCATCCCCGTCGGGTGAGAGGTGGATTTAGACTGCACTGGTCCAGTGTCTCCAACTTCAGCATTTTGTGATCGTGGCCGCTACCCTTCCTAGTTGTTACCAGGACGGAGCTTTTGTCCAGGAGGACGAATCCTCGCCACTAGTAAGTTTCACCCCTGGGTTGACCGGGTTTAGGCGTATTATCCCAAGTTAAGGCGTGCTTAGGACGTTACTGACCTCTATAGCGGAGGTACTGTGACATGAGTAGTCATCAAGTTTCACCCCTGGGTTAAGCCGGTTTAGACATATTTCACCAGTATGGGTGTATATCGGACGTGGCCGGCCTCTAGAGCAGAGGTACCGTGATTTGAGTAGTCCTGACCTCGAAACTACTGGTCACTTCACTTAATCCTTTCCTTCACCTTTTCTACGACGGCGCTCCGCAGCAATTCTAATCGCATTTTCTTCATTGGCCTGGAGGAGTTTCACCCCACGCACAGCAGCAGAAGAATCTCGCCAGTAGCGGGTTTTCAGAGTTTTCCTTCTCCTAGATGAACTACCAAACAAGACTCTCATTTACCCGAAGCGTCTGGTTTTCAGGCGCCAGATATATCGCCTTCGCTTCTTCTCCTGTCGGTCTGAACATTTCTGTAACGAGAAGGTCAGGAGCTGGACGTGGACTGTCAAAGGCTATTTGAGACGCACGCCTTGGAGACTTTTAATTGGAGTGGAGAGCGTATCCCCCAACCCACTTCCGGCTGTAACGGTCTTGAGAACCGTCATAGCCAGTTGTTATAGTCTGCTTCTGTATTCGTTTTATAACTTTCACAGGCGCTGGTTATCTATAGTACATTTTAATCTACCTTATCATGGCTATTCATTTTTATAGTGTGATCAGAGACACTTTTGCTGAGGTTGATATAGAATAAACTATAGTAGCAATGTGCTAACTAAATCTGTTGCTATATATATATATATGTATATATAAATATATATATATATAACAGAAATTATTCTCATAGTGTGGCAATGGAAACTACTTTCACAGTGTGATAGCAGAAACTATTTTCACAGTGTTGAAACAGAAATTGTTCTCATAGTGTGACAACAGAAGCTATTCTTATAATGTGACAACAGAAATTATATCATAATGTGTGACAACATATATTACTCTCATAAGGTGACAAGATAAATTATTCTCGTAAGGTGACAAAAGAAAATACTCTAATAGCGTGACACTAGAAATTATTATCACAGTGTGACAACAGAGAATATTATAATAGTGCGACAAGAAAAAACTATTCTCATAGTGTGACAACAGAAATTATTAGCATAATGTAAAAAGGGAAACAATTCTTTATTATAACAACAGTGGCTGTACTCATATGCCTGGTAACAAAAGAAAAAATATATTTTCATTGTGTTACATCAAGATCACGCTTATAGTGTGACAACATAAGCTGTTATAATCACATGACAACAGACACTATTATAAAAACGTGACAACATAAGCTATTATAATCACGTGACAACATACGTTATTATAATAACGTGACAACGGATGCTATTATAATAACATAACAACAGAAACTATTATAATAACATAATAACAGGAGTTATTATAATAACGTAACAACAGAAGCTACCCGTAAAGCCCCCCCCCCCCATCAGGGTGAAGTGATGCCATGGGAGCAGGTGGTGAATGGAATGGGAGAGCAGCCGACAGATAACGTTGGTTATGGTCACTATTCTATGATGGTAGGCAGATGATCTCAATGTAAGGACAATGGCTATGATCACGAACTAGTACAGTCACTGTCCGGAAGGAAAGCAATGGTAAACTATCTTCTGGATATATGCCAAGAAACCCAAACAGCAACATGGAAGGTCAGATAGGAAAAAGATCTGGTGGTGAGTCCCGCAGGCCAGATAGATCTAATTTTAACACTGGGTGAGACAAAGGTCAGTACTAGTAATTGTGATGACGGACAAAATCCTGACAATGTTACTAAGGAACAGAATAGGCCAAGCAAAGACTGCATTTCAGAGAATGAGAAACAAATTAGCAAACACATCCTTATCAATGAATGTTAGAAAATGAGTCCTAAAATGCTATATTGAACCTATCTTGTTATATGGAAGTGAATCATGGACAATAGGCAAGTCTGCACAAAAATCATTGGAAGCAGCAGAAATGTGGTTTGTTAGAAAAATGTTGCGAATCCCCTGGACAGCAAAACTAACTAATGAAGAATGTATGAGATGAGCTGGAGAGACAAAAAATCTTGTCAAAAAGATAAAAGAGAGACAATGTACTTTCATAGGACATGCAATGAGAAGAGGGGGCATTGAAAATATTATAACAACAGGAAAAATAGAAGGAAGAAGATCAAGAGGAAGACCAAGAGAACTGAGCTGATAGCCTGCATGAAGAATCGTGTACTCTGGAGAAGCATAATAGCCATCGCCAGTCGGCACGGAACCTGATGATGATGATGATGACGTTACTAAGGAAAATCCCCCCATCAAACTAAAAATAAAAATAAAAGTAGGAACATGGAATGTGAGAAATATGTATGATGGAAAGTAACAAATAAAAAAGTGACGAGATGAAAAGAACGGGGATACACATTTTGGTAATCTGCGAACATCGATGGAAAGGATCAGGACACTTCAAGAGCGAGAATGATAATATCTTTATATACTCCGGTGGAGAATTAGGAGGAAAGAATGGACTGGTTTTTTACTTGGACAAATCAACATCAAAAGCATTACTAGGTCCAGTAAGTGATAGAGTCCTCACTCTCAGATTTAAGGGCACTCCTAGAAATGTAACAATCATTCAGATATATGCACCTACCTGCAGCAGAAGAAGTCCTCTTCTTAAGACTTTTATAGCAGAAGACTTGTATAACACACCGCAAACGACGATAGACCAGGTACGGAAAAATGATATTGTAATAATGGGGGATTTTAATGCAAAGGTTGGTACAGAAAGAACAGAAGACGAAGGATATGTTGTGGGGAAATTTAGCCTATGACATAGAAATGAAGCAAGTGACAATCTAATGGCGTTTTGCATGGAAAATGAGCTAATGACCGCTAATAGGCTTTTTAAACAACATCCAAGAAGACTTTACATGTGGACATAACCTGATGGGAAAACCAAGAATCAAATAGATTACATTTTAGTGCAAAAAAAAAGGTGGAGATCAGGTATAACATCAGCAAAAACTTTACTGATTGTGACATGGACCATGAATTATTGATAGCAGACATGAAGATAAAGATAACAAAAGACAATAACGGGATCAAGACCACTCCGTTTTGATCTTACAAATATACCAGAACAATACGGTATAGAAGTGAAGAACCGTATTGAAATCCTGATTGCTCTACAGGAGGCGATGACACCAGATGAATTGGTTACGCAGGCCAGAGATATCTTAATTGGCTGTACAGGAGGAGATGACACCAGATGAATTGGTTACGCAGGCCAGAGATATCTTAATAACAACATATAAAGACATGGTTCTAGTAAAGAAAACACAAAAGAATGGATGGATTTTACAGCAGGCACACTAGAACTGATAAAACAACGTAGATAAATGAAGACGCAATGGAAGGTGACAAACAACAACAAAGAGGAATATAAATCTTTAACAAAAGAAGTATGAAGAAACATAAGAAAAGACAAAAAACAATACATATAAGATTGTTGTGAAAGAATAGAAGGACATCAGAAGTGTGGAAGACATAGTGAAATGTTTAAAGAAAAGAAGACTGACGAGAAATGTCAAACCTAAGCTAAATGTAATTTATGACGAGATGCGGAATACCTTGACAGAGACAGATGAAATTCTAGAAAGATGGAAGGAATATTGCAGAGGAATGTATGAAACAACCGACTGTGGAAACAGAAATCAACAGTGTGAATTATTATTGGAGGAGAGAGAACCCGAACTGACAACAGAAGAAGATTTATGGGCAATAAAGAATCTGAAAAATGGTAAATCACCAGGATGTGATGAAATAACAGCTGAATTTATTAAAGCAGGAGGAAAGGAATGTGCAACAATCTATCATGCACTATGTAAAAAGATATGGCATTCTGGTATTTGGCCAAAGGAATGGAAAAGAACTGTATTCATACCACTGCCAAAAAAGGGTAACCTGAAATTATGCACAAACTACAGAACTGTTGGCCTGATTTAGTCATACCAGCAAAATTTTATTAATAATCATAATGGGTAGACTTTATAAGAAAATAGAAGAAAAAGCCCAAGCTGGTTTCAAGCAATGAAGAGTATCAAGAGATCATATATTCAATATAAGAGTAATAATAGATAAATGCAGAGAATATAATCTGAATCCATATTTATGGACTACTCAAAGGCATTTTATTGTGTACAACAACATAAACGTTGGGAAATAATGGAAAAAATGGGATTTACAGCACATTTGATACAATTAATATAACTGATGGTATCTAGACCAATGAAAATCTAGAGAAATGATACTGGACAGTCTGACGGGATGGTGTAAGAGGAGATCACCAACTGAGCTGATGGCCTGCATGAAAGATCGTGTACTCTGGAGAAGCATAATAGTCGGCACGGCACTTGATGATGATGATGATGATCTGGACCAGCAGGCGTCAGTAAGAATAAATAAGTGAAACAACAACTTACTTATTTAACTTGTACACTGAAAATATAATGAAGAATTTAGAGAAGATGTAGAAAAAGAATATTCCAGTGCCATGACAGTTGGAAGTTATGAAATACCAGGGATCAGATTTGCTGATGACACAGTATTACTGTCCACAACACAAAAAGGAATGGAAAAAGGAATTATGTCAGTCCATAAGAACAGCGAAGAGCAAAACCTCTATCTTAATGCGAAAAAGACTACAATTAGTGACAACTGATAAAACAAATAAGGCAGCTGAAATATGTATCAATGAGGAAAAATTGGAAGAAGTGGAGTGTTTTAAATATTTTGGATCAATACTAACTAATAATAGAGATACAATGAAGGAAATTAAAAGGAGGACATCTATCGCTCTACAGAAAGTAAAACAACTAAAGAATCTGTGGAGAAGAGCAGATCATTTCATTCCTTTGCATGTCCCTTGCGGAACTTTGCCTCCCAAACAGCACTCCTGTAGGCCTCTCGGTTGTGAGCTGCTGCATCCATTTCCAGATCATCAACAGTCACTGCCCGGAAGGAAAGCAATGGTAAACTACCTTCTGGAAACATACCAAGAAACCCAAGCAGCAATCATGGAAAGAGCAGATAGAACTGCAAAAATAAGCTTTTTAAGGGCATGCATCTTTCCTATCGCAACATATTCATGTGAGACCTGGACACTTAACAAAACAGCTGAAAACACATAAATGCCTTTGAATGTAAATGCTACAGAAGAGGTCTTCAAATATCATGGACACAAAAAAGAACAAATATATCCATACAAAAAGAACTTAATATTGAAGAAAGCTGGCTAGTAAAGAGTATTAAACAGAGAAAACTTCAATATTTTGGACACATTAAAACGTCATGATAATCTAGAGAGGACCTTCGTGAAAGGGTACATAACGGGAAAAAGAAAGAGAGGAAGACCAAGGCGAAGATGGCTGCAAGACATCGTTGATGATCTGTAAACGGATGCATCAGCAGCAGGCCATCTTGCTTACAACCGAGAGGCCTACAGGAGTATTGTTAGGGAGGCAAAATTCCGCAAGGGACATGGAAATGAATGAATAAACAATAGAAGCTATTATAATAAAGCAGTAACAGAAGCTACTATAATAATGTAACAACAGAAGCTATTATAATAACATAACAACAGAAGCTATTATAATAACGAACAACAGAAGCTATTACCATAACGTGACAACCGAAACTATTCTCAGAATGTGATCAATGAACCCAAGTCATACTTTAAAGAACAGCTTCTGTTCATTTCTTTCTCTAAAATCTCATTAAAAAACTTCTCACAAGCTCACTTCCCAGAGTTTAGTTCAGTTCTTGTTCGCTGAGGTCTTTCTCTCAGCTAAATCATTTAGAGATGTTAAGAAATGACACACGAAAACATCGATCTACCTCGCGTTATGGGGAGATAATTTGTGTGAAAGGACGAGAAGTAGATGTTTGAAAAATCTGAAGAAACGCAAACAGCGTGGGAAAGTAAGCTACTAAGAGGCCACTTGTTCATATGGTTTAATGTGATTTATGTTTGTAAATATGACTACATTAATCTCACGAAACTGCTCTTATAGTGTTACAAGACTATTCTTATGTGACAAAACTATTCTTTTGGTGTGACAAAATTATTCTTATAGCCAGATAAAATTACTCTTATAGCGTTACAAAACTTCTTATAAAACTATTTTAATAGTGTGACAAAACTATTGTTATAATGTGACAAAACAATTCTTATAGCGTGACAAAACTATTCTTATCTTACAGCGTGAGAAAACTATTCTTATAGAGTGGCAAAATACTCTTATAGTATGATAAAACTATTCTTATCTTATAACGTGATAAAACTATTGTTATGGCACGTCAGTCATTTGGATGTCATTTGCGGAACTTTGCCTTCCTAACAGCTCTCCTGTAGGCCTCTCGGTTGTGAGGAAAATGGCCTGCTGCTGATGCATCCATTTGCAGATTATCAACGATGTCTTGCAGCCATTTTCACCTTGGTCTTCCTGTCTTTCTTTTTCCCACTATGTATTCTTCCAAGATAGTCTTCTCTAGATTATCATGACGTTTAATGTGTCCAAAATATTGAAGTTTTCTCTCTTTAATCTTCTTTACTAGTCAGCCTTCTTCAATATTAAGTTCTTGCAGTACATATATATTTGTTCTTTTTTATGTCCATACTATTTGAAGATCTCTTCTATAGGATGTGCATTCAAAGGCATTTATGTGTTTCTCAGCTGTTTTGTTAAGTGTTCAGGTCTCACAAGGCATATGTTGCGATGAGAAAGATGCATGGTCTTCTAAAATCTTATTTTTGCAGTTCTGTCTATTCGTCTCCACAAATTCTCTATTTGTTTTACTTTCTGTAGAGCGATAGATGTCCTCTTTTAATTTCCCTCATTGTATCTCTATTATTAGTTAGTACTGATCCAATATATTAAAAACTCTCCATTTCTTCCAATTTTTCCTCATTGATACATATTTTAGCTGCGTTGTTTGTTTTGTCAGTTGTCATCAATTTAGTTTCTTCGCATTAAGATAGAGGTTTTGCTCTTCGCTGTTCTTATCTTCTTATATCTTATATCCTTCCCGTTAAACGTCACAGGTAGTTCGCCAATTTTTCCTGTCTAGGGCGAGTCTTTCATCCTCATCAAGGGATTTTATGCCTATTAATTTGGCCTCTCTTAACAATATCCTCCTCAGTTTCACGCGGTCTGCCTCTTTTTCTTTGGTCTGTTGTTTTCCATTTTATAGTATCTTTTGGGATTCTCTGACTGTTTCTTCTCATCATGTGACCAACATATGTCCATCTCCTTTTCCTGATCACCCAAGAGACTGGTTGTTGTTCAGTCATCTGTCTTATCTCTGCATTGTTCTTGAATTCGTTCCACCTGACGCCGAGTATGTTCCTTAGGCATTTGTCTTCAAAAGAGTCTAATTCTTGTCTACTTCTTTAGTTGATTTCCAGCTTTCACATACATAAATGAGGGTGGATATTAAATTTGAATTGAACAGTCTTAACTTGGTTTTTGTGCTTATAACTTTTGAATGCCATATTTTCTAAAGATTCTTGAAGATCGATGCTGCTTTTGTAATTCGAATTCTAACTTCCTTCTTGGTGTCACCATCCTAGTTTATGTAGCTGTCAAGGTATGCAAAATGGTTTAATTAATCAAGAACTGTTCCTTCTATATATATTTTTCCTTCTTGATTAATGACAAGTTTCATTATTTTTGTTTTGTCTTTGCTAATTTCAAGACCTATTTTGCTAGCCAAGGAAGACTGTTTATTCCTGCAACGATTTCACATTGTCACTGATAAGAGTTATGTTATCTGCAAAATCAAGTTCTTCTATTTGGGTCACATGTACCCAATCAATGCCGGTTTTATATGCATAGCATCTTTTTATTATAAAGTCTATGGTAATTCCAAAAAGCAATGGAGATAATATACATCCTTGTTTCACGCCTGTTTCATCTGAAACCATTCGCTCATTCCTTCTTCTGTCTTGACTGCACAAGCATATCCGTTGTAGAGGTCTCTAATGATGTTGACAATTTTAGATGGTATTCTATAAAAAAAAAATTGTGCACAATGAATCTCCGTGTATGCTATCAAAGTTCAGGATTACTGGTTTCTGCTTTTTATTCTATTAATTTCTATTGTTAATACAATATCATTTTTTCGTGTCTGGTCTATCGTCTTTTGCAGTGTGTTATAAAAGTCTAGTACTTTCTCTTCTTCTACTGCTAATGTAGGTCCATATATCTGAATAATTGTTTCATTTCTAGGATTGCCCTTAAGTCTGATAGTGAGGGTTATATCACTTATATTGGATTGTAACCTATATAGTAATGCTTTTGATGTTAATTTGTTATGGCGTGACAAAACTATTTTCAAAGTCTGATGAAACTATTCTCAAAGCAAAAGAAAACTTTTGTCAGCGTCTGAGTGAACTATTCTCAGAACACGGTAAAACTAGTCTTCAAGTGTTCTCATCAAAATCTGCACGTCAGGACAACTTGTCAGTAGATTACCTCTGGCTTAACGTTTTTGTTTACGAGACTGTCGAAAGGTTCAAAGACAAAAACAAAATCGTGACAAAGAACTAGATCGAGAGAAATGAAATAAAAAATAGTTCATTCCTGAGAACGAGCTGTTTCTATCAGACAGCAAAGTGATGGCTCATTTAACAAATGCGTTTCGAGGGGGAAAAAGTTGAAGGAAAGACAGCAAAGGGCGAGAGAATCCTTTTGGGGGAGAAGAGAGATGAGGACATACATGAAAAGAGAACTTCTTTACACGAAGCAGTAACAGCCTCTTTTAGAGGTCACACGGTGAAAATGAGAAGTTGTCGTTTACAGAATTTCAGAATGAGAAAAGAGGGCCTCTTTAATCTGAGAAAGTTTACTGTGTGAAAGCACACTAATTATCTGCTGTTGATGCTGTCTCATGGTGTCTGCCTGATACTGTCTCACATTGTCTTTCTGATGCTGTCTCACGCTGTCTGTTTGCTTCTGTGTCACATTGTCTGTCTGGTGCCGTCTCATATCGTCTGTCTGATGCCGTCTCATATCGTCTGTTTGATGCTGTCTCACATGTCTGTCTTTGCTGTCTCACATTTCTGTCTGATGCTGTATCACACTGACTAGCCAAAGTACTGTCTTGGTACAATGTGTACCAGCAGTGACTAGCCAAATTATTGTCCTGGTACAATGTGTGCCAGAACTGACTAGCCAAATTACTGTCTTGGTACAATGTGTGCCAGCACTGACTAGCCAAATTAAGCATTGAGAAACAACAAGAATACTTGATCTCAGTACTGGCCTAAATTGTTTTAGTTGGAAACAACGTGATTTCTGTACAGGAAGGCGTGAGCGCTGAACTTTGGAAGGTAACAAGTACTTTAGGAGAAATAGTAATAGAATAACTGGGAGCACAACCCTGAACAACTAGGACAAGCTGCAGTTTAAGATCTCTCTTGGTCTTGTGAGAGTAATAAAGTTGAAATATTATAAACCAGGTGTGAGTACAACATAAGGTTAATGTTATAAAGGACCTGTTAGAGTTCCGCTAATGTCAGGGTCACTGAGGTTAGGGGCTTAAAGATATTTAAACATTTCCCAAGTGTTTTATGAGAGCTGATAGCTGGCTTTAGGTGACAAAGATGTTGGTAGTATGTGTGGTAGCAATGTGTGTGTGATGCTTTCTCCTGTGTGGACTTAGGTAGAATAAAACTGCTCTCATAGTCCACATAAGAAGAACAGACGGGGTCAAACCCAGGGACAAGTACCCGTACTCAGGGCCCAGGTAAACTCACCTACGATGACAGTCGTTGCCAAACCTGCAGCGATAACAGACATAAGTCCTTGGCTAACAAATAACGTAACGTTTAATGTTGCACTGGATGCTGGATGGTCATACCATTTAATGATTCAAATTAATCACCTTTGCTCAGAAAAGTTCAAAGTTCAGACTCTGGCTTCTCTGCATTCGGGACAACCCCATATATGCCTCCGCATGCTGCAGAATCCATCCAAGAGTATGTTTGCTAATAGTTCCTGTCAAATGTTGGTTGTTTACAGTGTGTTTTCTGCTACACAGTTCGAATTTTCTGCTAGCACCTTTAATTTGTCCTAGCTCAACAGTCTCTTCACAGCTACATTGTTCATTCATTCCAGCTCTTCATTTTCCCACAGTCTGTCCAGTACAGCCCTAGCAATGTCCCCCTTGTCCATTGACAGTTTGTGGTTTATTTTAGCCTGTCCAGCAAGTCTGTCTGCCATCATTGCCATGTATTGCTGCATGCCCTGGATAGTAAAGTCACGTTAGGCTTGTCACAGCTGTTAGGCTTAACAATGAATCCATTTTTTTCAAAGCAAATACTTCTCAGTCTTACGGAGCATACTCTGTGAATCCGTCACAATGACACCATTAACTACATCATGAGCAACTAACCATTCCATTGCCGCCAACACAGCCTCAGTTTCCATTCGCATGCTTGATGTGGTGTCTTCAAAAGCTACTGAACCCTTGTGCCACGACTCTTCCATTTCGGTGGGCAACAAAATTCCAGCCTATATATACTCAGCCATACTCGTACAATGCAGACCACGGGAACTTACCCGAGGAAACATGATTTTCAACTTCAAGAACAGGACAAACTTTTAATCTTCTGTTCCAGACTCCAGCCTTCCCGGTCACCATGATCGTTAATTCTCTTCTTCGTCTCTTGTTCTGCTCTGGTCTCTGCCCACGCAAGACCCAGGCGTATTAGGGCCTTCCCGTTCTCACGCGCCCACGGAATGTTCAGGACCCTTGGGTCGTGGGAGTTCCTTATTACAGCCAAATGTACAGAAACATACGGGGGTGGCTACAGGAAGAGCTCAGAGGTAACTACTAATCTCAAAATACTGTTACAAGGACACATGCATGAGCTTAGAAAGTTACAAAACATGCCAGCGAAATATTTCATGTTTCAAGTATTTTCTCTTTCTATCTATTTCTTTGAATCGTTTTTTGATAGTCACATAATTTATTATGTCCCCTCTTCATGAATTATTTAGTTTATTCAATGTTTTCCCTCTAATTTCCCTTCTAATTCTTTTCATACAAGCTTTCCTTCAGTTCCTTTTCTGGATTTTCTTATTCTTTTTTTTCACATGCTCTTCCTTAATTTAATTTTCGTTCTTTCTTATTTCATTCATTCCTATTCTTTCCTATTTCTCTCCCTTTCATTTTCTCTCATCCCTTTTACTTTATCTTTCCCACAAGATATCTGATCTTTTCTCTTGCCCTCATTTTTCACTTGCTCCAGCTCCGCGGAAGAGATGTGTCGCCTGCAAGAGGTATCAGTGCATGGATGAGTGATATTCCTATATCCGCTTTCTTCTCCATCATAGAGCTCATAGAACACCTACATCTACTTTCTTCTCCCATCATAGAGCTCCTGATCACCTGCATCCGCTTTCTTCTCCCTTCATAGAGCTCTTAGATCACTTACATACGCTCTTCTTCCATCATAGATCATTTAAATTAGCTACATACGCTTTCTTCTCCAAACATAGATATTTTATATTAGCTACATTCGCTTTCCTCTCCTGTCATAGTTTTTTAAATGTTAGCTACACCCGCTTTCTTCTCCCGTCATAGAGCTTTTATATTAGCTACATCCGCTTTCCTCTCCTGTCATAGTTTTTTAAATGTTAGCTACGGATCACTGTACAGCGCACTTACTTGAACTGACACTGGAAGTCGTTACATTATTTTCTTGTTATCGAGATGGTGCGCACTTTGTAGTACAACTTACCCGGTAGTAATCGTTGGTGTAGACATCTCTAGACATTCCGAAATCGGATATTTTGACAACGAGGCCGGAACCCACTAAGCAGTTCCGGGTTGCAAGGTCGCGGTGGACGAATCGTTGCTCGGTAAGATAGCTCATACCATTGGCTATCTGAACACTGACGTCGACCAGGTCGGCCTGGGAATGAATATCAGAGTTAAAAAAAAACATAAAAAACACACACACAAACAAATGATGTTAAAATTGTATTCTTAAAGACATCAGATAATCAGATACTATGGTGGTACATCCTATGATATTTGTTGTCTTGTGCAACCAGTTCAAACATTCTGTTTTCAGTCTACCTTTCTTTTTTTCCCCATGATTTTCTCTGTGATAATTACGTTGTCTCATTCTTTTCTTGCCGGAATACTCACACTAATCATTTTACCTATCACTAAATATAAAATTTTCACAAACAGGAAACAAAGAGACTCTCGTACAGTACTAGAACACAGTATTGTATGGTTAGACCTCGAGAAAAATCACAGACAAAACAGTTGTTTAGACGCAAGAGAAACTACTTGGGGCTTGAACTACGGTCTAAGTATATGGTATCTCGAAAGAAAATAAAAAAGACGCAACACATTAAAGAGGTGTACACGAGACAGGATGTTGCTGTCTGCGAGTCGAAAACGTACACTTGTACGTGGTCAACTTTTTGTATAAGTACGAGGGGGAATCAAAACATAAAGACAATTTGAAAATTATGCTCTAATCACAGCAGAAAGAAGCTGGACACAATCCACGTTCTCAGTGGCTGATGGGTAGTTCAAACACGCACAGGCGTTAGCCCAGGTGAAGGGAAAATTCACTTTAAAATAATGATTGAAAATAAGTGCAGTAAGGAACAACGGCGTTTACTATGACTATCAAGACATATACTATGACTATCAAGACATATGTACTATAGATTATATATATATATATATATATATATATATATATATATATATATATATATACTGTACTGTTGTACTATTACTTGGCTTTTACAGTCACTTTTTTAAACATGAGATAAATGTGTTCCATGTGAGAAGCTGTTTTAGTTCACTTCGTCCAATTACATCAACCACGTCATGTTCTCTAATATGGATTTTGTATTCACTTAAAATATTATGAATTACAGGACGTATATGGAGTCAGATGTTGTCCGATTGAACGTTATGCGGGGGATGCCAGCATTATTCTTGATTAGTGCTGCTGTACGGTGGCATTTCATTTCTGCTGTTTTTTTATTTTATTTTACAGACCACTGAGATTATTAAACATGTGGTCGTATAAAGAAGACACATAGCTTCTATCTGATCAAGGGAAAGTATGGCTTGTATGGCACAGAAACAACATGCCCTCATACAACGCTTGTGAATGAGCATCCGACTGAACTGGTTAAAAAAATGGCATCGACAGACAATTGATCTGCAAGAAAGTGAGACCACAGAACTAGGGGAATCCTTCATTACCGAACATAAGTCTGAATTCTGGGCCACAAAAGACAAAAATAAGATCCTCCAGATCTTAACCTGGGACCAAAAAGTCGCCAAGTATTATCAAAGGTCATGGACGTTGGCGATCATTTTGAGATGCACGAACTCAGAAAAGTTAGATCTGTTTAAAGAATGTTGAACGTAAATGTGAAGGATCAGGAGAAACCGGTTGAAATTATAAATAAAGAAAAGTCAAATGATTCTGTGCTCCACATCTCAAACTGTTTTGCTGCATTCAGTCTACGGTGTGGGCAGGTTTTGAAATAAACGTTTCTTCAGTACAGTCTTTGTGATATTACAAACAGCCAATGTCATCTCAGTCTTCGTGATATTACGAACAGTAAATGTTATCTTTACAAACAGCCAATGCCATCTCAGACAGCCTTTGTGATATTACAAACAGCCAATGTCATGTCAGACAGTTTTTGTGATAATACAAATAGCCAACGTCTTCTCAGACAGTTTTTGTAATATTACAAACAGTAAATGTCATCTCAGATCGCCTTTGTGTTATTACAAACAGCCAATGTCATCTCAGACAGTCTTTGTGATATTATAAACAGTCAGTGTCATCTCAAAAGTCTTTGTGATATTACAAACAGTCAATGTCACCTCAGAGTTTTACTGTCCAGAGCGGAAAATTTGACTGTAGTCAGTTTCCGAGCTTGTACACGTGTTCTTGGTTATCTTAGTGATAACTGACCTCAGTTATAAGTGTTTACATCGTTGATGTGTCTGTCTGTTCATGTTGTCTATCTGTTCATGTTGTCTATCTGTTCATCTTGTCAGTCTGTTCAATGTTGTTCATCTGTTCATGCTGTCAACCTGTTAAATGTTGTCCATCTGTTCATATTGTCTGTTCAGTATTGCCCATCTTTTCATATTTTCTGTTCAGTGTTGTCTATCTGTTCAGTGTTGTCTATCTGTTCACGAAATTGTTGTGGTTCTCTTGTTCTTGTTTTCGTGATATTACTTCAAATCTGAACTTCCTCATTGTACTTTTTAAAAAAATGAAATGAACGTTCCGAAGTATCTTCTTCAACATACAGCACACGACAAAAAACATAAGAGGATTGTCCATTGTATGACTAAAATTCGTGCAACATTTTTCAAACGCTTTTTAGATTCATTGTAACACTGTGCAACATCTTCAGTTTGAACATTGTATGTCACTTTCGCTTCTCGTATTAATAAATGAAACATTGAAATGCTAAAACTGCGCAGATGAAAGTTTACCATGACATTTTCTGAGTTTCATTAAACAAGAGAGACTGTGAAAGCAGAAATCAACAGCGTGAATTATTATCGGAGGGGAAAGAACCCGAACTGATAATAGAAGAAGTTTTATGGGCAGTAAAGAATCTGAAAAATGGTAAATCACCAGGATGTGATGAGATAACAGCTGAACTTATTAAAGCAGGAGGAAAGGAATGTGCAACAATCTATCACGTACTATGTAAAAAGATATGGCATTCAGGTATTTGGCCAAAAGAATGGGAAAGAACTGTATTCATACCAGTGCCGATACCAAGGATATGATAATAAAACATTATTTATTTACTGTTACGTACATTTCGACTAACATTCTCTCTCCTTCTCCCTCTCCTCTCGGTCCCTCTCTCCCTCTCCCTCTCTCTATCTTTCCTCTGCTCTCGGTCCCTCTCTCTCTCCTCCTTCTCTCTCCCTCTCTCTCCCTCTCCCTCTCGGTCCCGCCCTCTCTCGCCCTCTCCCTCCCTCTCGGTCCCTCTCTCTCTCCTCCCTCTCTCCCCCTCTCCCTCTCCCTCCCTCTCGGTCCCTCTCTCTCTCCTCCCTCTCTCTCTCCTCTCCCTCTCCTCTCGGTCCCTCTCTCTCCTCCTTCTCTCTCCTCCCTCTCTCTCCTCCCTATCTATCCTCCCTCTCTCTCCCTCTCTCTCTCCGTCTTCCTCTGTGTGTGTGTGTGTCTCTGTCTCTCACCTTTTGTAGCTTACTCTAAGATGAACAGTTTGTACAAAATCTATTGACGATTTCGGAAATTCAGATTTGTTTAAGTTTGAATGTAAAAATACAGAAGACGTTACCAATTTATGAACTGAAAATGATGCCTTTGAGCAGTGTCTTCTTTGGTGGTTTATTTGGAAATCAAAGATTCTGCGACACATACAGGAAAGTTAATATTTATTACTCTGTAATGTATTACTTTGGATGCATCAGGAGCAGTGCATCTTGAGCTGAGAGGCCTCCAGGAGAGCTGTTAGGCAAAGTTCCCCAAGGGACATGCAAATGACTGACTGAATGACTGAATGACCGACTGACTGAATTACTGACTGAATGGCCGACAAACTGACTGAATGACTGACAAACTGACTTATTGACTGAATGACTGACAAACTGACTGAATGACTGGCTGATTGACTGAATGAATGACTGACTTACTGGCTGACAGACTGATGGAATGACTGGGTGACTGACTGAATGGCTGATTTACTGACTGAATGACTGGCTGACTGAATGACTGACTTACTGACAAACTGACTGAATGACTGGCTGACAGACTGACTTACTGACTTACTGACAAACTGACTGAATGACTGGCTGACAGACTGACAGAATGACTGGCTGACGGAATGACTGAATGACTGGCTGACAGACTGACGGAATGACTGACTGACTGACTGACTGACTGAATGTATTAATTTTGTTTTCATTAGCTCCAGATTTTCCTCTCTACTTATTTCTTGTTGTTTGCTTTTGTTGAATAAATATGGTAGTTATAAGATAATTTTGTTGTCATCTAGCTATATAATTTTGTTATCATCTAGCTCGCAGAATGTTTTACTTCCAAGTTTATTGAACTTTCGGATAGATCCTACAGAAGCTTCCTTATAAGCTCCACTCTGAGGGGAAAACGTTAGCTTCCAGTTGGACTGAAGCAGTGCAACAGTTTACCTCTAACAGCATCGTAGGATGATGGGACAGTGTCTGTATCCTTCTGGCTGAATTTCAGGAAGGTTTTGTCTCCAGCACATTTTCTCTCGCTGCTTCTGTTAAACAAGAGAGACTGTGAAAGCAGAAATCAACAGCGTGAATTATTATCGGAGGGGAAAGAACCCGAACTGATAATAGAAGAAGTTTTATGGGCAGTAAAGAATCTGAAAAATGGTAAATCACCAGGATGTGATGAGATAACAGCTGAACTTATTAAAGCAGGAGGAAAGGAATGTGCAACAATCTATCACGTACTATGTAAAAAGATATGGCATTCAGGTATTTGGCCAAAAGAATGGGAAAGAACTGTATTCATACCAGTGCCGATACCAAGGATATGATAATAAAACATTATTTATTTACTGTTACGTACATTTCGACTAACATTCTCTCTCCTCTCCCTCTCCTCTCGGTCCCTCTCTCCTCTCCCTCTCTCTATCTTTCCTCTGCTCTCGGTCCCTCTCTCTCTCCTCCTTCTCTCTCCCTCTCTCTCCTCTCCTCTCGGTCCCGCCCTCTCTCGCCCTCTCCCTCCCTCTCGGTCCCTCTCTCTCTCTCCTCCCTCTCTCCCCCTCTCCCTCTCCCTCCCTCTCGGTCCCTCTCTCTCTCCTCCCTCTCTCTCTCCTCTCCCTCTCCTCTCGGTCCCTCTCTCTCCTCCTTCTCTCTCCTCCCTCTCTCTCCTCCCTATCTATCCTCCCTCTCTCTCCCTCTCTCTCTCCGTCTTCCTCTGTGTGTGTGTGTGTCTCTGTCTCTCACCTTTTGTAGCTTACTCTAAGATGAACAGTTTGTACAAAATCTATTGACGATTTCGGAAATTCAGATTTGTTTAAGTTTGAATGTAAAAATACAGAAGACGTTACCAATTTATGAACTGAAAATGATGCCTTTGAGCAGTGTCTTCTTTGGTGGTTTATTTGGAAATCAAAGATTCTGCGACACATACAGGAAAGTTAATATTTATTACTCTGTAATGTATTACTTTGGATGCATCAGGAGCAGTGCATCTTGAGCTGAGAGGCCTCCAGGAGAGCTGTTAGGCAAAGTTCCCCAAGGGACATGCAAATGACTGACTGAATGACTGAATGACCGACTGACTGAATTACTGACTGAATGGCCGACAAACTGACTGAATGACTGACAAACTGACTTATTGACTGAATGACTGACAAACTGACTGAATGACTGGCTGATTGACTGAATGAATGACTGACTTACTGGCTGACAGACTGATGGAATGACTGGGTGACTGACTGAATGGCTGATTTACTGACTGAATGACTGGCTGACTGAATGACTGACTTACTGACAAACTGACTGAATGACTGGCTGACAGACTGACTTACTGACTTACTGACAAACTGACTGAATGACTGGCTGACAGACTGACAGAATGACTGGCTGACGGAATGACTGAATGACTGGCTGACAGACTGACGGAATGACTGACTGACTGACTGACTGACTGAATGTATTAATTTTGTTTTCATTAGCTCCAGATTTTCCTCTCTACTTATTTCTTGTTGTTTGCTTTTGTTGAATAAATATGGTAGTTATAAGATAATTTTGTTGTCATCTAGCTATATAATTTTGTTATCATCTAGCTCGCAGAATGTTTTACTTCCAAGTTTATTGAACTTTCGGATAGATCCTACAGAAGCTTCCTTATAAGCTCCACTCTGAGGGGAAAACGTTAGCTTCCAGTTGGACTGAAGCAGTGCAACAGTTTACCTCTAACAGCATCGTAGGATGATGGGACAGTGTCTGTATCCTTCTGGCTGAATTTCAGGAAGGTTTTGTCTCCAGCACATTTTCTCTCGCTGCTTCTGTTACAAGGTACATGAGCAGTAAGGGAAACAAAGCGTGTATCAACACGGTCTGTTATGTATTTACTTTGCAAACTTTACTGCCAACCGTACAAAAACCAGCTGTATTGCCAATTATATGAAACAGTGGTTCTTAACATAGAGTCCACGGCCCCCCCAGAGGGTCGACAGAAGGATTTTTGGGGGTACACCGACCATCGACTAGACTGGTTCTAGTAAAAAATTCTTAGCACAATATAGGTTCTAATTATTCTTTACGTGAGGAATCCACATATGTCCTCAGTCCAGAAAGGACATCCACAGATGTTCTCAGTCTGGAAAGGGGGTCCACAGATATTCTCATTCTGGAAAGGGAGTTCACAGATATTCTCATTCTGGAAAGGGAGTTCACAGATATTCTCAGTCTGGAAAGGGAGTTCACAGATATTCTCAGTCTGGAAAGGGAGTTCACAGATATTCTGTCTGGAAAGGGGGTCCACAGATATTCTCAGTCTGGAAAGGGGGTCCACAGATATTCTCAGTCTGGAAAGGGGGTCCACAGATATTCTGTCTGGAAAGGGGGTCCACAGATATTCTGTCTGGAAAGGGGGTTCACAGATATTCTCAGTCTGGAAAGGGGGTCCACAGATATTCTGTCTGGAAAGGGGGTCCACAGATATTCTGTCTGGAAAGGGGGTCCACAGATATTCTGTCTGGAAAGGGGGTTCACAGATATTCTCAGTCTGGAAAGGGGGTCCACAGATATTCTGTCTGGAAAGGGGGTCCACAGATATTCTCAGTCTGGAAAGGGGGTCCACAGATATTCTGTCTGGAAAGGGGGTTCACAGATATTCTCAGTCTGGAAAGGGGGTCCACAGATATTCTGTCTGGAAAGGGAGTTCACAGATACTCTCAGTCTGGAAAGGGGGTCCACAGATATTCTGTCTGGAAAGGGGGTCCACAGATATTCTCAGTCCGGAAAGGGGGTCCACAGGTATTCTCAGTCTGGAAAGGGGGTCCACAGATATTCTCAGTCCGGAAAGGGGGTCCACAGATATTCTCAGTTCAGAAAGGGGGTCCACAGATATTCTCAGTTCGGAAAGGGGGTCCACGGATGTCTTCTGTCCGGAACGGGGGTCGACAACCAAGAAAAAACAAGCTAAGAACCGCTGATATAGAAGGAAAAAATGAGAGTGGGTCGGATAATTTATGTTAAACCTTACTAAAATTTATTTAAACCTCTTGACGCTAAGAGCCATGAATAAATTGCATGCCGGTAGATTCTTCAGTCGGTTGTGGAAACTTGAGGAAACCTAGGACGAACTGATAAAACATGAGAACAACTGACAGAACGCTTCTGAACGGCCCTCCGATTTTGAAAATTAAAGAATTAAGCTATGAAAAGATTTTGCTCAGCTTTATACTGAGTTGATCAGTTCAGTATATGATGTTGGAGTTATCTTGAATTATTACTGTTAGCGTCGCTTTGTCTGATGTTGAACTAAGATCATTCACTATATGTTTGGTACAAAACAACAAGAGAATCACTGCAGAAAGAAAAAAGTGACTAATATGGATTTTGTACAGAAGCTGAAGTCCTAGCATTAAATAAATAGAACTAGGAGACGTAAACGCTAGCATCAATACTGGCTGGACTAGCAGGAGGGCGTTGTGTTAGTATCATGCCTGACAACCTCTTCTGCCTTATATAAAGGATCCAGGTTCCCATTTTTTCTGATGACGAGTGCTTCAAACATTGGACTTGAAACAGTGATCATCACCATGGCAGAATTGACGACTTAGCTCCTCAGAA
Source organism: Achatina immaculata (assembly GCA_009760885.1). Lineage (NCBI taxonomy): Eukaryota > Metazoa > Mollusca > Gastropoda > Stylommatophora > Achatinidae > Lissachatina > Lissachatina immaculata. Next base: position 24,063,149 of record CM019714.1, read on the forward strand.
TCTCTGTCTCTTTCTCTGTCTGTCTGTCTGTCTGTCTCTCTCTGAACCTTAAGTGCCCAACGCACATGGGACTTCCACAAGGGTTTTCCACAAATGCCTGTCTTTCGCATTTTTTTCCGCTCTTGCCCATGTGAGCCCGTTATTGCTCAACATTCTCTCTGTTGTTCTTCTCCATGTATCCTTTTGTCTTCCTTTACTCCTCAGAAGAATCTAGAAGATATAAAAATCTTCATCAGTACCAGGTCTGAGAATTTAACAGCTTTTAGAGCGTATTTTACCTGTGTAGATCTTCAGAACAGTCTGTATTTGGTAAATTTGTTTCCAGACTCCATGTAGGTATGGTAATAATTCTCTTCGGTGTAAATCTTTTGGTGTAAATCTTTAGGTGTACATTTTTCTATATACATCTTTCAGTGTAAATCTTTCGTTGGAAATCTTTCGGTGTAAATCTTTCAGCTCCTTTTCGTTTTGCAGGCAATTCAGTGTTAATTTTTGGGGACCGATTTGGAGAACTTTTCTGATATTTGAACTCTATTCTTACCTTGCTCAAAGTTATGTATTTTCCCTTCTGACATCTGAAATGTGGGTCGTTTCTTCTGAGCAGTTCAGACAGGTCACCATATTCCATGTACTCAAAGACCATAAACGGTCCCCCGTGTGGTCCTGTTTCCAATGTGCATGAAAAGAGAAGAAAAAAAAAGATAACAATGATCTTTCAATAATAAGACGATAAAGAATAACATGATAATTTTGTCAAAATTAAAACTGAGGTAGCAGACTGGTTCCGCTATTTACCATAATATGTAACTCATAGTTTTACAAGCAAGTAAATGTCTTACATCTTACATCCTTCACGTGCCGTTAAACGTCACATAGGGCTCGCATAGTTGTTTGCCAAGTTTTCCTGTTTTCGGCGAGTTTTTCTACTTCATCAAGGAATGTTATACCCACTAAACTGGCTTCTCTTAACAATGTTCTCTTTAGAGTTTCACGCGGTCAACCTCTTTTTCTTCGGCCTGTTGTGCTCCACTTGACAGCTTGTTTTGGTATTCTATGATTGTTTCTTCTCATCACATGGCCTACATATGTCCATCTTCTTTTTTAGATCACCCATGAGGCAGGTTGTTGTTTGCTCATTTGTCTTATCTCTGCGTTTTTCTTAAATTATTAAATGTATTTACCATAATATATAATTCACAGTTGTACAGGCAAGTAAATATATTTACGATAATATGTAACTCACAATTATACACGCAAGTAAATATGTTTACCGTAATATGTAACTCACAGATATACAAACAAATAAATACACACAAATAAATTGTTCTGTGGGAGTTGAACATCAGAATGCCAGCTGCAAGAAATGGATGCAATCTTCAGAACTCTACTGTAAGAAATAGATGTAAACTTCAGAACTCTACTATAAGAAATGGATGTAAACTTCATAACTCTACTATAAGAAATGGAATGTAAACTACATGTAACATGTAAACTACAAGAAATGGAATGTAAACTTCATAACTCTACTATAAGAAATGGAATGTAAACTACATGTAACATGTAAACTACAAGAAATGGAATGTAAACTTCATAACTCTACTATAAGAAATGGAATGTAAACTACATGTAACATGTAAACTACAAGAAATGGAATGTAAACTTCAGAACTCTGCTATAAGAAATGGATGTACACTTCAGAACTCAACGATAAGAAGAAGGGCTAGGATAGGAACTGATAGCAGAGGAAGTGGAAAAGTTTTCAGTAACAGCGTCGCTACCATTTGAGAGTGAAGAACGGCAGTGAGAAATGCTTGTAAAATGGTAAAATGTGCGTTTGTGAAGAATCAGTAATTTGTAAAACCTGATGACGAAATGTAAGTAATGATGTGATTGGACGGAAGCAGTTGATAAGAGGTCAACATCTGTCAAGGACTACATCGAAAATCAGAGAGTTCAGCGGTTCCAGCATTTGATACACATGAATTCAGAACAACCAGAGGCAGGCACATACAAGTTGAAAACCTCTGGATATAGAGTGCGAGGTCGACCAAGGAAAAAGTGGATGGATGGGATGAAAGACTCACTGAGGGAACATAACATGACAGCAACCCAGGCTTCTTAACTTGGTCTGGACCTATGTCTGAAACTCCCCGCGATGCTAATTGTATCAAAAGACAGATTAAGAAGAAGAAGAAGAAGAAGAAGAAGCAGTTTAATGTTCAATGTGTATAAATCATACCCGTTTAATACAAACTCGCACTTGTTTGTGATGATGATGTTTCTGGTTTGTTTATGAACAGGGTAAGTTTGATTTATGTTTCGATCTTTTTAAAAAAATAAATCATTCAGCATTAAGCTTTGGAATAAGCTTACAAGCATAAGTTCTGAGGATTACATGAAGAATGTATGCAAAAATTGTCATCAATATAAAATTTTAGTTTACAATATCGTATTAAGAATCTTGAAATAACAAAGACAAACACTGTACTGATAATGAAAAAAGAAATCGCGTGCCAATTTATGTATATTCTGTATATGTCTATATAACATGTAGAGGTTTTGACAGCAAATATCATATACCAGCACATATAAAAGTCACTAGTATTAGTTAAAATACATCAAGACAAGAAAGTCGGCAGCAAACATCAGCACACGAAAGTCGGCAGTAAACAGCACACGAAAATCGGCAGCAAACATCACCACACGAAAGTCGGCAGCAAACATCAGCACACTAAAGTCGGCAGCAAACATCAGGACAAGAAAGTCGCCAGCAAACATCAGCACACGAAAGTCGCCAGCAAACATCAGCACACGAAAGTCGCCAGCAAACATCAAGACAAGAAAGTCGCCAGCAAACATCAAGACAAGAAAGTCGCCAGCAGACATCAGGACAAGAAAGTCGGCAGCAAACATCAAGACAAGAAAGTCGGCAGCATTTTGCTATCTTTAATGCGCCATAAAGAAAAAAATAAATATGTCAGATAATTATCTCCCTGTAATTTACTTCCCTTTCAAATACTTCTTGAACCCAAATGGAGAAACCCTTTTCATATTCTACATCAAAACACAGAAGAAAAATAGTATTATCTCTAGCTGATAATTGTGTATTATTGTCCATTGGGTAGGTCTAGGACTGCCATCGATCGACCGGCAATGTGTAGATCGACTTTGTTTTATCCGATCTCGTCATGTGTTGCATGTTATGTTGCATGTTCACTAAAATAATGCCCGAAATAACCTTCTAACTACTTCTCCAGTCCATCTAATAGTGCTAATAGTCTAAATCTATTTGGGGTACATTCACGAACAGTGGTCTAGTCGTAGGGGGACATGTTTGCCTCTGAAGTCACACAAAAATTGATTTTTATTTCGATCGAAACGCTGTATTGTGACCTCCGTTGTTATGACGCTTTCAAAACGGTGACAAAGGTCACTAGACATGCGTACTAAACTGTTTAGAATCAAATGTTACACCAGGTCTCGAATGAAACGAAGCTAGGGTCCCTATAGGGACCTTGGCAAAAACTGGATAAACCGGAAAAATTCATTTAGGGACGCTGGCACAGGAAGAGTTAAGTACAGCCACCGAAAGCTGGAAAACAAAGTTTTGGCCAGGCCAGCCTACACCACTGTCTTCATGGCAGTCCGAGCAAGACCACAGTCTGCCCCAGCAAGGAAAGCTGCTGAAGTCCGAGCAAGACCACAGTCTGCCCTAGCAAGGAAAGCTGCTGAAGTCCGAGCAAGACCACAGTCTGCCCCAGCAAGGAAAGACCACAGTCTGCCCTAGCAAGGAAAGACCACAGTCTGCCCCAGCAAGGAAAGACCACAGTCTGCCCCAGCAAGGAAAGACCACAGTCTGCCCCAGCAAGGAAAGACCACAGTCTGCCCTAGCAAGGAAAGAACACAGTCTGCCCTAGCAAGGAAAGACCACAGTCTGCCCTAGCAAGGAAAACTGCTGAAGTCGGAGATACCCTGCCAAAAGACGCATAGCAAAAATCAGGGTACCACGCATCGTCGCCAGTGTACGTACGAAGAAAAAGAAGTATTATCTCTATGCATTTTATAGCCAAAATACAAGATCTCTCTCTCTCTCTCTCTCTCTCTCTCTCTCTCTCTGAAGCTTAAGTGCCCAGGGCACATAGGGCTTCTGCAAGGGTTTTCCACAAATGCCTGTCCTTTGCCTTTTTTTCTGCTCTTGCTCAGGTGAGCCCTCTATTGCTCAGTATCCTTTCTGTTGTTCTTCTCCATGTCTCTTTTGGTCTACCATTACTTCTGTTCCCCTGTGGTGTCCATTTTAGTGCTATTTTTGGTAGTGAGTTGTCAGTCATTCGGAGCACATGTCCCAATCATCGCTAGCGTCTTTCCTCAATAATTGCTGTCAGTGGCTTCATCTGCATTTCTTCCAGCAAGATGTTATTTCTTATGCTTATAAGGTCTATAAGATTAAAAAAAACAGAGCTGCAAAAATCAGTCAGTCAATCAGGCATGTCCTTTGCGGAACTTTGCCTCCCTAATAGCTCTCTTGTAGGCCTCTCGGTTGTGAACAAGATGGTCTGCTGGTGATGTATCCATTTGCAGATCATCAACGATGTCTTGCAGCCATCTTCGCCTTGGTCTCCCTCGCTTTCTTTTTCCCATTATGTACCATTCTAAGACGGTCTTCTCTAAATTATCATGACGTTTACTATGTCCAGTATATTTAAATTTTCTCTGTTTAATCCTCTTTACTAGCCAGCCTTCTTCAATATTAAGTTCTTGTTGTATGGATATATTTACTCTTTTTTGTGTTCATATGTGAAGAACTCTTCTGTAGCATTTACATTCAAAGGCATTTGTGTGTTTCTCAGCTGTTTTGTTAAGTGTCCAGGTCTCACAGGCATATATTGCAATACGAAAGATGCGTGTCCTTAAAAATCTTATTCTTGTAGTTCTGTCTGTTCCACTCCACAGCGTCTTTAGTTGTTTCACTTTTTGAAGAGCGGTAGATGTCCTCCTTTTAATTTCCTTCATTGTATCTCCATTATTAGTTAGTAGTGATCCAAGATATTCAAAACTCTGCACTTCTTCCAATTCTTCATCATTGATACATATATCAGCTGCCTTGTTTGTTTTGTCAGTTGTCATCAATTTAGTTTTCTTCGCATTAAGATAGAGGTTTTGCTCTTCACTATTCTCACGGACTGACATAATCAGTTTTTCCATTCCTTTTTGTTTTGTGGACAGTAATGCTGTGTCATTAGCATATCTAATATCTGGTATTTCATAACCTCCATGTGTTATAGCATCGTAATATTCTTTGTCTACATCTTCTCTAACATTCTTCATTATATTTTCAGTATGCAAGTTAAATAAGTAAGGCGACAATATGCACCCCTAACGGACCCCTTGTTTTATGTCAAACCAAGATGTTACACGAGTTATTCTCACTGCTGCCTGTTGGTCTAGATACAGCAGTGATGTTAATTGTATAAAATGTGTTGGAAATCTCTTTTTTCCATTATTTCCGAAAGTCATTGTGTTGTACACAATTAAATGCCTTTGAATAGTCCCTAAAAAATAAATATAGATTCACATTAAATTCTTTGCATTTCTCGAATCTCATATTGAATATATGATCTCTTGATCCTTTTCCTTGCCTGAAACCAGCTTGGACCATACCGACTTCTTCTATTTTCCTAGGAAGTCTACCTATTATGATTTTTAACAGAATTTTACTGGCATGACTGATCAGGGCAACAGTTCTGTAGTTTGTGCATAATTTCAGGTTACAATTTTTTAGCAGTGGTATGAACATAGTTCTTTTCGATTCTTTTGGCCAAATACCAGAATGCCATAACTTTTTACATAGTGCATGATAGATTACTGCACATTCCTTTCCTCCTGCTTTAATAAGTTCAGTTATCTCACCACATCACATCCTGGTGATTTATCATTTTTCGAGTTCTTTATAGCCCATAAAACTTCTTCTATTGATTCAAAGATCAATCATTGGGAAATCATAAAGTCTGAGGAAAAGATTGCTGTCATAGATTTGTAATCAAGATTAAAGATTTGAGAGTTTGTCACAAGAAATAAATTATTCTGACCTCATTTTCGGTTGTGATATTTCTAGGTCAGACTCGATGCTTTGGATGAAAATATAGATCGATATCGTCCCAGGGCGATGTATGGATGCTATAAGTCAGAATTTATTTTCTATCTGCTGAAGTTTGTGCTTGAGGAGCAAGATTAGATAATTATAATGATTATATAATAAAAAGAAAAGGTGGAAAACACACACAAACTATACATAAAGCCAACAGTTAGAAACACAAGACATCACGTGATTAATCAAATGAGAAGTAGAGGACATTACGTGATAAAAGAGAAGACATACAGAGAACATTACGTGATTAAAAAAAAAGATAAATAGAAAGACTGAAAACAAAGCAAACCTTGAGGGACCACGCCAAGAAGTTTCAGAATGTTGTCGTGATCGAATGTTGCCGTAACCTCCACTTCCCTTTCGAAGTCCTCTTGAGCCTGATTGGAGAAAATGTGGTCATGCTTAGCAACAACAGTACACGAAAGAAAGCTAATGGCAGCAACAGCATTTGTTCCAAAACACAATACCTCTGTCATTGCACTGTGATTCTATATCAAAAATCAGTATTAGTCTTGTGTTTGTGTGTGTGTGTGTATATATATATATATATATATATATATATATATATATCAGGGCAGCTCTTCGGAAGGGACGTCCAGGACCAAGCAAAAAAACTGTGAATCATGTTAGAGACGCTTACCAGCGAAGCCTCGGCTTCATGTGGGAATTTCGCATACCACTTTTGATACTGTTGAAAACAGGTGCTGCCTTCTGAAATTCCGCTCGAAATCGTCGCTGCACAGTCACAACAGACGAGGTTCTTGCGTATTCCAAAACACAAAATGATTGTTCACCTTTACTGAACGCCATATTTGCTACTGCTGCCTCCTAGCGGCAAACCACGGGAGCTCTGCGCGGCAGTAGGGCTTAACTTGAAGATTTTCTCTCCCTCTCTCTCTCTCTCTCTCTCTTGGCGTAAGAATAATCATGATCCGCTACTTAGTTTATTTGTTACGAATTTTTTAATATCCATGCTTCTAATAATAGCACACAGGCTCTCTCTGCTTCATCATCATATCTTTTTTGTTTCGCTCTCTTAGCAACGAACGATTTCACCATTCATTATGTGTCGCTCCTTATAGGCGATGATGATGATAATGATGATGATGCCTCTCCTTTTTTGTGTGATGCTAAGAATCTTGATTCCGATATATTGCTTAATATGTTCCCTGCCTCTCAGCTCCCTTCCAGACAATAACTTCCAAGACCACATACAAAGTTATAAAATAAACCATCGGCCATGTTTTTCACAGGAATAACACTACAACTACTTTTAGTTTACATTAACATTTTTAAAAGTTAAGTCTCCAAAAACTGGAAACAAACCATAAGGAAGGGGTTTGTTTATGTGTAAGTTTGTTCAGCCACATAAGTGGCTTGTGGTAGAAATAAATTAACCTGCACAAAAAATCTTTTATCTCTGACTTCTCCTTTTTGCCCGCTTGCGTTTTCGTTAAATTTCGTCTTCTTTTGACGAAAATTATAACACATTGCTTGTATTTTCCTTGGCGCATTATCTAGTTTTCTATTGTCCTGTAGCTTCTCTATCAAGCCCAGATACTGCTTTCTTTCATACATTAACACAAGCTTTGATCTCTAAACTGACACATTAACACAGGCTTTGATCTCTAAACTGACACATTAACACAAGCTTTGATCTCTAAATTGACACATTAACACAAGCTTTGATCCCTAAACTGAAACATTAACACAAGCTTTGATCCCTGAACTGACACATTAATACAAACTTTGATCTCCGAACTGAAACATTAACACAAGCTTTGATCCCTGAACTGACACATTAATACAAACTTTGATCTCCGAACTGACACATTAATACAAGCTTTGATCTCTAAACTGACATCCACTCAGACCCTGAATACCTCGTGTGTAGCGCCTTCCTTCAGGACCTTGACAGCGACCTGCTTGTAGCACTTAGACTCCGGAGTATACAGATCTCCTATAGGGACGAGAATGCGTTCATTACTTAAGTTATGACTAAAGTTATCTATTATGACAGAGTGAATACTGCACACTCTGTTCTTGGCCCAGTTTGGGGTAGATGGACTAAATGTGTTGTTGTAAAGCAATATTTACTTTAAAATTCTACTACAGCGTGTCTGAAAAGTGATCCAAGAGTGTTCATAATCTATTGGGAGCAGCGGAAACGTGGTTCCTAAGAAGAATGATGAGGCAACAAAGAAATGAAGAGGTTCTAAGTGAGGCTGGGGAAAAGAGAAATTATGGCAAAACTCGGAACACGACAGTATAAATTTGTAGGACATGTTTTGAGAAGAGCAAATTGGACTACCTAGTGACAACGAGAAAACTGGAGGGACAAATGGACGGAGGAAGACAAAAAAACAAGATGCTTGGCGGACTAAAAGAGTGGTATGGAGCATGGTCTAACACACATCTTACGGAATAAGCAAAGGTTAAGGGTTGTGAAAATCAATGGCGACACAAAACCGATTGATATGGACAACAGACAGACAGACAGATAGTGTGATCTTTCTCTGGCGTGCTCGCAGAGTTGATGATGATGGAAGAAACTGACAATACAATTTGTTATAAAATTTCTTAACACAATAATAATATTGTGAACGGAATCTTGAGAAGAATTTTTGGGACTAATTAGAGATCCTACATCATAAGAATGGAAAATTAGAAATAGCAAAGAAATACACGGGCTATTCCAGTCTCCACAGCTTCAGTGGTTCAGAAGGCTGAAAGAAATGACATGAAATTATAATTTCAATACAGAAAATATGATCATATTGGCTGCCACGGAGTTACAATAATAACTACCACTACCACAGACATTTCCTTCCTTGCCAAAATCTCTGAAGCCATCTTGTCGCTGTCGTTGATACGAATAGTTTCATCACTGTGTCATATCTTTCTTTCTAATCCAGTTGTTTTAAACCAGTTTTTTTTTATCCCTGAACCCCTTTTCCGGCCCGAAAACCCCTGTTGACCCATCGTTAAAATAAGCAATAACTAGAACAGAGATAATGCTAAGATTTTTTTAATCAAATCAATCCAGTTGTTGGTCTATGGGCTCGCAAAAATTCTTCCGTGAGCCCCCAGAATAAGAAACACATTGTTGTGATCGTTACTGAAATCAGAATGTAGCGCTTGATTCTCATAATTCCGATAATGATTTATAAACTGTTTAGGGCTGGTTGGCTGAGTGGTTGGGCGCTCGGTTTACTAATAAGATGGTAGCGGGTTCAGTCCCAGCACTGGGATTTTTTTTCTGGTACACACCAAAAAGGCCCGGGGTTGACCCAGCCTCTAAAAATGGGTACCAGAGAAATCTGGGAAGGTAAAGCGGCCAGGCGTGATACTGACCACATCACAATTTCATGTACCGAAGGTCTTGGAAAATACGGGCCTAACACCGTATTCCCCAATAAACCTTAATGGCATGGAAACGGGAATTTTAACATGATCTTTTTAGGGCTTAAAAGCAGCGGAAATGACTGGCTCAGTACCAGTGCAATTTTTTGAAATACGTGGTAATGGATTCCAACCCCAACTGTCAGCTGTGATCCTCGTTTGCACCATGGAGAATTCTGATATTGCTGAGATTCTCTTTAACACGAGGAAATCAGTGCACTTTCTCTGAGACTTTCTCTGAGAGCAATGATAATAACACTTCCTCAGTTTAGACGTTCAGGAAATAAATGATTATTCTCATTCAGTCAATCATTTTCACGCCCCTTCCGGATCTTTGCCTCCCTAACAGCTCTCCTGTGGACCTCCCGTGGTTGTAAGCAAGATGCCCTGCTGATGCTGCATCCATTTGCAGATTATCAACGATGTCTTGCAGCCATCTTCGCAGTGGTCTTCCTCTCTTTCTTTTTCCCATTGTGTACTCTTCCAAGACCATCTTCTTTAAACTATCATGGCGTTTAATGTGTCCAAAATATTTACGTTTTCTCTGTTTAATCCTCTTTACTAGCCAATCTTCTTCAATATTAAGTTCTTGTAGTATGGTTATATGTGTTCTTTTTTGTGTCCATGATATTTGAAGAACTCTTCTGTAGCATTTACATTCAAAGGCATTTATGTGTTTCTCAGCTGCTTTGTTAAGTGTCCAGGTCTCACAAGCATATGATGCGATGGGAAAGATGCATGCCCTTAAAAATCTTCTTTTTGTAGTTCTGCCTGTTCCTCTCCACAAATTCTTTTTTACTTTCTGAAGAGCGATAGATGTCCTCCTTTTAATTTCCCTCATTGTATCTCCATTATTAGTTAGTAATGATCCCAGATATTCAAAATTCTCCACCTCTTCTCATTTTTACTCATTGATACATATTTCAGCAGCCTTATTTGATTTGTCAGTCGTCATCAGTTTAGTTTTCTTCGCATTAAGGTAGAGGTTTTGCTCTTCGCTGTTCTTACTGACTGATATAATTAGTGTTTCCATTCCTTTTTGTGTTGTGGACAGTAATACTCTGTCATGAGCATATCTAATATCTGATATTTCATAATCTCCAATTATTATGGCATGTACTATTCTTTGTTTACATGTTCTCTAACATTCATTATCACATTTTTATATTTTCAGTTTACAAGTTAAATAAATAAGGTGACAATATTCATCCTGTCAGACCGCTTGTTTTATGTCAGATCACGTTGTTGTTTCACCATTTATTCTTACTACTGCCTGATTATACTAGAGAACCAAACATATAGAAACAGTGACATGTAGGATTAGTTTAGTGACATGTAAGATTAGTTTAGTGACATGTAGGATTAGTTTATTCGACTTTAGTATCTGTTGGCCTGCCTAATGGCGATCTCGACCATGCTTTCCCACAACCCCCTGCTCCGAGCGCTAATTATAAGCTGTGATGACGTTCTTTGCCTATGTCATCTTGTTAGTCCGTCCAGCATTTTCTCTCTATGTTTACCTAGATCTCTTTTGCCGTCTGCCATTTCCGTTGTCACAGTGTATTATAACTTACCTCATCGTAGAAGGTGTCCAATGAAAGTGAATTGTCTTTTTTCTGACTTTTGTTACGGTTTGTCTCGTCTCTCCAGAATCTCTCAGAACCTCCTCGTTTGATTTTTTTTGCTGTCCATGGTATCCTTAGCATTCTTCTAAGGATCTACACTTCACTGCCTTCCAGATGGCAAATTACTTCATTAGTGACTGACTAGCCTTAGTCTAGATAACGGAAATACCAAGAGAGTTTCGTTGATATCGGTTATGTCATAACTCTAAGAAAAACCGTTAAAAAAACTCTGCTCATAATCATTAGGACTCCAAGAAAAAGGACTTAAAAAGGACTACAATGATTATAAATTCAAAATAAATGATAAAAACGCTGTCATAATCATTATTATCCAGCTGAGCGGGATTTTTTTTCCGACCAATACGGCCCTGAGGTCGACCCAGCCTCGTAAAATGGGTACCAGAGAAAATCTGGGAAGTAAAGGCAGCGAGGAAAGGAACTGGTCACCCTACCTCACACGCTGATGACCCAGCATAATGAGGTCTCTAACGCTTCACCCCCTACGGCATTTGAAATGCTATGGGACTATCATTACTTTTACTTTTTTTAATCATTATTACTCCAAGAAAAATTGTCTCGAAGCCAAATTTAGGAGCAAAGATCTTATTCAGGGACCGAGCGAGTCACTTCTGACCAAACAAAAAATCATTTCCATGAGGACATCATACAGGACTCTCCCATACAGGACACTCGCCGATGTGACGGAGTGCGCTGAGATGTCTGGCACCTGTATTATGCTGGAAGGCTATCATTCTGTCTTCATAGGCATACTGCAGGACAACTATGATACTCAGCTATCACTGTGTCCTTTTGGCGAAAAAGCGCCCTCGAGTTCCGTTCGTGGGGAGAAAGGTCTTCGCTCTCTTCCTGGACGGCAAGAGTTAAGGTGTTTCGATGCAGAAGCGAGTGGTTTGTCGTCGAGCGAAGCCTATAAACAGCTAGCCAGCCAGTTTCGTGCTAACGTGTCGGTGGTGTACTACGGTGTTGTCTACCGATGGTCTCGAAATTGGCCCTTATCTCGCAAAGAGTATCGGGTCTGCAGTATGTAATGTACGTTGGTTGTCTGTGCCGCGCTTTCTTCTCGTTCGTTAGAGCAGAGAGAGCCAGCCGCTGCCGGTGGTTAAAGGAAATGAAACGCCACCGGGGTCGAAATGGATCCGCTCTGAGCAGAGCGCTGTCTCCCTTGCCCCGAGTCGGTCTGTCGACAGATAAACGACTAAGGTTCGGTGAAGAAAGCTCTCTGGTTGATCCTGCCAGCAGTCATATGCTTGTCTCAAAGATTAAGCCATGCATGTCTAAGTTCACACTGTCTCACGGTGAAACCGCTAATGGCTCTTTAAATCAGTCGAGGTTCCTTAGATGACACGGTCCTACTTGGATAACTGTGGCAATTCTAGCTCTAACACATGCTTACCAAGCTCCGACCATAGTGGAAAGAGCGCTTTTATTAGTTCAAAATCGGCTGCTGGCGAGATTCTTCAACTGCCGTGCGTAGGGTGCAACTCATCCCGGCCAATGAAGAAAAATGCGATTAGGGTTGCCACGCGGCGCCACCGTGGAAAAGATGAAGGAAAGGATTAAGTGAAGTAACCATTGGTCTCGAGGTCAGGGCCATTCAAATCACGTTATCTCTGCTCTAGAGTCCGACCACGTCCTATATACACTCATACTGGGACAGATTGCCTAAACCGGCTTAACCCAGGGGTAAACTAAGACACTGCTGACGAGATTCTTCGGCTGCCGTGCATGGGGTGAAACTCCTCCCGGCCAATAAAGAAAATGCGATTAGGGTTGCCGTGCGGCGCCGCTGTGAAAGTGACGGAAAGGATAAAGTGAAGTTTAATCGGTATGTCCAGTAGTCTCACGGCGAGAGCTGCTCATACCACAGCACCTCTGCTCTAGAGGCCGGCCACGTCCTATATACACCCATACTGGTGAAATATGCCTATACCGACTTAACCCAGGGGTGAAACTCGGTGCCTGCGCTCTATAGGCCGGTCACGTCTTATACACCTATACTGGGATTATACGCCTAAATCGGCTTAACTCAGGGGTGGAAGTCACTAGTGGCGAAGATTCGTTCTCCTGAACAAAAGCTCCGTCCCGGTCACCACCAGGAAAGGTAGCGGCCACGACCACAAACTGCTGAAGTCGGAGACACTGGACCAGTGCAGTCTAAATAGGCAACCACCTCTCACCCGACGGGGATATATTATATTCAAATCACGCTGAAGTTTTCCGGTGAGAAAGTCCAACTCTAGGCTGGATGGGCAACCACCTCTCATACTGAAACCACGTCGAGGTTTTCCGGTGAGAAAGTCCAACTCTAGACTAAACTGGTGCAAGTAAAACCATGGTGTCACGCAATCCCGCTTCTGTGACCCACCGAGAATATAGGCCCAAGCCCCAAGATGCTCTGAGCCTCTATCATAAATAAGACTATCGCGAGAACCACAGGAGTAAATTCAGTAGGATCACGGGGCGATCTTGGTGGTAAAAGCGAACGAAGAAGAAGAAAAAACTATCACTGTCATTACCATTATTATCAGTAGTCACGTGTACAGACAGCTTGGTCTAGTCTCAGCTACTACAACATTAAATTTACCTTTTAAAAGACCACTTTTCTTTCCCACCTTAACATAAGTATCAAAATATACGTGTCGTTGGGGACTGCATCAACATGGCCGATACCTGTGGAGGTAATGATAGCACATTTCCATTCACACGAGGACAGTGCCAGAACTGTCCAGTGAACGTTTTATTACCACAACAGGACAACAGCTCACGTGCGATCACACCTACCTTTAAACACCTGTCCAAAAGCGCCTTCGCCTACTACCTCCAAGAGTTTAAGGTGTTCGGTGGCTACCTGCGGGATATCCTGTCGTCTGATGTTCACACAGAGGTAGGTCGGGTTTTTGCTAATAGTGTTCATGCGGTCTAGCAACATAACCCCGTCACTGTTTCTAGACAAGAGAATTTCAGTTCAACAATGTTTCCTACTCTAGTTTATCTCACATGAGGCAGACAGGCAGGCAGGCAGGCAGACAGACAGACAGAAATAGACAGACAGACTGACAAACAGATGGATAATATACAGATAATAGAGAGACAGAGAGATAATAGACAGACAAATAATAGACAGACAGATAAAAGACAGACAGACAAATAATAGACAAACAGATAATAGACAGACATATGACAGACGTTCAGACAGACAGAAAGACAGATAGATAATAGTCACAGACAAACAGACAATCTGCAGAGTTACATGAAGGATGAAATGTTTCATATAAGTGTGATACAGTCGCCAGTTAAAATCAGGACCCTGAGAAAAATGTGCACTTTAGATCAATAATTAACCACAATTTTGATCTGCTCTTGAAAATATTCTTTAAAAATTACATTTCTACCGTAGTTCTTCATAACTGATCATCTGCATACACGAAAAAGCTTGTTTTTAACCTTCCTTTATTTAATCATTTGAGTCAATTTCAAAAGCTTAATTCAAAGATTTGGAGTAAAAGAAAGAAGTGTGATGTTTTATAAAACTTCTAAAGGAAAGAAGTGTATGTTTTATAAAACTTATAAATGAAATAAGTGCGATGTTTTATAAAACTTGTAACGGAACTAAATGTGATGTTTTATAAAACTTGTAACGGAACTAAGTGTGATGTTTTATAAAACTCCTACCTTACAATCCTGTCGCCGCCGCGGTTTGAGCAAAACCGTTTTATCAAATAACGGCGTCGATAAATGAAGCTGACAACGACGATGACGAATATGAGTACGAGCGAACCCGAAACGAGAGAGACCAGCTGGGGCCAGAAGGTGAACGAGGACCCCTCCGTTGAGATTCGAAACATGGATGAACTCTGACAGACATGGAGAGAGTAACATTTCAACAAAGTCAAAATTTGATTTGTCCAACCAAATTTTGTCTCACATAAAAACAGCAGGTTATTACTCGTCTTAAGTATAATTATGATTCAATATTAGTATTACATTAAATAATAAAAAACAACAAAAGGCTGTATAAAATGATATAATTAGCAGATTTACGACCTCATCACATTTCGCCTACTCACCTCCCGGAACAGAAATAGAAATGGTATTTGTCAAGCATTTCTTTGGGTTCTCCGTTCTAAAATTAAACTGTTAATTGTCCTTCTCTTGGCTGTTTTCCGAAAGTCAATTTCTCTTCTCTAAACCCTGTGGGGATGTGTTTGAATTTTCTCTTTTGTTGTTAATTTTAAAAATCTCGAACGCGCGTGAGTGTGGTTTTGTGTGTTTGTGTGTGAGTGTGATACTGACGGCATTCCGGACAATGAGACACATCTTGTGCAACATATCCGTATCAATAGAAACAAGATTCCGAGCACTTAAATGTTATATCGAGCCAATTTTGTTTTATGGGTATGAAGCATGGTCTATGAATAAGAGAGTACAGTGAGAAATAAAGGCCATAGAGATGTGGTTTATAAGAAGGATGTTGAAAGTACCATGGACAGTCAAGAAAACCAAAGAAGTCTTAAGAGAGGCTGGAGTTAAAAAGCAAATTATAGCAAAGATCAAAGGCAGACAAGCATGATTTATAGGACATTTCCTGAGAATAGGAAAATTGAAACACACTGGCAATTGGAAAAATTGAAGGAAGAAGAGACAGAGGAAGACAGAGAGAGAAGTTACAGGATGGGCTGTCAGTGTGGCTAGGAAGGAAAGTCACCAGCAGATCTCATAATCAAGTCTAAAGACAGGGAATTGTGGAGAGAAATAATGGCCCACGCCACGGGCATGGCACTTGAATTAAATGTGATATTAAAGATGGTATGTTTGTATTTGTAACATTCATTGTCTTAGAGTAAACGTTTTTTTTTTGTCTTGAGAGCCTCAAGGGAATGTCATTTAGTCAGATCTCTGTTCAATGAAAGAATACGCCGAAAGTGAAGAATTAGCTATTTTCTTGAATCATAAAATTCACCAAGTTGTAGAATTGCTTTTCTCGTCACTTTGGATGAGTTACATGTAATTTATGCTGTACAGTGAATCTTTTAAATTTACAATTGTAATTTGTCTTTGTTATATTATTCATACCACTTTTAGCAACGAACGCTGGGAGTTGTTAGATGATTTGGAACTAAGTGCTGCTTGATATGTAAATGATTATTGTGTTTGTTTGTGTTTGTTTGTTTGTTTTCACGGTTGGCTGCAGCTGTTTCAATAAAATTTTGTTGTTGACTGTAACACAAAGATTCTTCTCCATGTTTACATCATACTTCTTCTTTCAAGCATCTTTATGACGTACAGAATTTCTTCTACATGCATCTTTGACAGCATTTTTGATTGCTCAGAATATCAAGATAAAAGACGGCCTGATGATGTGACTCTCTGATCACACGGGACGACGCAGGCTATTTAAAAAAATTTAATTTAAAAAAATTTCAAGTGTCATTTTACGGGAAAATTTGTGTCATGTTTTTTTTAGCTAAAATGGGATTGATATAATCGGATTAAAACAGCAAAAAATCATATCTCTGTTGTACAAGGAAGTACAAGTTTCTGGATGTCTTGTCTTTAGTTTGTCTCTCACTATACCCTTACATAACATTTTATTTAACAGGAAGTGGCTTAAAATCTTTTTAGGTTTTTCAAAAGTTTGAAGTTTCGAAAAGAAAACTCTCTAATTTGAGCTACGTCTTTGTGGCCTAATTAAGTCCACCACGTCTATGTGGTGTACCTAAGTCTACTATGTCTATGTGGTGTACCTAAGTCTACTATGTCTATGTAGTGTACCTAAGTCTACTATGTCTATGTAGTGTACCTAAGTCTACTATGTCTATGTGGTGTACCTAAGTCTACTATGTCTATGTAGTGTACCTAAGTCTACTATGTCTATGTAGTGTACCTAAGTCTACTATGTCTATGTGGTGTACCTAAGTCTACTATGTCTATGTGGTATACCTAAGTCTACTATGTATATGTGGTGTACCTAAGTCTAGTATGCCTATGTGGTGTACCTAAGTCTACTATGTCTATGTAGTGTACCTAAGTTTACTATGTTTGTGTGGTGTACCTAAGTCTACAACGTGTATGAGGTCTACCTAAGTCTATCTTGCGAAGAAGAAGAAGTCCTTCATAATGACTGATATGATGAAAAACACGTGTTAACCGTTAAGTCTTGACCTAATTTCCCTATTTTCTACTGTCTTAATTTCTCCTTCAGAAAATCCCAGGCATATATATATATATATATATATATATATATATATATATATATAGGTACAGTTACGTGACATGAAGAAAGGTTAACTATAATGCAACAAATTAAACTATCCTCCAGTAACTGATACCTCGTTAGACATCCGGGCGTATGTGCCATTATGGCTGCTGTGTGAGAAAATGTCTTTTATGTGGTGTTCAAGAAGTACACCATGGTTCTTGTGGTCGGGCACATGTCCTGGGAAGAAAAAGATGCGATTGTATTATCTTATTATCATCACATCTTTATTATCTTATTATCATCACATCTTTATTATCTTATTATCATCACATCTTTATTATCTTATTATCATCATCACATCTTTATTATCTTATTATCATCACATCTTTATTATCTTATTATCATCGCATCTTTATTATCTGTCAAGTCAGTGTGACAGGAGTGACTACAATGACGATGTCTTTTTTTTTCGTTATTTGCGGTAAGGCTGTTATTGGAAACACTGAATGTGAAAGTAATAACATAGACCTTTAAGATGCTAATATGATTATTAAAGGCAATAGCAATTACATTAATGGGGTGGTTGAGGGGAATACGTTGCTGTTATTAAACGATAAGTATATTACTGTACATTACATCAATGTAAGAGAGACAAAGTTAATGAAGCAAAATGTGAGCAACAGACGTGTACTGAGAATAGATAGCAAGTTAGTGGAGGAGATCAACGAAGTTGTATATCTCGGTAGCAGAGTAGTAGAAAATGGAGACAGAACAGAGTACATCAACAGCAGACTTACTAGAGCAAAACAGGCTTTTGCAATGCTGCAGACTATATGGAAATCCAAACAACTAAGTATAAAGATGAAACTAAGGATATGTAAGAGTAATGTTCTAACTGTATAGAAGTGATTGCTGGAAAATCACCAAAACTATAGAAACAAAGCTTAATTCTTTCCAGACTAAATGTTTATGAAGAATTAAAAGAATATTTTTGCCAAACACTGTAAGAAATAACATCTTGTTGGCAGAAATGCAGATAAAACCACTGACAGTAATTATTGAGAAAAGGCGCTGGCGATGTTTGGGACATGTGCTCCGGATGACTGAAGACTCAGTACCACAAACAGCACTAAGATGGACATCACAGGGGAACAGAAGTAAAGGTAAACCAAAGGAGACAAGGAGAAGAACAATAGAGAGAATGTTGAGCAAAAGAGGGCTCATCTGGGCAAGAGAGGAAAAAAGGGCAAAGGACAGGCGTTTGTGGAAAACCCTTGCGGAAGCCCCATGTGCACTGGGGACTTAAGGTTCAGAGAAAAAGAGAGATATTACTGTGGCCAGGCATATGAAGTCAGGCTATGTTTAAAATATATAATATAAAACACGGTGATTCATTCCTTTTGCCCCAAGTTTTGAAGGTCATTGGGAAGCGTAATGTCATTGTGCAGAAGAAATATTACTATGTACACAATAATTAGTGCATAAGTATAGAACTATACACGAAGCACTGCAGTAAAGCTGGGACACCAGAATGTATAAACTAGGAAAAATGTAGGAACAGCTTTATTACTTAACGACTACAAAGTTCTGACATTTCGGTGTGAGCCTTAATCATACAAAAACATACAGGACGAAGAAATAGAGAAAGGAGATAAATTATAGATTCACATGAATACTATTAAAAAGAAAAGGAAAAAGAAGAGGAGTTGGGCAGATGTACAGATGTTTGTCCCTCAAATGTTTACAGCGTGATCTAATGGTACATGAGTGTATGTGTGATGACTCATGTTGTGAGTAGTGATAGGTCAACATACAACAACGAACATTTCACGCTGGTTTTGACCTAGGAACGACCTCTGCACTGAAGAACAGGTCCAAGCATATATCCAATAGCCAAGATCTCACACACATACTCCATATTCAGTCTCTTTCTTTTCAGCACTCATGTAGGCGGATAAACACCTCGCATTCTTCCATACATCCATCCTACAGTTTTCTCACAGTTGTTCTCTCTCTCTAAAAACCTCTTTCCTGATCAAGTTCCATAACAACTCGGGGACATGACAAGCGTTCACATTCTCGCTTGCTTAACATGCACTACAGAAAGACTAGAACTGGCGCGACAAACCTAGAAATCCATATACTGATAAAGAGACAAGAATTTCTATACTGGCTTACATAAAGGAAATGGCAGCTGCGGTAAAACTGGTTCTAGTAATGAAAATAATAAAAGAGTTACATGAAACTCTGAAGAGCTAAGAGAGGCCAAATTAGTAGGCATAAAAGTCCTTCATGAGGTTGAAAAGCTTGCCGAAAACAGGAAAACTTGCTGAATTACCTATGTGACGTTTAACAGCAAGGGAAGGATGTAAGTAATGAAAATAGATGGGTGTATGGTTCAGTTTTACAAAAAAGATAGAAAAAGTGATGAAAACAGATAGAAACAAGAAAGGCAGAAAGCAAGATTAGTACACATAAATGAATGACATATAACAAATCAATATTTCGGAAAAGCTTTTTTTCAAGGATCACATACAAATACAACACTATAGATAAAAGCACGAAAAAATGTAAGAGAAATATACAGACTCAGCCTTTTGGCCTCCTCCTTGTAAGAAAGTCCGGCCTGCGTGAAATGCGCCCAGGTAGACGACAAAGAGCACAAAATGAAAGAAAACTGCAGGTAAAGCTCTCATGAACTGAACTGAACTGACTGAAATACCAAAAGACAAAATAGGGACGTTCGACTGACAAATTCGTATCGGTACGTCATATTAAAAAAAAAAAAGAATAAATGTCAGAAACTTCGGAAAAATAATGTAGTGCAAAGGACTTTTGCAGTAACTAGCATATAATTTGAATTTGTTTTAGAAGAAACAGATGGTTCAGTAGATAGTGTCGATTTTCCGACTAAATGAAAACAATATGACACGGAGATCGCCGCAGAAACGATGAAAACTGGCAAAACGATCTAAAGACTTTCAGAAGACGAAAACCTTGACAAGCGATCTAAAGACTTTCAGAAGACGAAAACCTTGACAAACGATCTAAAGAGTTTCAAAAGATGAAAACCTTGACAAGCTATCAAGAAAATTTCTATAAACTCATTAAAGAAAACTGAGAAACACACTGACAGAACAGGTCACTGAAAACTACAGAACCATCTATACAATAAGAAGGCCTGAGAAAGTCCGCGATCAGCGTTCCAAAACTGTCTCCAACTCTCGGTAGCATTATTCTCTCTCTCTCTCTCTCTCTCTCTCCCACTTCTCAAATTAAAACTTAACAAGTACTTAGAATTGCTTCTGATTTGATCTAGTTACAAGGCGAGGAACATGAAAGAACACTGTCAATGAACACATTGGATATTAGTAAGCAAAACATCAAAGACTGGACCAACTATGAGACTTACCTAATGTCCCAGTGAAACCACTCAAAGAAGCTAAGCTCCAGGGTTCTATACAAGAGCTACAAAAAGTCCACTTTATCCAAGAGACTAATATAGACAATAAATGTGTACAAACATTAGGAAGAGAAGAAAATGAGCCGACGAGACGAAAGAGAGGGAACCTATAATGTTTTTATACCAGTGTAACCACACAAAAAAAGTTAAAATCTTTCAAACGTGATAAAAATACATTTCACATAAAAAAAACCAATGAAGGTGTTTTCTCACTGGTAAAGTCTGGAGATTTTTTTTATGTAGAATGATGACTTCAATCTGTCAGCCATAAGAGAATTATGGATAACACTACTTTAGTCCGAGTTAACTACCGCACTGTTACAAGATGGATAACACTAATTTAGTTCCAGTTAACTAAAGCATTGTTACATGATGGACAACACTAATTTAGTCTGAGTTAACTAAAGCATTGTTACAAGATGGATAACATTAATTTAGTCCGAGTTAACTAACGCACTGTTACAAGATGGACAACACTAATTTAGCCCGAGTTAACTAAAGCATTGATACAAGATGGACAACACTAATTCAGTCCGAGTTAACTACCGCATTGTTACAAGATGGACAACACTAATTTAGTCCGAGTTAACTAAAGCATTGATACAAGATGGACAACACTAATTTAGTCCGAGTTAACTAAAGCATTGATACAAGATGGACAACACTAATTTAGTTCGAGTTAACTAAAGCATTGTTACAAGATGGATAACACTAATTTAGTCCGAGTTAACTAGCGCATTGTTATAAGATGGACAACACTAATTTAGCCAGAGTTAACTAAAGCATGGGTTCATTCATTCATTTGCATGTCCCTTTCGGAACTTTGCCTCCCAAACAGTACTCCTGTAGGCCTCTCGGTTGTGAGCAAGATGGCCTGCCGCTGCTGCATCCATTTGCAGATCGTCAACGATGTCTTGCAGCCATCTTCGTTTTGGTCTTCCTCTCTTTCTTTTTCCCATTATGTATCCTTCCAATGCGGTCTTCTCTAAATTATCATGACGTTTAATGTGTCCAAAATATTTAAGTTTTCTCTCTTTAATCCTCTTTACTAGCCAGCCTTCTTCAATATTAAGCTCTTGTAATATAGATATATTTGTTCTTTTTTGTGACCACGATATTTGGAGAACTCTTCTATAGCATTTACATTCAAAGGCGTTTATGTGTTTCTCGGTTGTTTTGTTAAGTGTCCAGGTCTCATAGGCATATGTTGCGATGGGAAAGATGCATGCCCTTAAAAATCTTATTTTTGTAGTTCTGTCTGCTCCTCTCCACAGATTCTTTATTTGTTTTACTTTCTGAAGAGAAATAGATGTCCTCCTTTTAATTTCCCTCATTGTAACTCCATTATTAGTTAGTAGTGATCCAAGATATTCAAAACTCTCCACTTCTTCCAATTTTTCCTCATTGACACATATTTCATCTGCCTTGTTTGTTTTGTCAGTTGTCATCAATTTAGTTTTCTTTGCATTAAGATAGATGTTCTGCTCTTCGCTGTTCTTACGCATTGGTACAAGAGCTTATATCTTACATCCTTCTCGTGCCGTTAAATGTCACATAGGGCTCCCAAAGTAGTTCACCAAGTTTTCCTGTTTTCGGAGAGTTTTTCATCCTGATCAAGGGATTTTATGCCTATTAATTTGGCCTCTCTTTACAATGTCCTCTTTAGAGTTTCCCTTTGTCGGGAAATTTTTCTTCGGCTTGTTGTGTTCCACTTGATAGCTTGTTTCGTGATTCTCTGATCGTTTTTTTCTCATCACGTGACCAACATTTGTCAATCTCCTTTTCCTGATCACCCATTAGACAGGTTGTTGTTCAGTCATTTGTCTTATCTCTGCACTGTTCTTGAATTCGTTCCACTTGACGTCAAGTATTTTCCTTAGGTATTTGTTTTCAAAAGAGTCTAATTTCTTTTCTATTTCTTTAGTTGATTTCCATCTTTCGTATGCATAAATGAGGGTGGATATTACATTTGAATTGCATAATCTTAACTTGGTTTTTGTGCTTATAACTTTTGAATTCCATATGTTCTAAAGATTCTTGAAGATAGATGCTGCTTTTGCAATTCTAATTCTAACTTCCTTTCTGATGTCTCCCTCCTGGTATAGATAGCTGCCAAGGTATGCAAATTGATTGACTTCTTCAATATCTGTCCCTTTTACGTGTATTTTTTCATTTATATTAATGAGAAGTTTCATTATTTTTGTTTTGTCCTTGTTAATTTTAAGCTAGCCAGTTAAACCAGGATATCTGTTTTTTCTTGCATGGAATTCACATCGTTTCTGACAAGAGTTATGTCATTAGCAAAATCAAGATCTTCTAATTGGGTCAGATGTACCCAATCAGTACCTGAGTTACCAGTGCAGTATTGTTTCATTATGAACTCTATTGCAATTCCAAAAAGCAAAGGATATAGTATACATCCTTGTTTCATGCCTGTTTCAAACTGAAACCACTCGCTCATCCCTTCTTCTGTTTTGACTGCACAAACATATCCATTGTAAAGGTCCTTAATGGTGTTGACAATTTTAGATGTATTGCATATACACTTAAAATCCTCCACAATTAATCTCTGTGTATGCTATCTAATGCCGTTTTAAAGTCTATGAAGTTCAGTATTAATGGTTTCTGCTTTTCAATATGTTCTTCAAGTATTATTCTCAGAGTAAAGATCTGGTCGAGACAACGTCTCCCTTTTCGAAATCCTGCTTGTTCTTCTCTCATTGCAGTATCCACTATATCTTTAAGTCTATTAAAAATGACTTTGGAAAATACTTTTGACACAACTGATTCTAAGGTTACTCCTCTCCAATTGTTACAGTCGCTAAAGATGCCTTATTTGGTATTTTAACAATGATTCCTTTTTTCCATTTAGAAGGGATCTTTTCTTCTTTCCAAATCGTATTAAACATTCTCTGTAGTTGTCTCATGTTGTCATTATTGATACCTTTCAACATTTCGGGTGTAACTTCATCTTCACCTGCAGCTTTGTTGTTAGCCTGCTGTTTCAATTTCATGCAGTGTAATTTCATCTAGGTTGACATTTAACTGTGGGGTTGGTAAGCCGGTTTCAAGGTTTATCAATTCTTTTGGGTGTGGTCGATTAAGTATTTCTTGGAAGTGTTCAGCCCATCTTTGCTTTTGGTCTTTACTTGATGTTAATAGGGTTTCAGTTTTGCTAAGGATTGGTCTTTCTTTGGAAGTAATAGTAGCTGTTAGCCTTTTTTGTATGTTATATAAAGTTTTGCTGTCTCCTGGTTTTGCTGCTTTCTCTGCCTCTTTCGCCATATTGTCTAAAATTCTCTTTTATCCCTTCTAGCTGAACATTTTACTTTCTTGTCTAGTTCTTTTTATTTTGCTTTCGCCAGATCTTTTCCAATATTTGTTTTTACATTCAACATATCTAATTTGGCTGCTCGTCTTTCATTATATGTACTTCCATGTGTTTTCTGATATCCATGCTTTTCTATTTGGCACTTGCTTTTGCTGCTGTGATTATGGCTGTGTTGTAAGAATTCCATAATTCATCTATACCTATCTCCTCTACTTCACTGAGTGTTTTGTAATGATTGGCAAGTTTCTGATTGAAATTCCTGTTATTTTCTTCTTGTAGGCTGTGGCTGTTTATCTTTCTGTCTATTGATTTCTCGTTTTGGGTTTTCAATTTAAGTTTTATACACAGATTGTGATCACTGTTGACATCTGCACCCCCATATGCCCTTACATCTATCAGAGATGTTCTGTAATGTTTTCTTTTACAAATGTGATCTATATGGTTTCTAGTTTTATCATCTGGAGATATCCACGTTGTTTTATGTATCTCTTTGTGTGGAAATATTGTTCCTCCAATGACCATGCCCTCTGTTAGACATATTTCAATTGATCTTTCTCCGTTCTCATTAACCTTGTCAATTCCTTCTTTCTCTATTACTTTTTCAGCGTCAGTGTTATCTTTCCCTACATTGGCGTTGAAGTACCTCATAGCAATTAGGATGTCGTATTTAGAGACTTTGTCAATGAAGTGTTGTAACTGGTGACAGAAATCGTCTTTACCTCATCATCTGCATCGTTCGTGGGTGCATAACACTGTATGATTGTCATTCTTCCGGCTTAGGTTGTATCGTGTTCTTATTATAGACTGTTCACTGGTTCCCGTTCTGTAATAGTTTTTGTTGCTAATTTGACATAATTATACATACGTTTTCTGTCGTCTCTGCTGAATGTATTTTTAACTTACCGTTTTCCGCCGATCTTTTACCTGCTTCTGGCCATCGCATTTTACTGATGCCCAGTACCTCTAGGTGGTATCTTTCCATTTCTCTGATTAGCTGAGTAATTTTTGATGGTGCTGCCATTGTTCTTACGTTCCTAAATTCAATTTTTGTCATATGTTTGAGGCCGACACATGTATTCTTTCTATCTGTGTCTGAGCTCTTCGGAGTTGGCATCCCTGATGCTCAGTTGGTTTTTTTGCGAGTTTGCTTAACAAGTTCTTTTCCCCCACATAGAGTCGCCTCTAGATAGGTCCCAGGATAAGGTTATTAGCCTTATGCTCAATTCCCGATACAGGATGGACAAAACTAGTCCGAGTTAACTAAAGCATTGTTGCAAGATGGACAACACTAATTTAGCCCAAGTTAACTAAAGCATTGTTGCAAGATGGACAACACTACTTTAGTCCGAGTTAACTAAAGCATTGTTGCAAGATGGACAACACTAATTTAGCCCAAGTTAACTAAAGCATTGTTGCAAGATGGACAACACTACTTTAGTCCGAGTTAACTAAAGCATTGTTACAAGATGGAAAACACTAATTTAGTCCGAGTTAACTAAAGCATTGTTGCAAGACGGAAAACACTAATTTAGTCCGAGTTAACTAAAGCATTGTTACAAGATGGAAAACACTAATTTAGTTCGAGTTAACTAAAGTATTGTTACAAGATGGAAAACACTAATTTAGTCCGAGTTAACTAAAGCATTGTTACAAGATGGAAAACACTAATTTAGTCCGAGTTAACTAAAGCATTGTTACAAGATGGAAAACACTAATTTAGTCCGAGTTAACTAAAGCATTGTTGCAAGACGGAAAACACTAATTTAGTCCGAGTTAACTAAAGCATTGTTACAAGATGGAAAACACTAATTTAGTCCGAGTTAACTAAAGCATTGTTGCAAGACGGAAAACACTAATTAAGTCCGAGTTAACTAAAGCATTGTTGCAAGATGGAAAGCACAAATTTAGCCCGAGTTAACTGGCTCATTGTTACAAGATGAAATCTTGGGAAAATTTTTGTACCCATACGGAGAGGTCTTTCTGTGACCTACACTTTCTCCATTTTAAAAACTGGTGTGAAACTGTCCTGGAAATATGTCAAAGGTTAACAACAGCAGAAAATAGACTGTGTGCTCAGTTTTTTTTCCTGAAAATCAGATATTCATATTTCAAATACCCATCCAGACTATTTACATTAGCCCAAGCTTAAGGGAGTTAATTTTAGACAGAAAATGTGACGCTGCCGGGAACAATTTTAAAACACAACACAAAAGCTACTGATTTTCTGCTGACGCAGCAGTTCTGCTAGTTAAAGGATAAAAGACTTCGTTGCTGCTACAGGATATGGACAAGTAACCTAAAAAGATTAACGAGCCCTTTGAAAGAAAAAAAAACGGAAGAACTTTAAAGAAAAAACAGAAAAGATTTATATGAAAAATTGAAACCTGCAGCGTCTGCCTGGAACAGTTCATAGTCCAAACAGAGACTTCTCTTGACACTAACATGCAGCTGTTAATTCCATTTAGTTATTGGGGATTTTCAAAAGACATTATTTTAAATCAATATTAATTAAAAAATATCGACTATTCTCGCTTAATAATAACGGATCAAATCCATTTCTGTCTCGAATAATAAGGTCTCTTTTGTCTGTATTTTAAACAAAACAAGAAAACAAAAGCTGTAATCTTCGCGTTGAAGTGTATGCAACTTCCCCGACTATGAAGATAACAGTTTTGACAGCTTTGATGCTGGGATATTCTTAAAGATTACTTCAAAATTCTGATTTTTAATTAACTTAATAATTCCATGTTATTGTAGCATTATTATCCCATCAGTCGTACTATCATTGCAGAGTGGCTGAAATGACTCTTTTATGAGTATTTTGTTAATTAGTTTGGCTGTAATTATTGCATGAGAATCTAAAATTGCGTTATAGTATGTTTTATATACATTTTATATTACTGGATGCATGGATGAGAGATTATACTATTATATGTTCATTTCATATTACTAGTATTATGGTTATTTGTCTTCATAAATGCCTTTGCATGTAAATGCTACAGAAAATCCTTCAGATATCATGGACACAAAAATGAACAAATATATCCACTACAAGAACATAATATTGAAGACAGTTGGCTAGTTAGGAAGATGAAACAGAGAAAACTTAAATATTCTGGATACATTAAACGTCATGATAATTTAGAGAAGACCGTCTTGGAAGGGTACATCCATTCATTCATTCATTTGCATGTCCCTTGCAGAACTTTGCCTCCATAACAGCACTCCTGTAAGCCTCTCGGTTGTGAGCATGATGGCCTGCTGCTGATGCATCCATTTGCAGAACAAATCTTCGTTTTGGTCTTCCTCTCTTTCTTTTTCCCATTATGTACCCTTCTAAGACGGTCTTCACTAGATTATCATGACGTTTAAAGTGTCCAAAATATTTAAGTTTTCTCTCTTTAATCCTCTTCACTAGCCACTCTTCTTCAATATTAAGGTCTTGTACTATTGATATATTTGTTCTTTTTTGTGTCCATGATATTTGAAGAACTCTTCTGTAGCATTTACATTCAAAGGAATTTATGTGTTTCTCAGCTGTTTTGTTAAGTGTCCAGGTCTCACAGGCATATGTTGCGATGGGAAAGATGCATGCCCTTAAAAATCTTATTTTTGTGGTTCTGTCTGCTCCTCTCCACAGATTCTTTATTTGTTTTACTTTCTGAAGAGAAATAGATGTCCTCCTTTTAATTTCCCTCATTGTAACTCCATTATTAGTTAGTAGTGATCCAAGATATTCAAAACTCTCCACTTCTTCCAATTTTTCCTGACTGATACATATTTCATCTGCCTTGTTTGTTTTGTCAGTTGTCATCAATTTAGATTTCTTCGCATTAAGATAGAGGTTTTGCTTTTCGCTGTTCTTACGGACTGACATAATTAGTTTTTACATTCCTTTTTGTGGTGTGGACAGTAATACTGTGTCAACAGCATATCTAATCTCTGGTATTTCATAACCTCCAATTGTTATGGCATCATAATAATCTCTGTTTACATCTTCTCTAACATTTCATATTATATTTTCAGTATACAAGTTAAATAAGTAAGGCAACAATATGCATCCCTGACGGACCCCTTGTTTTATGTCAAACCAAGTTGTTGTTTCACCATTTATTCTTACTGCTGCCTGTTGGTCTAGATACAGCATTGATATTAACTGTATCAAATGTGTTGGAAATCCCATTTTCCTATTATTTTCCAAAGTTTCTGGTGTTGTACACAATCAAATACTTTTGAGTAGTCTATAAAAAGGAAAAAGAAAAAGAGGAAGACCAAGGCGAAGATGGCTGCAAGACATCGTTGATAATATTCAAATAGATGCATTAGCAGCAGGAGATCTTGCTTACAACCGAGAGGCCTACAAGAGTGCTGGTATGGAGGCAAAGTTCCGCAAGAGACATGCAAATGACTGACTATCCTAATATAATACGTGTGCTAAAGTTGTGTTGAAATGCTCAGTTAGATTGAAAGTTAAGATTTGGAGAGTGGAATGTTAGATGGAGCTGCGTACAGTTCTTCATCATTTGAACATAAAGTTCATTTCTTCGTTAGTTAGTATTATAGAATATTCTGAACATAGTACTGGTACAGTGCGTGTAGTAAAAAGTTAATTTTAGAAAACCTAGTGAACACGTTTAACTAAGGTGGCAACAAAAGAGAATTAGTAACACGTCAAGAAACGACACTAATAACTACACAGAGTAAAAATACCAGTCTAACAACAACAATAAGGGGAAGGCACTTGCAGAATTAAAGAGACTGTGCTACCTCGGTACAGCAACAGAAATTAGTAGTATGAGGCGTGATTGATAAGTTCTCAGCATAAGGTACAACAGATTACTCATGGACAACTTTTTTGGGTTGTTTCTCAACATAGTTCCCTTGCAGATTTATGCACTTAGTCCAGCGATCTTGGAACATATGAATCCCTTCTTTGTAAAAGTCAGCATCTTGTACCAGTAGAAAGTGGCCTACAGCATGAATGGTGTCATCATCTGAAGCAAATTTGTGACCACTGAGCTCCTTTTTGAGTTTGGTAAACAGGTAATAGTCCGAAGGGGCCAAATCTGGGGAATAAGGAGGATGTTCAAGAAGCTGGAGGCTGCATTCATGAATAGCTGCCACTGCCACCGCTGACTTGTGAACTGAAGAATTGTCTTGATGAAAGATGACTTCTCTCGTCAATTTTCCCTCCACGCTTTTCCTTCAGTTTGACCCGCAGTTGCTTCACAAGGTTAGCGTAATAGGCAACGGTTACCGTTCTGCCATTTTGAAGATAGTCTACCAACAGCACACCTTCTGAATCCAAGAAGATGGAAGCCATCACTTTGCCTGCTGACAGAACCACCCTTGCTTTCTCTAGAGGTCGGGATCCATGACGTTTCCACTACTTTGACTGTTCTTTGCTTTCTGGTTGAAAATGATGAACCAAAGTCTCATCCATAGTCACAAATTGCTGAAAAAACCTTTCAGGATCTGCAGAAAAATGGCCAAGATTGTCTCTTGACATGTTGAGACGCTGTCGTTTGTGATCAGCTCCAAGAAGTTTCGGGACCCATCGAGCGGAGACCTTTGTCATTCGAAGATCATTGTGAATAATGGCATGAACACGTTCCTGGGAGATGCACAACTCAGTAGCAATGTACCGCTCAGTTAGTCGTCGATCCTCCGTTATCATGTCATGGATTCTGCCGGTGGTTTCATCGATGGTTACCGTTCTTGGTCTTCCTGAACAGGGATCATCTTCCAGACTCTCCCTTCCATGTTTGAACTGAGCTGCTCATTTCTTCACTGTGCTGTAAGAAGGGGCTCTCTCCCTTAGAGTCTCCACCATATCCTCATGGATCTCCTTCGATGATAAACCCTTGATGCAGAGGTAGCGAATGACTGCTCGATGAGAAATTTTATTCATTTTCTCAATTTCTGCCAACCCTTACCACTTTAGTAGCCTGTAAAAAAATTGGTTGCAGTTAATTTCTTGAAACTTAGTGTTTAATCTTACATTAACCTGATCTACAAATGCACCTAATATCAACTGTGTGTTTCAAGTATTTGTACCTTATGCAGAGAACTTATCAATCACTCCTCGTAACAGCACTGTTGAAATGACATCGAGAATAGAAAGGCACAAGCAGTTTTTTCTACGAGAAAAGAAAATTCTTCTTCTTCCCTAGAACTGCGAGCTGGTAGTCTTTACAGCTGATGCTGTGAATTTGTTGAGGCATAGATTAGTGTCGTTCACCAAAACCATAGACAACAAGTTGAATTCTTCCCAAACTAAATGTTTACGAAGAATTAGAAAAATATTTTGGCCAAACATCATAAGAAATAACATCTTATTGGCAGAAATGCAGATGAAGCCACTGACAACAATTATTGAGGAAAGACGCTGGCGATGGTTGGGACATGTGCTCCGAATGACTGACGACTCACTACCAAAAATAGCACTAAGATGGACACCAACAGGGGACAG
Organism: Achatina immaculata; assembly: GCA_009760885.1. NCBI lineage: Eukaryota > Metazoa > Mollusca > Gastropoda > Stylommatophora > Achatinidae > Lissachatina > Lissachatina immaculata. Next base: position 24,093,807 of record CM019714.1, read on the forward strand.
AAGTAAGGGTAGACCAAAAGAGACATGGAGAAGAACAACAGAACGGATGTTGAGCAATAGAGGGCTCACCTGGGCAAGAGCAGAAAAAAAGGCGAAGGACAGGCATTTGTGGAAAACCCTTGCGGAAGCCCCATGTGCCCTGGGCACTTAAGGTTCAGAGAGAGAGAGAGAGAGAGAGAGAGATTAGTGTCGAATTGGAAGCGGATTATGACGGCCATTACCTCAGTGGAGCTAAAAACTGGGAGTGTGCAGCACTTCTTTGACAGGCTCCACCACCACACCACCACGTGGACTATGGCGATTCCTGCCCCTTGAGCCAGGCTAGGCTTGTTACTGGAGTTACCAACGGAGAGGTGGGACAGGGGCTTGGACAGCTATGGTTTGCTAATCTTGACGGTAGCATATCAGCTATGGGTCGCTTCGCTCTCGAGGTTATAAATGAAGAGCATAATGTAGGGGGTTGTCTGAGGCACGTAAGTAAGACAAGGTTTTGTATACGTAATGGCCGTCTGAGGTATGTACTTTATAAGACAAGGTTGTATATACTCGTAATGATCGTCTGAGGTATATACTTTATAAGACAAGGTTGTGTATACTTGTAATGATCGTCTGAGGTATACACTTTATAAGACAAGGTTGTATATACTCGTAATGATCGTCTGAGGTATACATTTTATAAGACAAGGTTGTATATACTTGTAATGATCGTCTGAGGTATACATTTTATAAGACAAGGTTGTATATACTCGTAATGATCGTCTGAGGTATACATTTTATAAGACAAGGTTGTATATACTCGTAATGGTCGTCTGAGGTATACATTTTATAAGACAAGGTTGTATATTCTCGTACTGGTCGCCTGAGGTATGTACTTTATAAGACAAGGTTGTATATACTCGTAGTGGTCGTGACGAAAGTTAAGCACAATAAAGGTCTGTACGCTTTTGTGAACGACAACAGACAGAAACAGCCTTGTCTACAGACAAATAGTCAGTCAAATCAACTGAGGCAGGTTGGCCACTTACAGACGAAGACGTTTAATTCCCACACAAGGACAATAATGACACTTTATTTAGATGCTGCTGTAGCGTCGACCTCAGTCCACTAACTCCGGTGCACTGGCTTTACTGTCCAGGCCATGCAGGACTACATGGAAATGATGTGACAGACAGACCTGCTGGACAGGCTAAAATAAATGGTAGACTGACAATGGACAAGGGGGACACTGCTAAGGCTGTATTGGACAGACTGCGGGAAAATGAAGAGCGAGAATGGAAGAACAATATAGTCGTGGGGAGAATGCTGGATGTAGGACAAAGCAAAGCTGCTGGCAGGAAATCCGAACTGTGTGGCAGAAAACGCGTCGTAAACAACCAACATTTGATGGGAACTATCGGCAGACATACTCTTGGATGGATGACGGTGGAGCATATTCAGTTGTCCTGAATGGAATGAAGCCGGAATCTGAATTTTGAACTTTGAACTTTTGACAATAATGAATGACTATAAAATGACGAAGTATATCATGACAACATTAATAATTAATACTCAAGATCTTCCATCCAAGACCCAACGATTACAGACATATTTTGCAACGTTCAGTCACAGCCTGTAAACATTATTGATATAAGTGCTACCATAGATTTTCTAATCGCAACAGAGAGCTGGGTTCACTTGGATACAGTTACAGGAAATCGGTTTTCTCAGAAGCTCAGAGATTAATCCTGAAGACAAATTCAGACATCAGTTTACTTTTGGCCAAAGTCGAAAAGATTTGATGGAATTTGAAGTGAAACTCACGGCGATCTCTGTTTTTATTTTGTAGTATACACAGGAGAGATTTTTGTGACACGCGAAGTTCTACTACTTTGCTAATTATTATTACAATGTAAACTTAGTCAGAAACAGTTTACAGGTTTCTTCTTGAAATTATACTTTTTGTTCCCTCCTCTTCCTATTTTTCTTTCCTCCTCTTTCATCTTCTTCTGCAGCTTTCATGAACACAGCATAGAGAACTCTTAAGCTTAGTTGTTGCCAAGACTAAGAACAGGTTTCCTCTTGTTTTCCCAACTCCCTAGTTTCTTCTTCAGCTGTAGGCGTTATGACCAGATCTAGGCACATTTGCCACTCCTCAAGGACGTGGTTTGCAGACTGCGCTATACTCCAGCAAAGACTTTTATTTATGTAAGAAATCTGCGGCCCGAGACTGATCAGACTCCAGTTTCAGTCCTGAAAAATGACTTAACTGATCAAGAAGGCATATTTGGAAATGTGTTTTTATTTATATGTTTAATATCTTTTTTGCTCTTTGAAGGTATCTTCCTAGGTTCTGTTTTCATAACTTGCTTTCAAAAAATCATATTATCACCGTTGATCTGAGCGTGTTTGAAGACATATCTGTGTCATTTGTGTTTAAAAGAAGTGTCCCTAATCACAAACATGTCACCTCTTTTCTGTGTCCACTGGGAAAGCAACGGCTTTCAGGATTCCAGCCAAATTGTCCAGGATGAAGATAAATATGACACTGAAATATTGACAGACTTCTTGTCTTTTCATTTTTCTTGTTAACTTTTGGCCAATGGGTGGGTTACATTCCGAACTTTAGAATTGCTGATGAGGTGCGGAGAGATTATGTAGCGTTGTTGGTTCATACTCGTGTACTCGAGAGACCTGAACTGCCCGGCAAGTCAAGCTCTGGATAAGCTCAGGATATCGTCCACAGAATCATCCAACAGAATAATTATCGCAGTTGAGACTGGCAAAAATCGCCAGTTATGTTGAAATGAATCGTTTATTAATTTTGGTTAGGTACTTACACGTCTGGATGTAGGTACATACATAAAACATGTCGATGTACAATAAAATTATTATATTAACGCTTTATTCACTAAATAGTGATCATTTAGTCCTGGAGAAGTGATTAGAAATACCAGGGAACGTGCAGAATGGAGAAAGATGACTGTCAATGACTATGGTCACGGCACATAATGAATGAATTAATAATTCCGTGAACTTTGATGAATTTCTACTGAAAACAAATTGATGTGTATGTTTGTATACGTATTTCTGCTAAGTAAGACGCATCACATAAGACTCACCATATAAGACGCACTAAATAAGACGCACCATATAAGTATATATCGCAGGCGGATAATCTCTCTCTCTCCTCTCTATCTCTCTCTCTCTCTCTCTCACTCACTCTTTCTGAACCTTAAGTGCCCAGGGCACATGGGGCTTCCGCAAGGGTTTTCCACAAATGCCTGTCCTTTGCCTTTTTTCTGCTCTTGCACAGGTGAGCCCTCTATTGCTCAACATCCGTTCTGTTGTTCTTCTCCATGTCTCTTTTGGTCTACCCTTACTTCTGTCCCCTGTTGGTGTCCATCTTAGTGCTATTTTTGGTAGTGAGTTGTCAGTCATTCGGAGCACATGTCTCAATCATCGCCAGCGTCGTTCCTCAATAATTGCTGTCAGTGGCGTCTTCTGCATTTCTGCTAACAAGATGTTATTTCTTATTGTGTTTGGCCCAAATATTTTTCTAATTCTTCGTGAACATTTAGTCTGGAAAGAATTCAACCTGTTTTCTATGGTTTTGGTGATTTTCCAGCATTCACTTCCATAGAGTAGTACACTAGAACATTACTCTTAAATAGGCGGATAATAAAAGAACTTTATATGTTCCCATGCCAGGGGAAACAACCTAGCGCAACTCTGAATTCAGTGATCGATTATTGAAAAAATTTGGGTCGATATCTGATACCCATACAATGCAAGTAGGCTTCTTACAAAAAATACAACTGACAAAACCAGCCACTTTTGTATGTAAATAATTACGAAACAAATGTTGCTTTTTGTTTTTCGTATAATTTGAGAGGTATTATTTTGGAACAAAACTAAAAACTCCCACATTTTCCATGAACTTCATAGCTCTCTCCCTCAATAGGGCTTTGGTCCAAAACTGTGTATATATTCTTCTACTAACTTGTGAAGCAATAATTGCAACTAACCTTATAAATACTGGCATATTCGCGCTCATCACAACTGAAATAAAAAGAACACTGTACGACACAACTTTCCTTCCAGCAAAGGTGCTGTCAATGTCAAATATGGACAATAGCAGTCAAACACAAAAGTAAAATCCACACAACAAAAATGAGATGGTTAAGGAGAATACTGAATGTGACCAGAGGAGATCAAATAAGAAATTACACCATCAGACCAAAGGTTAGAGTAACACCAGTATTACACTATATCAAGAAACAGCAAGTTAAATGGTTTGGCTATGTTAAACAGTTACCACCAGGCAGTATACCACAGACAACATTCACAATAAGATCTGTAGGTAACATAGGAAGAGGCCGCCCACGAAGGAGATGGAGAGAGAGGAAATCACAGAAACATTAAATATCCCATTATCTGAAGCAAATCGCTGAGCCCTATCAAGACGTGTATTTGTCCCCTCAATACCGAAAAGTACTCGAGGAAGGAGACAAGACAAGACAATGTCCGCACTCTTGAAGTTTATCGATTAGCTCTCAAATTACAGAACTGTGGAAGCGGTACAGGCCTAGGGAACTATCACTCGTGTAACTTCATAAACTCCCTAGCCTAGAACCAGTTACCTCTACCCCAAACCTTACTATCAGAAAACAGGGCGCTTTACTTAGGGGGGGGGGGGGGAGGAATGCGTCTAAGTTACTGGTTAAAACGGTATGTGTGTGTTTGGTATAAAACGGTATGTGTGTGTTTGGTATAAAACGGTATGTGTGTGTTTGGTATAAAACGGTATGTGTGTGTTTGGTATAAAACGGTATGTGTGTGTTTGGTATAAAACGGTATGTGTGTGTTTGGTATAAAACGGTATATGTGTGTTTGGTATAAAACAGTATATGTGTGTTTGGTATAAAACGGTATATGTGTGTTTGGTATAAAACGGTTTATGTGTGTTTGGTATAAAACGGTATATGTGTGTTTGGTATAAAACAGTATATGTGTGTTTGGTATAAAACGGTATATGTGTGTTTGGTATAAAACGGTATGTGTGTGTTTGGTATAAAACGGTATGTGTGTGTTTGGTATAAAACAGTATATGTGTGTTTGGTATAAAACGGTATATGTGTGTTTGGTATAAAACGGTATATGTGTGTTTGGTATAAAACGGTATATGTGTGTTTGGATGAAAAGCTAAAAATGTATATAAAAAAGTAGGTATATTACGAATGAACAGTTTATGAACGCTTACTATTTGCACACAGATTCTAATGAATATGATGAATCTCTCTTTTTTTCTTTCCACTTCTCTCTCTCATGTTCTCTCTCTCTTTTTCTCTCTCTCTCTCGTGCGCGCTCGTCCAGACAACCCATACAGAGAAGAGAAAGAGAAAGAGGACAGACAGACAGACAGACAGAAAGACAGACAGATAGACAGACAGACAGACAGACAGACAGACAGACAGACAGACAGACAGACAGACAGATAGATAGATAGATAGATAGATAGATAGATAGATAGATAGATAGATAGATAGATAGATAGATAGATAGATAGATAGATAGATAGATAGATAGATAGATAGATAGAATGAAATGTATTTGAAAGGGAAATAATTAGATTTAGTTTCGGAAAATACAGAAGGTGTGAAGCTGCTACATTTTGCACTGTAGGCTTCTGTTGTATTTTACTCCTTTGCCATACTACTGTTTTATGTTGCTATTGTTATGAATTCTTTCTATATGTACTAGAGACGAGCATAAGAGAAAAATGCACATAAGATAGAATATGATAAAGACCTTGAGACTGACTACTGGAAACACAACAGACATGATGTTGTGTAGACACACGTAAGACAGAATATGATAAAGACATTGAGACTGACTACTGGAAACACAACAGACATGATGTTGTGTAGACACACGTAAGACATAAGACAGAATATGATGAACGTACGTAGACTGGCTGTACTGAGACACATCTCAGACTTGTTATAAAAGAGACACACGCTATGAGCGTGACAAATGGACCAAATGATCATCTGACGAACGGACGTGAGATAATTTCTTGTACAGGGTCCGGCATAAAGCATGGCTGGATTTAACTGATGTAGTGCGCAAACAGAAAGCGTGTAGAAAAAAAAACCCATGACGTCAGAGATGAAGCGGACAAACGGTCATTTTTATGACCAATGGCTTCTTGGCAAACGCGCGTTCACCGTTGAAACATTTTAAAAGTGAGAATCGTCTATTACTGTACAACGAAAGTTTCATCGCCATTTTGAACTGCATCCCGTGATAATGTTCCCAATCGGAAAATAATTTTGAGGTGGGTCAAAAAATTTAAGGAAACCGCTAATTGCCTTAATAACAAGTCTCTTGGTCGTCCAAGAACTCAAACAGACACCTGAACGGATTCAAGAAGTCCGCAATACTTAACTTCGTAGCCCTCGGCGATCAGCTGTTAGGCACGCTTTGGCACTTGGTATGTCGGATCGCTCGCTACGTCGCATCATTCATAATCATCTGCACTTACACCCTTACATGTTGCAAGTTGTGCAGCAACTGAATGATTTTGATAAAATTAACAAACTTGATTTTGCTACTGATATTCTAGCACCATTGAAGAAAATTCACATTTGCTCAGTAACCTCATAATGTCTGATGCAGCACATTTTGAGTTGTCAGGAAGTGTGAACAAGCAGAATTTCAGATGCTGATCAGCTGAAAATCCACAAATACTGCATGAGAAACCGCTCCATAGTGACCGAGTAACAGTGTGATGTGACGTTGCGTCATTCGGGGTCATTGGTCCACATTTGTGTTGAAGAAGAAGACGGGCATCCTCTTACTGTTAATAGCGATCACTATGTGCAGATGCTAACTGAATACTTCATTCCAGAGCTGGCTAATAGAAATAATAGACTAATATGTTTTCAACAAGATGGAGCAACTGCCCACACAGCCATGTTGCGACAAGCATTTCCCAATCGTCTTATTTCCAGGTTTGGGGATATTCATTGGCTGACAAGGTCACCGAATTTATCGGCAGCAGGTAAATTCTTTTTGTGGGGGTACCTCAAGAACACGATGTATGTTAGTCGACCACAATCAATTGCAGACCTAAAGGATCAAATCCGACACTGCATCCCTTTGAACATGTTAAATGGTGCTATGCAGGAATTTTCCAGACGTCTGGTTGAATGTATCAAATGTAATGGCGGTCTTCTAACCGGCGTAATTTTCAAAACCTAAATATGATTGTCAGTAATATTACGCACACACACTTTTCTGAATTTAATTTAACATGTTTACTAAAAACATGTATGCCAATTAATTTATTTTCCATGTTAAAAATCGAGACCCTGTACAATACACTCGTGGCAAGACCTGGTGCAGACGTCTCATAGCTGATCTGCATGTGGTAGAACAAACGCAACTCGTTGAAGTCAAACAAAAACCAGTTTAATAATGGAACAGGATGATGATGACGTTCCTTGAAGATGGGTGATGTGTGAGCTTATACATCTCAAACAACTGCTGGAAATACGTAGAACACAAATAACATTGGCAACTGCCACAATAGCCGGCAGCTTTCAGCATAAGATTTAAAAAAAATCTCTTCGAGACATAATAAAGTCTCCCACTTGTGAACATTTACACAGTGACTAGACCAACATTTACACAGTGACTAGACCAACATTTACACAGTGACTAGACCAACATTTACACAGTGACTAGACCAACATTTACACAGTGACTAGACCAAAAAACAGTCCTGCTCTCTTAGCACGTTGGGCACAGACTCTACTAATCTCTCACTCAAAAATTAATCTCTCTTTTCCCGACAATTTACGTGCTGTTGTGAAACACTCACGTCACGTGAACATTCTGCAATTCAAACTTCGCATGGTTCACTTAGGGGAAGATCACCCCCGAAAGTTGAACTACTAAAAAAATAAAAAAACAAGGGAGTTAACTTTTATACCAGTACTGCAAGGGAACAAATTCTGAAAAAATATCCATATTCTGTTATAACGGTGGAATCAACTTTCGCTTCAAAGCTTGCACGATATAATTGCTGTACAAATTTTTCGTATGAGAACACGAGACGTTCGCAGGGTAAAGTGATTTAGCACAGTGTTGTATGATTAAAAGTAGTACAAATGAGGTAGTGAAGAACGAAAATAATATTAGTATCAATATATTACATTAGTATCATTCAAGTGCATTCATAATTAAATCAGTCACAAGTTTCAATCAACAGCATATGTATCCATATCGAATGCGACAGATATAAATACACAAATATATAAATATACCAATATTTTTCATAGATAGTGGCCCTTTTCCTCATGGCTGCTCTCGCAAGTAATTCTCCTGTCAGTTTCCTTTCTGTTATGTCTAAAGTGCTTTGTCTACTGTTGTTCTAACGAACATGTAGTGCAATATTCTTTAAATCATTCACTCTCTTACTCCGCCCCTTTCTCTCTCTTTCTCTTTCTCTCTCTTTCTCTCTCTTAATCTCTTTCTCTCTCTCTTACTCTCTTTCTCTCTTTCTTACTCTCTTTCTCTCTCTCTTAATCTCTTTTTCTCTCTCTTTCTCTCTCTCTTTCTCTCTCTCTTAAACTCTTTCTCTCTCTCTTACTCTCTTTCTCTCTCTTTCTATCTTACTCTCTTTCTCTTTCTCTCTTACTCTCTTTCTCTCTCTCTTACTCTCTTTCTCTCTCTTTCTATCTTACTCTTTTTCTCTTTCTCTCTTACTCTCTTTCTCTCTCTCTTACTCTCTTTCTCTCTCTCTCTTTCTCTCTCTCTCTTACTCTCTCTTACTCTCTTTCTCTCTCTTACTCTCTTTCTCTTTCTTTCTCTATCTCTCTTTCTCTCCCTTACTCTCTTTCTTTCTCTCTCTCTCTTTTTCTCTCTCTCTCCTAGTCTCTCCTACCTCATTCGTACCTGCCGAACTTACCTGTACTCCTAGGCTGGCAGTGTCCAGTCTGTGGATCTGGACTAGAAAGTTCGCCCACGCACCAACATTGCTTCGGCCCGTTCTTGTTGATGGCCACGCAATCGGCCCATAGCCCACATTGCGTCTTATTTATACAGAGCTGTTTCTCGACACTTGTGCTGTTTACCAGTAGCTGGGTCGTGATGGCCCTTCCTTGGCCATCTGTCTGACCTAGCTGGCCCTCCACGTTGCTGGTAAGTGCCTCCTGCAATGAGTACAGATGTTTGCTTTTGATGAAGTTCAGATCCAGTTTCTGATTTTTCCGAGTTTTGTGGATACTCTTAGAAGTGTCCACTTTCCTGATGTGGTGTCTAATTATTTTATCTTCGTTTCTTGTTTTGACCATGTCAGAGGCAAGCCAGTCAAGGGGACTGCGAGGCCTTCCTGGTGCTTCTGTTGAACAGATAATAAAAAAAAACGTGTGATAAAAAGAAGACAAATAGGCGCTTATATTTATGATTCAGCGAGCTAATGATTTGTAGATAGAGAATTAACTCGTTTCCTCCGTTCACAGTTTTACAAAAATTGCAAATAGAATAACTGCTTTTTATACATTTTTATTCTGGCTTATGGAGATTCAAATGTTAACGAATCGTATAAGCTAAATTAGAAGCATATCGTCATTTTCGGTTGAATGGATGGCGGATGTGTTTCTTACATAGTTGTTTATGTATATTCCGGATTTTGGACTGGTACATATAAATCTGAAGTTGAAGAAAAATTATGAAGATAATGAATACAGAGTCTGTACCACACCAACGGCATTGTAGGAAAAGTATAGAAAGCATGGAGAAAGGATTATTGAGACTGTATAGATGGGACACAAATGATGTTTTCTTTCAAAGAATTGGCCCGCTGAAAACGTTTCTAATACAGGAAATAGAAAATAATAAGAATAAAGTAATAAGGGGCTTTAAGATAAGAGTAGCTATGAACAATAAATGAGAAAAAGAAGACAAAAAATCGGCATTCTCAAAGAAAACTGAAGTATCCAGAAGCTGAGTTGGCCATGTGACGGTGAATCAAATATAAGAGAAACGCCAGGCTGAATCTGAATAACAGTGGCAGATTAACCCTTTGTATCCCAACGGTATTCACAAGTGGCACTTTGTTTAAATTGTAATATTTCATAAATGCAAACATCATTCTTGATGATACTAAAAAGAATATGTAAAACAGCCTTCTGTCAAACAAGCAATAAAGGGCCAGCATTCTGAAATTTTACTCTTCATTGTTCGGAGTGTACTTTTTTCTGTCCTGTCAATTGGTCAGTTTTTCAGAAAACTTGAGTTTTTTTCCTCTTTGTACATGTAAATTCCATCCTTTAAAAAAAACATGAAAATGTTTATAAAAATTAATTTCCTTCTTTCTATGTTCATAGCTCACCAGGAACTAGCTTATGACATAAAAAATAATGAGAAAGTTACAGGGAAATTTATTCAGGATACAAAATTTTGGCCAATCGTTTCTTTCTAATGATTTGATCAACGAAGTTTTAAACATAAAAGAATATGTGCGTTCGTAAACGGGTATGTGAGTCTGCGAATTGGCTGGAGAAATTGAGATCATTTATACGGGACGATTTATGCCCGCACACATAGTCCTGATGTTGGTAAGATGTACAGAAGATAAAGGCTGTCATCGTGTTTTTGGGCAGATTTATGAGAGAGTGCGGCGTTGTGGAACAGCTTTATTCTGTGCTTTACTGCTCAGTTAGTCTAGGGAAAACAGTAACCTGGTCAATTTGGCAGGTGTCTTCGGCAAACGAATGTTGGGAAGTTGGACATCTTACTAAAATTGAATGAGTGAAAAAATATACATTTCATAGTTTCTTCTGTCTGAAAGTAACGTGCTTTTTTTCTTGTTTCCTTCTCAGTTGTTAGTGCACCAACTAATAATAATAATAATAATAATAATAATAATAATCTTCTTCTTTTTCTTCTCCTTCCTCCTCTTCTTCTAATGTTATCCACAATGAAAACTAATTGGAGAAGTATAGATTATTGTCTCAAGTATTTATGGAAAGTATAGACAAGTATATAATTATGTCACATATATACTACACACCAAGGCAAAAGAGAATTGGAACCAGTGAACAGTCGTATAAGGACAGACGACACAAACTAAGACACGAAGGAATGACAATCATATGAACGATGGAGAAGACGAAATAAAATACGATTTCTGTCACCAAATACGACTCATTTAAAAAGTCCCTAAACACGACATTCTAATTGTCATGGGAGACTTCAACGCCAAGGTAGAAAAAGATAATAGCGACATCGAAAAAGCAATAGGGAAAGAAGGAATTGATGCCGTAAGTCAGAATGGAGAAAAATTGCTTGAATTATGTCTAACAGAGGGCATGGTCATTGGAGGAACAATATTTCCACATAAAGAGATACATAAAACAACATGGATATCTCCAGATGATAGAACTAGACACCAGATAGATTACTTTTGTATCAGAAAGCAATTCAGAACATCTCTGATAGATGTAAAACCATATAGATGTGCAGATGTCAACAGTGATCACAGTCTGTGAATAGGGAAAATAAGACTAAAACTGAAAAGCCAACACAAGAAATCAATACTCATAAAGATAAACAGCCACAGCCTGCAGGAAGAAAATACTAACACTAATGTCAGTCTGGAACTTACCAATCATTTCAGTGAGGTAGAGGAGATAGATATATATGAACTGTGGAATTCCTACAGCACAGCCATAATCACGGCAGCAAAAGCAAGCGCTGGACTGCAAAAAATAAATAGAAAAGCATTGATATCGGAAAACACATGGAAGTACATACATGAAAGACGAGCAGCCAAATTAACCATGTAAAGACAGATCTTGGAAAAGATTTGGCAAAAGCAACATACAAAGAAACAGACAAGAAAGTAAAAAGTTCAGCTAGAAGGGATAAAAGAAAATTCATAGACAATATGACGAAAGAAGCAGAGAAAGCAGCACAAACAGGAGACAGCAAAACTTTATATAACATACAGAAGAGGCTAACAGGTACTATTACATCTAAAGAAAGACCAATCCTTAGCAAAACTTGAACCCTATTAACATTAAGTAAAGACCAAAAGCAAAGATGGGCTGAACACTTCCAAGAAACACTTAATCGACCACACCCAAAAGAATTGTTAAACCTTGACTTACCAACCCCATAACTAAATGTCAACCTAGATGAAATTACATTGAATGAAACTGAAGCAACAGTGAATCTAAGGGCTAACAACAAAGCTGCAGGTGACGATTAAATAACACCCGAAATGTTAAAAGCTATCAACAGTGACAACATGAGACAACTACAGAGAATGTTTAATAAAATTTGGAAAGAAGAAAAGGTCCCTTCTAAATGGAAAAAAGGAATCATTGTTAAAATACCAAAAAGGCAACTTTAGCAAATGCAGTAACATAAAAGGAGTAACCTTACTATCAGATGTGTCAAAAGTATTTTGCAAAGTCATTCTGAGTAGAATTAAAGACATAGTGGATACTGTACTGAGAGAAGAACAAGCAGGATTTCGAAAAGGGAGAACTGTCTCGACCAGATCTTTACTCTAAGAATAATACTTGATGAACATATTGAAAAGAAAAAGAACCCATTAATCTTGAATTCAATAGACTTTAAAAAGGCATTTGACAGTATACACAGAGATTCATTGTGGATAATTTTAAGACTATATGGAGTACCATCTAAAATTGTCAACATAATTACGGATCTCTACAACAGATACGTTTGTGCAGTCAACACAGAAGAAGGAATGAGCGAATGGTTCCAGATTCAAACAGGCGTGAAACAAGGATGTATACTTTCTCCTTTGCTTTTTGGAATTGCCATAGACTTCATAATGAAAAAATGCTGCACAGGTAGCACAGGTATTGATTGGATACATGAGACCCAACTGGAAGATCTTGATTTTGCTGATGACATAATTGACAATGTGAACTCGATGCAAGAAAAAAACAGATATCCTGTCTTCACTGCCTAGCAAAATAGGACTTTACATTAACAAGAAAAAGAAAACAAAATAATGAAACTTCCAATTAATCATAAGGAAGAATATAAGTAGAAGGGACAGGTGTTGAAGAAGTCAACCAATTTGCATAGCTTGGCAGCTACATAGACCAAGATGGTGACACTAGAAAGGAAGTTAGAACTGCAAAAGCAGCATTGACCTTCAAGAATCTTGAGAACATACGGCTTCAAAAGTTATAAACACAAAAACCAAGTTAAGATTACTCAGTTCAAATGTAATATCCACCCTCATTTATGTATACGAAAGCTGGAAAACAACTAAAGAAATAGACAACAAATTAGGCTCTTTTGAAAACAAATGCCTAAGAAAAATACTCGGCATAAAGTGGAACGAATTCAAGAAAACGCAGAGATAAGGCAAATGAGCGAACAACAACCAGTCTCATGGGTGATCAGGAAAAGGAGATGGACATATGTCAGTCACGTGATGAGAAGAAACAGTCAGAGATTCCCAAAACAAAGCATCAAGTGGAAAACAAAAAGGCCGAAAAAAGTGGTTGACAACTCGAAACTCTAAAGAGTGCATTGTTTAGAGAGGCCAAATTAGTAAGCACAAAATCCCTTGAAGAGGATGAACAGGAAAACTTGGCGAACTACCTGCGAGCTCGATGTGATCGTTAACGACACGGGAAGATGTAAGATGGACAAGCTTCCTGCTGCTTTGCTTCATGGTTGAACAAACGTTTTTTTCCTCACTGATCATACCATTATGCGTTTTCTAAAGTGTTCACATATATTACACTTTTCTTGATGTGTCCACAAGTGTACTTTCTTGACGTGCCCGTAAATTGTACGTTTCTTGATGTGTCCACAGATTGTACGTTTCTTAATGTGTCCACAGATTGGACGTTCTCGGTGTGCCCACAGATTGTATATTTCTTGATGTGTCCACAAATTGTACGTTTATTGATGTGTCCACAAATTGTACGTTTATTGATGTGCCCACAGATTGTATGTTTCTTGATGTGCCCACAGATTGAATGTTTCTTGATGTGCATATAACGCTGTAATTATTGGAAGCGATTTTCATATCTAAATATTGTTGGTTTCTTTTTTTTTTCCTTGTGCTCTTAATTTCTCATAGTATAAATTTGATCTCTTTTTTTTACTCCACATAGATCTTGTTTCCTGCCTGCTCTTAATGTTGAAAACTTGGATGTTAATCGCAAATGAATGTATTTATCTTTTGCGTATTGTCTTACGAACAAAGTATTTTATCCATTAGTCACGGCATTTGACACCTTTTTATGGTACATACCTTAAACTGCTGTACATGCGTTCCTTGACAAAGATGAATTGTGGCTGGTTGTATGCTGTTTTGTTCTGTTCTGTTTTACTTTTGGTGTCTGATAGATAAGACACTCATGTTTCTTCCCAGAGCATTGACCTAAGGGAGTTAAACGTTACCAGTTGTCTTGCACAATTTATGTTGAGCAAATTCTGTTACTACTGATTCCAGTAACTTTCGAAAAGCATCGAACTTCATCGAAAGTGAAACGCTTTTGCCGACGACTACCACAAAGAGAAATATGTGTGCATGTAATCATCGTTCATCATTGTTAGGTGCTGTGGTGGTAGGCGTTGCTGATCATTCTTTCTCAACAGATCTCAGTCATTCTTCTTCATAGATCTTGGTCATTCTTCTTCATAGATCTCAGTCATTCTTCTTCATAGATCTCGGTCATTCTTCTTCATAGATCTCGGTAATTCTTCTTCATAGATCTCGATCATCCTTCTTTATAGATCTCGGTGATTCTTCTCCAAGATCTCGGTCATTCTTCTTTTTAGATATCAGTCATTCTTACCCATAGCTCTCGGTCATTCTTCTCCATAGATCTCGGTAATTTTTCTCCATAGATCTTGGTCATTATTCTCCATAGATCTCGGTCATTCTTCTCCATAGTTCATGGTCATTCTTCTCCATAGATCATGGTCATTCTTCTCCATAGATCTTGGTCATTCTTCTCCATAGATCTCGGTCATTTTTATCCATAGATATCGGTCATTCTTCTCCATAGATTTTGGTCATTCTTCTTCACAGATCTCGGTCATCGTTTATCGCAGATTTCGGTCATTCTTCTCCATAGATCTTGGTCATTTTTCTCCATTGATCTTGTTCATTCTTCTCCATAGATCTTGGTCATTCTTCTCCATAGATCTTGGTCATTCTTCACCACAGATCTCGGTCATTATTTTTCATAGATCTCGATTATTCTTCTCCATAGATCTTGGTCATTCTTCTCCATAGATCTTGGTGATTCGTCTCCATAGATCTTGGTGATTCTTCTCCATAGATCTTTGTCATTCTTCTCCATAGATCTTGGTCATTCTTCTCCACAGATATCGGTCATTTTTCATTGCAGATCTCGATCATTCTTCACCACAGATCTCGGTCATTATTCTTCACAGATCTCGATTATTCTTCTCCATAGAGCTCAGTCATTCTTCTCCATAGATCTCGGTCACCGACATTTTCCGTCAGCTCAAGTGCTGACTTTTTATTGTTAACCTGTTCATGATCTGTTTTCTTTTGCCTTTCCAATGCCTCTGCTACCATTTATCTTTCCTGCTGTTATGATGTTTTAAAGCCATTTTCTTCCTTGTTATACATCAAGTGACTGACGATTATCGCATGTAACCAAAACACTGCAAATATCTGTAAGTGTCTTTGAGGATTGTTCTGTAAGTCATTTCGCTGATCATCCACAATAAATTACCATCAGTGTGTTCTGACAGGACGAGACGTTAATCTTGTTTATGTTCTATATCACATATTACGGCAAGTGAAGAGTCGATTATGTCGGCCTGAAATTTGCTGTTAGTGCCAGGGTAATTTTATTTATGCATGATTTATATCAACCTTCCACTCTATCCTTGTACTATACTCTGTCCGTGGCATCAAGATGTTGGTTACTGTGTAAACTTTGCTGGTGCATAAGTTACATTTTTATAGATAATTTGGGGAGGAATAGATTACTCAGCTGTCCGAAACATTCCCTTGGCACTGTACTATTGTGCTGCGTGGCCAGGATCTAGCTTCTCCTTTGTGACCGACAACCCAGGTTCTCCCCTCCTGGTATACTGTATGCCAGTTTGCATCATTCTACATGAATCAATACACATTACATCAACATGCAATACATAATTACCATTCATTCATTCATTTGCATGCCCCTTGCGGAACTTTGCCTCACCAACAGCACTCCTGTAGGCCTTTCGGTTGTAAGCAAGATGGCCTGCTGCTGATGCATCCATTTCAAGATCATCAACGAAGTCTTGCAGCCATCTTCGCTTTGGTCTTCCTCTCATTCTTTTTCCCATCATGTACCTTTCCAAGAAGATCTTCTCTAGATTATCGTGACGTTTAATGTGTCCAAATTATTTAGGTTTTCTCTCTTTAATCCTCTTTAATAGCCAGCTTTCTTCAATATTAAGTTCTTGTAGTATGGATATATTTGTTCTTTTTTTGTGTCCATGATATTTGAATAATTCTTCTGTAGAACTTACATTCAAAGGCATTTATGCGTTTCTCAACGGTTGTATTAAGTGTCCAGGTCTCACAGTCATATGTTGCGATGGGAAAGATGCATGCCCTTAAAAATCTTATTTTTGTGGTTCTGTCTGCTCCTCTCCACAGATTATTTAGTGTTTTACTTTCTGAAGAGCAATAGATGTCCTCCTTTTAATTTCCCCCATTGTATCTCCATTACTATTTAGTAGTGATCCAAGATGTTCAAAGCTCTCCACTTCTTCCAATTTTTCCTCACTGATACATATTTCAGCTGCCTTGTTTGTTTTGTCAGTTGTCATCAATTTAGTTTTCTTCGCATTAAGATAGAGGTTTTGCTCTTCGCTGTTGTTACGGACTGACATAATTAGTGAGAATGAATATATAATAATTACCAAGTCAGCAAATTAAATATACAACCATTTTCTTCATTCTCACTATATATATCATAGTAACACCACAACTGACATCACATACCAGGACATACAACATCTATCATCATGATAGTAACAAAGGCATGATATTAATATAATGGATTAAACTCTCATATAAACATTAACTAAACCTGCTGGACCCGTGGTCCTGGGGTCTTCTGGTCCCACAGGTAATATAGAGCATAAATCGAATTATGCCATCGCACTTATAACCAACGAAGCCACTGCTGCCATAATACACCTCTATATCTCCACGAATCACTATATGCCTATGCACTGCTCGCATGCAGTTGCCACTGCCATGCTATGACCCTCCTACCTACTCTACACGAATTCCACTTGTGCTAATGCACTGAAATCACACTGTTGTCCTGCTGAGCCCCACCTCCATGTCTCCTGATACACGTTGCAGCATATATAATATCCGTAGGAATAAGGGCATAGTACTGAATCATACTTATGCCCCTCCAATATAACGATAATCATCACGAATCACACAGAATCTCCATATCAATACGTGAATCGCATAAATCCACATCACAGCATACTACACAATACTTGATCACACAGTATCAGATAATAGCTCGGGCTGAGTATCGACAATAATCATAAGCACAGACTAACATGACCTAGCCCTGCCACATGCCTTTAGCTCATTGCTTCCCACCAACGCTTTTCATCGATATACAAGCTGTTTTTAAAGTCTCACTACACTTTCTATTTAAAAAAATTGAAAAATTAAGTAAATGACGTCATCACAAAATGTGCTCAAAAAGGTCATTTAATTAGTTACAATAGTGACTGCAATGATACATCGCTGTTTTTGGGTTAGCTGGAACGTACCACTGAAATATTCATTATAACAGGTGTTGGAAATGTCCACCACAGGCTTCAAGACATGACTATACACGTCTCTTCATATTGTCAAATACCTTGTGCAACGTGTCTGTTGTTATTTCTTGAATGGTGATTCTGATTGCTTCTTTCAGGTCCTCAATTGGTTGTACATTATTTTTGTAAACATTTCCTTTTTATGAAATCCCATAGATAATAATCTAATGGATTTAGATCTGGAGAACGAGCAGGCCAAATTCCACGAGATATGCGATTTGCGAAAATTTCTTAAAAGAAAACGTGTGTTGCTCTAGCTATGTGTGCAGTTGCACCATCTTGCTGGAACCACGCTTCGTCAATTTCATGTTGTTTTAAAAAAGTTCCAGAATGTCCGTACGGTACCGATCGGCATTTATAGTGTTGTTGAAGAAAATTGGTCCAATTAAACGTTTTATACTGACAGCACACCATACCCCAATTTTCGCATCTTGTAGCGGCGCTTCATGAAATGCTTTGGGATTAACACTGCTCCAAATACGATTATTTTGGCTATTAACGTATCCAGATAGATGAAACCATGCCTCATCAGAGAAGAATTTTAAATCGAGAACTGACTCGTCTTTTTCAGCTAAAAATGCTTGAAACACATGGAGAGTTGACTCTGGATTGATTGTCACACTCTTTTAGTTCAGACACAACAGAAATCTTGTATGGATGAAAATTTAACCGATGTTTAAGAATTGTGTGCACTGTGCTCAGTTTCGTTCACATCTTGTGACATTTTCCTTAAGGACTTGCATGGATTTTTCTTCAGACACAGCAGGCCTACCAGATTGCGGAGCATCTTCCATAGTTCCCGTATCACGAAACTTATTCAACAAATTTCTAACCGTAGTGCTATGAGGAGGTTGTTTATCAGGAAATTTTGCTATAAATCCGTGTGTATCGACCGTCATTTCGAAACACTTGTTCAACCAAAAAAATTCTTTCTTCCGTTGATAACACCATTCTGTTTTGAGTTCAAAAAATTACTACAGCAGATGGCAACTATTCAATGCATTTTCCTTCACGATTGACTGTGCAGCACATTTTTATGATGTCATTTTATTGATTTTTACATAGAAAATGTATTGATACTCTAAAAACACCCTGTATATAAGGTTCTTCCGCCCCCAGATCACGTGAACGATGACGCTCCGCCAATGGTCGTACAGCCCGTTTGAGCCTCGACACAACTGTCTGAAATGCGAGGAAATGATTGATTCACGGTACGCGTGGCGCTACCTGGCATGGTTAAAAAAAATATTTTTGTTTTTGTTTTCATATTCTGTTCTTTATATTCATAAATGCCAGGTTCAACGTTTATATGCTCACTGAAACTGTGATCATAAACGTAATCAGATGCACGTGGTTGGGATATTTACTGAAAAGAATGAGTCTCAAAGATGTAGGACGGCGCTCGAGCTTATGATTCAAGGCAGCCAAGATGTACCAGATTGATGAGAAATTTGATAATACTGAAAAATAATTAGAAGCATAGCAACCGCTCAGAGCAATGGTTCGTAATATAGGGTCGTTGGACCTCCCTTTCCTCCTACCCCCATGGTTCCAATAAAGGAATTTTGGGGGGTCCATGGATTTAAAAAAAACATCTTAACTTCATCTTGGTTCTGTTTATTGTGTTACGAGTATTTTTAATGAGCGGGGGTCATATTCGTGCTGTTCTCAGACCATAACAGGAGTCCACAGCTAAAAACAACCTGGTTTAATGTGTGTAGAGTAGAGATTTAAAACGCTAAAAACTGAGTGGAGATGTAAAACCTGAGCACAGAGAGTTATAACGCTTTTTGGATCATATTCCACTCTGTATAAGTCAACAGCTTCTTTCGTGTCTTCTTTTGGAAAGAAAACTTCGGCACCGATGAGCTTATTCCATAGCACTGGCGAGAATTATATGGCCTAGACGCAAAGGAAGCAGGAACAAAAGTCCACCTGCACCATTCAGAGAAGCCGCGTTCTACATGAGACGAGAGTAGAGAATCATATCACATAGCAGATAACATTACAGATAGCATTACCTATAACATTACGTGAAAATTTCAGTATTTTGTACATCTCAATGATAACGTGCTCACTGTGTGTTAGTTAATCTGTGCGTAAGATATCGGTCGGGAGGCAGGAAGGCGTGAAAATAATGTTTTCTTTGGCTTCTTCGCCGAACAAGACGCACCCACGCGTAAGCCGGTAGCTTTGTTTTTATGTCGACGAGTTGTTCGTGCGTGTTTTATGCAAACTTTTCTTCTCATTCATTCGCTGGCTGTGATATCTAGTTCCATATTAATTATTCTATGTTTATTCATGGCCGTGATATCTAGCTCAATATCACTTGTTCCATATTGATTCTCTGGCTGTGATATCTAGCTCCATATTACTTGTTCTGTTACATTTAAGTGAGATGTCCATCTAGCCATCCTCTTCGTGGATGATCGTTTCTGTTAGTGTTTTTTCAATGGGTGTTTTCTCTTTCCATGGAATAAAATTGAAAATTCATCATATTAAAATTTAAAATTCACCATATTAAATAACAGAATAAAACTTGGTGCAAAAGAAAGAAAGTTAACACTATATTTTCCCTTACAACCCTGGTATTTTTAAGGGCATGCATCTTTCCCATCGCAACATATGCCTGTGGGACCTGGACAATTAACAAAACATCTGAGATATATATAAATGCCTTTGAATGTAAATTTTACAGAAGAGTTCTTCAAATATCATGGACACAAAAAAGAACAAATATATCCATACTACAAGAACTTAATATTGAAGAAGGCTGGCTAGTAAAGAGGATTAAACATTAAAAAAAATTAAATATTTTGGACACATTAAACGTCATGATAATCTAGAGAAGACCGTCTTGGAAGGGTAGATAATGGGAAAAAGAATGAGAGGAAGACCAAGGCGAAGATGGTTGCAAGACATCGTTGATGATCTGCAAACGGATGCATCAGCAGCAGGCCATCTTGCTTAAAACCGAGAGGCTTACAGGAGTGCTGTTAGGGAGGCAAAGTTCCACAAGGGACATGCAAATGAATGAAAATGAATGAATGAACCCGGATATTGTGTGTCCGACTGCAACTTTTCTGCCCAATGATTAGTGTGTGGGAAGGAGAATTCAACGAAACTGATTTTCAAACACAAGGGAGGCGATACTCGTAGTGGTAGGTGGATCTAAATGAAAAGTCACACTACCTAGTGTGGCTTCCTCTTGCAGCAATCACAGCTGTACAGCGGCGCTCATTGAGCTGATTAAGTTTTGGAAACTTAGGGAAGATTATTCCAAATATGTGTGAGATCATTTTCAAGCTGTACAAGAGTTTGAGGTGAATTTGGCACGTTCCGCTATGCCGGCCGAGCATGTCCCACAGATGTTCGTTAGGGTTAAGGTCAGGTGACATTGCTGGCCAAGGGTTAAGGTCAGGTGACATTGCTGGCCAAGGGTTAAGGTCAGGTGACACTGCTGGCCATGGACGCAGAACAAGAACTTTGTTCTGATGAAGGCATGCCGTGGTTACTCTTTCTCGATGAGGGGTTGCATTGTCATGCATAAAAGTCAAGCCTTGTCCCTGGGTTTGGAACGATGGCGCAATATGAGTTCTCAGGACTCTTTATTGACAGTAAAAAGTCTCCACTCTTTATTAACAGTCAACTGTCTATCTATCTATCTATCTATCTATCTATCTATCTATCTATCTATCTATCTATCTATCTATCTATCTATCTATCTATCTATCTATCTATCTATCTATCTATCTATCTATCCACCCACCCACCCACCAACCAATCCATCCATCCATCCATCCATCCATCTATCTATCTATCTATCTATCTATCTATCTATCTATCTATCTATCTATCTATCTATCTATCTATCTATCTATCTATCTATCTATCTATCTATCTATCTAAATGAACGTGTGTGTGTGTTAGAGCATCACGCTGGAACGCCTGGAGCAATGTCAACCAAACTTGACACACTTTATGACTTACAATCTGGACAGTGCAGCGTGGCGGCTAGATCACCCCTAGAATACCCCTATGACCCCTAGGAGTCGGGGTGACATGTAAAAATAATTGAAAATGAACGATGTTAGTGTTGAATCCATAGTTTTCGGGGTCGCTGAAATGAATAGTGACACTCCCGATGCCGTTTAAGTCCAAGCTCAGCCCCAATCAGCATGGGGTCATAGGGGTGGGGGTAGGATATGGTGACATGTACAAATAATCGAAAAACGACCGATATTAGTGTCGATTCCATAGTTTTCGGGGTAGGTGAGATGAATAGTGACACTCCCGATGCCGTTTTAGTCCACGTTCAGTCCCCAATTGGCATGGAGTCCTATGGGCGGGTGTGGGATGGGGTGACATGTACAAATAATCGAAAACGACCGATATTAGTGTCGAATCCACAGTTTTATTGGTCACTGAGATGAACAGTGGCACTCGCAAGTTCATCACCCGTCGGCATGTAGGGGGGGGGGGGGTGTGAGAAATGGTGGAAAAAAATGTCCAAATTGGCCGAGATTAGTGTCAAATCCATAGTGTTCGGGGTCGCTAAAGCTGATTGGTGACAGTCCTGGTGACAATTAAGCCCACATTTAGTCGAACAGAAGGAAGAGAACTATGTAGAACTTTCTAGAAGGATGTGTAAATGAGCAGAACATTGTAGAATCTTCTAGGAGATTGTGGAACTGAATTTATTTATCCCAGTCGTCTATTAGACAGGAAGAGGAATGAATTCTATATATAGTGTAATATCGAAGTAATTTTATTTACCAGTATTTAAAATTATAAGTACAGTATACAAATTATAGAACAAAGTCTTTTACAAATTCAATATAATATTAATTTAATTCAAAATTTGATTACAAACAACATTTTTAGTTTCACATCCAAGAGCAAGAATAAATAATTTCTTGAGTGAACCCACCCTTGAGCAAGCAACATAAAGCTGTCCATGGGAGAAACATGGCGATCTCAAATCTATCTCTCTCTTTCTGTCCCTATCTCTCTCTCTCCCTCCCTCCCTCTCTCTCTATCTCACTCTACCTCTCCCTCTCCCCTGTCTCTATCTTTCTCCCTCTACATCTCGCTCAACCACTCTCTCCCTCTCGCTCTCTCTCCCTATCGCTCTCCCTCTCTCTCTCATTCCTTAATTTGGAAAGCTTATTTGAAAACATAAGAAAACGGCACACTGTCACTGAGCAATGAAATATACTATAGAATACAATAAAAAGCTAATATAAACATAAGAAAAAAAACAAAGTTAAAATTTATTTTCACAAATATAATTAAAACAAAAAGAGACCATCAAAATTATTTGAACTTACCATGGAATACTAGAAATGGTGCTCTTAAATCAGCACTGCTGTATTTCACGATTATCTCTCTTAGACCATTCCTTTGTTCTCCTTCAATCTAGTGGAAAGTATGTCACCCCCTTCGTACACCGATCCCTAGGGTAGATATAGGTGTTTTATCTCCCCCCCCCCACATTATACATTTGGAAATGGAACACATTCTAGTTCAGTTTTCATCAGCAGCGATACAGAAAGCAATGATAACAAGCATAAACATTCAGTTAAAGTAATCAAGGAAATAAACGAATTGTAATGGCCGGGCAGATGTTATGACTAAGATTTTAAAAAATACATTTTGATGCAGAATGTATAACAGACAGTAACTGCTGACAGCTTGTGTCGTGGATGATGAATGATGATGATGACAATGAATGATGATGATGATGGAGGATTTCGCTGTGCGCGAGATGAAATGAAGATTTTAATAGTGGCCATTTTGTTAGGCACAGCATGGATTGCTGTGGTTTTACTGTCTCCACAGAGTTAATTATCATGAAGCCACAGATCGATCCCCACTCCCTTGACCAGCATAAGAACTGTAGGACAGGCTGTTTTCAGGACGATGTGGCTAGCTGTAGTCTAATGGTGAGTGTTCTTAAAGACATGTAAGACAGCACCTGCCCATGAGGAATATTACGATAACCCTTGATCGTGAAATAGATGAAACATTTCTGCAGGCGAGAGGGGGAGAGAGAGAATTTAGTTTTAAAAAGGTGAGGAGAGAGAGACACAGAGAGAGAGAAATTCATTTTCAAAAGATGAAGAGAGAATGAGAAAAAGGAAGAGAGAACAAGCATCACTTTCTAAAGAAGAAGTGAAAGAAGAGAGGGAGGGAGAGAGAGGAGAGAGAGAGAGAGATTGACTGACTGACTGATTGATTGATCTTTATTTCCAAAGGGTTAAGAATTGGGCACGCAGGTCCGTTTGACATTCTGCCCTCTATCATGTAACTTTCATTCTTTTTCAGACATTCTACAAATATGCTGCTCATATAATAAACATAACTAACATTGGAAAGTTGAGAGACATAAAATAAAATGTAACATTTACGTCTCGCTCTTATCCATATACTCTGTAGTGAACGTAACTACATACACATATAAATGACCATCTACTATACAAAATTTTGGTACTATTCAGAATAAACAATTAACTGAATTCGGTGTCTGTAAGAGTAGTCTAAATTAATTTTTAAGTTTTATGAATCATGGAAGCAATGTAGTCGACATAAAATAGATATTGGAAAGTTTATAGTTGTAGGAAGGAGTATAGTTTATATTTATTATAAACAGGATGGAAGGGTATTCCAAAGATGAGCAGCAGAATAAGTAAAGTTTTTCTTGTAAATATGAAGTCTAGATTTTGGAAGACAAATTTTGTTTGCTAAACTTGAACATGTTCCATAGATAAGGCGGAGCATGCTGTGAAAGAAGAGAGAGAGAGAGAGAGAGAGAGAGAGAGAGAGAGAGAGAGAGAGAGAGCTACAAAACATGTTCTCTTTCAGCAAAGAAGAATTCGTATAAAAAAAATGATTAATTACATGAAGGAACTGCATGAAGTGTGTGTGTGGTGGTTGGGGGTTAATTCTTCCATGCTCTTGTCAAATAGCTTCTGATGTGTAAAACCTGTTATCCATCAACGAATAGTTTTCACGGCTTTTAAAAAAAACTTTTTTAAAAAAACAAAACGGATTACGTCATTGTCTGCCAGGCAGGCTTGTGGCCCGTCCAGTTAAAAGAGCAGGATCTGTGTACTTTAAAACAGACTAAATAAATACGAAATGCATAAACATTCTGACTTGTCTCTTTTTCTAAACAAAATAAGGTAATAAAGATTAATAAGTACGAAATGAATCATAACTTAGTATATATATATATATATATTGACGTGTCGGACAGCGGTGGTCAACATGCCAACATGCTTCTCCATCTTGTGCGATCCTTGGTGTTTAAGATTAATGTACATGATTCTGTGGTTTCTTTTCGTTTTAATATGAAATTTAAATTTATCATAGATTTACATTTGACCAGTAAAACGGATCACAGATTTACGTTTGACCAATGAAATTGATGGTAGATTTACATTTCAGCAATACAGTTGATCATTGATTTACATTTGATCAAAGGAACTGATGATAGATTTACATTTGACCAATGAAGATATCTTCTATATCGTTCTTTTATTCTTCATTTCGAAAATTATGCTTCTAATGAAATTTGTTTCCAATGTGACAGAGAGATAAACACGTATTAAGAAGGCGTTTAAACATTAGGAAAATGGTAACAGATACACAAGTAATAGATAACCACACTGCATGTTACAACATTAGACGGCCTGATTAACATTACAGAGTAGAAGAAAACATAAACAATTAATATCAATACTCAAAACAAATGGGGGAAAGATAATAGAGATAAAGGACAACCAGACAGAATACTGGGCAGCTAGACCAGACAGAATGTTTGACAGCTAGACTAGACAGAATATTGGACAACAGGACAATGTCACGTGACGTATAAACTAATAGATGAGCTAATACAAGCCTCAGATGGCAGGAAACGGAAATGAAAAACGATGGCCACAAAAATTCTTCAATTGGTTTCCCACCCCACCTCCCTTACTGGTGATCTGTTTTCTAGATATGGCCATGTTCTTAAGATCACGCGATGTATTCTAAGCTTCTCTGTCCTTCAATGTTCTTCTGTATCACTTAACTTTTATCTTTCGCGGTGTGTTTTAATCATCTTTATTCTTCACCTTTATGTCATTATCTAATACCTGTGTCATCTATCCTTTATCTTTGCTCTACGACAGTTCTTCCTTTTCTTTCTTATCTTCTGTGCTAAAGAAATTGCAGGTGTACACACCAGGTGAAGAAAATGGACATATACTTATATTCATTACACTTGAACACACACACACACAAAACACACACCACACACTCTCCCCACACACACATACGTATATATAGTGTGGTGTTTCCATGCTGTAGGGATGTGAAGTGTTAGTGCCTTCACATTTCTCATCTATACTACAAGAATAATTTTCAAGTCTGATGCGATGATATTTAACAGGAAGTCTCAAGTCCGATGTGACGATATTTATTAGGAAGTTTAAAGTCCGATGTGACGATATTTATCAGGAAGTTTAAAGTCCGATGTGACGATATTTATCAGGAAGTTTAAAGTCCGATGTGACGATATTTATCAGGAAGTTTAAAGTCCGATGTGACGATATTTATCAGGAAGTTTCAAGTCCAGAAAGCGCATATAAAAATCTACAGAACGCTCTCTCACTCACTCACTCACTCACTCACTCACTCACTCACACACACCCACACTCACATCTATCATAGATTCTTCAAATACTTACTTTTTCAGTAGACAATTCTATACTTTTAAGCTAAATCAGTATAATCGGTCAGTAAAACGGGATAGAGCTGAGGTCATTTGAAACTTTCAAAAGGGATATAAAAAACTGGTCGGACCTTTAGTTGTTGAGCTAGATTTCTCATTGAGTACAGAGAGGTCGTGGTCATGATGATGATGATAAAGAAAAACAGACTAACAAAGCAAGTATTAACAAGTACATAAAATAGCTGTGCTCATCATTGTTAATCTTCTAAACATGACCTACTGCACAAGTATTCGTGTTAACAATAACCAATATTTAACCAGACCTCAAATCACAAGCCTACACATAAAAAACACGATTATAGTAAAGAAACCTAGACATGTTGCCATGCCTAAATTTAGTTGACATGATGATGATTAAAGAGAGATTAAAGAGAGAAAACGTAAATATTTTGGACACATTAAAAGTCATGATAATCTAGAGAAGACCGTCTTGGAAGGGTAGATAATGGGAAAAAGAAAGAGAGGAAGACCAAGGCGAAGATGGCTGCAAGACATCGTTGATGATCTGCAAATGGAGGCGTCGGCAGCAGGGCATCTTGCTTACAACCGAGAGGCCTACAGGAGTGCTGTTAGGGAGGCAAAGTTCCGCAAGGGACATGTAAATGAATGAATGATGGTGTAAAAATTGATTATCGAACAATGTTGAACAAAACCACGTTGCTGTTCTTATGTTTTTGAAAAGTAACATGACTGACGGTAGAAAAAGTAGTGCCAACTGAGGAAGTAGATTATTCCTCATATTCAGGCAGAATACCAGAAGGAAGGAAAAAAAAGTATGTTAAGTCTGGAACAACCAAAGCCTGGACGGAATTCATTCAGCTTAACAAAATATGGACATCAAAGACCATCAAAACAGGAACAAAACTTAGACTCTTTAATACAAGCGTAAAGAATGTCTTATTATATGGGTCGGAGACATGGGTGTTTACTAAGACAGTGCAACAGAGGATACAAACATTCATGGACTACTGGTTGAGGAGGATTTTAAACATTAAATGGCAGGTTAAGATCAGGAAGGAGTAGGTCTGGCAAAGAGCAGGACAAGAGCCTAAGAACCTACAAATAATGTCTAGGAAATGGAGGTGGATTGGCCACACTCCGAGGAAATCTGAGACCAGCATAACAAGGAAAGCACTGACATGGAATCCTCAGATAAACAGAAATAGAGGAAGACATAGAACTACTTGGGGAAGGGAAATCATGACAGTGCTCAGAGACAAGGGATACACATGGAAGGAAGCAGAGAATAATTCCAAGAACAGGGATGACTGGAAAGCCTTTATCCGTGGCCTATGCTTTCAAGGGAGTGAAAGGCGTTGATGATGATGATGATGATGATGATGATGATGAAGGTGGTGGTGGTGGTGGTGGAGGTGATGATGAACGGTAGAAAAAGAGTTAAGAAACACAAAACATCTAACACAAACACACACAAAAAAACATCAGATCATGAAGATTTCATTTATTATACATCCACACGGAATTGTTGTAATTAATGGATAGTGAAACATTCCAGTTTGAAGCTTTAAAAAGCGTAAAAACGTTTGTTCAAATTATCCCAAACACTACAACCTGAAACTCCTCTCTGGTAGAGAGGAAATACTACAGTAAGAGAACAGCGATAAATTCACTTCTTGTTCTCAGACATAATCCATCTTTCAGCATTATTTAAGACTGGTATTTTTTGTTCACAGGGAAGCGAGAACTGGCGTGTGCGACGCTGGTATTATCAGTCTTGCAGAAATCCGAACCAGAAACCTTTTCTTGCCTTCAATTAGAATCGCGGTCAAAGACCTGTAGGCGTTAGCCAGAGTTCTTGAAAGTCGCAGCCACCAGTCACTGCCAATGCTTCTTCATTATCTAATCTCACTAGTTGCTGTAGTTGGGAGAGAAAAACTGTTCAAAACTGTTCCGATTTGTCCCCAGTATGTTTGCATATTCCTGGGGGATGCATGGGATATGTTGTGCATAAGCAAATAATCTATCTATCTATCTATCTATCTATCTATCTATCTATCTATCTATCTATCTATCTATCTATCTATCTATCTATCTATCTATCTATCTATCTATCTATCTATCTATCTATCTATCTATCTATCCGTCCGTCCTTCCGTCTGTCTGTCTGTCTGTTCTTTCATTGTGTCTGGTATGTCTATGTCTGTCTGCTTATCTGTGCATCTGTGTGTATTGTCTGCCTACTTACATATTATCTGCTTACATATTATTTGTTTACTTTCATGATATCTACCTTCTTACATACTATCTACTCATTTACGTGCTATCTGCTCACTTAAATTCTATCTGCTCACTTATATGCTATCTACCCACTTACATGCTATCTGCTCACTTACGTGATATGTGCTCACTTACATGCTATCCGCTCACTTACATGCTATGTGTTCAGTTACATGCTATGTGCTCATTTACAAGCTATCTGCTCACTTACGTGATATGTGCTCACTTACATGCTATCCGCTCACTTACATGCTATGTGTTCAGTTACATGCTATGTGTTCAGTTACATGCTATGTGCTCATTTACAAGCTATCTGCTCACTTACGTGATATGTGCTCACTTACATGCTATCCGCTCACTTACATGCTATGTGTTCAGTTACATGCTATGTGCTCATTTACAAGCTATCTGCTCACTTGCAATGCTATCTGCCCACTTACATGCTTTGTGCCCATTTACATGCTATCTGCTCTCTTATATGTTATCTGCTTTCTTATATATCTTTCTGTTTAGCCTTTATTAATACACCAACTGATTCGTCAGTGCTCTCTCTACCTCTCTCTTTCTCTCTTCTTCTCTCTCTCTTTCTCCGTCTCTTTTTCTCTTCCCCCCTCTCCTCTGTCTTTTCTCAATCTCGGTCCTTTTAGTCTCCTTCTTTCACTTCTCTCTCTCCTCTTTCTGTCCCTCTGTCTCTCCTTCACTTTGCCTTTCTCTCCCTCTCTCTTATGTAATAGTCTGTCTCATATACACGACAATCATCCTTCAGTCCAACGAGAACACCACAGCCTGAAGTGAAATGTGATATCCGTGTCAACTGTTTACTGTGGAAATGTGTCTAACCTGGATATCCGTGTCAACTGTTTACTGTGGAAATGTGTCTACCCTGGATATCCGTGTCAACTGTTTACTGTGGAAATGTATCTCCCCTGCATATCCATGTATTACATTTTTATTCTGTCTTTTTCTTTGTCCCATCCAACTTTTTTTTTCACCTTCTCCACTTTCAGTCTGTGTTTGCTTTCATTTGTTCTTTTCCTTTTCTTCATTATCGGTGCTTTTTTTTTTAAAGAAATGATTTCTGCTGGCCTTGTACTCATTGAATGCTGCTGTTTGCATGTTGTGGCTGATGTTATAGGTTACACTGGAAATACGAAATTCTGCTCTTTCGTTGTGACATAAATCTTCGTGCGCAAGCACCGAATAGGGTGTGCAGAGAGCGGCACTAACTCCCAAATGTGAACTTAGCAACTGCCTTCTCGTAATGAGAAGCGCATATGATCTTTTCTTGTCATTCAAATCCCTGCTTTACACGGTCTACACACTCCAAAGCATGTTTTGCAAAACTGTACTTGGTCTACACACTCCAGAGCATGTTCTGCAAACCTGTACTTGGTATATACACTCCAAAGCATGTTCTGCAAACCTGTACTTGGTCTACACACTCCAAAGCATGTTCTGCAAACCTGTACTTGGTCTACACACTCCGGAGCATGTTCTGCAAACTTGTACTTGGTCTACACACTCCGGAGCATGTTCTGCAAACTTGTACTTGGTCTACACACTCCGGAGCATGTTCTGCAAACTTGTACTTGGTCTACACACTCCGGAGCATGTTCTACAAACCTGTACTTGGTCTACACACTCCGGAGCATGTTCTACAAACTTGTACTACATTTAAGATCTCGGACCTGGCCCCATAAATAGATTATGAATGGAAAACTGAAGGGCACGCAAAACAGACTCCCACTGACGGTGAGATTCGTGGATACAGCCCTTCATTTTGTCTTGTGAATCTGGGAAGAGGACGAGGATAAGCTCCATGTTTTGTTTGTCAGCGACGAGTAAGACGCAGGTAAGCCTGCGCCCAGCCACAGGAGGTAGGCCCGGATATTTACCCACTCTTAGTTCTGCTAACTTTGATAAGTGTCCACTGTTTCTCCATTCCCACGTATGTATCTGTGTCCCGTACTATGTCCTATGTCCCGTACCGTGTGCGTGTGTAGGGGGTTTGAATTGTCAGTGTCCTCACGCTTTTAGATCACTATAGAATTTGAGGTAGACTGCCAGCACCTGTCCTCGTTACATTCAGTGCCATCACCCTCCCGTCTATAGATAACGAAACCCCAGCCACCCTTTCTGCCTCTCAGCACTGAACCGTCCGTAAAGACGACAGGGTCCTTTGGCTGAGTATGAGCATCAACGATATCTTGAATTTCATACTCAGTCCTGCCTCCCCACACATTCCTTGCCAAGCAAGGCTATGACCACTCTGGTGAGCCAGTAGGTGTCATCGCTGAGTCTGCTGAGGACCTTTGACTATATTCTCCACACCCTACACCGCATTAAGGGATGGTTCGGTGTGAGCAATCCATGAACTACACTATTTCAGTACCGTAAGTGATTTATACAGTGGGTGAGTGGTATTGCTGACCATGGTGAGATAAGCCTTGACCTGTGCAACTTTGTCTCTGACCCCCATGGTAGGCAGACCCAGCAGGTAACGTAAGGTCACTGCCGGAGTATCTTTGTGTACGTCCCAGGACCGTCCGCGTAGCTTCAGTTTGAATTTTGTTAAATCTATCACTTTTGGTCCGGGATAAGGTCAGATGCCAGGGTCCGTAATCGACCACTGCTAGCACCAGTGTTTGCATTAGCCGTACAAGTATCCATTGCTAGGGATCGTCTTAACAGTGCTAAGTCCTTTTTATGCTCGTTGCATGACATGGTCAATGTGACAACGGTAAGATCTGTCAGATCAAACGTTATACCCAGGTACTTTAGGTCGTGGACTCTCTCGACCTGCATCTCACTGCAGTGGGTTACTGCTATCTCGTCCTTAACGACTCCTCCGTCGTTCATAGAACACCTTAACACCTGCGCCTTACATGGGCTGATTACTGCTTTGTACCTACTGCACCAGATGGACAAGTGATCTAGAGATGTTGGCATATCCCTGGCCATCTCACTCCTATTATGTCCTTGTTTGTAGATGAGTACGTCATCGCCACAGGTGAGACTTCTGCCTACTCCCACAGTTAGTAACCTGGCAACATTGGCAGTATAGATATTAGAGAAAACTGGTGATGGTGGAGATCCTTTTCTCTATTTCTATCATCACCGAGATACATGAGCCAGACAATGAGGACACCAGCATGGCAGCGATCTAGCCAGTTAACCAAGGGTTTATGTCCAATTCTGTGAGGAACCGTGATACAAGTTGTTACGGGAAAAAAAGAAATAATAGGGAACTGGGGATAAATTAGCACTAGTTATTTTTCATAACAATTTCACTGTCCTTACCTCATACTGTAGATTTTTCCTACATTCCTTTCTCTTTCTATCTTTTTTAA
This sequence comes from Achatina immaculata, assembly GCA_009760885.1. Classification (NCBI taxonomy): domain Eukaryota; kingdom Metazoa; phylum Mollusca; class Gastropoda; order Stylommatophora; family Achatinidae; genus Lissachatina; species Lissachatina immaculata. Next base: position 24,126,045 of record CM019714.1, read on the forward strand.
ATAAAACTGTACCATGCACCTTCAGTCTATCATTAGAAAAAAAAAGAGTTGGCTGAGTCAGATAAAAACTAAAATATCTCTTTATTCACTTTTCTCCCCCACATCAACTTCGTGATTTTGAAAGTTCTGATTGTGCTAATAAAAAAAAAACTGACTTAGAGAACTGCTCGATGCACAATCTTGATAATGGGATTGTTTCGCCAGTAAATAGCAAAAATCAGTGAAGAAATGTTCAGAAAAATCTGGGAGAGAAGTCTCAATTTGACAAATGAAGGCCATGTTGGAGACCGGATCGTTGGCTGTGAATTTCAAATACATTTCTTTTAACAGTTCATGAGATTTATCTTCTTTAAAGGCTGGCTGAGATTTTAAAATATGGAAGCTCTTTAAAAAATTGTCTTTTACAGACTAGGAGCCTTGACCTGCTGACCTTTACCTTATGTTTAGAAAATGCTACCGCATTTATTGTTTCCTCGAATACTTACTTGATTCTTGTCAAAGTTCCGGGTCTCTGGTCATGAGTATTGTTTTCCTGATCTCCGTTTCTTGTTTAGTTGTTGTGACCTATTTTTTTTCTGGCAGACGTTTTAGGCTTAATTAAGATACCACTAAATCAGCTACGAATGTGAAGTTTTTACGTGCAGCAATAAACAGATACATCAGCATTATCAAATGACTCTTTTTCTCAACGCTAGCATGCACTGCACTAAGCGTATAAAATAACCTTCCGCTACGTCTAGTACGTAAATCACTTTGGAAAATTACTTCGAGATACACAGAAAAGTAGTACAGATAAACGCTATATTGTAGTTACCTTTAAGTGTCGATCTTGTCTGTACAAGCTAAACTATCTTGTTCTGACCAAGCTTCCAGGATAAAATATAGTGCATGATCTGACTGACCGGCTAGTTCTGGCGGAGTGTGAGTAATGCGGTCTCGGTATGAACAATAAATGCGCGTGGAGAAACAGACAGCCCCACTCTCGTGTTTAAACAATCACGTGGGAGCCGGAAGTGTGTGATTGCGGAGCAGAAGTCTTCTCCTCTATAAGATTACCGCTAATGGCGGCCGGGTGAAGCTAAAGCCCGGTATTCCTTCGTTTCGGATATTTGCTTTCACCGGTTGCTTGTATCTGAGGTGATATTTCCATGGTCACAAAATACAGCCAAGAAGCAGATCAAATATTATTACCATCTCCATTATCATTACGCTTTATCACCATTTTCATCTTATGACTGTCATCTTGTGATGCCATCTCCCTGCCATTGTTGTCCTATTATACTATCTTTCTGTTATCCTGTTGTATTATCTCTCCGTTATTCTGCTGTGTTATCTCACTACTATGCTGCTGCACTATCTCACTACTATCCTGTTGTACTATGTCACTTTTATCCTGTTGTACTATCCCTATGTTATCTTGTTGTACTATCTATCAGATATCTTGTCGTACTATCTCTCTGTAATTCTTTTTCTCTGATATATTTCTGTACTATCTCTGTGATATCCTGCTGTATTATCTCTCTTTCATCCTATTCTACTCTGTGTTATCATGCTATGCTATCTCTCTGTTATACTGTTGTACTATCTCCTTCTTATTCTGTTGTACTATCTATACGTTAAGTATTTAAAAGAAAACTAGGAACAGCTTTATTAACGACCACACGGTCCTAATGTTTCAGTTCACTCCTTATTCATACAAAAACATAAAAGACAAAGAGATAGGGAAAAAAGAGAAAATGTAAATTTACTTCCAGGATATGTAGCAAATAAGAATGGGGAAAAAATAATAGGAAAAAGGAACACCTGGCTGTGACTTGCAAGGAGTTGCATCAGGGAGTGCGCCTGGTAGTGTTGTGAATGTTTAGATGAAGACTTAAAATGAAGACATAGTTCCAGTCTGAATAGTTCGTAGTAAAGATGAGGTGGGAAAGGGGGAAAGGAGAGAGAGAGAGAGAGAGAGAGAGAGGAAAAGAGAGTGAGAGATGGGGAAAAGGGGTGGGAATACAATGATTTTTAATCAAAGAAAGGAATTGGTGGAATAGATGAATTTCGTTGGAGTAGAGGGTTGGTAATTAATACAGAGAAGCTCCTGGAATGTTAGCTGAAGGCGAGAAAAGAGTAGGTGAGAACTTAATTGCTGTTGTTAAAATGATGATGATTATTATTAGAAACTATTCTTATTATTATTAGCATTATGTGCTGTGCCGGATAGCGTTGGCGATCATGTTTTTCCATCTTGTGCGGTCCTTGGAGTTTCTAATAAATTCAAATGCTTATCGTTTTTAGAGCTACTTGGTCAGTCCATTGAAATATTTCTCTCTTGGACTTCCTCCTCTACATATTTCCCTTTAATTTTCTCCACCTTTTGACTTCTCCTAATATGTCCAAGAAATTTAAACTGGTTTACCTAGTTTTCGTTGTTTTGAAGCTTCTTTGATGACCTCTTCATTTGTGTGCCCATCTATCCAGATTGTTTGTTGCATCTTTCTCCAAAACCCGCATATCTTCTGCTTCCAATTTCTTTGTCTTTATTAACTTCCAAGTTTCACAGTCATTTAGTAATACTAGCTATACATAGCACTGTAATACACTTTCCCCTCACTTTTATGGAACTTATTAGGGAGGGAATATGGAAAAAGAAAGTTTAAGTAGAGCTGAAATTTCATATTCAAACCATGTTGTTCAAGTGTCCCATATTCCTGTATGTAGAGGTTCTCAAATGCTAGCAGGGTTCTGTAATCAGAGTAACACTGTTTAATGCCTGTTACTAGGAAATCTGTGGCTGGTGCAAATGACATGATTAGATTCCGGCTTAGAAGCATGCTGGGAGATGCCATAATGATGTTTGTGTATATGGTAACCTAATCTAAGGCGGGTCTCTCCAGTGTAAGTTATTCTATACTTTCTGCAGTTATCCGTTTTATTATGGATTAATGTTCCTTCGTGTAACTGTTCATAAGCAGAAAAATGTCAAGTAGTTGTTACTGTCTTTGTTGTTGTGGTTGAGCTTGATGAAAGAATTCAGAATTACAGCAACAGACACTACAATGAAGGATCCACGAATTATTTTTCTAAAGATATAAAGTTGTAGAGTGTAGGTGCATCTCTCTTCCACGGCTTTATGTTTCAGTCTCAACGCTGTTACAACATACAGCAAAACTCTGGTACAAGATTACCAAATATGTAATAAACACTGGAGATATAACCAGCACAACCGGGAAATGAAACAAAAGAGTTACAAGCACGCAGAGAAGAGAGAGAGAGAGATAAGAGAATTAATTAATTAATGATCTTTATTTTTAAAGGGTAAAGAACTGGGCACGCAGGCCCGTCTTACATTCTGCCCTTCATCACTCCATCTTTCATTCTTCCACTCGATTTAATACAAGTGTACAAATCATATGATGGAAAAAACATATCAAATGTGTGCAAAATTAAACTATTACATTTACAGTATAAGAGAATAAATAATTAACCTAACAAAACGGCGCGCGCACATACGCATGCATGCATGCAGGCATATACATAAACAAAAATACATTTTCAGTACAGTTCTTCTAACATATATTCTTTAACGTTCATTAAAATAATTTCTAACAAAATCTAACAAGTTACTTTTAGAACTATGTCCAAAGAGAGAGAGAGAGAGAGAGAGAGAAAGAGAGAGGAGATAGAGAAAGAGAGGAGGGAGAGAGAGAGAGTGGATAAAGAAAAACTAAAATGAAACTAGAAAGTTAACCTCTGACCTACATTCTAAAATAAGAGTCTAATTTTATGACGGTAGGTGGAAAAAATTAGGAGAATATTTTGGTCAAACGCTGTAAGAAATAACATCTTGTTGGCAGAAATGCAGATGAAGCCACTGACAACAATTATTGAGGAAAGACGCTGTCGATGGTTGGGACATGTGCTCCGAATGACTGACATCTCACTATCAAAAATAGCGCTAAGATGGAAACCACAGGGGAATAGAAGTAATGGTAGACCAAAGGAGACATGGAGAAGAACAACAGAGAGGATGTTGAACAATAGAGGGCTCACCTGGGCAAGAGCGGAAAAAGGGCAAAGGACAGGCGTTTGTGGAAAACCCTTACGGAAGCCCCACGTGCTCTTGGCACTTAAGGTTCAGAGAGAAAGAGAGAAAGAAAGAGAGAGAGAGAGAGAGAGGAAAGAGAGAGAGAAAGAGAGCGAGAGAGATGGAAAAAAGTGTTTTATCATGTAAAGTGCCAATTTGCAGATCATTATGCTAATTTTAACTTTTTTTCAGATGAATGACAGAGCAATGTCGCTGAAAGGTAAGGAATTTTAAAGTGTGGAACTCCAGGCTGTCGTGAAGTTCCTGTTCCTGCAGAAGAAAAGTCCAAAGGAAACCCACGAATGTACCCTGCAAGCATTGAGTGACAAGTGCCTGTCATACTCAACTGCGAAGACGTGGTGCGTTAACTTTCAGCATGAAAGTTTCGAGATGGAAGATGCAGCAAGATCGGGAAGGCAGATGCTATATAGACGTGGTACAATGTCAGCTCCAGAAACTGTTGATCATGCTCATGACCTGATTTTAGCGGATAGACGAATTTCGGCTCAAACATTTGCTGAGAGATCCAGGGAACGCGTTTTGGGTATGCAGAAACTCTGGACCAAATGGCTGTGGAAATGTTTGAATGTCAAAGAGAAACGAAATAAAGTATACATGTCACGTTGATTTTGCAGCATTCTGGGCGATCTAGTGATAATTTTCGGAAACGACTCGTCAATGTTCATAAAATATGATTACTATTATGATCCTGAGATCAAATAACAATCTTGAAATCAAATAACAGCTCTGAGATCAAATAACAATCCTGAGATCAAATAGCAATTATGAGGTCAGATAACAACCCCGAGGTCAAATAATAATCCTGAGATTAAATAGCAATCCTGAGATCAAACAATAATCCTGAGATCAAACAACAATCCTGAGATCAAACAATAATCCTGAGATCAAACAATAATCCTGAGATCAAACAACAATCCTTGAAGTAGTGACACTCGGGTTCTCAGCCACCATAGATTCAAACCCAAAGGTCATCAGCAAAGTCATAGTTACTTTTGGCGGGGGAGGGGGGGGGGGGTTCTAGTTTTGGTGATTGACTATCTTCCGAAGGGCCAACAGTTAATGCAGGTTATTACTCTAGCTTGCTGTGACGATTGAAGGATGAGCTGAAAGAGAAATGGCGAGGGAAGCTGGTGAAAGATTTTTTTTCTTTCTGCAGGACAATGCGGAGACGTTGAATTTTGTGAAGAGTTTGGGGTTTGGGTTAGAGTGTATGCATCATCCCCCCTACTCACCAGATCTTGATTCATTTTATTATTTCCTGTTTCCCAACCTTTAAATGTTTTTGAAATGGAGGAAAATTCACAATAATTTGGAGGGAATAGTAGTAACCGAGCCAAATTTCAGCGACCAGACATCAGATTTGTATTTTAGAAAGGTTAAAGAAACTGAAGAAACAATGTGCCAGTGATAACTTCAAAGTGAATATGTGCAGCAACACGTAAGTTTCACAGCTCCAAATCATCCCGTGTAAATGAAGTAGATTACCGTGTGCCCCCACGAATACTCAGGTATTGTAACTGTTCTATCTTAGTAACTCAAGCACCAAGAGAGACAATCTAGGACTTTATTAAGAGAGAGAGAGAGAGAGAGCTATCACATGGCAGTCGTATTTTAGAGGGGCAGATGCAATGTCGTTGTAGAGACGTCCAAGATCGTTTAGATCTCAAGTGCGTGTTGTATCTCTTGTGTGTCCTGGAAGTTTCCGAAATAAATCTAATGGTAGAACTTCCAGAGGAATGTCGCCGATGACAGAAAGAGGTTTAATCTTAATATCTGTAATTAGACCTTTTGGTTTTCTGGAGGTATGTTATAGCCACAAAACTTACTAGTTGCTAGCCAGGTAAGTTGGTTTGTTAGGTCCATTAGCTTTGTCAGCACTGATGTATCTCATCTCATTGTCAACTTAACTGGAAAGCTGGCTCTCATCTAGGAGTGGTGTAGATGTACAATTTGTTAGCATAACTCAGAATTCTAGAAATTAGGATCTTCAAAAAGTCTTCATGTTCGAGTTTCTTTGTGCTGGACGTGCACGAGGTAGCACTGTATCTGAATGCTCCCGGACCGTACTTGTTGTGACTGTACCGGTCGACAAAATACGCGTGAACACACATAACGTCCGTGACTGAGTCAGTCTGACATTGGCATCGACCTGTCTAGACGTGTTCAGTTTATACAGGCAGTTTTGTGACCTTGTGTTGGGACCGTTCTGGGATCATTACGATAGAATTATTCGAGCAATGTGTATGTATCAAATTGTATGTGCAGATGGGCCAAATCTACTATCGAGACTATCGAAATGCTTCTTCATGAAGAAGAAGAAGAGCACCATGACCCTCTGAGGTCTGTATCCTCAGGAACCGGTTGTCAAGTACTCCTAGTGCTGGAAGAAGCCCTGGATATAAAGGCAGATGACAGACAGAATAGTTCTCTTTATTTACAACCATACAAAAGACAGACAATGAGAAAAACTGCATGTATTGAGAAGAAATGCAAAGAAGATGCAAGAGCAGGGACAACAATCTGTGAGTTTATTTTAAAAAAACAGCCAGTCGGTCATTTCCATGTCCCTTGTGGAACTTTGCCTCTCTAACAGCTCTCCTGTATGTCTCTCGGTTGTAAGCAGGATGCCCTGCTGCTGATGCATCCGTTTGCAGATTATCAACGATGTCTTGCATCCACCTTCTCCTTGGTCTTCCTCTCTTTCTTTTCTCAATTATGTACCCTTCCAAGACGGTCTTCTCTAGATTATCATGACGTTTGATGTGTCCAAAATATTTAAGTTTTCTCTGTTTAATCCTCTTTACTAGCCAGCCTTCTTCAATATTAAGCTCTTGTAGTATGGATATATTTGTTCTTTTTTGTGTCCATGATATTCAAAGGCATTTATGTGTTTCTCGGCTGTTTTGTTAAGTGTCCAGGTCTCACAGGCATATGTTGCGATGGGTAATGTGCACGCCCTTAAAAATCTTATTTCTGTAGTTCTTGTCTGTTCCTCTCCACAGCTTCTTTAGTTGTTTTACTTTTTGAAGAGCGATAGATGTCCTAATCTCCTTCATTGTATCTCTATTATTAGTTAGTAGTGATCCAAGATATTCAAAACTCTCCACTTCTTTCATTTTTTCTCTTTGATATATATTTCAGCTGCTTTATTTGTTTTGCCAATTGTCATCAGTTTAGTTTTCTTTGAATTAAGATAGAGGTTTTGCTCTTCGCTATTCTTACGGACTGATATAATTTGTTTTTCCATTCCTTTTTGTGTTGTGGACAGTAATACTGTGTCATCAGCATATCTAACCTCTGGTATTTCATAACCCCTAATTTTTATGACATTGTAATATTCTTTGTTTACATCTTCTCTAATATTCCTCATTATATTTTCAGTATACAAGTTTAATAACTAAGGCGATAATATGCACCCCTGACTGACCCCCTGTTTTATGTCAAACCAAGTTGTTCTTTCACCATTTATTCTTACTGCTGCCTGTTGGTCTAGATACAGCAGCGATGTTAATTGTATCAAATATGTTGGAAATCCCTTTTTTCATTACTTCTTAAAGTTTCTGGTGTTGTACACAATCAAATGGCTTCGAATAGTCTCATTCACTCACTCATTTGCATGTCCCTTGCGGTACTTTGCCTCCCAAACAGCACTCCTGTAGGCCTCTCGGTTGTGAGCAAGATGGCCTGCTGCTGATGCATCCATTTGCAGATCATCAACGATGTCTTGCAGCCATCTTCGTTTTGGCCTTCCTCTCTTTCTTTTTCCCATTATGTACCCTTCCAAGACGATTTTCTCTAGATTATCATGATGTTTAATGTGTACAAAATGTTTACGTTTTCTCTCTTTAATCCTCTTTACTAGCCAGCCTTCTTCAATATTAAGCTCTTGTAGCATAGATCTATTTGTTCTTTTTTTGTGTCCACGATATTTGGAGAACTCATCTGTAGCATTTACATTCAAAGGCATTTATGTGTTTCTCAGCTTATATCGATAAATATAGATTCACATTAAATTCTCTGCATTTCTCTATTATGAATCTTATATTGAATATATGATCTCTTGATCCTCTTCCTTGTCTAAAACCAGCTTGGACCATATTGATTTCTATTTCTATTTTCTTTCGAGATCCACCCATTATGATTTTTAACAGAATTTTACTGGCATGATTAATCAGTGCAACAGTTCTTTACTTTGTACATAATTTCAAGTTACCCTGTTTTGACAATTGTATGAATACAGTCCTTTTCCATTCTTTTGGCCAAATACCTGAATGCCATATCTTTTTTACATAGTGCATGATAGATTGTTGCACATTCCTTTCCTCTTGCTATATTATGTTCAGCTGTTATCTCATCACATCATGGTGATTTACCATTTTTCATATTCTTTATTGCCCATAAAACTTCTTCTATTGGTGGTTCGGGGTCTTTCTCCTCCAATAATAATTTACACTGTTGATTTCTGCTTTCACAGTCGGTTGCTTCATACATTCGTCTGCAATATTTCTTCCATCTTTCTAGAATTTCCTCTGTCTCTGTCAAGGTATTCCCCATTTCTTCTCAAATTACATTTAGCTTAGGTGTGACATTTCTCGTCAATGTCTTAATTTCTTTAAACATTTCACTATCTCTTTCACATTTCTGATGTCCTTGTGTTCTTTCACAACAATTTTGTATGTATTGATTTTTTTTATCTTTTCTTATGTTTCTTCGTACTTCTTTTGTTAAAGATTTATATTCCTCTTTGTTGTTGTTTGTCACTTTCCATTGCGTCTTCATTTCTCTACGTTGTTTTACCAGATCTAGTATACCTGCTGTAATCCATCCATTCTTTGGTGTTTTCTTTACTGGAACCATGTCTTCAGCTGTTGTTATTAAGATATCTCTGGCCTGCGTAGCCAGATGAATATCTGATGTCATCTCCTCCTGTACAGCCATCAGGATTTCGAAACGGTTCTTCACTTCTGTATCGTATTGTTCTGGTATTTTATTTTTGTAAGATCAAAGCGGGGTGGTCTTGATCCCCTACTGTCTTTTTTATCTTTAAATTCATGTCTGCTATTAGTTAATAAAAAAAAAAAACAACAACAACAAATGACGAAAAATTGAGTCATAGAAAAAAACGGAATATATTGGTTCATGACAAGTGAAAAGAATAAATGTAAAATTGACATAAATATAAATGGGCTTTCAGAATAAAGATAATAATGATAATAACCATAACTTTCTAGGTTTTTATTGTCGGATTGGAAGCTCTATTACAGATTTTTATCACATTTGCTCCATATTTCAAATTCCCATTTCTACGATGTGTTCATTCTATAATCTCTTACTTCCAAATAAATTAATGTGGTTTAGAGTTATAAATTGATATGAATTCGTGATCAAAATGAACTGGACAACCTTTACTTGACAACAAGTTGTTATTATTTTGTGGACTTGTGGAGGTTGTTAGTATTCTATTTTAATATTTGTACTATATATTTGCAGCTTAACAACAGTTTAAGGTAGCCTGTCTCTCTTTCTTTCTCCCATTCTCTCTCTCTCTCTGCCTCTCTCTCTCACACACACACATACACATACTATGTAGTACCTGTAGAGAGCGCTGATTTCCACAAGTTGTACCCGTGTTTGCTACTTGTACTTTTGGACCTAAGGTTACTCATTTTCATTTTGAGAGGGCCCGCTAGTGTAATGAGCGGCATCACTGAAACAAACAGAGGCGCAGTTACATAAACAAAAATGCAGTGATTTGTTTGTTGGGGAATATGTGTTGGGTAGTGCTATATGACAGATTCTTATACATTTCCATACGCCCACCAAAGTCTATAAGCAAAAAGTTTTCTGATGACATGTAGTGTTAAAATGAACTTTGTAACAGACAAATCATCATCATCATCATCATCATCATTATCATCATCAGCTGCCGTGCCGACTGGCGTTGACTATTATGCTTTTCCAGAGTACCCGATCCTTCATGTAGGCCAATACCTCAGTTTGTGACATCCTCTCACACCATCCCGTCAGATTGTCCAATATCATTTCTTTTGGTCTTACTCTTGATCTTCTTCCTTCTATTTTTCCTGTTGTTATAATATTTTCAATGTCCCATCGTCTCATTGCATGTGCTATGAAAGTACATTGCCTCTCTCTTATTTTTTTGTTGACAAGATTTTAAAAAATCTCTCCAGCTCTTCTCATACATTCTTCATTAGCTATTTTTACTGTCCAGGGGATTCGCAACATTCTTCTAATAAACCACATTTCTGCTGCTTCTAATGATTTTTGTGCAGACTTGCCTATTGTCCAAGATTAACTTCCATATAACAAGATAGGTTCAATATGGCATTTTAGGCCTCGTTTTCTAACATTCATTGATAAGGATGTGTTAGCTAATATGTTTCTCATTCTCTGAAATGCATCTTTGCTTGACCTATTGTGTTCCTAATTTCTGTTCTGCATTTCCCATTTGAAGTTATTACTGTTCTAAGGTATTTGAATTTCTGCACCTGCTTTAGAATAGTTCTGTTTAATTTTATACTGCATGTTGGTGGATTCTGTTTCTTAGATATAACCATAGTCTCTGTCTTTTTGATGTTCAAAGTGAGGCCTTTCTTAATGCGATTGACAAATAGACCTGCAAAATCTCTTGGATAAAGTCGCCAAAGAAATTGAACAGAAAGGCCTTACTATAATAATATAATTACTTATAATAATAGAATAATATCACCGTCTGTACGGAAGTGTGAAGTATGGAATAAATTTTATTTTAAAAAAATCTGCGATGGAACCTGCAATATGACAAACAAACCTAGAAAATTATGATGTTAGATATATGCCCGTTCATCATTATCATCATCAGGTGCAGACAGAACTAAATCTATTATACCTCATTTAAGCAAAAGCTGTTTATGAGGACAGAAAATTACCAGCCTCTGTGTTGTTTCTAAGAGTGAAGTTATCAATTAGAAATTAGAAAAACAAGTAGGTCACTCACATGTAGACTTTATATATGTATCAAAATATAAAATTGTTCTAATACAACCGACCTTGCTTAGTTAATCACGTACAGACAACAAAGACGTCACTTAATACATCGTATATACCGTGTGGGAAGCATCATAGCAAGGACACAAGGACACAAAGGTAAGTGTAAAATTATAATAACCTACGTGATTATCAAAATCTGATTTAAATATGTCTTCCCCGTTTCCATGACGTTAAAACATATTGGGGATACTGGCTAACATTATACGTCAATGCCCTGGAAACAGGGATTTTACCTTATCTTTACCTTCACCACAGCGTACAGAAGAAAAGAACTGCGTTGTAAAAGGTACCAATAAACAGTACATATGTGTACATGTGTGTGTATGTGCGTGTGTGAGGGTTGTAAAATATTGCTTATTATTTGTTGCTTGATGTTTTCTCTCTATTTTAACTTTATTCCTTTATTTTAATTTTTATTCTATCTTTTTTTTCTTCTTCTCCTCTTCATCTTACTTCTTGATTTATCATCGTAGACGGAGATTCTCTGGGGCTCATGGCTTAAATCGCTAGCCTGTATGTAATGAGCTTAGTGCCCAGTGAATCACAGCCGTGCCTGGAACTCTCAAAGCCGCCACCTCTCCCGACGACCCGTAACCCAGCTTCTTGTCCCTTCAGTATGGCGTCTTATAAGCTACCCTAACTAACTTTGCTGATAGGAAAATATATACGTTAACATTTCATTCATCTCCAACTCCACCAACAATAGACTACTCAGTGGCAAAAATTAATCTAGGCAAATAAAGGTTTGGTTTAATCACAAGACCACACCCACACGTTTACACCAGCTAACATCGAGACACACACACACAACGTGTATCTCAACAACAGTTAACAACAACGTAGAAAATAGAGAATGCTATGAAAATCAGCGTCAGCAAACACAAGGCGTCACCACACGCGACAATACTACTTGTTTCAACATCTCTTACAAATCTCTTTGTCTTCATTTCAACATATCAATGCATATCCTCATTAATCATGAATTAGCCACTCCCTGACACAACAGGAGCTTCTTGTCAACTCTAACATATAACACAATACGCAGTCCTCTGCCTGCGTCATCATCAACACATACAGTGCAATAATGAAATGATCAGTAACACATTTATAACCAATATGACTCATGTGATAATGAAACATAACATAGCAGTATAAATCATGGCTGACTTGACACTGGCAACGAAATAAACACGTGCGCGCGCGCACACACATAGAAAACATTTCAGTGTCTATGAAATCAAATGAAAGCACTTGAATGTATGAAAACTTAGTAATGAAATAAATCTCAATGATGAAAATATGAATCACAAATCTTAATCTTCAAAGGAAACATCTCATAGACACTGAAATGTTTCCTATGTGTGTGCGCGCGCGCACGTGTTTATTTCCACTGAACACCTATCACAGTTCACAGTTACATTTCCCTTCCGTTCAACATACGACGGCTTACATGTAGGAACTTACACAACATGCCTTGGCAGCACGTTGGGTTCAAACCAACATCACCATAGACTAGAAAACTGTAATAAGACACATTCAGATATACCACAACCACGGCTCCCTAAATCACGTGCGTCACCCCGCTACAAGCCTCGGAAAGAATGATCTAACAACACATTACACTCCACCTGACCAACACACAGACATCCTCCCCCCCCCCCCCGACTGGGCACCCGAGGAGGCGCTTGACCTTGATCCCCCTAATCATCATCATCATCATGTGCCATGCCGACTGGCGTTGGCTATTATGCTTCTCCAGAGTGCCCGATCCTTCACGCAGGCCATCAGTTCAGTTGGTGATCACATCTTACACCATCCCGTCAGACTGTCCAGCATCATTTCTCTTGGTCTTCCTCTTGATCTTCTTCCTTCTATTTTTCCTGTTGTTATAATATTTTCAATGCCCCCTCTTCTCATTGCATGTCCCATGAAAGTACATTGTCTCTCTCTTATCTTTTTGACAAGATTTTTTTGTCTCTCCAGCTCTTCTCATACATTCTCCATTAGTTATTTTTGCTGTCCAGGGGATTCGCAACATTCTTCTAATAAACCACATTTCTGCTGCTTCCAATGATTTTTGTGCAGACTTGACTATTGTCCATGATTCACTTCCACATAACAAGATGTGTTCAATATGGCATTTTAGGACTCGTTTTCTAACATTCATTGATAAGGATGTGTTGGCTAATATGTTTCTCATTCTCTGAAATGCAGTCTTTGCTTGGCGTATTCTGTTCCTATTTTCTGTTCTGAATTTCCCATCTGAAGTTATTACTGCTCCAAGGTATTTGAATTTCTGCACCTGCTTTAGAATAGTTCCCTTTAATTTTATACTGCATGTTGGTGGATTCTGTTTCTTGGATATAACCATAGTCTCTGTCTTTTTTTGCCCGCTAATCGGCCGCTTCGGGAAAATCAAAACCAAGCCCCCTCTCTCAATTCTCCACCCCCCCCCCCTTTTTCCTCCACAAATTTGTCTCTCAGACAAATGTAGACCTCTTAACTTCGGTGCCTGAGTCATATTTCGTTGATACTCTACCTGCTGGCGCAATGTCAAAAGTTTAGAGTTAGTTTGTATCAGATTTTGCGCCACCACGTGACTCCTGGCCTGTAGAAGGTGAGCGTATATGAACCGTGCAAGTGCTCGTAGTACTAGAGGACGCATCTAGCGTTTCTTTTCGACGTTTCTTTTTGTCACGCATGAATAACTCTTGTTGTTGAAGGTTCATTTGAGGTCGCGGGTCGTTAGAACTCTGGTCGTTTGCTTGTTTGCTGCATTTGATGACCTGCCGGTGGACTGTGTTGTTGGACAGGGAATGTCAGATTATTGTCGTGATGCAGGATGTGGTTATCACTGCTGTTGCCAGGTTCTTGTTCCTGTTTTTTTGTATTGAATGGTCTGAATCATTAACACTGTCACTTAACGGTATGATACTACTAGCTTCGCCATCCGGTAAGTCTGGAGTAGCAAGTGTCTCTGAACTCTACACATGTTGCAGCACGGGTTCGAACCATGTACCCATCGGTGGGAATAATCCACTCTACGTTTGATTTTCTGATATCTTTTGCGTGAGTTTTGTATATTTTGCCCGCGATCTGATTCTTGATATAGAAAGTGAATGGGGATAGCTTTTTGATAACAGTTCACACAGCCTTGCTTCCACTTCAGACCGTGTTTCGATAGTCTCCTGTGGTTGATAAAGTAGACTGGGTCTTCTATTTTGAAGCTATCGATGTTCGTCTTTTCATCATTCTTCAGCTTTCTATACTTTTTTTGGGTGTCATTCATATGCTTCACTATAAATGTGAGAGCCTTGTGTTGCTGAAAGCTCGATCGACTGGTCTTCGTTGTAGTAGATTCTATGGGGTTTCAGTAGTACGTCGATTGGTATTATCGGGTGTCTACTGTAAATGAGAAAAAACTGGGCATAACCAGTCCTTTGAGACATTCGTGTTCATTGCCGCTACAGCAAAAGACAAATATGTAACCCAACCTGTTAAATCTTTTTGGACCAACTTTGATATTATGTCATTCAGTGTTCTGTGCTGGCGTTCGTTGGATCCATTAGCTTGTGGGTGGTGTGGTGCAGTTCTAATACGATGAATTATTGTACTGTTTTATTACTTGTTGGAAATGGGTACTGCAAAATTCCTGGCCGTTGTCTGTTACAATAGCCAATGGCACGCAATGGCGTGTTATGAACTGGTTTACCAGGAGGTCTGACATAGTTAAACTTTTGATGTTCTACGTGGCAAAACATTCTACTCATCCAGAATATTCATCTAGAAAATGTACTGGTAGCTGGGCATGGTCCTGAACAATCAATGCTTATTTTCTGCACGCCCCAGCTGGCATATCCGTTATTTGCATTAGCGTTTCATTCGGCCGTAGGTTTCTTGATTTACAAGTTATACATTTATCGACATAATCTCGACACAGCCTATCACTTGCTTTCTCATCTTCGGCCAGAAGTATTTGCATTGTAACGCCTGTATTACTTTTTCTGTCTCAGATTGCCCGTTACAATCATTTTACATCCTTCCCGTGCCGTTAAACGTCACATAGGGATCGTATAGTTGTTTGCCAAGTTTTCCTGTTTTCGGTGAGTTTTTCTACTTCATCAAGGGATGTTATGCAAACTAAACTGGCTTCTCTTAACAATGTCCACTTTAGAGTTTCACGTAGTTGACCTCTTTTTCTTCGACCTGTTGTGCTCCACTTGATAGCTTATTTTGGTATTCTCTGACTGTTTGTTCTCATCACATGGCCTACATATGTCCATCTTCTTCTTCTGATCACCCATGAGACAAGCTGTTGTTTGCTTATCTGTCTTATCTCTGCGTTGTTCTTAAATTCGTCGTTACAATCATGATAATATTTAATTATAGTACTGGCCCACTGACAGGGAACAACTGGCAACTCTTGCTTACCAGGAACTCTTTTCCTTAATATATCGTCAGTGAATATTAACGTATCCAATTTACCAGTCTCTATGCTCTGACTCAATACTTTAGTTTTCAGGTCTCTGAGTTCGACATCATTATTCTGCTGGGCAGCCCAGTCTGTCGCGGGTCTGCATCGACCTCGTCTTGGGAGAGGTTGAGAGGTAAATCCTGAGGTTGGATAATTGAGTTGTAGATTGGAAAGTCTCGAGGACTGAAAGTAGTAGAGTCTATAACGTCAACTTTTAACATGTGGTGGTCACTCACATCATGAAGGATGTCATCTTCTTTTGTTGAGTTTTGTTGCTCTTCAATGGTTGGCCTAGATAGCATGTCGGTCACATTTTATGATTCCATATTTCTTTTGCATACGACTGAATGAACTGAGACCAATTTTGGATCTTTCAGTTATTATAGTGTGACTTCGGCAGACTTTATCAAATCTTTGCTGTCTGTTCTGATCGTAACCTGTGAATGGCAAACATAATTGTGCAGCCCTTGTAACGCATATACTATAGAATAACACTCTTTCACGTTGACTGACCATTTTTCTTGGGTTCGGCTCAATCTATGAGACAGAAAATATAAAGGTCTAATGTTTTGTTTCTGGCTCACCTTGTCTCCGCGTTCATCAGACGCTTGCATTATAACTCCACCCCCACTGTGTTCTGGGAGGCGCCACAATACAGGAACATGGTTTTGTTTAGGTCGAGTTAGGCTAGCATCGTTAGTCGCAGCAGACTTGATTTCAGGGTCTCAAACGCTCTCTGGCACTCTGGTGACCGCTGGAAACGTTCGTTTTTTTTCTCGCTAGAGCAATCAGCTGTTCTGCCTTTAGGTACAAGTTTTCTATGAAACGTCTTCAGTACGACAGTGTGCCTGAGAAACTTCCGACCTCTTTGACTGTTCTAGGAGCCGCAATGGTTTGAACTGTCTATACCTTGTCGACGCCGGGAGCTACTCCTCTTGCACTAATTTTCTAGCCCAAGTAGTTTATCTCTGATCTGGCGAAGTTACACTTTGACATCTTCGGTTTGACGTTGTGCTTTCATAGTCTCTGGAAGACCTGTTGAATATGCTTGATGTGGCCTTGCATGTTTGTTTTCGTGAAAACCAAGATGTCGTCAATGTATGCGACAGCAAAACTGCTTAAGCTTTGTAGGACCTCGTCCATTAGAGCCACAAATGCTGCTGGCGAGTTAAACGGATCAAACGGTAATCTGCAAAAGTGATACTTTCGGAAACTTGAGAAAAAAGCTGGTTTTAAATCTTGGATTCCTCACTCAATGAAAGCACCAGAACTTCGATTTAGCATCTAGGGTGGTAAAGTACTTGGCGTCCCTCTCCCCCTCCCCCAAGTAGAAACAACAGCTCTTCAATGTTTGGCATCTGGTACGCAGTTGGTTTGGGTATCTTATTTGGATTACGAAAACCGCAGCAGAACCTAAGTGATCCTCTTTCTTGGTGATCATGACAATAGATGAGATCCACTTTTAAAAAAGGAGTCTTTTCTAATACTTTCGTGTCTAACATGTCACCAATAGCTTTCTCTGTAATTGCCAGATATTTCAGTGCAGCTGGACATGGTTATGTGTAGGCAGGCTGGTTATCGCCAGTATCTATGGGTAATTTCACAGGTTCAGTTCTGGCTAATTCTAAGCCACTGAGGGCAAACACGTTCTGATTGTCGTGGACTAGTTTCTGGACAATCCGACTGTGTTTCTCGTCTGCTTACCTCTGGGACAGCATTCTTTCAATCTTTCACTTGATTCAACCTGACTCTGACCGGCTGAGACTGGTTTCACTTGTCCCACCTTGTCACCTAGAACCTTTAGAACACCTTTCTTGACTCTGGCGTGTTTGTTTGATTCATTAATCACAGATACCGACAATTTACCTTTTTCGTCCGGTAACAGGAGAGAATCTAATACGTGAATCATACAAGGTGTGTCCGGTAAGTAATGAGAGTGATTCCATAAAATTCGATTTGTTGAAAATATACGTATACTTATTTACATATACTTAAAATTCCTCGAAATAACATCCTTGAGCATCAGTACACCTTTGCTAGGGTTCTGCCACGCCTGGAAGTCTTGAACAGGGACTTCCTTCAAAGCACTCATGACGGCTGCTTGCACGTCATTAACAGTTCCAAAAATGGTGGTCTTTCAAGCTTGATTTGAGCCGGGGAAACAAAATGAAGTCAGCCGGGGCGAAGTACAGGTTGTAGGGAGGTTTGCACAGCGTTTCCACGGTTTGTTTCGCCAGGTGTTGGCGATCTCCAGGCGGACTCTGTTCTTCAGCCATTTAAGCACTACCGAGTAAAATGCTGCGTTGACCATTTGTCCGGGTTGTACGAACTCCTTATGGACAACACCTTTAGAGTAAAAAAAAAAAAGACAATGAGGATCGATTTCATCTTCGATTTGCACATTTGAGCCTTCTTTGGTCGAGGAGACTCGGTAGTGTGCCACTCAGAGCTCTGTCTTTTCGTCTCCGAATCATACTCAAAGACTCACTTTTCATCACCGTATCTCTTTGGAAAAGCCAAGGGAAGACCAAGAGAAATGATACTGAAAAGTCTGACGATATGGTGTGAGAGGAGATCACCAACTGATCTAATGGCCTGCATGAAGGATCGAGTACTCTGAAGAAGCATAATAGCCAACTCCAGTCGGCACGGCACATGATGATGATGATGGTCCTTTCCGTAGGCTTTCTGCATCATAGATAACGTCTCGGTCGCGGATTTTTCAAGTTTAATACAAAACTTTATTGCTTTCTTTACCTAACATCCCCCATTAAACTTCAGGCCAGGAGAATCCGCCCCCCCCCCCTCTCCGGCCCTGCTGATTGGCTGAACAAAATCAGTCTCATTGCTTACCGGACACACCTTGTAGCTGTATACCGACACTATGAGGACTGTGTTCGATACTCCAGGGACACGCCCTTGTAACCTCGCAGAAATAAAGATCATAGTATGAACTTTTAGTGCTATGTCCACTTCTGACCTGACTGTTGAAGTAATGTCTGCCTCATCTCGTAAACTTAAATGTTCTTCCTCTCAATTTTAATACTTTTAGCAGAAAAATCGAGCACTGCGCTATGCACTAGCAGGAAGTCTCTGTCTATGAGACACCGTCTGTTCATTCTGCTTGTTACAAATACAATGTGAATGAATTTCTTTCCCTCAGTTTCGAAACTCAGTTTGCATTCACCAATAACATCTAACTGTTCATTACTAACGGACACAAGTGTTTTTGACGGTCGTCTTAAAGGAAACATGTGTTTTATTAGGTTCCCAAATGTTCTTCTCAATGAGACAAAACCTCACTTCCTGTGTCTACTAGCGAATGAATCAATTTGTTGTTTACTTTGATCGTCATTGTACACGATGTGTCCAGGGCAATTAATGTTTGTGTTTCGACCCTTAGAGCCCTGTGGATGGACAGCGGGTCGTTGCACAGCCCTCCGATGTCGTTTTCCCGCTGTGGATCCTGTTTGGTTTGCCATGTAACTTGGTCTCGTAATTCAGAACGGAACTTGTTCGAAACTGAGCCTTTTCTGATGTTAAACTGCTTCGCTGATCTAGCCGGATCCTGGTTTACTCTTTAATACTGCCTATTAGTTCTGTTATAGCAGCAGTTTCTGGTCATGTGGTTATTATAGCCACATATGAAACAAGGCTTGTCTTTAATAATGGCTATTAGTTCTATTATAGCAGCAGTTTCTGGCCAAGTGGTTCTTATAGCCACATGTGAAACAACGTCTGTCTTTAATAATGGCTATTAGTTCTGTTATAGCAGCAGTTTCTGGCCAAGTGGTTATAATAGCCACATGTGAAACAATGTAATACTGGCGGTAGCTGTAGTAACCGGGTAACGCCACTGTGGCAGCAGTAAATCTTCTGTCGTGAATCACCAACAAAATGGCAACCAGTACTAAAGAAGAACAAAAAAAAAGTCAACAGGCGAAGCAAGAGTATGGACATTTTATCAGCTCAGCAATGTGCTGAAATGATCAGCAACATGTATCTTACGCTGTCAACACATGGGGGTGAAATATTATATAACGCCGTTTGCAGGTGAAGTAAGTAAAATAGATTTGTGATTCGAATGTTAATCTAATGGTAACACGGATCTTGGCCAAAGACAAGTCTAGATGAAACACTCCTATCTAAATGCAGCAAAACTAATATAGATTACATGAAAGACAGAACCATCCATAATTTATAGAATGCCGAAATTACATCCACATAACGATACACCACAAAAGGCCCTGAGGTCCACCCAACCTCTAAAAGTGGGTACAAGAGAAATATGAGAAGACAGATGCCGCGGCCTGGACATGAAACCTGACCACATCAGACTTTCACGTCTCGGAAATGAGGACGGTGTCCCAGTATCCCTTAATGGTATGGAAACGGGAATATTTAACCTTTTTTTAACCCTGTTTAAATAATAGATATTACGAATCTATATTTCGCTAAATGAATACAGATTTTATTCACGGAAAACTTTAGCTGTGCTCTTGTTTCACAATGCACGTTTATTATTAAATCATGTTGTTACTCCTAAGATTTCTTTTTATTTAAAGTTATGACTGGGCACTGATTCATATTTGGCTGGTTTAAAGATATAATGCGCAATAAAAAAAAGTTACAATTAGAATTGCAAAGGTATCATTAGCCTTTAAAAGTCTTGAGAAAATAAGGCAATCACAAATTATAAGTAAGAAAAGAAAGTTAAGACTATTCAACTTAAGTGTCATATCCACCCTTATTTATGCGCGTGAAAGCTGGAAAACAACTACAGAAATATAAAACAAAGTAGGCTCATTTGAAATTAAATGTTTAAGGAAAATATTCTGTATACGATGCAACAAATTCAAGAACAACTCAGAGATAAGGAAAATGAGCACACAACAACCGGTCTCATGGTTGGTTAAGAAAAATGGGCAGATGGACATACACTGTATATCGGCCACATAATGAGAAGAAACAGAGAATCCCAAAACAAGCTATCAAATGGAACATAACAGGGCAAAGAAAAAGAGATCACCATGTGAAAAAGTCTAAAGAGAACATTTTGAAAGAGGCCAAACTAGTGGACATAAAATCTCTTGACGATGTTGAAAAGCTTGCTCAGAACAGAAAACCATGCCAAACTACAGTGTGAGCCCTACTGCCGTTTAACGGCACGGGAGTGATGTAGGATGTAAGGTGTAAGAATAAGAAAGTGGGAAAATTTATTTCAGACAAATTTACCTATTTGGTGGGAAGACTGCCATATTCTTTCTTCACTTCATGGATGCACTAAAGACTGCCATATTCTTTCTTCACTTCATGGATGCACTAAAGACTGTCACATTCTTTCTTCACTTCATGGATGCACTAAAGATTGCCATATTCTTTCTTCACTTCATGGATGCACTAAAGACTGCCATATTCTTTCTTCACTTCATGGATGCACTAAAGACTGTCACACTCTTTCTTCACTTCACGGATGCACTAAAGATTGCCATATTCTTTCTTCACTTCATGGATGCGCTAAAGACTGCCATATTCTTATTTGACTTTATGGATGCACTAAATGTTAGAATCAGTGAGACAGTCATGATAAACTGATCTAACGAAAGTGTGTACTGTGGACATTGCCCTGAAACAACATTGTATTCGGGAAATGTAAATGTGGAGACTTGTAGGAGTCAAACGACGTTTTCTGTGTTTTTTCGTGGTTAATGTGTTTACCAATTTGTTTCAGATACTTCGCCACCTCAGCTCCCTTGGGATCTGGATAGTTCCCAGTCATTTGTTATCATTTGACTAACATCACATTCTGAATTCCAGCCATTTAATCTGGTGAACAACTTGATTTAAATACCATGAATTATTAGTTATTTACAATGCAAGGTAAATTAAATTAGTCAATGGCTGAAATTTTTTTTGCAAAAAAAGTAGTAAAATAATAAGCTCGTTAAAATACATTGAAATTAATAGTTTATTGTGTAATATTTTGTAATATTATAGTCTATTTTGTAATGTTTTTCTAACTCGAATGATTTTACTACCGTATCTTTTAATACACTGGAAGAAGTGGAGAGTTTTGAATATCTTGGATCGCTACTAACTAATAATGGAGATACAATGAGGGAAATTAAAAGGAGCGACATCTATCGCTCTTCAGAAAGTAAAACAAATAAAGAATCTGTGGAGAGGAGCAGACAGAACTACAAAAATAAGATTTTTAAGGGCTTGCATCTTTCCCATAGCAACATATGCCTGTGAGACCTGGACACTTAACAAAACAGCTGAGAAACACATAAACGCCTTTGAATGTAAATGCTACAGACGAGTTCTCCAAATATCGTGGACACAAAAAAGAACAAATATATCTATACTACAAGAGCTTAATATTGAAGAAGGCTGGCTAGTGAAGAGGATTAAAGAGAGAAAACTGAAATATTTTGGACACATTAAACGTCATGATAATTTAGAGAAGACCGTATTGGAAGGATACATAATGGGAAAAAGAAAAAGAGGAAGACCAAGACGAAGATGGCTGCAAGACATCGTTGACGATCTGGAAATGGATGCAGCAGCAGTAGGCCATCTTGCTCACAACCGAGAGGCCTACAGGAGTGCTATTTGGGAGGCAAAGTTCCGCAAGGGACATGCAAATGAATGAATGAATGAATTTTTTAATTACAGTTAAAAACAAACATGAATGAAGGAACCTCGAATAAACATGCATGAAGGAATATGAGTTAAATATAAACATACATGAAGGATCATCAGTTAAATATAAACATACGTGAAGGAACCTGAGTTAAATATAAAAAGTACATGAAGAAACCTCAGTTAAAAATAAACATACGTTAAGGAACCTGAAATTTGAACAAGGACATGAACTGGCGAAACATTTTAATGTCAGGCCATATTGTAAATCTAGAACTAAACGGAGTTTACTATGAGCTGAAAGTTAGTAAACATTGTTTACTCATGTTTCGTGTAAAATGAAAAAAAGAAAAACTCTGAGAGAAAATGCGCAAGATCGAAAAAGTAATTAAAAGAAATGAGAAAATAAACAATGCCAACTTTTTGGGCATGTCATTAAGAGACAGGCTTAACCTTATCTGGCAGCATCTGAAAACTGAAGATAAGACGCAAAGAGAAAGAAGACTGGAAGAAAAATATCTGGTGGCCGACAAAATGGCACTGGAGAACAAAAACTGGAGATCTGATAGGGAAAAAGAAAAATATTTTCCATGGCGTTTGTATGCTGTAGTGGTGGGTATTGTGAAACAGGCAGGCCAGTACTTGTCCTCGTTAGTTTCCTAGTGAAACCCCATGTACCCAAGTCTTGAAACTTGATCGGTTAGGAAAAATTCCTCCCTGTGCGAAATCGAACCAGATGCCTTCTGTTTGGCAGGCGAGTGAATTAACTACTATAAGGTGTTTCAGTCAATTATTGTCAATTTCAGCTTAACAGTAAATTGGGGAAAGAGAACTTATTTATATGAAAACAGTAGCAAAGTAACAAACAAGGATTAGAATATCACATGTGGGTAGCTTTGCGTGTTATATGCTTGATATGAGTCACTTGGGACACTCGAACCGCTTTGGGACGTAATACAAAGTTCTGTACAGTTCGGGTGAGCATTCCTCTTGTGACTTGAGCACAACTATCCATGATACTCTCCTTCATTTCAGCCAGATTTCGGGGAGCACTGCTGAATACTGTGTCTTTCAGATAACCCCAGAGGAAGTACTCACTGTAAGGTAGACAAGAGAATCTGCACTTGAACTGCTGTAGGAGACATTTCAAACCTATGCGAATGTGGACCTTGGAGTGCAGAAATTCCAGGAACTCTGGAGTGAGGTTCAGCTCCATCTTGCTGGGGCCGCTGTGCTTGAAGCAACGTCTTCGTCTGAGTTCATACAGGAAGAAGAAGTCGAGCATCATGGTGTAAGTCTCTCCAGTGGCGTAGACAACATGAAAGACTCAATCATGCCCAGTGTGGGAACCGCTCAACAAACCCGAAATTTCCTGGACATGCAGAGTGGGGAGTGGATTTGGGGAATTTTACACACTGCGCTCAGCATCCACACTGGGCAATCAGCATCCACACTGGGCGCTCAGCATCCACACTGGGTACTCAGCATCCACAATGGGCAATCAGCATCCACACTGGGCGCTCAGCATCCACACTAGTTACTCAGCATCCACACTGGGAGCTCAGCATCAACACTGGGCAATCAGCATCCACACTGGGCGCTCAGCATCCACACTAGTTACTCAGCATCCACACTGGGAGCTCAGCATCCACACAGGGTACTCAGCATCCACACTGGGAGCTCAGCATCCACATTAGGTACTCAGCATCCACAATGGGAGCTCAGCATCCACATTAGGTACTCAGCATCCACATTGGGAGCTCAGCATCCACACAGGGTACTCAGCATCCACACTGGGAGCTCAGCATCCACATTAGGTACTCAGCATCCACACTGGGAGCTCAGCATCCACACTGGGTACTCAGCATCCACACTGGGTGCTCAGCATCCACATAAAATGTATATCATGGAACACAAGAAATGCAATGAACTGCACAAAAATGAGAAAGATGAGCGCCTACTCGCGCCGGCAGCGCCCAAATAAAAACTGAATGAGCCGACTAACAAAGCAACATACAAAGATTAGCATTCAGTCTAAAAGAGCACTTAAATAAGGAACTATGGCAGTGTTTCCCAACCTGTTATAGACCACGCCACACCTCAATGCCCCAAATATTTTGATGCCCCCCACCCAACACCCGCAACATAATAGTCAACCAAGCTCTGAAATATATTCTAATTGCCCCTCCCCCCACTTCAACACACACAAATTTGAAATTGCTCCCCTGTGTGACGTACGTTCCACGATAGGAAACACCGAACTATGGAATACAAATAGTGTCATCAATACCAGAAGTGTTAGCTTTAATTCTGAACAAACCTGCTCAGGCAGGATCTAAAACTTGTAAATGTGTCGCCAAACTGTTTCTTAAATACAGCGTACAAAAGGAATTCAGAAAATAATTTTTTTTTTAAAAATGGCACAGACAGAAGATCAAAGAACATTGCTCAGTAAGGAGTATCACGTTTGTCCTTGAAGCAATCAGTGTCAGATGCGACAGACAAGACAAAGTTTCAGAGGAAGAACAAATGTCGCAGTATGAGAGAATTATGTTCTGTTGGATGTGACCAGGCTAAGAGCTATACTTAACACTAAGGCGCAGTCGCAGTAAAAGTGTGACTTGACATTAAGATTTGAGTATCTTTGTGTTCCTGGTGACAATGGCGTTTTGGTGTTTCAGACATCGCGGAGACGTTACTTAAGGGCAAGATTTTTTTAAATTTCTAGAGTTAAATATTCAAGTGAAAGCGTGGGAGGGCAGCGATATGATGAGATCTAGACAGTATCTCTAGTGGGAGGGCAGCAGTATGATGAGATCTAGACAGTATCTCTAGTGGGAGAGCAGCGGTATGATGAGATCTAGACAGTATCTCTAGTGGGAGGGCAGCGGTATGATGAGATCTAGACAGTATCTCTAGTGGGAGGGCAGCGGTATGATGAGATCTAGACAGTATCTCTAGTGGGAGGGCAGCGGTATGATGAGATCTAGACAGTATCTCTAGTGGGAGGGCAGCGGTATGATGAGATCTATACAGTATCTCTAGTGGGAGGGAAGCGGTATGATGAGATCTAGACAGTATCTCTAGTGGGAGGGCAGCGGTATGATGAGATCTATACAGTATCTCTAGTGGGAGGGAAGCGGTATGATGAGATCTATAAAGTATCTCTAGTGGGAGGGGAAGAGTTTGTTGAGATCTATAAGGTATCTATAGTGGGAGGGCTGCAGTATGATGAGATATAGACAGTATCTCTAGTGGGATGGCAGCAGTATGATGAGATCTAGACAGTATCTCTAGTGGGAAAACAGCAGTATGGTGAGATCTAGAAAGAATCTCTAGTGGGAAGACAGCAGTATGATGATTATGTATGATGTAAAGCTTTCAACCGTATCCAACTAGTGAGCCGCAAAGAAGTATTCAGGAAAAAGCCTGTTACTCCATCTGACAGAGTTAAGTTGGTACTGCCTTTCCACCCACACGGTCAGATGGTTAAGAAAATCCTTTATCGTCATCTGCCACTAATCCAACTCGACTCCGACACTCGTAACATTTTCTCTGAAGCACCCCTATTGGCATACAAACGTGAGCCAAACCTTAAGGACATCCTCGTCCACAGCCACTTGAAGCAGAGCCTTACGTATGTTGGCACCAGAAAATGTAACCGCCCCCGCTGCGTTACCTGCCCTGTAGTTTGGAAAACGAAAACAATCACCTTTCCCAAAACTATCCTCACTCTTCATGAGGGATTCACATGCGAGTCCCGAAATGTGATATATGTCATCGTGTGCAAAAGATGCAGGATAACGTATATCGGTGAGACTGGCCTCAGATTAGGGGACCGCATGCAAAAACATCTGTACGACATCACCCAGCATGCTTCGAAACCAGTCCCAAATCATTTCAATGGCCCCAACCACAGAGGCAAATCTGATTTTCTGGTAACAGCCATTAAACAATGTCACGCAGATGATACAAGCCGCCTGGCACATGAGAACCACTGCATTCAAAATTATGGGACGCTGGAACCACATGGGTTAAACTCGCTGTTTAGTTACACGTAACATCATCTTCTTCAATCATTATAGTACCTCTCCACTAAATCCACCCCTTCTTACTTTTCAAACTTCCTCACAGCATCACTATGCAACCCCGCTATTTTCTCTGCAACCCCTCTTCTCTGCAACCCCTCTTCCCCAATCACCTGTTTCAATTTCTCCTAGCTAGGCCAGTAGTGCGTCACTCTCTCTCCCCTCTCCGGTTCCCCATCCACCACCCCCAGTTACAACCCACCGACCACATGTCACAGGTCTCTATATAAACAATTTCCACGTCCTACCAGATCCATTCCTGACACACACCGCCAGACAAGCCACACCTTGCAATTTACAGCTAAGTACTCTTTAAAAAAAAATTTTTTTTAACAGTATCCATGTAAATCTATACTTTATCTCCTCTCCCTATTTCTTCGTCCTGTATGTTTGTATGATTAAGGCTCACGCCGAAACGTCACAACTTTGTAATCGTTAAGTAATAAAGCTGCTCCTACTTTTTTCCAATTTTATACATTCTAGTATCACAGCTTTACTGCAGTGTTTAGTGTATAGTTGTATACTTATACACCAATTATTGTGTTAAGCAGTATGATGAAATCTAGAAAGAATCCCTAGTGGGAAGGGAAGAGTTTGATGAGGTCTAGAAAGTATCTCTAGTGGGAGAGCAGCAGTCTTCTTTTTCTTCTTCGTTCGCATTGTCTGTCTATATCTGCAGTCCTGTCTTTTGGATAAATTTCACTGTTTTTTGTAATTCATGTATGGAACCGTAGAGCTTATCTTCTTTAGTTGTTTCACTGGGCCAGTAATTATTTCTCAGTGTCTCATAGTTGGTGCAGTTCTGGAGGATATGTTCCACAGTTTGGGGCACCTGGGCACATGTACATAGATTAGTAGTACCAACCTTAAACTTTGTATACATATGACTTCGGAGTTGGCTGTGTCCTGTTCGGAGACGGAAGATAGTGACTTGTTCCTTTCTGTTTAGCATGTGATAGTCATCATGTGGTGGTGTTTGTGGCTTCCTGTAGGTTTTTATCATGTTTTTCTTTTGATTATAGAGCAGCAGTATAATGAGACATAGAAAGTATCTCCAGTCAGGTAGAGATTTGTTTAAAATATACACAAGGCTAAAATGAGCACTTTAAAACAATGAACATATATCGCCATTCACTGCTTGTTGTGTATGTTTGTACTTTATATTTAATTCTTAGCTAGCAATAAGTCGTTTACTCACTTTAAAATATTCTCTCTCTCTCCATCCCTCCCCCTCTGAGTTTTTAGGTGCGAAAGCCACACAGGGCTTCAGTAAGGATTTTCAACAAATGTCTGTCCTTTGCCTTTTTTCTGCTATTGCCCAGGTGAGCCTTCTATTACTGGAAATCCTCTCTGTTCTTATTCTTCTTCATGTCTGCTTTGGTCTACCCTTAGTGCTGTTCCCCCGAGGTGTCCATCCCAGGTCTATTTTTTGGTAGTGAGTTGCCAGTCATTCCGAGCACATGTCCCAACCATCGCCACCGTCTTTCCTCAGTAATCGAAGTACATGGTTTCATCTGCATTTCTGCCAGCAAGATATTATTTCGTACGGTATTTGGCCAAAAATATTCGTCTCATCCTGTGTAAACGTTTAGTCTGAAAGAACTCGCTGTTTTCTACAGTTTTGGTGATTTTCCAGCATTCACATTCGTAGAGTGCACTCGTAAAACAATGCGCTTAAATATTCCGATTTTCATTTTCTTCCTCAGCTTTTTAGATTTAATAATAATAATAATAATACTAATACTAATAATAATCATAATAATAATAATAATAATCATGTTAATATTAACTTCAGTGATGAGCATCTGTTCTGTAATTTGCTGTTCCTAATTTTAGTCTGGTAAAAATAAGTATTGAGTCATTTCCTTATACAGCTCGTCGTCCATGATGTTTTAATTACTGTAAATATAAGTGTTCTCAGTTCGTGGGTGTTTATCAACAGAATCACAGTGTAAAACACATCCTCATCATCCCCTTGAGATTTGGTTTCAAAACTGTATCCTGTTTATTTCTTGTCTGCACTCATATTTACGTCATAGACCGTGCTAAGCTCAGACAAAAAACGTCTAAGACATGAACAAGGTAAACCTAACACAGACAAAATGGCGGCGGTTAAAAACAAAATTCGAGCAGTTACACGAACTCACTAACCATTCATTTTTTTTTAAAATTTTAAACACAAAATATTAGCATTTTTACCTAAATGTCTGTAGGATAACTGAGAGTTCTTAGTTTACATTGTTCATGTACATTTTGTTTATACATTTTATTTCACTCTCAGATTGAAGTTCTGGTTCTGTCTGTTCCTGGACTATACTAAAATCCGCCTGTTGATTTTGTCTCTTGACTAAGCTAAAATATCAATCAATCACAGGCTCTTCTGGACATCGTGCTTCGTGGAAGTAAAAATAAAGGTCTCAGCCTGTATAAAAAGAAGACTGAAGTGATGGTCATCTCAAAGAAAAGAATACCACCAAAATGTAGCATTACCATCGATAGCACAAATCTGAAACAAGTTGATAGATTCAAGTATTTAGGAACGATTATAATAGCTGATGGGAAATGTCACAATGAAATAAAAAGCAGACGTGCTCAGGCCAAGTCAGCATTCCAGAAAATGAGAAATATTTTGTGTAACAGATCCATATCAATGGAAACAAAATTCCGAGTACTTAAATGTTATATGGAGCCAATTTTGTTTTATGGATGTGAAGCATGGTCCATGAATAAGGGAGTACAGCGAGATATGGAGTCCATGGAAACGTAGTTCATAAGAAGGATGTTGAAGGACAGCTAAGAAAACCAACGAAGACGTCTTAAGAGAGGCTGGAGTTAAAAAGCAAATTACAGCAAAGATCTGAGGCAGACGAGCGAGATTTGTAGGACATTTTCTGCAAAGAGGAAAATTGGAACACACTGTGGCAACTGGAAAAACTGAGGGAATAAGAGATAGAGGAAGACAGAGAGAGAGAAGTTACTGGATGGGCTGTCAGTGTGGCTAGGAAGACAGAGAGAGAAGTTACTGGATGGGCTGTCAGTGTGGCTAGGAAGAAAGTCACTGGGGGTTATCATAATCAAGTCTACATACAGGGAATTGTGGAGAGAAATGATCGTCTACGCCATGCGGCACGGCACTTGATTGATCGCTAAAATATACCTGTTTGATTCTGTCCCTTGACTATGTTAAAACCCATCTATTTGATGATGCCCCTTGACTACGTTAAAACCCGCCTGTTTGATTCTGTCCTTGACTATAATAAAATCAGCCTGTTTGATTCTACCTGTTGCTTGACTATACTAAAACCTACCTGGTTGATTCTGTCTGATCTCTGACTGTGCTTAAGCTCCCCTGTGGTGTCCATCTTAGTGCTATTTTTTGGTAGTGAGTTGTCAGTCATTCTGAGCACATGTCCCAACCATCGCCAGCGTCTTTCCTCAATAATTGTTGTCAGTGGTTTCATCTGCATTTCTGCCAATAAGATGTTATTTCTTATGGTGTTTGGCCAAAAATATTTTTTTAATTCTACGTAAACATTTAGTCTGGAAAGAATTCAACTTGTTTTCTATGGTTTTGGTGATTTTCCAGCATTCACTACCATAGAGTAGTACACTTAGAACATTACTCTTAAATATCCTGATTTTCATATTTATGCTTAGTTTATTTGATTTCCATATATTCTGTAGCATTGCAAAAGCCTGGTTTGCTCTAGTAAGTCTGCTGTTGATGTCCTCTGTGCTGTCTCCATTTTCTACTACTCTGCTGCCAAGGTATACAAATTCGTTGACCTCCTCCACTAACTTGTTATCTACTCTGAGTACATTTCTGTTGTTCACATTTTGCTTCATTAACTTTGACTTTCCTACGTTGATCTTTAGTCCTATGTTGTTTGCATTCTGGGTTAACTTGTTTATTTTATCTTGCATATCTTTGTGATTGCTTGATAATAGACAAATGTCGTCCGCAAAGTCAAGGTCCTCCAGCACTGTGTTAAGGGTCCATTGTAATCCTCTGCGTTTGTCTGATGTTGCCTCCTTCATTAACCAGTCTACTGCCAAGATAAATAATGCTGGTGATAGTACACATCCCTGTTTCACTCCTGTTTGTACCCTAAAGCTGCTGGAGGTATGTTCTCCACAGATAACTTTGCACTGAAAACCCTCGTATAGGGCTTTGATTACATTAACTATTTTATGGGGGAGGCCATGCCATCTTAGGATTTTCCACAGTGCATCTCTGTTGACACTGTCAAAGGCTTTCTCAAAATCTATGAATAATGCATATGTTGTGCTATGCCACTCATTTGCCTGTTCTAATATTTGTCTAAGTACAAATATATGGTCTATGCATGATCTTCCTTTCCTAAATCCTGCCTGCTCTTTCCGAAGTTTTTCCTCAAGTATTGGTACAATTCTGTTGATGATTATTCTGCAAAATACTTTACTAGTGAGTGGCAGTAGGGTAATGCCTCTCCAGTTCCCGCAATCTCTGAGGTCACCCTTCTTTGGTAGTTTTACTATAAGACCAGTTTTCCACTCCTCTGGGGCTTTTTCTAAATCCCAAATTTGTTGTAATATCCGGCAAAGTTGTTTTGGTGTTTCTGTTTCTTCTGCTTTCAACATCTCAGCAGTCACTTCATCTTCACCTGGTGCCCTGTCTGATTTTAGCATCTTTATCGCCTCTTTTACTTCATTTATTGTTATTGGTCCTGTATTGATGTTTAGTTCCGTTTTTGCTTCAGGTATATCTATTGCTTGTGCTGCTTGTGTTCTGTTTAGTAGGGTGTTAAAGTGTTCCCTCCATCTTTCAATTTTTTCTCTTTCTCCACTGACCAGTTGTCCATTTTGTGTTCTTACTGCACTTTCACATCTTGTATTGAAGTTACCTGTCATCTGCTTTGTGATTTTATATATGGTTTTCATGTCATTTGTATATGCTGCTTTCTCTGCTGTCTCTGCTAAGTTGTCATAATATTGACGTTTATCTTGACGGCATGATTCCTTCACTTCTTTGTCTTTTTGTGCATAATTACTTAAAACTCGTTCTTTAAGCCGTTGTGATTTGGTGTTCAGTAATTTTTTCTTGATTTCTTTTCTTTGCTCTATCTTTTCCCATGTGGTCTCACTTATCCATTCCTCTTTTCTCCTTTTCCGATATCCCAGCACCTCTTTTGCTGTTTCCTGTAGTGTTTTATTGAACTCTAAAATGGACATTTCTGCTTCGTCTTGTAGGACACTGAAGCGGTTCTTAAGTATTATTGAGAATTCATTTCTTGTTTGCTGGTCTATCAGTTTTCTTGTATCAAAATGTATCTTTCTGTGTTCTCCGATTCTGGCTTTCCTTAATTTTAGTTTTATTTTTGCTACCAGAAGGTTGTGATCACTTCCTATATCTGCTCCTTTCCTTGCTCGCACATCTTGTAGTGACCGTTTCCACTCGTTGTTTATTAGTATGTGATCGATTTGGTTTTCTGTGGTTTTATCTGGTGACCTCCAAGTCACCTTATGGATGTTTTTGTGTTGGAAAATTGTCCCTCCGATGGTCATCATGTTTTCTTCACAGAAACTGCACAGTCTTTCTCCATTTTCATTTATTTCTCCGATTCCTTCTCTTCCCATGATTCTTCTTCTATCTTCATTTCCTTCACCTACTTTTGCATTGAAGTCGCCCAAGATGAGTAGCATATCATGCTTGGGTATTGTTTCTACTGTGGCTTGGAGGCTGTTGTAAAAATCTTCTTTTAATTCCTCTTCAGCTGCTTCTGTTGGTGCATAACAAACTATAATAGACAGCTTCGTGAATCTTGAGTTGAACCGTGCATATAATAATCTCTCATTTATTGGGGTCCATTTCAGCAATGCTCTTGATGCTTCTTTTGTTATAATCAATGCTACTCCTCCTTCATGAAGATCTTCTTTACCTGACCATATTATTGTATCTTCTGTGTGCTGTGTTGTTAATTTCCTTCTGCCTTGTCCTGTCCATCTTGCTTCTTGTATTCCTAGTATGTCTAGTTTGTATCTGTGCATTTCCTTGATGGTTTGTGCTAGTTTTCCAGTCTGGTTTAGTGTTCTTACATTCCAGCTGCCTATTTGCATCTTTTGTTTAGGTTCCAGGAGGTCTGCAGTCGGGCTGGGGACTTCCAGTGGCTGGCTTTCATCCACAACCTTCATGGGCTCAGTTTCCTGATACGCATTTCTCCTTCCACCTGCATTTGCTTTTTCCCTTGCTTCTGTTTCTGTAGCAGTCTGATAGTTTTTTTACCAGATAGGGTTGCTGGCCCTATGCTGAACCCTCCTTAGTCGCCTTTTACGATCATGCATGGTAGGGTACAGTGGTCCTATTCTTTGCAGATCCCGGGTAAATAATAATAATAATAATACTAATAATAATACTAATAATAATAATAATAATGTTAATATTAACTTCAGTGATGAGCATCTGTTCTGTAATTTGCTGTTCCTAATTTTAGTCTGGTAAAAATAAGTATTGAGTCATTTCCTTATACAGCTCGTCGTCCATGATGTTTTAATTACTGTAAATATAAGTGTTCTCAGTTCGTGGGTGTTTATCAACAGAATCACAGTGTAAAACACATCCTCATCATCCCCTTGAGATTTGGTTTCAAAACTGTATCCTGTTTATTTCTTGTCTGCACTCATATTTACGTCATAGACCGTGCTAAGCTCAGACAAAAAACGTCTAAGACATGAACAAGGTAAACCTAACACAGACAAAATGGCGGTGGTTAAAAAGAAAATTCGAGCAGTTACACGAACTCATTAACCATTCATTTTTTTAAAAATTTTAAACACAAAATATTAGCATGTTTACCTAAATGTCTGTAGGATAACTGAGAGTTCTTAGTTTACATTGTTCATGTACATTTTGTTTATACATTTTATTTCACTCTCAGATTGAAGTTCTGTTTCTGTCTGTTCCTGGACTATACTAAAATCCGCCTGTTGATTTTGTCTCTTGACTACGCTAAAATATCAATCAATCACAGGCTCTTCTGGACATCGTGCTTCGTGGAAGTAAAAATAAAGGTCTCAGCCTGAATAAAAAGAAGACTGAAGTGATGGTCATCTCAAAGAAAAGAATACCACCAAAATGTAGCATTACCATCGATAGCACAAATCTGAAACAAGTTGATAGATTCAAGTACTTAGGAACGATTATAATAGCTGATGGGAAATGTCACAATGAAATCTTCTTCTTCTTCTTCTTCTTCGTTCACTTCTACCACCAAAAACCGCACTGTGAACCTACTGAATTCACGCATGTGGTCCTCGTTAGGTCCCGTGGTCCCCTGTGTGGTCCAAAATAGACCACAAGAGTTCCACGAAAGGACCACAAGGGGTTCAGAGTATCACAGTGCTTTAGCCTGTATTCTTGGTGGGTCTCAGAAGCGGGATTGCGTGACACCGTGGTTTTCATTGCACCAGTTTGGTCTAGGGTTGGACTTTCTCACCGGAAAACCTCGACGTGTTTTGAGATACCCGTGTATCACCGCCGGGTGAGAGGTGGTCGCCCATCCAGTCCAGGGTTGGACTTTCTCACCGGAAAACCTCAGCGTGATTAGGATACGCAGACATCCCCGCCGGGTGAGAGGTGGTTGCCTATCTAGACTTCCCTGGTCCAGTGTCTCCGACTTCAGCATTTTGCAGTCGTGGCCGCTACCCTTCCTAGTTGTGCCCAGGATGGAGCTTTTGTCCAGGAGGATGAATCCTCGCCACTAGTGACTTCTACCCCTGGGTTGAGCCGGTTTAGGCATTATCCCAGTATGGGCGTGTTTGGGACGGGACGGACCTCTAGAGCAGAGGTACTGTGACATTCATAGCCTTCAAGATTCACCCCTGGTATGAGCCGGTTTAGGCAAAATTCACCAGTATGGGTGGTTATCAGGCGTTACCGACCTCTAGAGCGGAGGTGGCATGACATGTCTAGCCATCGAGTTCGACCCCTGGTGTGTGCCGGTTTAGGCATATTTCACCAGTGTAGGTGTATTTCGGACGTAGGCGGCCTCTAGAGCAGAGGTGCCGTGGTATAGTTCTCGTAGCGATACTACTGGACATACCAGGTTAAACTTCACTTTCCACCACCTTTTCCCATCGGCGCCGCACAGCAACCTTTATTTCCGCATTTACTTCCTTAACCGGGAGGAGCTTCACTCCACGCGCGGCATTTGAAAAGTTAAGCCAGCAGTGACTTAACCTCTGGGACAAGCTGGTTCATGCATTTCACCCGATATGACTGCACTCAGGACGTGGCTGACCTCCAGACCTGAGGTAGGGCAGACATTTGAAAGATGCGTCGCCGGCACAGAAGGCCATGCGATCAGTACAAAGTTATCAGTTGGGACGCCGCGCCCCGCGAAGGGCAACGACGATTGGTTTTGAACTAATAAAAGCGCTCTTTCCACGAGGGTCGGAGCTTGGTAAGCATGTATTAGCTCTAGAATTGCCACAGTTATCCAAGTAGGATCGTGTCATCTAAGGAACCTCGACTGATTTAATGAGCCATTCGCGGTTTCACCGTGAGACAGTGTGAACTTAGACATGCATGGCTTAATCTTTGAGACAAGCATATGACTACTGGCAGGATCAACCAGATAGCTTTCTTCACCGAACCTTTGTCGGATATCTGCCGACAGACCGACGCGGGGCAAGGGAGACAGCGCTCTGCTCAGAGCGGATCCCTTTCGACCCCGGCGGCGTTTCATTTCCTTTAACCGGCGGGGGCGGCTCTCTCTGCTCTAACGAGCGGAAAAGAAAGCCTGGCCACCCACAAACAACACACGTTACATACTGCAGACCCGATACTCTTTGCGAGAGATGGGCCAATTTCGAGACCATCAGTCGACAAAACCGTACTACATCGTTATCACGAACCTGGCTGGCTAGCCGTTTACATGCTTCGCTCGACTGACAAACCACTTGCTTCTGCATCGAAACACCTTAACTCTCGCCGTCCGGGAAGGGAGCGAAAGCCTGTCTCCCCACGCACGGAACTCGAGAGCGCTTTTTCGCCAAAAGAACGGTCGGCCTGCGCAACAGCAACCGCTCGCGCTGTGCAGGTCGGCGCAGCTCTGCGCGGCTGACTCACAATGAAATAAAAAGCAGACGTGCTCAGGCCAAGTCAGCATTCCAGAAAATGAGAAACATCTTGTGTAACAGATCCATATCAATGGAAACAAAATTCCGAGTACTTAAATGTTATATCGAGCCAATTTTGTTTTATGGATGTGAAGCATGGTCCATGAATAAGGGATTACAGCGAGAAATGGAGTCCATGGAAACGTAGTTCATAAGAAGGATGTTGAAGGACAGCTAAGAAAACCAACGAAGACGTCTTAAGAGAGGCTGGAGTTAAAAAGCAAATTACAGCAAAGATCTGAGGCAGATGAGCGAGATTTGTAGGGCATTTTCTGCAAAGAGGAAAATTGGAACACACTGTGGCAACTGGAAAAACTGAGTGAATAAGAGATAGAGGAAGACAGAGAGAGAAGTTACTGGATGGGCTGTCAGTGTGGCTAGGAAGACAGAGAAGTTACTGGATGGGCTGTCAGTGTGGCTAGGAAGACAGAGAGAGAAGTTACTGGATGGGCTGTCAGTGTGGCTAGGAAGAAAGTCACTGGGGGTTATCATAATCAAGTCTACATACAGGGAATTGTGGAGAGAAATGATCGTCTACGCCATGCGGCACGGCACTTGATTGATCGCTAAAATATACCTGTTTGATTCTGTCCCTTGACTATGTTAAAACCCATCTATTTGATGATGCCCCTTGACTACGTTAAAACCCGCCTGTTTGATTCTGTCCTTGACTATAATAAAATCCGCCTGTTTGATTCTACCTGTTGCTTGACTATACTAAAACCTACCTGGTTGATTCTGTCTGATCTCTGACTGTGCTTAAGCTCACTTGTTTACTTCTATCTTTCTGTTGACTAAGCTAAGCGAACATTTTGTACACATATTGTTACACTGTTACTAGCATAAGGCAGCTTGGCTGGCATGTTTCGATAAAATCTATAAATATTGGCTTCTTAGCCATTAACTAACATCAACAACGACAATAACCGCCACTAAATGTTTCATGTGAGTAGTAACAACATTAACTATCAACAACAAATGTCTCATGTGAGTAACAACAACATTAACTATCAACAACAAATGTCTCATGTGAGTAACAACAACATTAACTATCAACAACAAATGTCTCATGTGAGTAACAACAACATTAACTATCAACAACAAATGTCTCAAGTGAGTAACAACAACATTAACCAACAATAAGAAATGTCTCATGTGAGTAACAACAACATTAACCAATAACAACAAATGTCTCATGTGAGTAATAACATGAACCAGTACAAAAACAAATATCCCACGTGAGCAGAAATAACTCCAGATAATACAACAGTTAACTCCCACTCACGAACAGATTTAGAGCATCTAAAATGGGCCCCAGTTTACAGAAACAAGGTCCCGGGAAGGACCGCATAATGCCAGGAATAATTTGTTCCTGTCTCGATGGCTAAAATGTCACATCAAGCAACCACTCGCTCACTCGATAGCATACTTAGACCTCCTCGGGTAACAGGCATGCCTTGAGAACAAGATTCTCGGCGTCCAGGTCCATCCAGATCCAGAAGGGTCATCAAATTTCTGAAGAGACAATCTGTACTGTTCGAGATACGCGCGAGAGACATTAAACTCGTTCAATCACCAAAGTTGATGTGCGCATATATAGAACATTTCATGGTAGCCAACTATAATTAATTACACAAAAACATACAACACTATTTGAACAACGTTTATGTTTTTGTTGTAAGCGTTTAATAAGTTTTTGGAAACATATTACTTTTAAAAAATATAATGTAGAAAAAGCTCGCCATTGAGGAATTCACGATTAGAGAATCATTTCTTTACCAATGAGTGCGAGGCAATGTTTTAAAACAATGATTCTCTTCCGTTAATTCAGTCACTTGTTTCATGTTTCATGACTCCACGCCTGCAGTGAAATACATAATGTGCCATGACACGACTCTTTGCTCACATACACATTGTGATACGTTCCTTGACTAAAATACACACTGCGATACGACCCTTTAGTAATATACACATTGTGATACCATTCGTTTCTCAGATACATTGTGACAAGTCTTTTATCTCAGATATATATTATGGCACGATTCTTTACTCAGATACACATTGTGACAAGACTCTTTACTCAGATACACATTGTGACAGTACCCTTTACTCCGATATACATTCTGACATTACTCTTTACTCATATATACATTGTGACAAGAACCTTTATTTCTACATACATTGTGACAGTACCATTTACTCAGATATACATTATGACAAGACTCTTTACTCAGATTTACCTGTTTCATTTCTGCGATCCCGAATTTTTCACTTATAATTAATTCCATGGAAATAGACGGTCCCGGAAAATCTCGCGAATTTAAATAAATAAATAAATAAGAATACTAGGAATTCCTGGCTTCTTTTACACTATGAATGCAGCAGGAGCGAATTTTGAAGAATTTCATTCAGAAACGCATAGCTGTGTGCCTCACAGAGTGTGATAGTGACATGCTCACATTTGATAACAGAGACCCATATAGAAGTTGGACGCACTTCCTGCGGTAGGAATTTCTCTCCGTAACTTGCTTCGGGAGTCTGCTTCACCAATCAGGAAATTGCTTCTGATGCTGCCGGCACCTCTATTCTCATGAAGTGGTGGGTGCATAGGTTCCTGATTTATTCGCAGCTGGGTTGCCGTTACGGTAGACAACATAGCCCCATCCACTTCTGAGGCCTCTTGCTACTGACCCGTTTGTGAAGCTCACAGAATCGTGGTGTTTGAGTGATGCTGAATCTATTCCTGCACCTGGGCTTCTGTTGTACCCTGAGCCAAGTCTCGGCATTCACAGACAAGATGGATCACGACCTTCATTATATTCTGCATATTTGGCACTTTAGTCCATTCCGGTCCTAGGAGAGTCTGCTGAGGATCGACGACTTCTGACAATGTTTCTTCTGCCTCGGCCATGCACGATCTCCCTCGCTTGAGATGCTTGCTCTTTGCTGAGTTCAGCTCTGGTAGGAAGAAGCGGTTTGCCCGTCTTCACTTGTGCATGCTTGTGCCTTACTTTCATGCTGGGCATATCTAGTGAGTAGCGCATAGTTACGATCGAGTGACCCTGCTGTACCCCAGGACTGCTCTCATGACTTCATTTTGAATTATATATATATATATATCTAAAGTAGGTTAGAGAGAGACTATTAAAAACCCTAAAGCAGATTAGAGAGAGACTATTAAAAAATCAAAAGTAGAATAGAGAGAGAGACTATTAAAAACCCTAAAGCTGATTAGAGAGAGACTATTAAAAACCCTAAAGTAGATTAGAGAGAGACTATTAAAACCCTAAAGCAGATTAGAGAGAGACTATTAAAAACCCTAAAGCAGATTAAAAAGAGATTATTAAAAACCCTAAGCAAGTTAGAGATAGTCTATTAAAAACCCTAAAGCAGGTTAGAGATAGGCTATTAAAAACCCTAAAGCAGGTTAGAGATAGGCTATTAAAAACCCTAAAGCAGGTTAGAGATAGGCTATTAAAAACCCTAAAGCAGGTTAGAGATAGGCTATTAAAAACCCTAAAGCAGGTTAGAGATAGGCTATTAAAAACCCTAAAGCAGGTTAGAGATAGGCTATTAAAAACCCTAAAGCAGGTTAGAGATAGGCTATTAAAAACCCTAAAGCAGGTTAGAGATAGGCTATTAAAAACCCTAAAGCAGGTTAGAGATAGGCTATTAAAAACCCTAAGCAGGTTGGAGATAGGCTATTAAAACCCTAAATCAGGTTACAGATAGGCGATTAAAAAGCCTAAAACAGGTTAGAGAGACTATTAAAAAAACTAAAGTGACGTTAAATGAAACCCAGTGGACCCAGTGGACACAGGTGACATAATTAGAAGAGCTGCTACGTTTTCAGTGTACCGTGACTAAATTCCAGGAATTTTTCATGGAGTAGACGGAAATAATGTTTCACCTGAACGGAGATGAGGGTTAATTGCAGATGGTGTTATTACTTCGAAGTAATATGAGACAAAGAGAAGAGTTAATTGCAGATGATACTGTTACTCCACTAACAGCAACAGTCAGTCAGTCAGTCATTTGCATATCCCTTGGGAAACTTTGGCTCCCTAACAGCTCTCGCTTTCGGTTATAAGCAAGGTGCCCTGCTGCTGATGCATCCATTCGCAGATCATCAACGATGTCTTGCATTCATCTTCGCCTTGGTCTTCCTCTCTTTCTTTTTCCCATTATGTACCCATCCAACACGGTCTTCTCTAAATTATCATGTCGTTTAGTATGCCCAAAATATTTATGTTTTCTCTGTTTAATCCTCTTTACTAGCCAGCCTTCTTCAGTATTAAGTTCTTGTAGCATGGTTATATTTGTTCTTTTTTTTTGTCCATGGTATTTAAAGGACTCTTCTGTAGCATTTACATTCAAAGGCATTTATGTGTTTCTCAGCTGTTTTGTTAAGTGTCCAGGTCTCACAGGCATATGTTGCAATTGGAAATATAGATGTTCTTAAAAATCTTATTTTTGTAGTTCTTTCTGTTCCTCTCCACAGCTATAGAGCGATAGATGTCCTCCTTTTAATTTCCCTCATTGTATCTCTATTATTAGTTAGTAGTGATTCAAGATATTCAAAACTCTCCACCTCTTCCAAGTTTTCCTCATTGATATATATTTCAACTGCCTTATTTGTTTTGTTAGTTGTCATCAATTTAATTTTATTTGCATTAAGATAAAGGTTTTGCTCTTCACTGTTCTTACGGAATGACATAATTAGTTTTTCCATTCTTTTTTTGTGTTCTGGACAGTAATACTGTGTCATCAGCGTATCTAATCTCTGATATTTCATAACCTCCAATTGTTATGGCATTGTAATATTCTTTATCTACATCTTCTCTAACATTCCTCATTATATTTTCAGTATACAAGTTAAATAAGTAAGACTCCAGTATGCAACCCTGACGGAGCCCTTGTTTTATGTAAAACCAAGTTGTTGTTTTACCATTTATTCCTACTGCTGCCAGTTAGCCTAGATACATTTGCATTATTTTCCAGAGTTTCTGGGGTTATGTACAATGAAATACTCTTGAATAGTCTATAAAAAATAAATACAGATTCGCATTCAATTCTCTACATTTCTCTATTATTAATCTTATGTTGAAAATATGATGTCTTGTTCCTCTTCCTTGTCTAAAACCAACTTGGACCATATTGATTTCTATTTCTATTTTCTTTTGAAGCCTACCCATTATGATTTTTAATAGAAAAAGTGACTATGGCAATGGTTCCGTAGTTTGTGCATAATTTCATGTTGCCCTTTTCTAGGCAGTTGTAAGCGAGAGGGTTCGGTTAGCGTGGCAGGGCCTAACCACGAAAACCGAAACACATGATTCGCTCACAAAGTCCCACCTTACCACCTGTATGCAAATGAAGGTATATCACGTGAGCTAGGAATCTGGGATAGAGACGGACAGAGAACTGCGACAAGGCAGTCTCGTCATGGCACATGGCTTAGGCGGAAGTGTATATCCGAGGAAGTTTTTTTTTTTTAGTGAAGATTGTGCATTTCGATTTATAAAGAGGTCATGAGTATATTATTAGTATTAAGCTATTAAATCTCGGATTGCCGCCTTATGCCCGCCTCGCTTGTGAGTCATAATTGTCAGTTATTGTAATGTTCAGTAAAGGTCACATAATCTTTGGTGTCACCCGTCAGTGGTATATGTTTAGTTAAGGCTAACAGACTGATATGTTGGAAAAAATATACATATATTCATAATATTGAAGTTATATAGATATGTATGCATATGTTTACGAATTCATTTTGAGGTTGATTTATCACGTATATTAAATATAAACTATATTCTTATGTGAGATGTAAAGCTTTTATTATGAGTTACCCGGTGATGCAACCGCTTATGATATTAAAAAATACATAGAATATATATCATGTGATGTATAAACATGTTTATGCACGATCTGAGTTGGCAGAATATTGAGATCATAGTATATTATTAGTATTAAATAGTTTGTGTTGAAATTTTTATATACATGGCACTGGAGTTATATTTTGCCTGCTGGTGATGAATGACAGGATTACATTTTAGATAAGACCATTTACTTTCACTATACATATGATCATCCAGGGTAGTGGACCTAGACAAGAGGAACGGTAAAAGAAGAAAATAACCTGGGTTGGAGCATTTAGTGGGGCAGTCAGTGGAAGTAATAACTCTGCAGGCACAAATTGCCGAGCTCCCGTTTTCATAAGTAAGCACAAGGGATTGGAGGAATGGGGTGTGAACAAATAAGGGGAAGATAGCGATTTTCACCCGGCCACAGAGTTGGTTGTCACATACCCATATCCAATATGATAACTTGTAAGACCCCTGGGACAAAATGGTTCATCTTAACAAAGTTTAAGGTTGGGCGCAAAGTATAAAGTAATACATACAGAAAATAACAACTCAAATGAAGAACAATAAATAAAAAGTAACAGTATTACTAATAATTTCTTACACGGTGGTATGAATACAGTTCTTTTCCATTCTTTTGGCACAATACCTGCATGCCATATCTTTTTACATAGTGCATGATAGATTGTTGCACATTCCTTTCTCCTGCCTTAATAAATTCAGCTGTTATCTCATCACTTCCTGGTGATTTACCATTTTTCAGATTCTTTATTGCCCATAAAACTTCTTCTATTGTCGGTTCGGGCTCTTTATCCTCCATTAATAATTCACACTGATAATTTCTGCTTTCACAGTTGGTTGTTTCATACATTCCTCTGCAATATTCCTTCCATCTTTCTAGAATTTCCTCCGTCTCTGTCGAGGTCTTCCCCATCTCGTCACAAATTACATTTAGCTTAGGTGTAATACTTCTCGTCAATATCTTCATTTCTTTAAACATTTCACTATCTCTTCCACACTTCTGATATCCTTCTATTCTTACACAACAATCTTGTATGTATTGTTTTTTTGTCTCTTCTTATGTCTCTTCTTATTTCTTTTGTTAAAGATTTATATTCCTCCCTGTTACATACTTCAGTAAAGATCATTATTCCCTAAAGATTTCTGAACTTTAGTCTCTGTCTACATCAGACAGTCCACTATGGTTACTGTAAAGGTGTGGAGAGACGAGAGGTGTGGAGCGCGTAATCAGAAATATCATACTCATATGTTACTGTTATCTGGAGAATTTAACAGAGTGATTCCCATGTATTATTCATGATAAGTCCGTAAGTGGTTTGTGGTTAGCGGGGTAGGGGTATCCCCTATCAAAGGAGAAGTAAGACGCCTCCTTACCTCTGTCAATCTACGGGACACCCTTGGGCCTTGGGCAAGATGAAGTACCCGTATAACCCCCCCCCCCACATCAGGGTGACGTAAGGCCATGGGAGCAGGTGGTGGATGGAATGGGGGAGCAGCCGACAGATGCTGGCTATGCTCACCATTCTATGATGGTAGGCAGATGATCTCACACGGTAGGGAGAATGGCTACGATGACTGACTAGTACAGTCACTGCTCGGAAGGAAAGGAATGGTAAACTACCTTCTGGAAATATGCCAGGAAACACATATAGCAATATCGCTGACGATCTGCGAATGGATGCATCAGCAGCAGGGCATCTTGCCTACAACCGATAGGCCTACAGGAGTCTGTTCCGCAAAGGACATGCAAATGAATGAATGAAGTCCGTACGTGTAAGCATTCCCAATGGAAGTACTGAAGATTCGCGACAAGGAAATAGATTCTGTGAGACACTGTCAGGAAAGATGCAGCTGATGGAGCTTGTATATTATCTTGTATATTATCTTGTATATTATACATTGATGGAAAGATCAACAAACAAGGCAGCTGATATATGTATCAATGAGGAAAAACTGGAAGAAGTGGAGAGTTTTTAATATCTTGGATCACTGCTAACTAATAATGGAGATACAATGAGGGAAATTAAAAGGAGGACATCTATCGCTCTTCAGAAAATAAAACAACTAAAGAATCTGTGGAGAGGAACAGACAGAACTACAAAAATAAGATTTTTAAGGGCATGCATTTTTCCCATGGCAACATATGCCTGTGAGACCTGGACACTTAACAAAATAGCTGAGAAACACATAAATGCCTTTAAATGCTACAGAAGAGTTCTTCAAATATCGTGGACACAAACAAGAACAAATATATCCATACTACAAGAACTTAATATTGAAGAAGGCTGGCTAGTAAAGAGGATTAAATAGAGAAAACTTAAATATTTTGGACACATTAAGCGTAATGATAATCTACATAAAACCGTCTTGGAAGGGTACATAATGGGACAAAGAAAGAGAGGAAGACCAAAGCGAAGATGGCTGCAAGACATCGTTGATGATCTGCAAATGGATGCATCATCAGCAGGCCATCTTGCTCACAACCAAGAGGCCTACAGGAATGTTGTTAGGGAGCAAAGTTCAGCAAGGGACATGCAAATGAATAAATGAATGAATCAATGAATCAATGAATGAATGGAAAGATCAATAGAAGTAAAGATGGACCTATACTTATGTTTCATAGACTACTGTAAAGCATTTGATAAAATGAGACACACATAAATTATAAGAATGCTGAAAGACATCATTATAGATGGGAAAGATCTGAAACTCATCGAAAACATAAACTGGCATGAATCACCAGCAATGAAGGTTAAGAACCAAATAGGAGCATTCCAAGACATAAAACTGAGAGTGAGATAAGGATGTGTTCTATCTCCTGACCTATTATCCTTGTACTTGTACTGCGAAAACTTAATGAAAAATATAGAGAGCTTGCCAGGAATATCAATTGGCGGGTACAACCTTAACAACTTAAGATATGCAGACGACACAGTTCTGATTGCTAAAAGAGAAGGGAAGCTAAAGGCTCTTCGTGGATCGTTAAAGTAAAAGTAAAGGTCTCAGTCTGAATAAAAAGAAGACTGACGTGATGGCCATTTCAAAGAAAAGAATACCACCAAAATGCAGCATTACTATCGATGGCACAGAACTGAAATAAGTTGATAGATTCAAGTCCTTAGGAACAATTATAACAGCTGATGTTACAACGAAATAAAAAGCAGACGTTCTCAGGCCAAGTCAGCATTCCAGAAAATGAGAAACATCTTGTGCAACAGATCCATATCAATGGAAACAAGATTCTGA
This sequence comes from Achatina immaculata, assembly GCA_009760885.1. Classification (NCBI taxonomy): domain Eukaryota; kingdom Metazoa; phylum Mollusca; class Gastropoda; order Stylommatophora; family Achatinidae; genus Lissachatina; species Lissachatina immaculata. The sequence continues at coordinate 24,170,682 of CM019714.1, forward strand.
ATACTTAAATGTTACGTCCAGCCAATTTTGTTTTATGAATGTGAAGCATGGTCCATGAATAATAGATTACAGCGAGAAATAGAGGCCATGGAAATGTGGTTCATAAGGATGCTGAAGGTACCATGGACAGCTAAGAAAACTAACCAAGAAGTCTTAAGAGAGGCTGGAGTTAAAAGGCAAATTACAGCATATTGGGAAGGGGCTCTTATATTTCAGGGAGTTACGGGGGAAGAGGGCGCGAAATTTGCCTGGTTCGTCCCCGGCGCCAGTAACACATGCGCCAGTAACACATGCCCCAGTGCAGAAATGAGCGGAAGAAAGAAAACGGAAGTTGTACCTCCTGTAAGTTTATGCTCGTGTCCTTCAGTTTCTTTAACAATTTCCTTTTCTTTCACGACATTAACACTGAGCAAATGAAAAAAAAATGTCTGTTTATGATGAATTTTTTTTTCTTGAAAGTCTTAATAATTAGAATTTATTTCTTTCTCCTTCACGCCCGGTGTTGTTTTTCCTTGTTTTCTGCTTGCATAAATTTGACTGTAATGTTTTTCATTACTTACTTCAAACAGATTTTTTTTAAAAAAATTAGGTCCTGCGGACCACCCAGCCTCTAAAATTCAGTACAAGAGAAGTCTGGGAAGGTAAATCCGGCCAGGGTGATTCTGACCACATCAGACTTTTATGTGCGGACGATTTCGGAAATACGGACCTAACATCGAATCCCTCATATGCCTTAATGACATGGAAAATGGGGGGGGGGGTGTGTTAGTCTTTACCTTTTTACTTAAAATAGATGTTCGTTTATAATCCATGATTGGCTGAACTTTATTTGAACAGGGAGAACTAGGCACGCAGGCCCGTCTGACATTTTGTCTTTTATCACATAACTTTCGATCTATTTCAGATACTGAACATTTGTTAGTGCACACAATAATTAGTGTATAAGTAAATAACTATAGACGAAGCCAGTGTAGTAAAGCTGTGACACCAAAACTAGGAAAAAAGTAGGAACAGCTTTATTACTTAACGAGTACACGGCTGTGGCGTTTCGGCGTGAGCCTTAATCATACAAAAACATACAGGACGAAGAACTAGAGAGAGGAGATAAACTATACATTTACATGAATGCTATGTTTTAAAAAAAAATAAAATAAAATGAATAGAGCACTTAGCTAAAACTTGTAAGAAGCTGTGGCTTGTCCGGCGCTGTGTTCAGAAATGTGGATGGTGGAGTGTAGAGAATATTTAAATGGAGGCTTGTGATGTGTGATAGGCGGGTCGTAACTGAGGGTGGTGGGTGGGGAAACCGTGGAGGGGAGAGAGAGTGATACAATGGTAATCTAGCGGTTCTGAACTATGTGTAACAAGTGAGAAGGGAGTGGAACTTGGTGGGGGGGGATTATGATTGTGGAAGAGGAAAATGTTAGGTGTAGTTGAATAACCATGTGGTTCCAGCGTCCTACATTTTTGAATGTAGCAGTTCTCGAGCGCTAGGCGCCTTCTGTCATCTGCATGACATTGTTTAATGGCTGGTACCAGAAAATAAGATTTGCCTCTGTGGTTGGGGCTACTGAAATGATTCGGGACTGGTTTCGAAGCACGCTGGATGATATGGTACAGATGTTTCTGCATGCGTTCCCTTAATCTGATGCCAGTTTCATCAATATAATTCTGCATCTTCTGTATACAATGACATATATCACATTGCGGGACTCGCATGTGAATCCCTCGTGGAGAGTGAGGATAGTTGGGAAATGTGATCTTTTTCGTTTCCCAGACTACAGAGCAGGTAACACATAGAGGGCCTTTCTAGTGCCAGCATATGCAAGGTTCTGCTTAAGGTGGCTATGGTCGAGGATGTCCTTAAGATTTGGTTCCCGTTTTTAATACTAATAGTGGTGCATCAGAGAAAATGTCGCTAGTGTCGGAGTCGAGTTGGATTAGTGGCAGATGACGATAAAGAATTTTCTTAACCATCTGACCTGGCTGGTGAAAAGGAAGTACTAATTTAACTCTGTCAGATGGGGTAACAGGTTTTTTCTGAATGTTTCTTTGCGGCTCACTAGTTGGATACGGTTGAATGCTTTCCGAAGGGCATTTTCTGGGTAGTGGCAATGCCGGAAAAATTCTAATGATTTGTTGGACTGATCTATAAAGTCCAAGTTAGCCTGACACAGGCGGGGAAGGCCGAGGAGTTGGGAGTATAGGATGGTGTCCTTACAAGCTTCAGGATGGGAGGAGGTGTAAAGTAAATATGTGAGGCGGTCGGTGGGCTTGTAAAATACAGAGTTGACAAACCTGTCTGTGCCAATATATATTTTAACGTCTAAAACATTGACAGACTTATCAGAAATTTCGTAAGTGAATTTGATGTTCTTATTGGGGGAGTTGCCAAATTCAATAATTTTTTTTAGTTCGTCCTGCGGCATACTGGTGACTCCAGTGCTATCATCGATGTCCCTTTTATAAAATTCTGAAAGTCTGTCTGTGTAGATTTCCCATAATTTCACTTACAGAAAGCCCATAAATAAACATGCATAACTGTGACCCATTTTCGTTCCCATGGCGACACCATTGAGTATTCGCTGTTGAACTCAAAGGAATTTAGGTGTGTGTTGGATGCATCAGCAGTAGATCATCTTGCTCACAACCAAGAGACCTACAGGAGTGCTGCTAGGGAGGCAAAGTTCCGCAAGGGACATGCAAATGAGTGAATGACGAGGTGTGTGAGTATAATTATGGTATCAATGTTAGTTGTGGGGTGAGGGTCTTTGTCAAGAAAACAGCGGAGTGCTAAGAGTCCGTCCTCATCGGCGATAGAGGTGTAAAGGGAGCAGACATCAAGGAGAAAGATGTGATAGGTCTGGGGATTCACATGCGAGTCCCGCAATGTGATATATGTCATTGTATGCAAAAGATGCAGGATAACTTATATTGGTGAAACTGACATCAGATCAGGGGAACGCATGCAGAAACATCTGTACGATATCATCCAGCGTGCTTCGAAACCAGTCCCGAATCATTTGAATAGCCCCATCCACAGAGGCAAATCTGATTTTCTGGTACCAGCCATCAAACAATGTCATGCAGATGACAAAAGCCGCCTAGCGCTCGAGAACTGCTACATTAAAAAATGTGGGACGCTGGAACCACATGGTTATTCAGCTACACCTAACATTTTCCTCTTCCACAATCATAATCCCTCCCCACCAAGTTCCACTCCCTTCCAACTTGTTACACATAGTTCAGAACCTCATCACAGCATCACATTACAACCCCTCTACCCCAACTATAATCATCTATTTCACCTTCTTCTGGCTAGATTACCATTGTATCACTCTCTCTCCCCTTCACGGTTTCCCCACCCACCACCCTCAGTTACGACCCACCTATCACACATCACAAGCCTCCATTTAAATATTCTCTACACTCCACCATCCACATTTCTGAACACAGCGTCGGGCAAGCCACAGCTTCTTACAAGTTACAGCTAAGTGCTCTATTCATTTTATTTCATTTTTTTTTAAACATAGCATTCATGTAAATTTATACTTTATCTCCTCTCTCTAGTTCCTCGTCATGTGTGTTTTTGTATGATTAAGGTTCACCTCGAAACAAAACTGAAATAACCAAATTCAAATTAAAAAAAACTATTACTTTTTACTCTTGCCCACACTCTCAGGAGAGTTTTTAACTACATTCGTGCTACAAAGCAACTTCCGTAGTCTCGGACATTATTGAATAACTACAAAAATAATATGTAGTAAGAGAATTAAGTTTAAAATAATTTAAATGCAGTATTTGCATTAAGAGTCTAAATTAATCTGAAAAGCGTATAAATCACGAAGACACGTAATCGACATCAAGTAAATGCTGAAAAAATCTACAGCTTTAGAAGGGAATATAGATTTTATATATATATTGGAGAGAATTCCAGAAATGAGCAGCAGGAATACAAAGCTTTTATTTTAACCGGATCAAGTGTAGGTTTTGAAAGAAGAATATTGCTTAAGAGTTTTTGCGCCATGTTTTGTTTTAAATTTGCTTAAACATACTCATGAAGGAAAATCTGGAATTATGAGTCCCTGGGCTGAAGAGAAAGTAAGACTGGAAATGTGAATCCTTGGGTTAAAGAGAAAGTAAGACTGGAAATGTGAATCCCTGGGCTGAAGAGAAAGTAAGACTGGAAATGTGAATCCTTGGGTTAAAGAGAAAGTAAGACTGGAAATGTGAATCCCTGGGATGAAGAGAAAGTAAGGATGGAAATATGAATCCTTGGGCTGAAGAGAAAGTAAGGCTGGAATTATTAATCCCTGGGCTGAAGAGAAAGTAAGACTGGAATTATGAATCCCTGGGCTGAAGAGAAAGTAAGGCTGGAAATGTGAATCCTTGAGTTGAAGAGAAAGTAAGACTGAAAATGTGAATCCTTGAGTTGAAGAGAAAGTAAGACTGGAAATGTGAATCCTTGAGTTGAAGAGAAAGTAAGACTGGAAATATGAATCCTTGGGTTGAAGAGAAAGTAAGACTGGGACTATGAATCCTTGGACTGAAGAGAAAGTTAGAGGTAGAGAAATTGCAGGAAGGAGGAGAGGTGGAAGGTGACAAGAAGGATGTATTTGTTGCGACTGCTTGGTTAACTGGCAAAGCGAATAAGCAGAAAAAAAATATCTTTGTATTAGGAAACTGGCTATGTAAGCTGTTGTGTCACTCTTACATCTTATCACATCCTTCCTGTGCCGTCATGCGTCACACGGGGCTCACAGCGTATCTTGTCACGAGTCTGCTACTCTCGGCGAAATTCTCAGAATTTTCAAGGGATTTGAGGTCAATCATCATAGTCTCTCTTGTCTGTGTTCTCTTTAGGGTCTCTCGAGATCGGCCTCTTTTTTTAATCCAGATGTTTTTCATTTTATGGCTTTCCTTGTGATTCTTCTCTTGTTTCTTCTCATCATGTGCCCCATATATGCCCAACTTCTTTTCTGAATCGTTGGTGAAACTGTTTACTGCATGATCATTTCTCTTATATCTGATTTAACCTTGAATTCATTCCATTGTGTACAGAATAGTTTTTCGAGTGACTTCCCAACTGCTCTCTCTATTTCTTTGGTTGTTTTCCAGCTTTCACATGCATACGTAAAGATGGGTATTACATGTGAGATGAATATCCTTTGCTGCCTCTGCCATACTTGTTCTTTCCTCGTATCTCACTCCTGATGTATGTAACTTCTAACTTCTTTCCTTGTGTCTCCTTCCTGATGTATGTAACTTCTAACTTCTTTCCTTGTGTCTCCTTCCTGATGTATGTAACTTCTAACTTCTTTCCTCGTGTCTCCTTCCTGATTTATGTAACTTCAAACTTCTTTCCTGATGTACGTAACTTCTTTCCTCCTGTCTCCTTCCTAATGTATGTAACTTCTAACTTCTTTCTTCGTGTCTCCTTCCTAATGTATGAAACTTCTAACTTCCTTCCTGATGTATGTAACTTCAGAGATATATAAAATGGTCTACTTCTGAGTTTTTTCCAAATACAGTTTTTTTCTCTTTACGTGACCTGATTCTTCATTTTTATATCTTTGTCCTAGTTGAACTCAAGTCCTATTTTGCTAGCCATTGAATGCAAGTCAAAACTGAGTAGTGAGATTTTTAATGTTTTTTTTCTTGCATTATTTCCACGAATAAGCGCTATACCATCAGCAACATCATGCTCTTCTAGCTGAATGACCATTACCCATTCAATGGCCGTATTTCCAGTACAGTAATTTTTCATTATGAAGTAAATAGTTACTCCAAATATCACTCTTACTCCAGATGTATAAACCAGGAAAAAAGTAGGAACAGCTTTATTATTTAACGATAACACACTTGTGACGTTTCGGAGCGAGCCTTTGTCAAACAAAAACAAACAGGACGAAGAATAAGGAGACAAAGTACAGATTCACATGAATTTTATGTTAACAAAACAATAAACAATGAAAAAATTAAAGAAAAATGGCAAATGATTTATCTCAGCTTCTGGAATAGAACAGAACCAAAATCGCCTGTATTTCCTCGATAGGAGCACAAACAATAACCAACGGTTACAATGTAAACAGAGCATTCGTTTTGAAAAAGTGCAAAATTGTGCATGGTCGAGTGTAGAGAATGTTAAGAGACAAGGATGCGCACAGAATGAGCAGAGAATTATTCCAAGAACAGGGATAACTGGAGAGCCCCTATCCATGGCCGGTGCTCTTAAGGGAGTGAAAGGCGATGATGATGATGATGATGATGATGATAGTTAATGCATAGCAATTTGTGATGTTTGATAGTAGATGTTGGTCGGGAAGTGATGGCAATCCATTTAGGAGAATGTGAAATGAATGATTATGGTTGTGGTAGAGGAACGGTAATGTGATGATGTGTGAGGGTACTAAACTATGTGCAACAAATGAGAAAGAGTAAGATTGTGGAATATTATGTGTAGCCGAATAACGAGTTCAACCATGTGGTTTCAGTGTCCCATAGTCCTGAATGTAGCGGTTCTCTAGCGCTAGGCGGCTTCTGTCATCCGCGTGACACTGTTTGATGGTTGTTACCAGAAAATCAGATTTACCTCTGTGTACATGGACATGATTCGAGTCTGGTTTCTGTAAGCGGTCCCCTAGTCTAAGGCTAGTTTCACCTATATAGGTTATCCTGCATCTGTTGCATGCGATGACATATATTACATTACGGGATTTGCATCTGAATCCATCATGGAGAGCCAGGATAGTTTCAGGAAAAGTGATTGCTTTCGTTTCCCAAACTAAAGGGCAGTTAACACATCGAGGGCGGTTACATTTTCTGGTCCAACATATGGAAGGTTCCGCTTTAAGTGGCTGTAGACGAGGATGTCCTTGAGATTTGGCTCACGCTTGTATGCTAATAGGGGTGGATCAGAGAAGATGTCACGGGCGTCAGGGTCGAGTTTGATTAGTGGCAGATGACGATAAAGAATTTTCTTAACCATCTGACCTTGCGACTGGAAAGGCAGTACTAACTTAACTCTGTTAGATGGGGTAACACAGCTTTACTGCAGTGCTTTGTGTATAGTTGTATGCTTATACACTAACTATTGTGTGTTACTCCAGATATATTCACACACATACACTAGTAAGATAGAAACAGAATTCAGTGATTGCTTCCTATCATTAACAATTAGAATGTAACTGTCGGAAATTCTGATTATCTGTGACAGACTGGTCTCTCGCGCAGCTCAAGATAAACCTCTGGGGATGGCGGGAAAGTAGCCATGCAAGGGAAATAATTCTGATACGTTACAAAATTCCACGTCGTTAGTTGCACTTTAAATACTTCTTGTACTCATAGGACAGTCCTGGATAAAATTAGAGTGCCAAAAAATTTTAATCTAGGGGAGTGGGACGCTTATCTGTCTGTTTCTTTGTTTTCACGAGATAATAATCAAAACATTTTAATTTACTCAGTCTTCTCCCTTGTATTTCGAAAGTGAAGTTTCCCTGGGGTCTTTCAGTGAAGTTTCTGGCATGCGAGAGCACGTTCCTGTCCCGTCCAACATCCTGACTCTGTCAGCTTTCATAACAGGAAACAGTCTAAAACAGAAATAGACTAAGACAGGCAGACAAAATCCAGGGAGGAGACTACTGTAACAACATTCAGTCGATTTTGATTATGATAAAATGTTCCCCTCTACGGTTCCCTCAAAAAATGATGGCGAGTGTGACAATCACTGTACAGTTCCCTCAACCCAAAAGTGATTCTGACAATCACTCCGTTGTTCCTTCAATCTGGAATGATGAGTGTGACAGTCTTGGTGCTGTTCCCTCAGTCTGACATGTGAGCTTTACGGTCATTGTACCGTTCTCTCTGTTAGGATGTGATTTTGACTTCTCGTAACATTTTCAGACGTCGACTTGTATATTTTTGAAGTGGACACCTGGGACACGTAGACATCCTCATACAAGTTGCTCTGGATTGGGGTAGTAGTTGGCCATATTTGTCATCTCTGGTGTTCATCACAGAGAAAACTTAAATATTTTGGACACATTAAACTTCATGAGAATTTAGAGATGATAGTGTTGGAAGGGTACATAATGGGAAAAAAGAAAGAGAGGAAGACCAAGGCGAAGATGGCTGCAAGACATCGTTGATAATCTGCAAATGAATGGATCAGGAGCAGAGCATCTTGCTTACAACTGAGAGGCCTACAGGAGAGCTATTAGGGAGGCAAAGTCCCGCAAGGAACATGCAAATGACTGACTGATGTTCATCTACTGGGCACTCCTGTAGTATGTGGTCTGCTGTGATTTTTACAATCATTGTATGGCTAACTCAGTCTAGAATATGAGTTTAATAATCATTATATAGTTCCTTCGATGAACAACGCTGGCCAACACACAATTTAATGCCTAAATGGTAGATCTTTTCTTGTATATTTGACCTGCTGATTCCAGAAATGGCACAAGTTTTCCCCTATCAGCTCTAGTTTTTGAGATACAGAACACATGCCATATACCACTTTCCCCTCTGCTCACTCATAACAAATCGAGATATTTTAATGTAGTCTCTAAATTAATATCTTTTAAGCATGAAGGAAACATATTAAAATATAAAAGAAATGTGTACTACACGAAAATCTATTTATTTCATAATAAAAAAGCACAAGTTTATGATACAAACTTTTCACCCATTCGACACACAAGAAGCTCCTTTTGTAAGACTTCCGAGAGTGAGATTGCCATGACAATCGTGCATAAGATTACAACAATAGTCTGCCATCACGTGTACGTCCCATATTCCTTGCTATCTGGCTTCCATTGTTTTTATGTCTTGGTGAAATCTTTCACCTTGCTCTTCGCTTAAGTCACCAGGGTTCTTTGGAAAGCGATCTAAGTGACTGTACAGATAATAGATTTTAACACTCATGTTGCAGCCAAGCCTGTGGAAATGAAAGAGCATATCCTCTACTAATTGTGTGTAGTTGTTTGGCTTCTTGTTGCCAAGAAAGCTTTTCACAACAAGAACAAACGAAGAGCATGCACATGATTCGATTTTATTCACTGATGATATGAAATGTGGGTCATTTATAAGTTGTCTGCTCTGTGGACCATCAAAAATTCCTGCCTTCAGTTTTTCCACGGTAAATCCAGGTAACTTATGCACTAAGTATTTTCTTCTTCTTCTTCGTTCGCACTGTCTGTCTATATCTGCAGTCCTGTCTCTTGGATAAATTTCACTGTTTTTTGTAACTCATGTATGGAACCGTAGAGCTTATCTTCTTTAGTGGTTTCACTGGGCCAGTAATTATTTCTCAGTGTCTCGTAGTTGGTGCAGTTCTGGAGGATATGTTCCACGGTTTGGGGCACCTGGGCACATGTACATAGATTAGTAGTACCAACCTTAAACTTTGTATACATATGACTTCGGAGTCGGCTGTGTCCTGTTCGGAGACGGAAGATGGTGACTTGTTCCTTTCTGTTTAGCATGTGATAGTCATCATGTGGTGGTGTTTGTGGCTTCCTGTAGGTTTTTATCATGCTTTTCTTCTGATTATAGGTGATTGGTATGTCTGGTTGCTCTATTTCAGTGCCCTCTTTGGCCAGATGGTCAGCTTTCTCATTGCCTGGTATCCCACAGTGGGAGGGAATCCATTGCAAAGTGACTCCATGTTGTAAGCCAATTTTTGACAAGGCATCTTTAAGGTCTGGTAGTTTGTTGCACTGAAGAGCTTCCAGTACTGATCTCGCATCTGTGAGAATTATTACAGGACATGTATCAATTCTGGAGTCTGATAGTTTTTCAACTGCAGCAATAATTGCCCTAACTTCTGCATCAAAGTTGTTGCAGTATGTACCAGTGGGTATGGAAATCTTGTCAATGGTGTTGTTTGGATATTCAATATATGCTCCTGCCCCTCCATTCTTTATGGCATTATGTGCAGATCCATCTGTATACACACGTATCCAGGTGTCACATGGATATTTGTCATCTAGAACACTAAGTGTGGCTGTTGATCTTACAAGACTGCTCTGCATCTCACCATTCTGGACACCTTTCACTTCAGTCTGAATAGTTATTTGTGTATAATCTGCTTCTTTGCACTATGTATTTAATGCACGAACCATCTTTATTCAAAGCCTTTACAAACTGTTTCATCAGATCTAGCTTTATATATAGTGGTGGCAGTATGATTCTATCTCATGCTATCAAAGGTTTACTGATTAGATTTTATTCTTCAAACACCATACTTCGGAGCTCAATCTTTTCTTGCCCAATGTTAATGTTTGTCTCTACTCTCCAAAAGGCATAAAAAACGTGGATACTTTGTGAAGCCACTTTTTTACAAAGTTGAAAGTTAATCATCACACATTGATGTTCTTGGTAATTTATCTTTTCCAAGACTAAAGAGATAGTCTCTTCTTTCATCCTGGCGGAATGACCGACAGGAATAGAACCATATTTGTGGCAGTTATATAAAAGAACACATTTCAAACTACGTTTTGAACTGTCGATGAAAAGACGCCACTCACTTGGGTTATATTCTGAAAGATCAATTTTCTTCACAAGGTTTCCGATGTCATTGCAGAATACTAAGTTGTTGTCTTCGGTAAAGAATGGCAGTAAATCATTTTATCTCCATCGATAAAATGTAATTTTTGTTTCAGGCTGAAGTACATTCTTTTCCTTTAGTCTGGAGGCGAGCAGTTCAGAAGACTCCTTGGAAAGATTTCAGTCCCTGATCAGATCACTCAGTTCATTCTGATCAAAACGATCATTGTGTGAAGTTCTCTGGAATTCACTGTCACTGCCCCCACTTTCTTCACCTTGTGCGATATCAGACATACAAGACTCATCCTCTGAGGGATGTGGTAGTTCAGGGAAAGGTAGAACGGGTACAAGATCTGAGTGTGGAACAGGTCTCCTGGCTGCAGGTAGGTAAAGGTAAGACCATGTGTCACGATTATTTCAGCTGATGCCTATGATATTAACAATATAACAAATAACATTCATCGAAGTGGTTCTTCGGCTCCCTCCACACCACTGGTACTCCAAATTTCAGGCAGCTTCTCTTTCTATTTGTCCACTGGGGCAAATGCTTCATACAAGTTTTGCACACAACATGATGAGCCCATGGCTTATCTTGATCTCCAAGCTTGACACCAGAATATCCTACATACGCTCTTTTTACAAACTTAGAAATAGGTTTCCTACTTGCTTTCAGTGTGTACTCCACACAAACTTAGGAAAATACGTGGTGATGATTCAAGCAGCCCGGTCTTGAAGTAGCCATAACCTCAACGGTGCTCGATTTGCAAAAATTAAATGATTCATTCATTCATTTGCATGCCCCTTGCGGAACTTTGCCTCCCTAACAGCACTCCTGTAGGCCTCTCGGTTGTAAGCAAGATGGCCTGCTGCTGATGCATTCATTTGCAGATCATCAACGATGTATTGCAGCCATCTTCGCCTTGGTCTTCCTCTCTTTCTTTTTCCCATTATTTACCCTTCCAATAATGTCTTCTCTAGGTTATCATGTCGTTTAATTGTCCAAAATATTTAAGTTTTCTCTATTTAATCCTCTTTACTAGCCAGCCTTCTTCAATATTAAGTTCTTGTGGCATAGATATATTTGTTCTTTTTTGTGTCCATGATATTTGAAGAATTCTTCTGTAGCATTTACATTCAAAGGCATTTATGTGTTTCTCAGGTGTGTTGTTAAGTGTCCAGGTCTCAAAGGCATATGTTGCCATAGGAAAGATGCATGTCCTTAAAAATCTTATTTTTGTGGTTCTGTCTGCTCCTATCCACAGATTATTTAGTTGTTTTACTTTCTGAAGAGCGATAAATGTCCTCCTTTTAATTCCCCTCATTGTATCTCCACTACTAGTTAGTAGTGATCCAAGATATTCAAAACTCTCCACTTCTTCCAGTTTTTCCTCATTGATACATATTTCAGCTGCCTTGTTTGTTTTGTCAGTTGTCATCAATTTAGTTTTCTTTGCATTAAGATAGAGGTTTTGTTCTTCGCTGTTCTTACAGACTGACATAATTAGTTTTTGCATTCCATTTTTGTGTTCAATTTGCAAAAATGAAATGATATAAATGTAAATATACACACGCCTCCTATAGGATCACAAGTGTTTTTGCAGCGCAACTACTTTAAACAGATCAGCTTGAAAATGGTTTGAAACCTTGGTTTATCATCTTAATTTTTTGCAGATAATTAAGTAATAAAACGTTACAAAAGCTATTCTATCATTTTAGCTACACATTTGTATGCCAGCGTCCATTAAAGGAAAGGAAGCAGATGAATAGTTGTGAAATAAAGGTCATTATACACACAGAAATGTGGGTCAATTAAACACAAAAATTTCCCATACAAATAAGACAGCTTGTTATGACATCCCTATTCTGCAGAAGAGATTTGTTAAAGAGCAGACTAAAATTGTATAAATTCAATCATATCAAAGAAACTAGAGTTGGTAGCAACCATATCTAAGAAACCAGAGTTGATAGCAACCATATCTAAGAAACTAGAGCTGATGCCAACCATATCTAAGAAACTAGAGCTGATGCTCAAGAAACTAGAGTTGATGGCAACCATATCTAAGAAACTAGAGCTGATGACAACCATATCTAAGAAACTAGAGCTGATGCCAACCATATCTAAGAAACTAGAGCTGATGCCAACCATATCTAAGAAACTAGAGCTGATGCCAACCATATTCAAGGAACTAGAGATGATGCCAACCATATCTAAGAAACTAGAGCTGATGCCAACCATATCTAAGAAACTAGAGCTGATGACAACCATATCTAAGAAACTAGAGCTGATGCCAACCATATCTAAGAAACTAGAGCTGATGCCAACCATATCTAAGAAACTAGAGCTGATGCCAACCATATCCAAGGAACTAGAGATGATGCCAACCATATCTAAGAAACTAGAGCTGATGCCAACCATATCTAAGAAACTAGAGCTGATGCCAACAATATCAAAGGAATTAGAGCTCATGCGGTCTGTCTAATGCAATTTTCTGAATCAGGGCCCCAAATAACCCCAGGAACAGGCCTAACAAACAAGGCACCAAGAAAACAAATTGTGCTGCTTGGGATGTGTAATCATTATATAGTTCCTTCACTGAATAAAACTTAGTCATTGTAGATTTTCTTCTAAATAGTGTAGAGAGTTTTTAACAGTCCTTGCGGAGACTGTCGTAATCTGTTACTTTCTAGCATTGTTGATTTTTATTTCCCTTTCCTTTCTAGAAGTCCTATCAGTTTAAGTTAACCGCGTTAGAGAAATGTGTACCCGCCGTCAGTATCATCTTTTGATGCAATGAGACTTTACATAAAAATGGGAGATAATATACTCTCATTTGAGTATTTCCATCATCAGAGCATTCGAGAGCAAGGAAATGAAAAAAAAAGGGATAAAGGGGGATATATCTCTCAGTCAGTCAGTCATACGCATGTCCCTTGCTGAACTTTGCCTCCCTAACAGTTCTCCTGTAGGCCTCTCGGTTGTAAGCAAGATGGCCTGCTGCTGATGCATCCATTTGCAGATCATCAACGATGTCTTGCAGCCATTTTTGCCTTGGTCTTCCTTTCTTTCTTTTTCCCATTATGTACTCTTCCAAGACGGTCTTCTCTAGGTTATCATGATGTTTAATTGTCCAAAATATTTAAGTTTTCTCTGTTTAATCCTCTTTACTAGCCAGCCTTTTTCACAATTAAGATCTTGTAGTATGGATATATTTGACCTTTTCTGTGTCCATGATATTTGAAGAACTCTTCTGTAGCATTTACATTCAAAGGCGTTTATGTGTTTCTCAGGTGTTTTGTTAAGTGTCCAGGTCTCACAGGCATATGTTGCCATGGGAAAGATGCATGCCCTTAAAAATCTTATTTTTGTGGTTCTGTCTGCTCCTTTCCACAGATTATTTAGTTGTTTTACTTTCTGAAGAACGCTAGATGTCCTCCTTTTAATTTCCCTCATTGTATCTCCATTATTAGTTAGCAGTGATCCAAGATATTCAAAACTCTCCACTTCTTCCAGTTTTTCCTCATGTATCAGCTGCCTTGTTTGTTTTGTCAGTTGTCATCAATTTAGTTTTCTTCGCATTAAGATATAAGATAGAAGTTTTGCTCTTCGCTGTTCGTACGGACTGACACAATTAGATTTTTCATTCCTTTTTGTGGTGTGAACAGTAATACTGTTTCATCAGCATATCTAATCTTTGGTATTTCATAACCTCCAATTTTTTATGGCATCATAATATTCTTTTTCATATGAAAATGTTAGAGAAGATGTAGACAAAGAATATTATGATGCCATAACAATCGTTTCCATTCTTTTGGCCAAATACCTAAATGCCATATCTTTTTACATAGTGCATGATAGATTGTTGCACATTCCTTTCCTCCTGCTTTAATAAATTCAGCTGTTATCTCATCACTTCCTGGTGATTTACCGTTTTCCAGATTCTTTATTCCCCATAAAACTTCTTCTGTTGTCAGTTCTGGTTCTTTCTCCTCCAATAATAGTTCACACTGTTGATTTCTTCTTTCAATCAGTTGTATCATACATTCCTCTGCAATATTCATTCCATCTTTCTAGAATCCCCTCTGTCTCTGTCAAGGTCTTCCCCATCTGGTCACAAAATACATTTAGTTTCGGTGTGGCATTTCTCATCAATGTCTTCATTTCTTTAAACATTTCACTATCTCTTCCACATTTTTGATGGCCTTCTATTCTTTCATAACAATCTTGTATGTATTTTTTTTTGTCTTTTCTTATTGTTCTTCTTACTTCTTTTGTTAAAGATTTATATTCATCCCTGTTGTTATTTTTCACTTTCCATTTGACCTTCATTTCCTTGAACTGTTTTATCAGTTCTAGTGTGCCTGCTGTAATCCATTCACTTTTTTGTGTTTTCTGCACTGGAACCATATCTTTAGCAGCTGTTATTAAGATATCTCTGGCCTGCGTAGCCAAATCATCTGGTGTCATCTTCTCCTGTACAGCCATCAGCTTCTCGAAACGGTTCTTCACTCCCATTCCGTATTGTTCTGGTCTATTTGTAAGATCAAAACGGAGTGGTCTTGATCCCCTAACTGTCGTTATTATCTTCATCTTTATTTTTATCTCTCTACATAAAGTTTTAACCTAACTTCGCGTTTCCGTTGATGCTAGCGATGGCGTCACGGATGCGCGTCAGACATAGATAAAATAAAACATACTTTATGTGTCAAATCTGTAAGATTTGTAATTTCTTTCGAGTTTTCTGATTAATCTTAATAACCAATCTTAAGTTGATAAAATGGAAGTCTTTGAAAGGTATTTATGCCTTTCAAAGCATTGGAGTGTAAAATAAAGATAATATATCTTAGGAATTATTTCCCCAGCGACTATACATTTCTTCCATTTGAAGTCAATGAACTTTATATTGATTTATAGATTAGGTCAGCATTCACTGAGAAGAAAGATGCGAAGACGTTAAGTCAGATGTTCATAGTTTCTGTGCCAATTTCGTCTTGTGTGTGTGTGTGTTTTTTGTAGAAAAGATTATCGAAACCTGTCGACACTCGTGAATATTTGAATATTTTTGTTAAAAAGGTAGTTTGCTATTTCTTGAGTTTGGCCACCCGCATTCCTTTTCCCGTCAATGTTTTATATGATCATCATTACCATCATCATTATGTGGCGTCTTCGGGACGAAGGCTAGATGTAATAAATCTCCAGCTACCTTGTTCCCTCGCCTTGATGGAGTACTCAGCCAAGCTGTCTTGTCCACTCTTGTATGTTATCTTCCCATCTACAAATCTGTCTACCTCTTGTTCTTTTTCCTTCTTGTTCTTTTCCTATACAACCCACTTTCCTGTGGATCCACATTTCTGTGGCATTTATCAGCCTCTCAGACTTTTTATTTCCAGAGTAAAGGTTTCTGCTCCGTACAGTATTACAGTATAATAACTACACGTTACATATTTTACATGATGTAGTCAGCCAAAGTATACTTTTATACATATTAAAAATATAGGAAATGTTAACATCCAACATCATGGTGTGGAAAGTCGGTGCTCAGATATAGAGAAAACAAAACGAGAGCATTTAAATCATGATTGTTTGCTGCCAGAGGTCTACATATTTAATGTACACTTGTGGGATAAAAACAACAGTTAAATCTAATTTGTCTTCATTTTCAGTTTGGTCATTATTTTCCATTGACGTCTGTATTTCCCCAGTCATTTTGTTTCGTTTGCTCTGGGCAGTTTTAATCTAATATTTCTCCATTCATTTTGTTTGTTTCTCTGGGCAATTTTAATCTAGTATTGTTCCATTCATTCCTTTGTTTCTCTAGGAATTTTAATCTAACTGCGCTATTTCTCCAGTATTCATAAAGAAAAAACTCGCGGAAATGTGCCGCACGAATAATATTGTTTCTATCTTATATCTTATATCCTTCCCGTGCCGTTAAACGTCACACAGGCCTCGCAAAGTAGTTCGCCAATTTTTCATGTCTTCGGCGAGTCTTTCAACCTCATCCAGGGATTTTTGCCTGTTAATTTGGCCTCTTTTAACAATGTCCTCTTCAGAGTTTCACGCGGTCGAACTCTTTTTCTCTGGCCTGTTGTGTTCTACTTGATAGCTTGTTTTGGGATTCTCTAATCATTTCTTCTCATCAAGTGACCAACATATGTCCATCTCCTTTTCCTGATCACCCATGAGACAGGTTGTTATTCAGTCATCTGTCTTATCTCTGCATTGTTCTTGAATTCGTTCCACTTGATGCTAAGTACTTTCCTTAGGCATTTGTTTTCAAAAGAGTCTAATTTCTTGTCTATTTCTTTAGTTGTTTTCCAGCTTTCACATGCATAAATGAGGGTGGATATTACATTTGAATTGAATAGTCTTAACTTGGTTTTTGTGCTTATAACCTTTGATTTCCATATGTTCTCAAGATTCTTGAAGATCGATTGTTTCCATACCGCACTGATATTCTAAAACAGAATTGTTGTATGATATATTAAACAAAATACAGAATTGTTCTATGTTATATTTAACAAAATACAGAAACTGGTTTATACCACACAGCATTTTGTGCCCGTCTTTCGTACAAGGAGAATAGCAAGAAAACTAAGAGTTTAATTTTTCATCTGTCTGTCGCGTTTTTTTTTAATCTGTTGTATATGTATGCAATCCTTAAAAAAAGGCATTTGTCGAAATATTGAATTGCTGTATTTTTTTTTCATTTATTCGTGCTCATCTTACTTTCTGTCATTCTTGTTTCAGCCCACTTTTCTCATTCTTTCTGTTTTTTTTTTTTGTTGTTGTTGTAAAGCTGAAAAAAAGAATGAAGTCAGCTCTGAGAGGCTTTCATAATTTCATGTTTCTTCACATGAACAGATTTTTAAGGCCGGGACTTAATCACGACATAATCAGGGACTTAATCACGACATAATCAGGGACTGATTCCCGCAAGCGGGAATTAGTCAGTGACAGAGGAAGCCCAATTTGAAAGTTAATGTTTATGATAAATAAAGTTTTCAAAAGTTAAAAAGGGAAACAAACAAGACAACGATATGAGATTGCAACTTCTCCATGATAAGAGTATTCAAGGAGACACATAGATTTTTTAACGTTAACTAATTTATATGTTTTAGTTGCCTGTACGAGACCTGCTACATTGAAAATTATATATCATTTAACTTTAATCCGGTCGATATATACAAAACGCAGTTTTTGTTCTAAAACAAATATTGAGTTTAGAGAAACTGCATTACTCGTCAAAAAAGATTCATTGTAAAAGTTTTCAAATGGAAATGATATACTTAAGGAAAATACTAAATGTGATAAGAAGAGACCAAATAAAAGATGACACCATCAGGTCAAAGGTTGCAGTAACACCAGTATTACACTACATCCAGAAATAGCAGGTCAAATTGTTTGCCCATGCTACATGGCTTTAGCCAGATAGTATATTACAGACAACACTCACACAAAATCTCCACGTAAATGAGGAAGGGGGAGGGCACTCAAAAATAGTGGGAGGAAATTACAGAAACCTTAAATTTCCCATTATATGAAGCAAATTGTCCAGCCCTATCAAGACGTCTATTTGTCCTCACAACACTGAAAGGTATATGAGGAAGGAGACAAGACAAGTAACAGTCATAATATATATTTCACAGTAAATATCGACATTCAGTAAGATAAATATGTTGCTCAGATAGACAAAATTGGATGGATGGATGGATGGATGGATGGACAGATGGATGGATGGATGGATGGATGGATGGATGGATGGATGGATGGAATGGACAAGTGGATGGATGGATGGATGGATGGATGGATGGATGGATGGATGGACGGACGGATGGATGGACGGACGGATGGATGGACAGGTAGATGAATGGATGGATGGATGGATGGATGGACGGACGGATGGATGGACAGGTGGATGAATGGATGGATGGATGGATGGAAGGATGGACAGGATTGATGGATGGACGGATGGATGGACAGGATGGATGGATAGATGGATGGATGGATAGATGGATGGATGGACGGACGGACGGATGGACAGGTGGATGGATGGATGGATGGATGGATGGACGGATGGATGGACGGATCGATGGACAGGTGGATGGATGGAAGGATGGATGGACGGATGGATGGACGGATGGATGGATGGAAGGACGGATGGATGGATGGAAGGATGGATGGACGGATGGATGGACAGGTGGATGGATGGATGGATGGATGGATGGACAGGTGGATGGATGGATGGATGGACAGGTGGATGGATGGATGGATGAATGGATGTATGGATGGATAGGAAAATAAATAATTAAGAAAAACACCGTTAAAAAATAACACTTCACGCATATATTTTACTTCAGTACTAAATAAACACGTACTTACTTCCTAAAATAACTTCTGCCAAATTCCGAACTTTGCAGACACAGAAAGAAAAGGAAACAAATTTACTCGTGTTCAGAATCTTTTAAATGCCCAAAAGCAACTTCCTGTGCATTCTATCTCATTATCTGTCGAGTTTCAAAAAGAATTATTTTGTCAGTGTGGAAATAAATAACTTTTTGTTGTTTCAGACAGAAAGGTCATGGATAAATAAGGATAGATTTTTAAAAATCCGTGGGAAAAGGTCTGAAAATGAAGAGGGAAGAAAGAAAAACATAATAAGGAGAAAAAGAAAATGAGAAACTGTAGCTAGAAATAAACGATTTGAATAGGATGGTGTGGAGATTTAAAAAGTGTTATGCTGCATATCTGTTGTATATTTGTCGTACATTTATGTCTTTCGCTCTGTACGTCTGGCTTATCTATGGAAAATATGAGATTTTTCAAAGGTTAGGCCGTGACACTTAAGAAAAAAATTTAAACTTGGCTAGTGAGTACAGGAAAGTTCATCAACCCAGGGAAGAGATTTTCGGGGCATACACTCTGCGGTTGACAACCTAGACAAGGATATAAAGCAGGCTTACTTCCAGAAACCTCCACGAGCTCCTGGGAAGAGTTCGTTCTGATGTAATTCTGCAATCTTAATGAGGGCGAGCAGCTCGGCACAGAGAATCCGCCTTGATGAGGTCAGAACCTTGCCCGAGCTAATTTCTGAAGGTTTACAAACAAAAAGAGATTGTGTATTGGAGGCTAATATGGGGTACAAAGAAAGAAAGAAAGAAAGAAAGAAAGAAAGAAAGAAAGAAAACGGGGACAATCTCTGGATGTTATGAAATATAGACGGATTTAAGGAGGATATTGTAAGAGAAAATATTTCAAGAATTAGAAATTTGAGTGGAATGAACTGTATTTTTGCGACTAAAGATGATAGAAACTTACAGTAAAACGCACGCAAGTTTTCTGCACAAAATTACGGGCTAAGGAGCACCTATGAGAAGGAGGAGAAGTGAAAGGATATAGGTAAGTGTGTTTAGAATTTTACTCAGGATAAAGATAAAAGAGCAAGGGGAAGTGGACAACAAAGATAAGTGATCGATATGGGTTGAGGTAAGAATAAAACTGCTTACTCTGAAGTCAAGAGCAAACTGTCCCCTGGGAACAACTGTGTTAAGAACACATTTATCTTAACTTAGTCTTTGTGAGACAGGGAACATAGATCTGTTTGCTTAAAAACTCTGACCCACTTCTGTAGCCCAGAAACCTGTAGCAATCAACAATAATTGTAATTGTGTTTTTTTGTAAAATATAATGTCAGGTTGGTGGATGGATGGGGACATGGAGATTGCCGGTAGGGATGAGGAAAATCTGGTGTGAAACCAATGAATCCAGAACGTGACAAGCCTATGGGTCTTTACAACAATGGCTATCAGAATGATGTAAACAAAACAGAGTCAGCAGGCTATAGGTGGCGGGGAATGGATACCGTTGAGGCACTCATCGGATTCATCATCCCAAAGTCGGAGTGTCTCCGTGGAACTGTCTCAAAACCGTTTGACCAGCCAGCTATGCATGCTGGATCAGATGTGGAGAAGAGGCTTAAGTACAGCCACCAGAGGCTGGAAAACAAAGTTTTGGCCAGGCCACCCTACAGCACTGTCTTCATGGCGGTCTGAACAAGACCACAGTCTTCCCTAGCAAGGAAAGGTGCTGAGGTCGGAGGTATCCAGACAAAAGGCGCATATCAAAAATCAGGGTACCACGCATCGTCGCCAGTGTGCGTACAAAGAAGAAGAAGAGCAAACTGAAGTACAAACTTTCCCTGAAGATATGGCATATGATGATGAAGAAGAAGAAGAAGATGATGATGATGATGATGATGAACAAAGCAGAATTTTTAAAAAAACATTGTTTACTATAAAGTGCTTTGGCTTATTTTCGTTAGTGTCATTTCTGAAGAGTTGTCTTCAAATCTGACGTGTGTCATCTCTGTCTGTGTCATCTTCCTTCCTCAGATATGTGTCGTTTCTGCAGTATCATCTTCATACCTCAGAGATTTGTCACTTCTGGCAATATCTTCTTCATATCTCAGACATGTGTCATTTCTGACAGTATCATCTTCATACCTCAGATATATGTCATTTCTGACAATATCATCTTTATACCTCAGAACTTCCGGGAAAATGGCGGTAGCGCCAAGTCGCGATCGTGATATGTATTGTTAAATTGGTGTTTATTAATGTTCCTGACATGGATTAGACCTGGTTCATGTGGCCCTGGCGCACCGAAGTGGTGAACTTTATTGTGTGTGTTATGTTTCTACTAAAGGGGCGGCCACGGCTATAAAACCAGTGTGTAGCGGTCAGCGAGGTGTACAGTGCTCATAGATATAATATGAAGTACAATAGGAACAAGGACAAAATAAGTACCATCGACATATGTGGAGCAAACAACAAACTAGAGGACTTGGAGGAAACGATGTATAAGAGAAAGATTAGACTTATGGGATTAACGGACACCAGAATAAAAGGTGAAGGATGTAAACAAATCACCAGAACTGCACTCATATACGCCGGCGTAGACAGTTACACGAGACCTAGACAGGGAGTTGGGGATAGTTGTAGAGCCATCACTAGCAACAAAAACATTAGACACCAACTTTATATCAGAAAGAACAGTTAGAATAAAAGAGAAAGAAATCACCAAATCCAGGTATATGCACCTTGTAACGCAGCAAACAACGAATAAGAGTCCGAGGAATTCTACGACGAAGTAAATGACACACTGAATAAGATCAAAAGGCAGGAAAACATAATAGTGATGGGGGATTTCAACGCAAAACCGGGAAGAGACAGAACGGATATAGAAAAACACTGAGGAGCATTTGGGGACCCCTATGCCAACAAGAACGATAATGGGACCAGGCTACTTGAACTGTGCAGCCAGCACGACCGTTTCATCACAAACACTATTTTTAAGCACAAAGAGTCCCACATATACACATGGTACAAATGGAACGATCTTAACACAAAAAGCCAGATCGATTTCATATAAGCAAGAAACACCAAGAAAAGGCAGGTAAGATGCAAGAGTAATACCAAACCTATGTACTGACACAGATCATAAAGCAGTTATCACGACCATAAGGTCAACAAATAAAATAAAACGGAAAGCACACAAAAATACCAAAGATGAAATACTAGATCTAATGATACTCAATGATGAGACAGTGAGGAGCAACTATGAAAAGAAACTAGAATCAATTTTAACAGGACTACCGATCTAAAGGAATTCAGTCGAGGAAGAGTGGTACATATTTAAGACCAGCATTTTAGAAATCGCAAAAGTGACATGCGGTACCAAAATCAGAAGAAAAGCTGGGTGAAAGAAACTAACAAGCTGGTGGAGTGACATAGTCAAAGAAGCTGTACAAATTAAGAAAGAGAGATACAAAGATTGGGTGATGAGTAAAGACTATATAGAATAGTAAGAAGACAAGTAAACAAAATAATAAAAAGGGAAAAGGAGAAAGACTGGGAGGTATATGGTGATACACTTAATGACAACCACAAAGAAGAGACAAAACTCTTCTACAAAAAGTTAAACACCATGAGAACCAGAACAGAGCAATTTGATCCAACAGAAATAATAAACAGCGAGAAAGGAGAACCAATATGTGACCCAAAACAGATACTAGAAAGATGCCGACAATACTTCGATCAATTACTCAGCATCCGAACTGAGACCACAGACCAAACTAATCCCAACATAGAAATGTCCACAGAGTTAGAACCTGATATACTCAGATCAGAAATCAAAGAAACTATACGGCTAAAGGTAAAGCTGCAGGGGTAAAGATGAACTAACCAACGAACTGCTTAAAGCAGCGAAGGGAGCAGGCACAGCATGTCTACACAGACTATTCGGCAAAGTTTGGACCAAACAAGAAACCCCACAAGACTGGAAGAATGCCATAATCACCCAACTATGAAAAAAGCAGCAAAAGAGACTGCACACAATACAGAGGCATCTCCTTCTTACTAAGCCATACAGGAAAGATATTTTGTAAAATTTTAGAGAAGAGATTAAGACCAATGATAGACCCCCAGCTGAGTGAACTTCAACAAGGGTTTAGGAAAAATAGAGGATGCACAGACGAAATATTTGCTCTCAGACAGTTGTCGGAGAAAGCAATCGAATTTAATAACACCCTTTACTTAGCTTTCGTTGACCAGGAAAAAGCATTCGACAGAGTGGACAGGAACAAACTATGGGAAGTCCTAAAACAATATGGGGTTCTAATAAATCTGTGTAAGAGTCTGTACAACAACGGAAGTGGCATTTAAATCTGGCGTTCGGCAAGGTTGCATCTTATCACCACTGCTATTTATAACATATATCGATAACATCTGTAGAGAAGCTGGACTGATCTTATCTTATATCTTATATCCTTCCCGTGCCGTTAAACGTCACATAGGGCTCGCAAAATAGTTCGCCAATTTTTCATGTCTTCGGCGAGTCTTTCAACCTCATCAAAGGATTTTATGCCTGTTAATTTGGCCTCTCTTAACAATGTCCTCTTTAGAGTTTCACGCGGTCTGCCTCTTTTTATTTGGCCTGTTGTGTTCCACTTGATAGCTTGTTTTGGGATTCTCTAATCATTTCTTCTCATCAAGTGACCAACATATGTCCATCTCCTTTTCCTGATCACCCATGAGACTGGTTGTTGTTCAGTCATCTGTCTTATCTCTGCATTGTTCTTGAATTCGTTCCACTTGATGCCGAGTATTTTCCTTAGGCATTTGTTTTCAAAAGAGTCTAATTTCTTTTCTATTTCTTTAGTTGTTTTCCAGCTTTCACATGCATAAATGAGGGTAGATATCACATGTGAATTGAATAGTCTTAATTTGGTTTTTGTGCTTTTTGTGTTTTTGTGCTTTTGGACTGATAAAGACAGCAAAAAATCAACAAAATGAAACAGAACAAACAGAAGACGACATAACCATAAACGAACTATTATTTGCGACGACTAAGCTCTAGTTGACGACTCAGAAGAAGGCTTGTAGGATCACATTAATAGACTGAATGATGCATGCAAAGAACACAATATGAAAATTAGCCTAGGCAAAACAGAAATTATGACCATCACAAGAGTAGATACACCAATGAACATTACACTGGAAAACTATACTATGAAGCAAGTAGCGCATTTCAAATACCTCGGAAGCATTTTCTCAACAAAAGGAAAAAGAGACATAGAGATCGAAAACAGATGTAACAAAGCGAACCAACTTATCGGGCAAATGGCTCCCATACTAAACAACAAGCATGTCTCACTGGAAACCAAAAGAACTATCTATAAGACAATCTTCATACCAACTTTGTGCTACCAATGCCAGGCATGGACGCTGACAGCAAAAGACTAAAGGAAAATTACAACTGAAATGAGATTCTTGAGAAGAATTCTTGGAATATCAAGAATGGACAGAATCAGAAATGATGTCATTAGAAATAAAGTAGGAGTTGAACCCGTTCTGAATTATATTCATAAACAGCAAATAAAATGGTTCTGTCATGTATCACGACTACCAACAGAACGTTTACCACAGAGAGTAATGCTTTACAGACCACAAAGACAGAGTAAGGGGCCGCCCATGTAAACGATGGACCGATGGTATAGCAGAGTCCCTGAACATTTCAGTGTACGAAGCCAACAGGGCGAGCCATTGGGAAACAACTGCACTTCACTTCTACATCTAACAGTAAATGAGGAAGGACAAGACAAGACAAGACCTCAGAAATATGTGTCATTTCTGACATTGTCATCTTCATACCTCCGAAATACCTGTCATTTCTGACAATGTCATCTTCATACCTCCGAAATATGTGTCATTTCTGGCAGAGTCATCTTCCTCCCTCAGATATGTGTCATTTCTTACAGTGTCGTCTTATATCTCAAATAAGTGTCACTTCTCACAAGTATTATGTTATCATGTTTCAAAGGTGTTTTTTTCCAATATTCATCATTTTCAACAGCACCATATACGTCTTTCCAGACTAAATGTTTACGTAGAATTAAAAAAATATTTTGGCCAAACACCATAAGAAATAACATCTTATTGGCAGAAATGCAGATGAAACCACTGACAACAATTATTGAGGAAAGACGCTGGCGATGGTTGGGACATGTGCTCCGAATGACTAACAACTCACTACCAAAAATAGCACTAAGATGGACACCACAGGGGAGCAGAAGTAAGGGTAGACCAAAAGAGACATGGAGAAGAACAACAGAAAGGATGTTGAGCAATAGAGGGCTCACCTGGGCAAGAGCAGAAAAAAGGCGAAAGACAGGCATTTGTGGAAAACCCTTGCGGAAGCCCCATGTGCCCTGGGCACTTAAGGTTCAGAGAGAGAGAGATATACGTACATTCTACAAGCTGTATCTTGTCCTCCACGCAGGTGTCATCTCGAAGTGTCATATTTGTTCCTCATAAAAGTGTCATCCGTAGCAGTGTTGTTTTTGGCCTTCGCGAAATGTTATTCCCAGGGCCGAGATCTTTGTCCCTTAAATAAGAATAGAAATCAATCAACGGGACAACTTCCAGGAAACGGGACACTGAAGAATAGGTTGATGAGACAAGGGGTAAATGAATAGGAATATTTTTAAGGCGGAAAAAAAATTGAGAAACTGAGGAATAGAAAATAGAAAATCAGGTTCTAGAAACTCCAGCCACGTGAGGCAGCCGTAGATAAAGAGAGGAGTGAGAGAAGAATGAACTCCGTGTGTTAGCAATGTTTTGTTCTGACAGGCAATATGCTGGACGTGGGGATGGGGGTGGGGAGTGGGGGTGGGGATACAAGACATGAGATACGAACAATGAAAGACAATAAGAACGTTAGCTGCGTTCACGGTAGGAGATGATATTAACACAGTAATAAACCACGTTAAGTCAGTGAGTCATTTGCATGTCCCCTGCGGAACTTTGCCTCCCTAACAGCACTCCTGTAGCCCTCTCGGTTGTGAGCAAGATGACCTGCTGCTGAAGCATTTGCAGATTATCAACGATGTCTTGCAGCCATCTTCGCCTTGGTCTTCCTCTCTTTCTTTTTCCCATTATATACCCCTCCAAGACTGTTTTTTTCTAGATTATCATAACGTTTAATGTATCCAAAATTATTTAAGTTTTCTCTCTTTAATCCTCTCTACTAGCCAGCCTTCTCCAATGTTAAGTTCTTGTACTATGGATATAATATAATAATATGATATAATAAAGCAGGTAGAAGGTTATATTTGTACACAGATTGAGTAATTATATGGATCCTAGTTCCTCGGTAAAAAACCTAGTTATAGAACTTTAGACGAATAAGTGTCTACATGTAAGATGGTCTAAAAGATAAGTGTCTACATGTAAGATGATCTGAAGGATAAATGTCTACATATAAGATGATCTAAAGGATATGTGCATACGTGTAATATGGTCTAAAGGATAAGTGCCTACATGTAAGATGGTCTAAATGATAAGTGCCTTCATGTAAGATGGTATAAAGGATACGTGTCTACATGTAAGATGATCTAAAGGATAAGTGCTTACATATAAGATGATCTAAAGGATAAGTCCCTACGTGTAAAATTGTCAAGCCAATAAGTAAAAACATACAGAATTGCCTAACCGATAGGTGCCTACGTGTAAGATGGTCAGGCCTACCGGTGCCTACGTGTAAGATGGTCAAGTCAGTAAGTGCCTACGTGTAGGATGGTTAAGCGGATAAATGCCTACATATAAGATGGTCAAGACGATAAGTGCCTGCCTACATATAAGATGATCACGCTGGTAAATCACTGCATTCAGTGAATATTGATAAACTTGTATCCCTATATGAAATACAACCATCACATTAAAAGTTTAGAAAAAAATGCAGCAGGTGAGTTATAAATGTACTCCTTCATATTGTAGAATAAACTGGCTTGATAATTTATAGTTTATTTATATTGATAGTTTATAGTAGTGTAATGCATATCCTTGTTTAATAGGTCATTGTATGAGTAGTACATTAGGGAAGGGTGGGGCGTTGAAGATATGACCTGGGAGAAGAAGGGCCCCAACAAGCCTGGGTAACACTGTTCTAATGAGATCAAGAAACGTAAATCCAGTTGTGTGCTTTGTTTGTCCGGGCCGAAGGAAAATCGGTCATTTTACAGGTGTTGAGAAGTTTACACTACCGCACGTTCGATCGGGTGTCTGAGTGACGAAGTGGTTAGTGCACTGGTCTGTCATGGAGAAGGTCGGGGATTCGAATCCGGCCGGAGGCACCCCAGTAACCCAGCTGTAGAAATGGGTACCCAACTTCTTCTGGAGTTGGGGAAGGAAAGGCGGCCAGGCGTGATATTGACCATATCACCCTCTAGTGTGCTGACAGGTCAAGGAAAATATGGGCACTAACACCATATCCCTGTGTGCCTCCAAGGCATGACAGGATTATCTTTACCTTTACATTCGATTGATGCATCGTTATTTGTTGTCTTATCGATAATTTTATTTATTTGTTATCTTATCGATAATTTATCTTCACGATACTATAAGAGTTGCCTGACCACATGGCTTGCTGTACACACACCATGCATGGGGTTCTACTCCTGGAGCTCGGGTTGTTGATGGAGGCCCCGGCATGCATGATGTGTATGCGAGTGCTGTGTGCGTGCGAGTGCTTGTATGTGTACGAGTACTTGTGTGTGAGAGTACTTGTGTGTGTGCGGGTACTTGTGTGCGTGTGAGTGCTTGTATGTGTACGAGTACCTGTGTGGGTGCGAGTGCTTGTATGTGTACGAGTACCTGTGTGTGAGAGTACTTGTGTGTGCGGGTACTTGTGTGCGTGTGAGTGCGTGTATGTGTACGAGTACTTCTGTGTGTGCGTGTACTTGTGTGTGTGCAGTACTTGTGTGTGTGCGAGTACTTCTGTGTGTGCGTGTACTTGTGTGTGTGCGAGTAGTTGTGTATGTGCATGTACTTGTGTATGTGTGAGTACTTATGTGTGTGCATGTACTTGTGTGTGTGCATGTACTTGTGTGTGTGCGTGTACTTGTGTGTGTGTGCGAGTGCTTGTGTGTATGTGAGCGTTTGTGTTTCCGTGTACTTGTGTGTGTAGAAGTGCTTGTGTATGTGCGAGTGCTTGTATGTGTGCGAGTACTTGTGTATGTGCGAGTGCTTGTACGTGTACGAGTACTTGTGTATGTGCGTGTACTTGTGTGTGTGCGTGTACTTGTGTATGTGCTAGTTCTTTTATGTGTACGAGTACTTGTGTATGTGCGTGTACTTGTGTATGTGCTAGTTCTTTTATGTGTACGAGTACTTGTGTATGTGCTAGTTCTTTTATGTGTACGAGTACTTGTGTATGTGCTAGTTCTTTTATGTGTACGAGTACTTGTGTGTGTACGAGTACTTGTGTATGTACGAGTACTTGTATATGTGCGAATACTTGTGTATGTACGAGTACTTGTGTATGTGCGAGTACTTGTGTATGTGCGAGTACTTGTGTGTGTGCGAGTACTTGTGTGTGTGCGAGTACTTGTGTATGTGTACGAGTACTTGTGTATGTGCGAGTGCTTGTGTGTGTGCGAGTACTTGTGTATGTGCGAGTACTTGTGTATGTGTACGAGTACTTGTGTATGTGCGAGTGCTTGTGTGTGTGCGAGTACTTGTGTATGTGCGAGTACTTGTGTGTGTGCGAGTACTTGTGTGTGTGCGAGTACTTGTGTGTGTGCGAGTACTTGTGTGTGTGCGAGTACTTGTGTGTGTGCGAGTACTTGTGTGTGTGCGAGTACTTGTGTATGTGTACGAGTACTTGTGTATGTGCGAGTACTTGTGTATGTGCGAGTACTTGTGTGTGTGCGAGTACTTGTGTGTGTGCGAGTACTTGTATGTGGTTGCGTCTGTGTATGGTGCACTGGTGATACTTCTTTTTCATACGCATTTTCTGTCTTATACCTGTAGTACTGTCTCTTTGATACATTTCTTTGTTTTTTTTATAATTCATGTATGTAACCGTAGAGCTTGCCTTCTTTGGTGGTTTCACTGGGCCAGTAATTGCTCCTCAGTGCCTCATAGCTGGTACAGTTTTGGAAGATATGTTCCACAGTTTGGGGCACCTGGGCACATGTACAAAGAGTAGTAGTACAAACTTCAAATTTTGTATACATATGACTTCGTAGTCAGCTGTGTCCTGTTCGGAGACGGACTATCGTGACCAACAGATTTATGTTCCTTTCTGATTAGCACTGGTGATACTTAGTGTACTTGGAAGTTATAAATAAATATATCAGAGTTATCCAATCATAAGTGTAGGCCAAAATGGACAAAATGGTGGAATGTATATGACTCGATTAAGTACTTCAAAAGGACATGCCTGTAGCAAAGAGCACCACATCACATCCTCCAGAGTTGTCAGCTATACAACCCACTTATGCCTGTAGCAAAGAGCACCACATCACATCCTCCAGAGTTGTCAGCTATACAACCCACTCAGGCAAAGCACCCGGCCAGACTCCCAGCCCCCTACACGAGAAGACTGACGGCGATGTTGGAAACCAGAGACGAACTGATGCGTTTGTGAGAGAGACTTGTGTCGATATCTGAGCCAACGACAAAGAAGACAAGGAAGTGCTAGGATTCAGGGAATCAGGAACTTGTCTACACATTTCGGGGACAAACATTAAAAAGGAAGTACTAACAAATGTTAGTCCTGAGATTGGATAATCCTGAGCTAGAGAACTCTCAGTAGTTAAGTTATAAACCTCCAGCTCATATACAAGTACAACGGCGAGTCATAAAGTAACCACAAATCAAGAGACGTAATTATTGAAAGTATATTTTAAAAAAGGCTTTTTGACTCGTTCACTAGTCTTTTCATATATTTTCAGTGGTTACACCCCCTTATTTGAGGTTACTTTTTGACTAGTCCTCGTATTTGTACGTTTTATGTCAAACAGTTATGACTGCATTGTCCTTTTCACATGCTTGTAAAAAATAACACACATATATACAAGTATATACATACACGCATACAAGCATACACGCATATCGGTGATGAAGAAAGATTGACAAAAGGAACATGAAAACAATGACTAGAAAGAAAGAAAGAATAAATAAAGCAGTATATATATATATATATATATATATAGAGAGAGAGAGAGAGAGAGAGAGGCGGAGCCCCGCGATCAGTTACTATCGGTCACTCTATCCAAATTGTAAGAAACGTATTTTTTAAATGTAAATATACGTTTATTATTTTATATACTGAAGTGTTTTCCTGACTTGTCTCTAAAAAGAAAAGAGGGGAAAGCAGATCCGTCGGGCCCCCTTCAATAGCTCGGGCCCTCAGAAGTAGAACCTCATTTCTCTCTCTCTCTCTCTCTCTTTCCCTCTCTCTCTCCTCTCTCCCACTCTTCCTCACTCTCTCTCCCTGTCTCTGTCTCCTCTCTCTTTCTCTCTCTCCTCCCTCTCTCTGTCCCTCTCTTTCTTGCGTCTCTCTCCTCTCTCTCTTTCTCTACCTCTCTCTCTCTCCAGGGCCTAGAGGGAGAGAGAGAGAGAGAGAGAGAGATGCTAAAAAATGACTGAAAAGATTTTTTAAAACAAACTAAATAATATGCGCTATTTGAAAATATAGACATAAAAATTATAGAAAAGGAAATTACAGACAATCACAGAAAAAAGAGGGAGAATTGGACAATTATCACAAGGAAAAAATAGAAGCGAAATAAACAACATTAAAAACAGAAAAGACGAGATTACATAAATCTAAGTCCGATAACTTTTCTCTAAAGAACAGAAGAAACTACAAGCACCAGGGTTACATGGGAGCAGAGTAACAGAGGACTAGCGGAGACTTGTAGTCCCGTCTGCTGACCTGATCAAAGTGTAGGAAACGCCGAGGGTTAGATCTGTTGACTCAGACCCTCAGGACTTAAGATCCAGTAATTACGGCTGAAAGAATGCACCACGGCTTGTCACTGAGAACAGTGTAAACATCTTTTTTTCTTCCTCCTAGAACTTTTCCTTTCATCATCGGGATATAATGAACCTTTCCTTTCATCATCGGGATATAATGAACCTTTCCTTTCATCATCGGGATATAATGAACCTTTCCTTTCATCATCGGGATATAATGAACCTTTCCTTTCATCATCGGGATATAATGAACCTTTCCTTTCATCATCGGGATATAACGATTAGAGTGAGCAAATGTGTTCGCATTACGCAATGCAGCCTTCGTTGAAACAAGCTGTACGGTAGTGGAGCCTGCCGAGAGATATGATTTCTTTTTGTCTGGTTCTGGAAGTAAACAAACCCAGGGCAATTTACTTCTTGTTTGACGTGGATCTGTATCAGATCTTCATCCACACTGTCTTTTTTACTGAAAACGAGTGTTCGCAGATCCGCCAAGATCTTTACGAGTGTTCGCAGATCCGCCAAGATCTTTACAACGAGTGTTCGCAGATCCGCCAAGATCTTTACAACGACTGTTCGCAGATCCGCCAAGATCTTTACAACGAGTGTTCGCAGATCCGCCAAGATCTTTACAACGAGTGTTCGCAGATCCACCAAGATCTTTACAACGAGTGTTCGCAGATCCGCCAAGATCTTTCCAACGAGTGTTCGCAGATCCGCCAAGATCTTTCCAACGAGTGTTCGCAGATCCACCAAAATCTTTACAACGGATTTATGTGAAATATATACTGACCCAGCATTCCAAACACGCAAATCAGTTCCCAGTAGTTCTGGTCACAGCTAGTCCCTGTGAGAAGAAGATTGGAGACGATTTGTTCTTGCCTGATGATGCTAAATCCACAATTCTTTTTTCTTTGAATTCTGCCTTTTCTTTGAGTATGTCTAGCACAAATGTAGATATTACTGAATATGTAATAAAGTACAAATAAAAGTTACAATCAATATGGACTGACGCAGAGAGAACGTGATGTTTAAAATGTGGAAAGTTCTAGTGCAGTTCCTACACTCACAGCAAATCTTTACACGCTTCAGTCTTCTCTTTCGGAGGTTTTGTGACAGCTGGAAACTACCAGCTGTCTTGTCCACTCAGTGGTAAGGCATCAAGGATAGAGTCCGCTCCTTTCATTCTGAGAACATCTACATAGCCATACTCGCCCTCCATCCCACCCCACCCCAATATCGTAGAAGAAAGTGAGGAATATCTTTAGGATGTAAAAGATGTTGATGGTGGATTTAGTTTAAAGAGCAGAAAGCGCCTTCATGTGTGTGTGAGTTTATGTATGTGCGCCCGCGTGTATGAGTGAGTAAGTGCATGCAGAGAAATTTGTGGAGGCTGTAAGGAAAGAATAAAAGTAAAGATTCTGATTTGTTGGTGTGTAGCTGTCGACATGACAGCTCAAGATTTTTTTCATGATGATGATGATGATATGAAGTACATTATTGGAAATAGATTACGGCGTCTTGTTTGAAGACCCGGAATGGATCTGGAAAACAAGCTGATGATGATGATGATGATGAAGTACACTACTTGAAAAGGATTACAGTATCTTGCCTGTAGACCCGGAATGGATCTGGAAGACATGATGATGATGATGATGATGAAGTACACTACTTGAAAAAGATTACGGTACATTGCCTGAAGACCATGAATGGATGTGGATAGCAACAGTAACTGTACTCAGAGACTGGCATCCCCGTACTCCGGGCATTCCCATATGTGCTCCGCCTCCCGTTCCAACAGCCACTGAAGTTTGTGCTTGCTGATGGAGCCAGTCACACGAGCTTTAAGCTGGATAATAAGCTTCAAGGCTGCCTCCACCCCAACAGTGAACAGGACGAATCTGCTACAAGGAGTGCTGGGGGAGCGTTGACGGAGATGGTAAGGTCGTGCCATGAAAGCCGCATCATCATCACAGTCATCTTTGCTGCCACATGACGTGTATAAGATGTGTGAAATAACTGCATATCTTCGGATATAATATCATGCTTTATCAATTTTTCATTCAGTGAACTTGTGCAAACATTTCTATCTTGTTGTTTTGCCCCAGTGAATAATGTGAACTTGACCAAAGTGTGGATTTGCCAAACAGATTTATTGTCTTCACCCCTAGCTGCAGGCGATCGATACCACAGTTTAGAAATCACACCAGTAGAACAAACATTACGAACTTTGTGTGAAAGCAAAACCCAGTCAACTTTATGTGATATTTGAATTTTATCTTTTCAGTTGCTGTGCACAAACATTAACAAAATCCTTTACTTGTAAACATTTCTGGTAATATTATCTCTTCCACTGTATAGACAATGTGACTGATCACTTGATCTTACAAGGTCAGAAGATCCCTGCAGTTAGGGCCTTTTCGTAATTGCTCTGTGGGCCAGAACAGTGACAAAAGATGATTCTGGCGTTGATTGTGGCACTGACAGTTTCGTCCAGAGAGGGAGCTTCCTTCACCCTGCCTTGCTTCAAGTTCCTACATTCTGCAGATGTGAGATGTATTCTCCCACTTCTGCTTATCATTGCCTTCAGATTTGTTATAAAAGTAAAAAGGCAAAATTCCCGTTACCGTGCCATTAGGGCATATTATGGAATACTGTGTTAGGCCCGTATTTTCCAAGACCTTCGGCATATATTCTTTCAAATTATAGCTAAGTGCTCGATTCATTTTATTTATTATTTTTTAAATATATGATTCATGTGAATCTATACTTTATCTCCTCTCTCTAATTCTTCATCCTGCGTATGTCCTCCGAAACGTCATATATTTGTAGTCATTAAGTAATAAAGCTGTTCCTACTTTTTTCTTCCTAGTTTATACATTTTGAACGTGCGATATGGTCAGTATCACGCCTGGCCGCTTTACCTTCCCATATTTCTCTGGTACCCATTTTTAGAGGCTGGGTTGACCCCGGGACCTTCTTCTGTGTGTACCAGACAAAAATCTCACTATTGGGACTGAACCCAGTATCACCGGACACGTAAACCAGATTTGTTATGGACAAACGATATCATGATCAGATGGTCGCAAGTTGATGCGGCAGCCCTTGAGGATTACTTCCTGCAAATTTGTAGGGACTTACGATTATAAACACCCCCCAATGTTTACAATGTTTACATTTTTAAGAATAAAAGTAACTAGAGGTGTATGGTGTAGTTTTACAAAGCGGCAGAGGGAGTGAGTAAAATGAGGGGAAAAAAGCGAATAGAAAGCATGAGAGTAAGATTAAAATGTATAAATGAAAAACATACAACATCCAATATTTCGGCATGAGCCTTTTTCGAGGATTACACACACAAACAAAACGACATATACCTTATCTTAGTGGCGTTCTCCCGAGTAGAAAACAACACAAGAATGCGTGTCCCATTCACGAGACATAGAGACCACAGTTTCCAACAAAGGAAAACAGAAGAAGCCAATAGGAAATAGGAGGCGGGGCGGAAGGGCAATAGACACCTGTAGCGCACAGCTCTCACGGCTATCACAGCTATCTCTTGTACTCTTCCTCCCATCCCGAATCGTGTAAGGACTCTATTCCTTTTTCCCAGCTTCTTAAGTTGCGACGTTTGTGTACTGAGGATTTTGATTTCCATGATCAAGCCCACAAAATGCTAAATTTCTTCCGTCAAATCGGCTATCCATAACATGTTCTCTCGTCATCTTGGAACCACATCAGCCATATATAGCGGCAACAAGCCCTCACTCCTAAACCACACCGTAGCTCGGACAGAGTTAAACTGGTACTCATGCACCACCCTCATAGTTTGGGAGTTAAAAACATAATGTTTCGCCATCTCCACCTCATCCAGACCGAGCCTGATAAACGTGAACTCTTTGGGGAACCCCCATTGGTGGCCTACAGACGGGACAAGAACCTCAAGGACCACAGTTCGAAATCGCCTTAAGACAGATGATATTTTTTATGGTACCAGACGTTGCGGACGTCGTAGATGCAACACTTGCTCGTTTGTTGTCGAGGCTAGCCAGATCTCCTTCCCTTAGTCCACGTTATCGGTTCAGGAGGGCTTAACCTGCACTTCTCGCAATGTTATTCATGCTGTTATGTGCAAACGTTGTGATATGAAGTATATAGGGTAGACTGATTTACGCTTAGGAGATCGTTTTCGTCAACATCTTAACGCCATTTTTAAGAGGGCTTGGACACCTGTGGCTAAACATTTTTGCCTTAGCAACCACAGGGGAAAACAGGACATTTCTGTTAGTGAGATCCGCTCTTGTTCTGCTAATGTACGATCTCGGAGGATCTTAGAACAGCTGTTCATTTTCCAGGCTGGCTGTCTCCACCCAGCTTGAATTAACAATGTCTTCAGCTTCCTTTAACTTCTTTAGTTTTCCTTTTTTTCTGCGATTTTGTGTCTTTCTCCTAGCTTCCCACCGCCACCTTCTCTCCTTTCTAGCGGATTATAGGTGTTTATTGCCCATCCGGGTAAGGTCTGTTCACCAGTTTTATTATCTCCCTGCTTCCTCGCTCCATCACTATTAGTGTCCCACAGGTGTTTGTGGCACTTTCTGTTTGTTCCTAGTTCTTCTTTCTTTATATCTCCACTTTCCTCTTATTATACCCCCCCCCACCCGACACCTGCTCTACAGGTGTCTATTGCCCTTTCGCCCCGCCTCATATTTACTATTGGCTTCTTCTGTTTTCCTTTGTTGGAAACTGTGGTCTCTATGCCTCGTGAATGGGACACGCATTCTTGTGTTGTTTTCTACTCGGGAGGACGCCACTGAGATAAGGTATATGTCGTTTTGTTTGTGTGAGTAATCCTCGAAAAAGGTTCACGCCGAAATATTGGATGTTGTATGTTTTTTTATTTATACATTCTCATCTTACTCTAATCTTTCTATTCGCTTTTTTTCCTCATTTTACTCACTCCCTCTGCCGCTTTGTAAAACTATATCATACACCTCTACTTTTATTATTTGAACCAGTTTTACTGCAGTCGCCATCCCTCTTATATTTTTAAGAACAACAGGCTACACTAAAATCTGCCTTGTCTTTCTTACCTCTCTCTCTCCTCTCTCTCTCTCTCTCTCTCTCTCTAAAACCTTTAAGTGCCCAAAGCACACGAGGCTTCGCTTTCGCAAGGGGTTTTTCACGAATGTGCGTTCTGTTCTTCGCTTTTTCCTCTCTCTTGGCTTTCTTACATCAATTCATTTTTATTGCAATCTCATTGCAGTGTGTAGAGGTGTCACCTGATTTTGGACACCTTGCAAGTAAACATTCTCCAACTACGGAGGCAGTTTTCTAGGACACAAGATATCAGACAGTTATTTTTGCAGGTGATTATGATGAGTGCAACTAAAAAGCAAATGATGTGCAATACTTCTTTAGCAGACTCCACCACAGTGGGGACTATGGCGATCCCTGCTCCATTATCCAAGCTGGATCTATTACTGGGGGTACCAAAGCAGCAGTGGAACAGGGTCTTGGTCAGCCCTATTAGCATGACGCTTGCGGAATTTTGCCTCACTAACAGTTCTCTTGAAGGCCTCTCGGTTGTAAGCACGTTGTCCTGCTGCTGATGCATCCATTGGCAAATCACAAATAATGTCTTGTTGCTATCTTCGCTTGATCCTCCTCTCTTTCTTTTTCTCATTATGTACTAGAAGAGTGGCACAGAGCACAGTCCAACACAGCTTATAAAAAGAGGACAGATGGTTGTGGAAATCAAAGATGATCAACGCGTGACTGACGTGGACTGGAGAGAGATAGACAGAAATGATGATAAAATATTAGACTTCTTTAAAACAAAGTAGAAGCAGCTTTATTCAGTTGTAACTTTTCGGCTTTCGTTCTCATTCATTCATTTGCATGTCCCTTGCGGAACTTTGCCTCCCTAACAGCACTCCTGTAGGCCTCTAGGTTGTAAGCAAGATGGCCTGCCGTTGATGCATCCATTTGCAGATCATCAACGATGTCTTGCACCCATCTTCGTTTTGCTCTTGCTCTTTTTCTTTTTCCCATTATGTACCCTTCCAAGACGATCTTCTCTAGATTATCATGACGTTTAATGTGACCAAAATATTTTAGTTTTCTCTCTTTAATCCTCTTTACTAGCCAGTCTTCTTCAATATTAAGTTCTTGTAGTATGGATATATTTGTTCTTTTTAGTGTCCATGATATTCCGAGAACTATTCTGTAGCATTTACATTCAAAGGCATTTATATGTCCTACTCAGACAAAAACATACAGGATAGAGAAATAGGAAAATAAAAGAAAATACAGAATCATGTGTATAAATAAAAACAAATAAAAATTGGGGAAAAAAGAGAGCACTTAGATATGACTTGCATGAAGCTATGCCTGAGCCTCTACGTTGTGAAATTTTGTGAATGTTTGTTTGAATTGTTGTGGGTTATGATAACAACACTTTTATCTGATGTTCAGTTAAGATAATAACGCTTTAACTCCTTTATTATTTTTCTTATTGGTGACTGAAATAATTTTTGAGCACAGATGGCAAGTCTCCATTTCACAGCTTTCACAGAGAGACTAGCTTACAAGTGAGGGGTATTTCATTCTGTCTACAGTGTAGTTTAGTTTTTATAGATTTAGAAGGAGCTCACAGAATATAATCAGATTTCCCATCTTCGAAATTTCATTCTGAGCTCTCCTCATAGAAAGCCTCTTTTATATTGTTGGGAATTTTCTGATAATTACTTTTTGTTGAAAAACTGAGAATATCCTGTTACAGGAAAACTTTCAGCACATTTTTATGGTTAAAATTTTTAACTGCCAAAAAGTAAGGGAAAAGTAAAGTATTAGATCTGATTTATATATACATCATTTTATTTATTATACACACGTATGAAGTGTCCGTTCTAGCACTCAGCGACCCACAGCTGACATCATGGTGTTAGGGCTGCCGACTCATAGCTGACATCCTGGTGTTAGATCTGCCGACTCATAGCTGACATCCTGGTGTTAGGGCTGCCGACTCATAGCTGACATCCTGGTGTTAGGGCTGCCGACTCATAGCTGACATCCTGGTGTTAGGGCTGCCGACTCATAGCTGACATCCTGGTGTTAGGGCTGCCGACTCATAGCTGACATCCTGGTGTTAGGGCTGCCGACCTATAGCTGACATCCTGGTGTTAGGGCTGCCGATCTATAGCTGACATCCTGGTGTTAGGGCTGCCGACCTATAGCTGACATCCTGGTGTTAGGGCTGCCGACCTATAGCTGACATCCTGGTGTTAGGGCTGCCGACCTATAGCTGACATCCTGGTGTTAGGGCTGCCGACTCATAGCTGACATCCTGGTGTTAGGGCTGCCGACCTATAGCTGACATCCTGGTGTTAGGGCTGCCAAACCATATCTGACATCCTGGTGTTAGGGCTGCCAAACCATAGCTGACATCCTGGTGTTAGGGCTGCCGAACCATAGCTGACCAAGACCCTGTGCCACTTCTGCTTTGGTAGCCCAGTAATAGATCCAGACTGGATAACGGAGCAAGGATCGCCATAATCCCCATCTCTAGTCCCCCATCTCTAGGTCCTCATCTCTAGACGCCATCTCTAGTCCCCATCTCTAGTCCATATCTCTAGTCCACATCTCTAGTTTCCATCTCTAGTCCATATCTCTAGTCCCCATCTCTAGTCCATATCTCTAGTCCACATCTCTAGTTTCCATCTCTAGTCCATATCTCTAGTCCATATCTCTAGTTTCCATCTCTAGTCCATATCTCTAGTCCACATCTCTAGTTTCCATCTCTAGTCCGTATCTCTAGTCCACATCTCTAGTCCCCATCTCTAGTCCCCATCTCTAGTCCATATCTCTAGTCCACATCTCTAGTTTCCATCTCTAGTCTCCATCTCTAGTCCCCATCTCAGTCCATATCTGTAGTCCACATCTCTAGTTTCCATCTCTAGTCCACATCTCTAGTCCACATCTCTAGTCCACATCTCTAGTCCACATCTCTAAGTCCTCATCTCTAGTCCACATCTCTAGTCCACATCTCGAGTCTCCATCTCTAGTCCCCATCTCTAGTCCCCATCTCTAGTTCATATCTCTAGTCCACATCTCTAGTCCCCATCTCTAGTCCCCACCTCTAGTCCACATCTCTAGTCCCCATCTCTAGTCCCTATCCTCTGCTGTTTAGTTGCACTCAAGGACTTAAAAAGTAGCCGCCATTACCCGCTCCCAAGCCGACAAGATGCTGTGCTTCAACATCACCGCCGCATAGGCTGCAAAAAAACATCAGCTCGCCGTTTCAGGAAGAAGAAGAAGAAGAAGAAGAAGAATTCGGACAGCAAGTGCGGTCCAATATTGATTTTCGCAGGAGAAACTCGAGACATTGCATGAAGTTTCCATCATTCGTGAACTAACTGTCGCTGAGTTCGTCAGAATAAAATGATTTCTTTCGAACATCTTTACTCCAGTCTTTCGTTTTTTATATGGACCTGATCGAACATCATATCAGAGTGTTTGTATGGAAGAGAATAATTGAAACACTTCAGATTTTGAAAAAGTCTGTGGGGGGAAAACTCTCTGAGTCAAATCATATAGTTAGAGTGCTTCGGACGCTTGGAACAATAGGGCAAACCTGAGTAACATTGATTTTAAAACAAAAACAAAAACAACCAACAAAGAAGAAGAACAGATGGATCTTCAGTTTCCAAACACCCGAGAAAAAAGTTATTCAGGATCGTAAATTTATCCATGTCAGTCAGCCACTGTGATTAGAGAAGAAGCATGGATACGGTATTGGTTATGCCAAGATATTTTGGGCATGAATCAGCTGCAAAGTTGTTCACGTGTCTTAACAGAACCTCAAAAGAAAGAGAGTGACCATCTCAGAAGAGCATTTAGGAAGAGCAAGATATCAATCCAGACTTCATAGCGATCATCTAACAAAAAGTGGCATTTACGATATAAATCGGAAACAAAGAGTTACTGAAGGTAACAGAAAGTTGAATTTTCGATATGACTTGGAAACAAAGGGTTAATCATGTCAAATGAAAACAGCAAATTCTCCAAGATTGAGGAAATTTTGGCAAGTGAATTGAAAGGTGAATGACATGATCATCACTATTTTTAGATTCTGATCGTAGGTCACAGAGTAATGTTTAGCTGTTCAACCGGTCACGTGACTTGATGATAAATAAGCCCCATGAAAGCTGGGAAAAATTAATCTTGAACATTGCATCATGACCACACCCGTGCTGTATCGGCACTTGATGGCACAGGGCACAGTCACCTTTCCCTGACCAGCCACTTATTCACCTGTGTTAGCCGTGTCAGACATTTTATGCTTTCTCGTTCAAATAACGTCGTTTTCAAACGACTGAAGGGAAGAGACTAAGGGAAATTAGAAAGCCGATCTTAAGAGAAGTACAGGTCTCTTACGTGTCCATAGAGAGTGCCCCCAGAAATGGAAGAACTGCTGTTATATTTTTTTAACAACTGAAATCTGTGTCTGGTTGGGATATTTTTCCTATCATTGGAGATTACTACGAATTTTCTGAACATAGCCAAGACCTGTGCCTCTTACTACAAATTTTCTTAACCTAGCGATGACCTGTGCCTCTTATTTCGAATTTTCTTAGCCTAGCGATGACCTGTGCCTCTTACTACAAATTTTTCTTAAAGTTTCCAAGACCTGTGCTTCTTACTACGAATTTTCTTAACCTAGCCAAGACCTGTGCCTCTTACTACAAATTTTCTTAACCTAGCCAAGACCTGTGCCTCTTACTACAAATTTTCTTAACCTAGCCAAGACCTGTGCCTCTTACTACGAATTTTCTTAACCTAGCCAAGACCTGTGCCTCTTACTACGAATTTTCTTAACCTAGCGATGACCCGTGCCTCTTACTACGAATTTTCTTAACTTACCCAAGACCTGTTCCTCTTACTACGAATTTTCTTAACCTAGCGATGACCTGTGCCTCTTACTACGAATTTTCTTAACCTAGCCAAGACCTGTGCCTCTTACTACGAATTTTCTTAACCTAGCGATGACCTGTGCCTCTTACTTCGAAATTTCTGAACCTAGCCAAGACCTGTGCCGCTTACTACGAATTTTCTTAACCTAGCGATGACCTGTGCTTCTTATTGATTGGGCTAGAAAAGAAACGTAGACACGAAACCAAATGACAAATGTTCACACTGTCACTAGCTTCAAAATGTGATGTAGTAGAGCACGAACAGCCGCGTCACGCCTAACAACCCATAACCTGCTATATTTTTGCAACAAATTATTATGGCTATGTTTACTAAATCTTAACCATTATCTTCTTAAACTGGACTTTAAAAAATTGTCTATCATTTTCTATCCTGAATTATTTTAACTTATTTACGGGTTTGTCTGTCTATCATTTTTAACTGATTTGTAAATTTCCAACTTTCTGATGTAAGGTAACTTTATGAAAAGAATGTATATTTGAACATGTCAACTGACCTGAATAAATTATGCCTTTTGTTAATAAAATATAAATAAAATGTGTGCCACATGTCGATCGCTTGTCTAATAAATTTCTGACACAGGATAGGAAAGGGTTAATGAGTTTTTCAGTTGTTGTATTGCAGTTCTTGTGTTTTCGTTGTTGCTTTGCAGTTGCTGGATTGTAAAATCGGATGGCAGAGCAAAGAATAGGCAGATGGACATGGGATGTTCGTCGTGGTGTGGAGAACGATAGATCTGGAGGACGCATGTAACAGAGTTTCTTTTGATTTTCTGATGTGTCAGCTAGAGGAACTAGCATCTTTCCAGTTCTCGTTAATTTTATACCGATTGCCATTTCCCACGAAGACAATCTTAGAGGAGTATATAATGGGAAAAAGAAATAGAGGAAGGCCAAGGTGAAGACGGCTGAAAGACATCGTTGATTATCTGAGAATGGATGCATCAGCAGTAGGGGATCTTGCTTACAATCGAGAGGCCTACAGGAGAGCTTTTAGGGAGGCAAAGTTCCGCATGGGATGTGCAAATGACTGACTGACTGACTGTCATTTCCCAGAAAAGGAATATGCTTTGATATGACATCGTGATGAGTAGAGAACAGTCAGATCAAAAGATCATCACAAACAACAGTACCTTTCTGTTACCTCTACACGAGAACAATTATATGAGGACAGTTACAGAAGAACAGCTTGATAGAAAATATCTGTCATATGCTCATAACATCCTAATATAGCGCTAGGTAGAAGATCAGATTTAGCTTGTTCTTCGTGCGGCTAAGTCCGGTATTAAGCTGCTTCACATTTTGAAGATAAATTAGCGCAATATTTATGACTATATTGGAAGATGCTTTGTCTTGTAATGAAGCCATAGTTTCGAGCCTGTTATGCGAGCTTTGTATAGAACACACAGAGAAGATGTAGGATTTTGTTACATGCTGAAAATATTTTACTTTTATAATGATGAATCATGTAAGGAAAAGTTACTTTTATGATTATTCCATGTAGTATTTCGTACTCTATTGCG
The DNA here is from genome assembly GCA_009760885.1 of Achatina immaculata. Classification (NCBI taxonomy): domain Eukaryota; kingdom Metazoa; phylum Mollusca; class Gastropoda; order Stylommatophora; family Achatinidae; genus Lissachatina; species Lissachatina immaculata. Next base: position 24,213,055 of record CM019714.1, read on the forward strand.
TACATGTAGAAAATCTTTGAACTGTACATGAGTTCTGTAACAAGACTTAAACCTGGATCTGCTGTCCTGAACAACCAGGAGTTCGTGGTAATGAATGGGCTGGGCGACTAGCCACCACACAAGGTGTACTGAGACTGGTGATGTTTGTTGTAAGGCAGCACATAAAGACAGTGTGACGACATAAGATGTTACAGCTTGGACGTACAGCAACAACGTTTGTAAGATACACTCCGACAGTAACAAGGTTCTCTAAGTTCATAGTGATACCAAGAACAGGAGTCTCAACACTTCATAGGACGATTCAAACAATATTTAACGCCGAGGATGGATCTCTGAACGACGTTGATGCTGGTAGCATCCAATAGCTCAATTTACTGCCGGGATAGGCACAACTACAAACACACTGACAACACAAAACATAGATCAGGAGAAGACGGAACATGGAGACAATCTCTTGTCTCTCTTCAGTTATAACTTAAATCATTTTCTAACATACAACCACTCGGCCCGAGAGTCAGGACCCGAGTCTCTAACACTCTCGTGCCCCTGAGTTTCTACTTGAGGCGCTTACAAGATGTGGCGACAATAATCATCTTCAGGCTTCTCTATCAAGGGAGATTATCTCAGCCGATTTAAACAGTACGTTAAAAATCTGAACAATAAGGGAGATAACCCCGAAAATATATTGTTACATTAGACATGTCGGATATTTTGACGGCTGTTTTAGATAAATTCTGTGGAGAAGAAAAGCTAAAAATGGGGGGGGGGGGGGACGACGACTCTACATATGCAGAGTGAAGGGACTCGGAGCCTTGACAAAGTAAAGAGAGAATAAGATCTCTGTGTGGACAGAATCAAGGAGGAACCTACAGCCAACGCGTGACAGAGCCAATCAGTGTACACACTTTACATTGGTTACTAGAACGGGAGGCGGAGCAGATATGGGAACGTTCAGACTACAGTAACATTTTCACTTGTCAGAGAAAGAAACTAAGCAAAATGACTTATGTCACGCTGTATCAAGAGAGTGTTAGTCTGAGTTGTCATCGTTGCTCACCGCAAACTCCTTATCTTCTCCGATCTCCTTTTCATTATATCCTTCACTTAACAGAGTCTGGTGACACTGGGTCTATATTCATTTACATCTGTTCTGTTATTGAGATGAGCGTTTGAGTAGCCAATTGGTTATGGTACTCACTTCTCATTGAGAAGGTCGCTGGCTCAGAGTTCGCCCTGTCACCCCCATGAATAGAAATGGACACCTAGTTCCTTATGGAGGGGAGTAAGAAAATTGCTCATGCCAGGTTCTAGTGTTTGGACAAAGCAAGGAAAATATGGGCACTGGCACCATGAGTCCCGCGGTGACCTCTGTGTCATACAAGCAAGACCTCCACATACTTGCACATTCGTTCTAAGAAATGAATAGAGAACCAGTGAGGGCGCTAAGATTTTTAGAAACTGGAACAGATGTAGCTTTCTTTCAGCTTGCATGAAGTGCTTTCATAAATATCGGTTTTATCCTATACTGTACAACATTCAGTACTTTATGCCTTTTTTTCTTTTTAAAAATATAATATAAACCTGTTACGGTAACCGACGCCCTTCAAAAGTTTAGATTTTTTTTTTCGTTTTTTATTGGGCTAGCAGAGAAACCGTATACAAACCTTCAGGGTAGGATAAAGTCCAAAGGCTAGCGGAGAAACCGTATACAAAACTTCAGGGTAGGATAAAGTCCGAAGGCTAGCGGAGAAACCGTATACAAAACTTCAGGGTAGGATAAAGTCCGAAGGCTAGCGGAGAAACCGTATACAAACCTTCAGGGTAGGATAAAGTCCAAAGGCTAGCGGAGAGACCGTACACAAATCTTCAGCATAGGATAAAGTCGAAAGGCTAGAGGAGAGACCGTACACAAATCTTCATGGTAGGATAAAGTCCAAAGGCTAGAGGAGAGACCGTACACAAATCTTCATGGTAGGATAAAGTCCAAAGGCTAGAGGAGAGACCGTACACAAACTTTCAGAAGGCAATGGAAAAACCATTGTCGTAATTTCCAAGAATAGTCGTGCAGATCTATGAAGAAGTATGACCACCAACGCCTACTGGCACAGTACATGATGATGATGATGATTGTGATGATGATGTTTGTGATGATGATGATAACAGGACTCTTCAAAATATATTCTCATACGATGTTTACATTGCAGTGTGTTAAAATGTTAGTAAGCGTTACAGAAGTATTTGATTTTTAAATATTATTTATAATAATAGCTGTTCATTTATCTCATAGCCAGATTCTGAAAGAGTATCTAAGACGCTGTGAGTATGGACAAATGAGTCTTCTCTGTTCAGAAATGATTTCTATCTTTGATACCCCGTATAAGCCCCTTGAAATTTGCAATACAACATTGCAATAAAAACGTGCAAGAACGAAAGAAACAAACCCAAACGTCTTTGCTAAAAGGGAGGTCTCTTGAAGGAAGCTTTGTTTCAAAATTGAAATTTAAGATGTAATGAAAACCAAAGTTGTGTGTTTCAGGGCAGAAAACAAACGTACTGCCCTGTGGTGCCTTTCAAGACGATCTGGTTCCCCTACTGGGATGTGGTGTGAGTCACACTTTATTTCTCACAGTTACTTTACTGTATCCTTCCTCATATGACCTTGAACTTCCTTATAGTTAGCCAATCAGACACAAGATATGGTAACGTATAGCGTCAGCGGAAACTTCAGCTACATCAAGTACTGTATTGTAATTCTCCAGAGCAGAGACAGCTGAACCTAAATGTCGATTTAAATTATCTATTTACGTGACTAATTTCTTCAACTCTTGTACTCCAACAATAAATTTGTTAAAAACCGATTATGTCATGGCCACGCTTACACACGAACTATCAAATAATACAAGTATTTCAGTATAAAATCTATGTTCTATATGTTTCTGTTGCTTTCTTTTAATGTTGGTGATTTTTAGTGTTGTAAAGGTTTGATTACAAAAGAGACATGGAGAAGAACAACAGAAAGGATATTGAACAATAGAGGGCTCACCTGGGCAAGAGCAGAAAAAAAGGCGAAGGTCAGGCATTTGTGGAAAACCCTTGCGGAAGCCCCATGTGCCCTGGGCACTTAAGGTTCAGAGAGAGCGAAAGAGAGAGAGAGAGAGAGAGAGAGAGAGAGAGAGAGAGAGGTTTGATTACAGCTGCTTCTTGACTTATTTATTTATAAAGATTACTTTGCCTGATTACTTTACTTTATCTTTCCTCATGTACTGTGAAGTGTTGAGGGGAGATGTTACTTTACTGTATCCTTCCTCATGTACTGTGAAGTGTTGAGGAGAGATGTTACTGTACTTTATCCTTCCCCATGTACTGTGAAGTGTTGAGGGCAGATGTTACTGTACTTTATCCTTCCCCATGTACTGTGAAGTGTTGAGGGCAGATGTTACTTTACTTTATCTTTCCTCATGTATTGTGAAGTGTTGAGGAGAGATGTTACTTTATTTTAGCCTCCCTCATGTACTGTGAAGTGTTGAGAGGAGATTTTACTTTACTTTATCCTTCCTCATGTACTGTGAAGTGTTGAGGGGAGATGTTACTTTACTTTATCCTTCCTCATGTACTGTGAAGTGTTGAGGGGAGATGTTACTTTACTTTATCCTTCCTCATGTACTGTGAAGTGTTGAGGAGAGATGTTACTCTACTTTAGCCTTCCTCATATACCGTGAATTGTTGAAGGGGAGATGTTACTCTACGTTAGCCTTCCTCATATACTGTGAAGTGTTGAGGCGAGATGTTACTTTATTTTAGCCTTCCTCATGTACTGTGAAGTGTTGAGGGGAGTTGTTACTTTACTATAGCCTTCCTCATGTACTGTGAAGTGTTGAGGGGAGTTGTTACTTTACTTTAGCCTCCCTGATGTACTGTGAAGTGTTGAGAGGAGATTTTACTTTACTTTAGCCTCCCTCATGTACTGTGAAGTGTTGAGGGGAGATGTTACTTTACTTTAGCCTCCCTCATGTACTGTGAAGTGTTGAGGGGAGATATTACTTTACTTTATCCTTCCTCATGTACTGTGAAGTGTTGAGGGGAGATGCAATTGACGTATAAAGGCCAAATGGGTGGACTCAGTGACGGTCATGCCATAATTAGCGAGTGTCTCTCTGATACCATCTATCCACCTCTTTCTGGGTGTTCCTCTTGATCTTTGACCTGTAGTTATTTAGTTGAAGGCTCTCATGGCTGATAGTCTGATTACTGGAGACATTAATCATATTTTACAATAACATTTTTGATAAAGATTATGTTGTCTGATTTCTGGCGACATTAATCATATTTTTGCAATGTTATTTTTGATAAGGATTATGTTCACAAAAAAATGTTCTCCGTTTTATCTTTTTTTTAAACTGCCAGTTACTTTTTATCAGAATTTATATGCATCAGTTATTATCTTTGTATTTTCCTTGTTGTTGATGGTTTTCAATGATTATTTCATTTTACATCTGGCAATTTCGCCAAATTTTGCAAAAGTGGTGATTCCTAGTATTAGCAAGAGTTATACCTGCATAGTCTAGAATTTTCTGTCAGCATTCTCTTCCTGGACCAGACCTGGACTTCGAGAAAGTACAGAGTTTTAGGATGAAATTATGCCTTTTAAATATACAAAATTATATATGTACCAGAGAGTAAATGTTCTCTCTCTCTCTCTCTCTCACACACACACACACAATATTGTATTGTGAACGCCTGGTAAAAAGTACCGGAGTTAAATATTCACGGGGGGGGGGGGGAGAAAGAGGGAGAGAGAGTATTCTGAAAGTCTAGTGAGAAGTACTACAGTAAATGTTCACAGAAAGAGACAGTATTATATTCTGAAAGTCTAGTGAGAAGTACTACAGTAAATGTTCACAGAAAGAGACAGTATTATATTCTGAAAGTCTGGTGAGAAGCACTACAGTAAATGTTCACAGAAAGAGACAGTATTATATTCTGAAAGTCTAGTGAGAAGTACTACAGTAAATGTTCACAGAAAGAGACAGTATTATATTCTGAAAGTCTGGTGAGACGTTATGATTCAGGTTCGGACAGCAATATTGAGAGAACTCTTACGTATTTTGCCCGGAATATACTGAGAAATAAGGAGCGTGAATGGAAATACCTTCAAGAAAGAACTGTACTAGTCTGATTAGAAAGGAAATACGTCTAGATGTGCATTCATCGGATTCTCTTCCGCCGAAAAAAAAAGAAACACTCAATTCATATTTTAGAGGATTTCATCATTACATTAGTTTATTTTTTCTACTTCATTTCCATGTGTGTGTGTGTGTGTGGGGGGGGGGGGGGTCTTGCTTTGTCTGCCTTCGATTTGACCTGAATCTATTTCATGAGAGTTTCAACTTTTGGAAAAACCCATTCTTTCTGATTGTAGGCTGACCAAATCTGTCTTAACAGTTTTGGGATGGAGCTGGGTGGGTGGGGCGTTTTCGTGAGTTTTCTTCTTCTTCTCTTTAGCTTGTTTATTTATTTGGATTTGCTCATCTTTTTTTTTTTTTTTTGGCTATTTAAACAAAAAGAAATCATCTATTGATTTGGTCATATAATCCTAATGTGATGCTGGGAAATTCCATTGATTATTTCGCATTCTGATTACAGGTAAAAACCCACAGATAACAGACCATTGAAATCCAATTATTTGAAGTGTTTTAAATTTCCGCTTTGAGACTTGAGACCGTTGTCAAAGAAACTGCTGAGAAAGTATATTGTAGGGAAAAGTAGACTGGCCTTTATCTGTATTACTGGTAAACATCGTAAACATATTTTAACTAGTAAATAGTGCCCTTTACTTGTATTACAGGTAAATGTTGTAGAACATGTTTTAGCTAGTAAACAGAAATGAGAAATAAAAGTGTATTATTCAGTTTTACAAAAATAAAACAAAAAGAGAAAAGTAAGTAGGACTCCAGAAGTCAACGATAACAGACGAATATCTACGTCACAACGTCGTATTTAGATAAAGAAATGAATACAGGAGAAATATTTTTCTGTTTTTGTAAAACATAACCATACACCTCTGTCTATCTTCATTACTAGAACCAGTTTTACAGCAGTCGTAGTTTCATTTCTATTCTCTCCCACATTCACATACGACACTGTGAAGTAAATTTTCGTCTGGGGTCGTTGATTTGTGGCGTTTTTCTTTTTATAAAACTAAACCATATACCTTTATCTACCTTCACAGATAGTAAACAGTGTATTTCACTTGTATTGTAGGTCAATGTAGCAGAATGTGTTTTACCTAGTACACAGTGTACTTCACTTATATTATAGGTCAATGTAGTAGAACGTGTTTTAGGTAGTACACAGTGTACTTCACTTATATTATAGGTCAAAATAGCAGAACGTGTTTTAGGTAGTACACAATGTACTTCACTTATATTATAGGTCAATGTAGTAGAACGTATTTTAGGTAGTACACAGTGTACTTCACGTGTATTGTAGGTCAATGTTTTAGAAAGTGTTTTACCTAGTAAACAGTGCACTTCACTTTCAATGTAGTAGAAAATGTTTTAGGTAGTAAACAGTGTACTTCACTTGTATTGTAGGTCAATGTCGTAGAAAGTGTCTTATCTAGTAAACAGTGTACTTTACTTGTATTGTAGGTCAATATTGTAGAAAATGTTTTAGCTAGTAAACAGTGCCATTTTCTAGTGTAGGAAGTGTTTTACCTAGTAAACAGTGTCCTTCATAAGTGGCACAAGGTCAAGGTAAATGTTTATTTCTGCTATTAAATAGCTTGTTAATCTCCGTACATATACTTCATTGCATTAAAACATTCGGTTCGATTAAGTAATTTCTTGTTAATTAATGTTTTACGAGCTGAAATCCATGATGTCCACAGTTTACGCAAAAGATTGACATGAAAAAGATAGCATACTTTTTTCAGAAATTTTTCTTTTTTGTAATGATAAAAGGAAAAAAAATAATGAAACTACAGAGGCATATTTGTTCAGCTTTTTGTACTCGTTAAGCCGTGTAACACGACATTATGGATCCCATTAGCGTCCATTGTTTAATCTAATTCTAAGTGCCATACCGCGTGGCGTAGGCGATCATTTCTCTCCACAACTCCCTGTCTTTTGCGTTGATAATGAGATCCGCCGATGAGTCTCTTCCTGGCCACACTTACAGCCCATCCAGTAACATCTCTCTCTCTCTCTCTCTCTCTCTCTCTTCCTCTGTCTCAGTTTTTCCAGTTGCTACAGTGTGTTCCAATTTTCCTCTTCTCAGAAAATGCACTATAAATCTCGCTTGTCTGTCTTTGATATTTGCTATAATTTTGCTTTTTAACACCAGCCTCTCTTAAGGCTTCTTCTTTGGTTTCTTAGCTGTCCATGGTACCTTCAACATCCTTCTTATAAACCATATTTCCATGGCCTCCATTTCTCGTTGTACTCTCTTGTTCACAGACCAATGTTTATGTCAACAGATAAAACCTTATCAGTATCTGTCACTGATAGATGCGTTTCTAGGTGGACTTTGCAAGGTAAGGATTTCAATAAAGAAAGATCAAGATAAGTAGAAACATTTATACCATCGTTTACAAGAGCTTTTGATGGTTTGTTTTACATAATGCAAAAAATCTCATTCATTTTCCGAAAGTTAAAAACAAAAACAAAATAATATTTAAAAAATATGATGATTTTTAAAAAAGTTCGAAACTAATTTATTTTTGGCAAAAAGTAAATCTAAAATGACCTTTCACAGAAAAAGTTTTCTGATGTAAGTATCTTTATCTTCTTATCTTATATCCTTCCCGTGCCGTTAAACATCACATAGGGCTCGCAAGGCAGTTTGCCAAATTTTTCCTGTCTTTGGCGAGTCTTTCAACCTCATCAAGGGATTTTATGCCTGTTAATTTGGCCTCTTTTAACAATGTTCTCTTCAGAGTTTCACGCAGTCTGCCTCTTTTTCTTTGGCCTGTTGTGTTCTACTTGATAGCTTGTTTTGGGATTCTCTGATCATTTCTTCTCATCAAGTGACCAACATATGTCCATCTCCTTTTCCTGATCACCATGAGAATGGTTGTTGTTCGCTCATCTGTCTTATCTCTGCGTTGTTCTTGAATTCGTTACACTTGATGCCGAGTATTTTCCTTAGGCATTTGTTTTCAAAAGAGTCTAATTTCTTTTCTATTTCTTTAGTTGTTTTCCAGCTTTCGCATGCATAAATGAGGGTGGATATTACATCTGATTTGAATAGTCTTAACTTGGTTTTTGTGCTTATAACGTTTGAATTCCATATGTTCTCAAGATTTTTGAAGATCGATGCTGCTTTTGCAATTCTAATTCTAACTTCCTTTCTGGTGTCACCATCCTGGTCTATGTAGCTGCCAAGGTATACAAATTGATTGACTTCTTCAATATCTGTCCCTACTACGTGTATCTTTTCATTTTGATTAATGGGAATTTTCATTATTTTTGTTTTGTCCTTGTTAATTTGAAGTCCTATTTTGCAAGCCAGTGAAGACAGGCTATCTGTTTTTTCTTGCATGGAATTCACATTGTTACTGATAAGATGTAAGTATAGAAAAATAAAAATACACAAAGATGATGCAGTAAAACTGTGCTGACAAAATGAGTTTTTAAAAAGTAATAAGAGCTTTTTTGTTCATTAAGGGAGCAAACATTAATAACATTTCAGTTTTCGTTTTATTCATAGGAAAACGTACAGGACGATATACAAAAAGAAAAGAAAGTCTAGATTAGAATGTGTGATAAGAAGTAAAAAAAAAAACTGGGGGATTACTTATGTCACGGGACGTATGACGCTGTATCTTCGTGGAACTCTGATGATTAATGTTTCGTCAGTTTTGAGAGAATCATCTGTTAATGTATAAGGTCAGATTTGTCATCGGCCAAACTTGTACGGCCATGGTCGGAAGATGAAAAGAGATGAAGGAAAGTGCATCACCAGAAATGACAACATCCCGCTACATTTCAAGTCAATGACAACTTCACTGAAGATACACATCATAATGATACCTGGAAGGCGTTGGGAACATTATGCTGTCCTCGTACTAACGGGGTTTTTTAACGATATAACAAAGGTACGTACACGAGAGAGTTGACATGAAATAATTAGTAGTTCCGGTTACAACACATCTCAGTTTACTGTTACTTATTAACAACACAGTCTTATGCAAAACTTCACAATGTCTAATTACCCTTGGTATATAGTTCTCACAAGGCAGTTGTTATGGGAGCGCAGTGGCTTACATTCTTCAGTTACTGACTTTCCTAACTAGCTTGTTATAATCTACCAGCTGAGTTTCTCTTGATATAACCATTCACCGAGAATAACACGGGTGTAGTAAAGAATCGTGTAGTGACCTTTTTACACGGGCAAACGTACGTTCTCTCTACTCTGCTATTTCCTGATTTTATTCAGCCTACAGGCACTCGTATTATTCTTACTGACTCTGAGTCTATACTTCCTTTGTATTATCTCATTAGTGTGTGCTATCTGGTGTACTGACGACATGCATTCGAGGTTTCACTCTTTCAAAACAGTTGAGCTCCATTTCTTCCGTCGTCTGTCTTCACTGTATGTTTACTACTCGCTCACAGACTAGCTTTTCAGGAACGTACAATCTCTCAGTGGCAAACATCACAGTAGCAGCAAGGTTAGTTATAATGTTTGTGCATGGGATGATAATGGCGACGACGATGATTGGAAAAAATACAGTAGCAATAACAATCCACGGAACGCGACATGCGATACTCCAAATCAAGACAACATATAATATTCAAGGCGTCTACTGATGTCCAAAGGACTTAACGCCATCAGAATTCTACAACATACTAAGCTCCCTATTCTACACTACAAAAACTACATCGTACCCCGACAAAGCTAAGACACAGATTGACTACCAAAAGTCCAACTTTAGCTTTCTTGATCATCTGATCACTCTCATTCTCCGAGCTCCATTGTCCAGTCCCTGATATACAAGCAGTTGAGTTCAGGGAAGTGAAACGTAAAGAATTAGTTACCAATTCCGTGGGACATAACCTTGTTTTTTCCCAGCTTTTCAATTCCAAGATGATGTATCTAACTTTCTATCTAAAAAAAAAAAAACAACAAAAAACCCTATACTGTTATAGTAGGTTCAGGTGATACATCACCGAAAACATTAGGACTGCTTCAACATTTGGAAGCATGATTGCTGGTTTAGATTAACTGCAAAGGATAACCGTCAGATAAAATGGCCCGACGGCTTCTTGTCTCACTGTGACTCCATCCTTCTCAGCAGCCTTCTCATATTTTAAATATGCAACTCATCCCTCCCCCGATCTCTTACAAGATTTCCTACAGACATGAAGTTCTGCCCAGGGGAAGTGAGGTCACGTGGTGTAAGACACGTGATGCTCACGCCTGGACCAAAAGTGTGAGTGAGGTCCATTGATTTGAGAACAACTTTGGCACAGACAAAAAGGACGGGTTATAACTATCACACACAGACGTTGTACAAAGACAGATTAGTATGTCGGTATATATGTTTGTTTGCATATGTCTGTTTGTATATGTGCGTATAATCGAGAATGTGTGTAGAATAAACTAGCACAGTGCCGCATCATATCCCACTCCGTGGCGTAACTGTAGAAGGAGAACAGATAACAGATGTGCCAGACACTATCAGGGGTCCTGTCCATACCGCCAGGACAAGACTTAATCCCCCCACTCTGATAAGACAGCTATATTTAGGATGAATGGGCTAGGGATGAAATATGGAGATACCAGAAGCGAGTAGAGGGTCAGAAGAAGAAGGTCACGTCACCATCTCTCTCTCTCTTTCTCTCTCTCTTTCTCTCTCTCTATCTCTCTCTGAACCTTAAGCGTCCAGGGCACATGGGGCTTCCGCAAGGGTTTTCCACAAATGCCTGTCCTTCGCCTTTTTTTCTGCTCTTGCCCAGGTGAGCCCTCTATTGCTCAACATCCTTTCTGTTGTTCTTCTCCATGTCTCTTTTGGTCTACCTTTACTTCTGTTCCTCTGTGGTGTCCATCTTAATGCTATTTTTGGTAGTGAGTTGTCAGTCATTCGGAGTATATGTCCCAACCATCGCCAGCGTCTTTCCTCAATAATTGCTGTCAGTGGCTTCATCTGCATTTCTGCCAACAAGATGTTATTTCTTATGGTGTTTGGCCAAAATATTTGTCTAATTCTTCGTAAACATTTAGTCTGGAAAGAATTCAACTTGTTTTCTATTGTTTTGGTGATTTTCCAGCATTCACTTCCATAGAGTAGTACACTTAGAACATTACTCTTAAATATCCTGATTTTCGTATTTATGCTTAGTTTTTTAGATTTCCATATAGTCTGCAGCACTGCAAAAGCCTGGTTTGCTCTAGTAAGTCTGCTGTTGATGTCCTCTGTGCTGTCTCCATTTTCTACTACTCTACTGCCACGGTTTACCATAGAGCATAATAAACTCAGTTAAATAGTTTAGAGAAGAGAAAGTACTAAGTTTGAAGGAATGCAATAATGAGTTTTAATGCTTGGAATTCAAGAGGAGAGAGAGAGAGAGAAAGAGAGAGAGAGGAGTGAGAGAGGGAGATTGGGAGGGAGACAGAAAGAAAACATATTAGAACTTCACAACGTACGCTTACATTTCAGCTTATGACGTGCTAACAAAAGAAAAGAGCAATAACTTTTATTTTTTCCTCAAAATTTCTCAGTGTACAGCAGACTTTTATAAGAAAAAAAAAGGGGGAGAGAGGAGGCTAAAGAGAGAGCGAGAAAGACAGAGCAGGAGAGACAAAGAGAGGGAGAGAGGGCGAGAGAGCCGGAGAGAGAGCTAGAGAGAGCGAGAAAGACAGAGAAGGAGAGAAGGCGAGAGAGCCGGAGAGAGGGCAAGAGAGATAGAGACATAGTAAGCGATAGAGACAAGAGTGTGGAGTCTGCTAAATAAGTATTCCACACCCCTTGAGTCAGAAAGAGCGAGAGAGACAGAGAGTCAGAGAGTCAGAGAGAGCGAGAGAGACAGAGAGTGAGAGAGACAGAGAGTGAGAGAGACAGAGAGTGAAAGAGAGAGAAAGAGAAGTTGTTGCCTAAAATTTCTCAGTGACCACATTATCATGCAACATATGCACTCACAATATGTGTACTCATAACAAACTTTCAAAGTTTTTTTACCCTAAAGTTGAAAACCTAACATTCCTAATCGGGGAAAGGAAAACAACGGCAAAAACTGAACAAAACTACCTGAAAACATAACCAGTATCAAAAACAAAAACTGAACAAAACCATCTGAAACCATAACCAGTATCAAAAACAAACACGGACCAAAACTACTTGAAACATAAGTAATATCAAAAACAAAAAATCTCTATTAAGCCTAATTTCTCTCTCTCTCTCTCTCTCTGTGTGTGTGTGTGTCTCATCTGTAATTGAGACAGATGTAATTAGTTTTAGCGTCCCCTCCCCCCAGAGATTCTCTACCTAAGACAATTACCCGCAGAAGAGCGAAATATAACGATAGAGCCAAGAACATTACTGCAGAATGTGAATGTAAGAGTTCCCAGTAGGTGACTAATGAAGACACTCACAACTTATACAGTGGAGATAGATTATGAGAGTTGTCTTCTTCTTCGTTCGCTTCTACCACCAAGATCGCCCCGTGATCCTGCTGAATTTACTCCCATGGTCCTCGATGTGTCCCGTGGTCTCCTTCTGGTTCCCGAGAGGCCCACAATAGATCCATGAGACGATCACAAGAGGTTCAGAGTATCGTAGAACTTGGACCTGAATTCTTGGTGGGTCGCAGAAGCGGGATTGCGTGACACCGTGGTTTTCGTTGCACCAGTTTAATCTAGATTTGGACTTCCTCACCAGAAAACCTCGACGTGGTTTGGATATCAGCATATCTCCGCCGGGTGAGAGGTGGTTGCCCATCCAACCTAGAGTTGGAATTTTTCACCAGTAAACCTCGGCGTGATTAGGATACGCATATATCCCCGTCGGATGAGAGGTGGTTGTCTATCTAGACTGCACTGGTCCAGTGTCTCCGACTTCAGCATTTTGTGGTCGTGGCTGCTACCCTTCCTAGTTGTGACCAGAACGGAGCTTTTGTCCAGGAGGACGAATCCTCGTCACTAGTAAGTTTCACCCCTGGGTTAAGCCAGTTTAGGCATATTTCACCAGTAGGGGTGTATATTGGGCGTGATCGACCTCTAGAGCGGAGGTACCGTGACATCAGTAACCATTAAGTTTCACCCCTGGTTTAAGCCAGTTTAGGCATATTTCACCAGTACGTGGGTATATCGGACGTGGCTGGCCTCTAGAGCAGAGGTATGAGTAGCCCTCACCGCGAGACTACTAGACATACCGATTAAGCTTCACTTTATCCTTTCCATCACCTTTTCACAGCGGTGTTGCACGGCAACCGTAATCGCTTGTTTGCATTTTATTCATTGGCCGGAATGAGTTTCACTCCACGCGCGGCATCTGAAGAATCTCGCCAGAAGTGTCTTAATTTAACCCCTGAGTTAAGCGATTTAGGCAATCTGCTCCATTATGGGTGTATATATGACGTGGCCGGCCTCTAGAGCAGAGGTGCCGTGATTTGAGTAGTACTGACCTCGATACTACTGGTTACTTCACTTAATCATTTCCTTCACCATTTCCACGGCGACTCTGCGCGGCAATCCTAGTCGCATTTTTCTTCATTGGCCGAGAGGAGTTTCCCCCACGCACGGCTGCTGAAGAATCTCACCAGCAGAGGGTTTTCAGAGTTTTACTTCTCCTAGATGAGCTACCAAACATGACTCTCATCTACCCGAAACGTCTGGTTTTCAGGCGCCAGATATTCGCCTTTGCCCTTTCTCCTGTCAGTTTGAACAGTTCCGCCACGAGCTGGACGTGGACTGTCAAAGGCTAATTGAGACGCACGCCTTGGAGGCATTTAATTGGAATGGGGAGTGTATCCCCCACCCCACTTCCGGCTATAACAGTCCTTATAACAGTTGAGAGTTGTAATTAAATAAATCACAGCGAACCCCCATCCCATAAAACACACACACACAGATGCACACGCACACGCACACTCACACCCACACACGCCAACTCTTGCAATGAAAATAAATGTGAAAAAAAATTTCGTTGAATAAAAGAATAGGATAGCTGTTGAAATGATCATGAAAAAAAATAGTTCTTGAAATGATCATGAAACAAGAAGAGTTCTTGGAGTGAAACAAGAATAGTTCTTGAAATGATCATGAAACAAGAATAGTTCTTGAAATGATCATGAAACAAGAACATTCTTAAAGTGAAACAAGAATAGTTCTTGAAATTATCATGAAACAAGAATAGTTCTTGAAATTATCATGAAACAAGAATAGTTCTTGAAATGATAATGAAACAAGAATAGTTCTTGTAATGATAATGAAACAAGAACATTTTTAAAGTGAAACAAGAATAGTTCTTGAAATGATCATGAAACAAGAACATTCTTAAAGTGAAACAAGAATATTTCTTGAAATGATCATTAAACAAGAATAGTTCTTGAAATTAACATGAAACAAGAGCATTCTTAAAGTGAAACAAGAATAGTTCTTGAAGTGATTATGAAACAAAAATAGTTCTTGAAATGATCATGAAACAAGAATAGTTCTTGAAATTATCATGACACAAAAATAGTTCTTTATTTTAAAAGACTGAGAAGAGCTACTACTACTACTACTACTACTACTACTACTACTACTACTACTACTACTACTACTACTACTACTACCTTTTTGAATATTCTCTGACGTCAAGATCTTCAAAAATCTTCACAATCTTTGAAGAGCATAAGAAAATATTAGATCCATACATTAAGAAAGTATTAGATCCATACATAAGAAAATATTAGATACATACATTAAGAACGTATTAGATCCATACATAAGAAAATATTAGATACATACATTAAGAACGTATTAGATCCATACATAAGAAAGTATTAGATCCTTACATAAGAAAGTGTTAAATCAACACACACAAACTTGTAAAAAAAATTGTGATTAGATTTACTCTTAGCGTAAGAAACCATAAACCGCGGTTTAACACATTTTTTTTCACTTGTTCAAGCAAAAATCTCAAAACGAATCAGTCTCAGACTTCCTTGTCCGGATTGTCCATGGTGCTGACACAATCTAGAAACTTTTTTTAAACAAAACAAAACAAAATAAAAGACACTGAGGTCAGACATCTAGTTCTATCAGACATCTAGTTCTATCAGACTTCCGCTCGGTCTGACAAGAAACAAATTGGTCAGGAGAAAAATTGAATCTACTACTTGAAATACAGACAACATACAAGTGGAAGTACAGACAACGAAAATAACAGAAGTGTACGACCTGAGATACAGTGTCTTGTTTCTCACACATGGGTTATTTTTTCTGTTTGTACTAGGCTAAATATATCTATACGGATGGATGGATGGATGGATGGATGGACGGACGGACGGACGGATAGATAGATAGATAGATAGATAGATAGATAGATAGATAGATAGATAGATAGATAGATAGATAGATAGATAGATAGATAGATACTGTCTTCAGAAAGATAAATTTAGAGAATGCATGCAACAACGAAATAACACGGAAAATTAAAAAACCTGAAAGCATCCGCCAGATCAGCACGCAAATAAACAACTTAAAATTGCTGAAAAGCTGAAAAGAAAATAAACGAAACGAAATAAGTTGGAAGATCTGGAAGTTAAGAAGAAGGTAGAAATGTCAAATGAGATTGAATTGAAAGAAACCTACCTGACACGCCTGTGGCAGGCTGTCTCACGCATTTTTTCTCTGTAGTCGCTTGTCTGATGTGAAGAGACACAAGATGGACAAGACTGGTTTATCATGTACCAATCAGCCCTTTTTGATCAATGTAAAATGAGTATAGAATTAGTCAAATCTTGATGTAAAAAAGCACATCATAACATAGTTTCAGAGAAAGTTGATGACTGCTGTTCTTTCACTTCATCGACTGATCTTTGTCTGGTTTCGTCGTCTCATATTTAACTACTAGATCTAACAAACTTTGTTACGCGTTCCCTTTTAAATTCTAGGCCAAAAGTCGCCTTGCTAACGTCGAAGTCTTACAGCTCGCCCGACAGCTCCACCGAACAGCTCTCCGAACAGCTCCCTGAACAGCTCGCCTGATAGGTAATTAAGTTACTGGGTCAGAGTCCTGTGTGAGCAGAAAAGTGGGATTGTCTCCCTTCTGATACGTTTTTCCGGTGTGGTAGAGTACGTTATTTCTAGCAGGGAAAACATTAGGGGCAATAACAGTTTCTTAAAGTGGTTGCTGAAGATTCTGTCCGATTAGCCAATCAGGGACCCATAGCTGACCAAGACCCTGTCCCACCTCTCCGTTGGTACCCCCAATAACAGGCATAACTTGGCTAACGGGACAGGGATCGCCGTAGTCTCCATGGTGGTGGAGTCTGCTGAAGAAGTATTGCACGCCCCCTGCTTTTTAGCTGCACTCCAGGACTGAAAAAAATAGCTGCCATAACCCGCTCCCACGCAGATACGATGTTGTGCTTCAATACCTTCGCGGCATCGGCTGCAAAGAACATCAGTTCACATTTACATGAAGTTCGGAGAAAGAAAGAAAGTGGCTGCTTGTTTTGCTAAAATTGTCCAGTTTACGGTGAGACGTTTTGGGGATTATTTCCCTGGGTTTTTTTTTTTTTCATAGAAATGCGGTTTGGAGAGCTGGGAGCGGGAAAATGCTATGCGCCGAATGGCGGAAGGATATTTTAGACTGAATAGATAGCAATAGGACAGGCAGATTATGATATCTTAGGGAAGCTGAGGTATGTTACCTCTTGTTCCTACACGCGTTGTTGGCTTTCATTCTCTCATGTGTCTCCCCCCTCCACCACAAAAATAGAAACGAGTAACAAAAACTTGAAATATAAAGGTTCGTTGTCAGGGGCAACGGAGTTTAATATGCTAATTAAGTAGCACCAGAACGGGTATGATTAGAAATATTATGGACAGCATAAAATGGAGCATTCTGATTGCTAACGTCTGTTATACTGCATAGAATGAATGAATGAATCTTATGGACCGACAAGTAGATTAACAACATGTATTGTAACACAGAGATAATTAGTGTATTTGTCTTCACAAAAAAGGCTAAATTGTTTATGTTTCTGGAAACACACAAGCCTTTTTGTGAAGACAAATTGGAAACACACAAGACTTTTTTGTGAAGACAAATTGGAAACACACAAGACTTCTTTGTGAAGACAAACTGGAAAAACCCAAGCCTTTTTTTTGTGAAGACAAATTGCTTATGTTCTTGGAAACACACAAGCCTTTTTTGTAAAGACAAATTGCTTATGTTCCTGGAGATACACACAAGCTTTTTGTGTCTTTACAAGAACTGAGATTTCATTGAATGTTTTTTATTTTTTTTGCTATTTCGCTTAGTTTGATGTAATCCATACTTTGTCTCTTCTCTCTAATTCTTCGTCCTGTTTGGTTTTGTTTGATAAAGGCTCGCACCAAAACGTTACAAGTTTGTTATCGTTAAATAATAAAACTGTTCCTACTTTCTTCCTAGTTTATACGTTTTAATGTGTATTGTAGACCAACAAAAACAACTTACAGTTTGATATTTCTTCCTTTTTTATGACTGAAATTTTTCTTTGAGAGAGTTGCGTCTCTTGTCTCCTTCAAAAATATGAATTTAACAGTCAGTACAATAAATCGCTCTACAAACGGCGAGAAACAATTTACAAATATGTACAGTATATTCCTATGCAAACAGTAAGAAACAATTTAGAAATCTGCGAAGTATACACTATGCAAAAAAAGTAAGAAACTATTTAGAAATTTGTACAAGATATCGCTACGCAAACGGTAAGAAACTAGAAATGAGTATATTATATCCCTCCGCAAACGGTTGTGCAGAAATGAATACAATATATCGCCTCGCGAACGTTCCTGCAGAAATGAGTACAGTATATTGCTCCGCAAACGGCGAGAAACTATGTAGAAATGAGTACAGCAAAAATATCTTCGATTTTACTGAAAAAAAAAGAAATTGAGATAAATGAAGCATTCAGTAAGACAAATGAAATCCGGCACTATTATTACTCTGAACTTGAGATAAGTGAGACATTCAACAAGACAAATGAAACTGGCAATATTATTACTCAACTTGAGATCTTCTTCTTCTTCTTTCGCTTCTACCACCAAGACCGCACTGTGATCCTACTGAATTTACTCATGTGGTCCTCGATAGGTGTTGTGGTCCCCAAAAGGACCACACGAGATCCCCGACAGGACCAAAAGAGGTTCAGAGTATCGCTGGGCTTGAGTCTGTATTCTTGGTGAGTCACAGAAGCGGGATTGCGTGACACCGTGGTTTTCGTTGCACCAGTTTAATCTAGAGTTGGACTTTCTCATCGGAAAACCTCGAGGTGTTTTGGATATCAGTATATCCCGCTGGGTTAGAGACGGTTGATTATTTAGACTGTGCTGGTCCAGTGTCTCCGACTTCAATTTTGTGGTCGTAGCCGCTACCTTTTCTAGTTGTGACCAGGACGGAGCTTTTGTCGAGGGGGACGAATCCTCGCCACTGAGCTAGTTTATGCATAATATCCCAGTATGGGCGTGTTTAGGACGTGACATACCTCTAGAGCGGAAGTACTGTGACATGAGTAGCCATCAATTTTCACCCCTGGTTTAAGCCGGTTTAGGCATATTTCACCAGTATTGGTGTATATCGGACATGGCCGGCCTCTAGAGCAGAAGTGCCGTGGTATGAGTAGCTCTCGCCGCGAGACTACTGGACATACCGATTAAGCTTCACTTTATCCTTTCCATCACCTTTTCACATCGGCGCCGTATGGCAAACCCTAATTGCTTTTTCGCATATTCTTCATTGGCCGGGAGGAGTTTCACTCCACGCGCGGCATCTGAAGAATCTCGCCAGCAGTGTCTTAGCCTCTGGGTTAAGCCGGTTCAGGCAATTCGCCCGATATGAGTGCACATAGAACGTGGCCGACCTCCAGAGCAGAGGTGCCGTGATTTTAACAGTCATAACCTCGAGACTACTAATTATTTCACTTAATTCTTTCCTCACCTTTTCCACAGTGGCGCTGCGCGGGAACTCCATTCGCACCTTTCTTCACTGGCCAGAAGAAGCCCCACTCCACGCACGGCAGCTGAAGAACCTCGCCAGCAGCGGTAGATGAGTTACCAAACATGACTCTCATCTACCGAAAGCGTCTGGTTTTCAGGCGCCAGATATTCGCCTTCGCCCCTTCTCCTGTTAGTTTGAACAGTTCTGCCACGGGAATGCCAGGAGCTGGACTTGATAGGCTATTTGAGACGCACACCTTGAAGACATTTCATTGAAGTGGAGAGCGTATCCCCCACCCCACCTCCGGCCATAACAGTCCTTAGAACCTAAACTTGAGATAAATGAGATACTCAATAAGACAACTGAAATCTGGCACTATTATTACTCTGAACTTGAGATAAATGACAGATGTAATCTGGCACTATTATTGCTCTGAACTTGAGATAAATGACAGATGTAATCTGGCACTATTATTGCTCTGAACTTGAGATAAATGACAGATGTAATCTGGCACTATTATTGCTCTGAACTTGAGATAAATGACAGATGTAATCTGGCACTATTATTGCTCTGAACTTGAGATAAATGACAGATGTAATCTGGCACTATTATTGCTCTGAACTTGAGATAAATGACAGATGTAATCTGGCACTATTATTGCTCTGAACTTGACACGAATTTAGGGAGGGAGAGGGAAATAGGACGAGCCAACTGAAGTAAAGACCGGGCAAAGTCACGTGACAAACAACAGCTAGTAATTAGCTCAGCTGTACGGCCAAAGAGTTGAACCCTCGTGTACCTGATTCATTATCATCTTCATCATATAATTTTCATATATGCAGTGGATTATGTAGCCTGACGCCAATGCTTTTCGTTACTACTGGAATCTCAAGCGAGATTCATGAAATTACCTGAAACAGGTGCTGCAGGTAAGTCAGGTAACTCAAGTGTTAAGTTTCTTTATTTTGAAAACTGTAGCCAATCAAACGGTTTTGGTTGCAGTTTTCGCGTTTATCACCTCGATTTACATAAGATATGGGCGGCTTCGCTTGGAAATAGACAAGAGTGTCAAAATATGTCCTCTTATTTTATCTAGGTTTCCTGAGAGTGACTGCGGTCCAGTCAATACCTACAAGGCTTGTACGAGTCAGAGCAGTGGAGTCTCTTCCCGCAGCCGTCGCCGTCAAGTCAGACTGGATTTTCCCCAGAGATGCAGAGTGTGTACGTTGGTTCTGAGATAGACCTTCCAGGGAGGAGATCAGAGCATCTATGGGGGTTAGCCATGTCTGGGCAGGCTTCCGGCCTTTCTCTGATATATTTGTTATTCTGTATCGTGAATGTATGGAATAACAGGACAACTGTTTTGTTATTTTACATTTTATTCATGCTCCTTATGATTTGTATTTATGTTTTATGTCTTGTAATTTGAACAGAATGATTGATAATAGTAAGAGATAAGAGACAATGGGCAGAATGTCAGGCGGGTCTGCATGTCTAGTCCTTTACTGTTTGCAAATAATGTTGAATCAACTCTCTCTCTCTCTCTCTCTTTCTCTCTCTCTCTCTCTCTCTCTCTCTCTCTCATTAAACTCATGAATGAAAAAGATATGGGTGGCTATAGGCTATAATGAAACCTAGATAAAATAATGACGCTCTCTCTTCTCCCCTCCCCCCCCCCCCACCCCCGTTCTCTCTCCTTCCTTACACGGCTCCCACTTTTCCGAGGCTGCAGTATTACCAGAGGAATAGCTGTCAGCGCCTTTGTCCAGGACAGTGCATCTTTCAGGACGGTCAGTTATGTAGCTTTGAATGGTTAGATAAGCCATTGCTGTCCAATTCTTGTACGATGATATACCTAGATATTGCCATGTACAAAGAGTCAAGTGAGTGTGTACAGCAGCAACATCATGGAACACTGGTAAAAGTAAGTACAAATCTTAGAAAAGTCAGACACCGCGAAGGTAATCAACAATGCACGTTTTCCGTCAAAATGTGGTCGCTTCGCTTTTAGCAACAAAATCTTCGCAAAAACACGCATGTTCTCACACAAGTACACAGAAGGTGTGCTCGGTATATAGTAGGTAGCGCTGGTGACATACTGCATTGTTGTTGTTCTTGTTGCTGGCTGCTGTTGGTTTTATTGTTGTTGCTGTTTTTACAGCGACAACAGCTGGCTGTTGTTTCATTGTTTTTACTCCTTTTGTGGCTATTTTACTTCCTTTTTGTTACTGCTACTGTTTTCGTTGTATATGGCTGTAACTATAAACGCGAGCTTCTGACAGTCAAAGCCATTGAAAATTCTGAAATACAGGGATGAAATGCAAGCATAAAATACAGCCATGAAATACAGCCATGTAATACAGGCATGAAATACGATGGAAATGTCTCAAATAGCAGATCTGGATCTAAGAAGCAGACTTCTGTATAGGAGGCACCCCATGACGGAAACCATCGATCCATTCTTCGTTAGCCAGGCTCAAAACACAACAGTCTCCTAAAAAAAGGAAATTAGAAATACGAACTTTATACTCAAATAATGAAGAACTGGACACACAGGCCTGCCTAGTATTATGGCTTACATTTTTCAAATTTAATTTGTCGTGAATATTCAGTACACATTTAGAACAGTGATTCTCAACCCATCGGCAGCGGCCCAAAGTGGACCGTGACAGGTAATATTGTGGGCCTCACTGAAGTCTCAAAAATTTTAAAAAATTATTCCGAATATTTCACGCAATGCATAGGGGCAGACTGCACGGATGCAAGCCACAGAATTGTAGGTCGCTTTATTAGTATGTCCTCAGTGCGGCTATTGGAGAAAGGATGGTCCAGACAGCGTTTCTTACAGCATCAAACAGAAATGTGACGTACATAAAAAGACGGAATCGCTTTTGAAGTGCGACACCGGCGTCTTTCTGACCGTGTTGCTGAAACGCGCAGTTTTACAATGTAGTTTAGAGAACAGTCGGCGTAGAATCTCTCTATATTCTAGAGAAAATATAACATAATACTTTATAAAGTTAGATTTATACCTCGCAAATATAAGGCACTTTATTAGTGGGCCGCAAAAATGTTTGACTTTTAAATGTGGGCCGTCCAGCAAAAGAGTCTGAGAACCGCTGATTTAGAACACATATAATATACACACCGAACACTAAAACACATATAATATTCACAACGAACACTAAAACATGTAATATACAAAACGAACACTAAAACACATATAACATTCACAACGAACACTGAAACACATATAATATTCACACCGAACTCTAAGGCACATATAATATACACTAAAGTATAATAATGCACATACGGACAATACTAAAGAACATATAATATCTATGTTTCATAGCATTTGCATGCCCTAGGGGGTGTGAATTGTTAGTGCATTCACATTTCTATGCCACTATAGCATTTGAGGTAGGGATGCCAGCTCCTGTCTTCGCTGCCTTTGTTTTCCTTGGGAAACCCCAGGTACCCGTATTTTTGAGGTTGAGTTGACCTCGGTGGCGGTCGGTCCTAAAACTTCCGCTCCTGTGCGAAATCGAACCAGGAATATTATGATGTACAAAATAGCGACATATAATAATCGCACATATGACATATTTTATATCTTATATCCTTCCCGAGCCGTTAAACGTCACATAGTGCTCGCAAAGTATTTCACCAATTTTTCCTGTCTTCGGTAAGTCTTTCAACCTCATCAAGGGATTTTATGCCTGTTAATTTGGCCTTTCTTAACAATGTCCTCTTCAGAGTTTCATGTGGTCGAACTCTTTTTCTTCGGCCTGTTGTGTTCCACTTGATAGCTTGTTTTGGGATTCTCTGATCGTTTCTTCTCATCACGTGACCAGCATATGTCAATCTCCTTTTCCTCATCGCCCATGAGAATGGTTGTTGTTCAGTCATCTGTCTTATTTCTGCATTGTTCTTGAATTCGTTCCATTTGATGCCGAATATTTTCCTTAGCCATTTGTTTTCAAAAGAGCCTAATTTCTTGTCTCTTTCTTTAGTTGTTTTCCAGCTTTCGCATGCATAAATGAGGGTGGATATTACATTTGAATTGAACAGTCTTAACTTAGTTTTTGTGCTTATAACTTTTGAATGCTATATGTTCTCAATATTCTTGAAGACTAATGCTACTTTTGCAATTCTAATTCTAACTTCCTTTCTGCTGTCATCATCCTGGTCTATGTAGCTGCCAAGGTATGCAAATTGATTGATTTCTTCAATATCTGTCCCTTCTACGTGTATCTTTCCATTTCGATTAATGGGAATATTCATTATTTTTGTCTTGTCCTTGTTAATTTCAAGTCCTATTTTGCTAGCCAGTGAAGACAGAATATCTGTTTTTTCTTGCATGAAATTCACATTGTTACTAATAAGAGTTACGTATATCATCAGCAAAATCAAGATCTTCTAGGTAGGTCTCATGTACCCAATCAATACCTGTGTTACCTGTGCAGCATTTTTTTCATTATGATGTCTAGTGCAATTCCAAAAAAAGCAAAGGAGATAGTATACATCCTTGTTTCACCCCTGTTTCAATATGGAACCATTGACTCGTCCATTCTTCTGTTTTGACTGTACAAACATATTCATTGTAGAGGTCCTTAATGGTGTTGACAATTTTAGATAGTATTCCATATAGACTTAAAATTCTCCATAATGAATCTCTGTGTATGCTGTAAAATGCCTTTTTAAAGTTTATGAAGTTCAGTATTAACGGTTTCTGCTTTTCAGTATGTTCTTCAAGTATTATTCTTAGAGTAAAGATCTGGTCGAGACAACTTCTCCCTTTTCGAAATCCTGCTTGTTCTTCTCTCATTGCAATATCCACTATATCTTTAAGTCTATTCAAAATGACCTTGCAAAATATTTTTGACACAACTGGTACTAAGGTTACCCCTCCCCAATTGTTACAGTCACTAAGGTTGCCTTTTTTTTTGGGTATTTTATCAATGATTCCTTTTTTCCATTTAAAAGGGACCTTTTCTTCTTTCCTAATCTTATTAAACATTCTCTGTAGTTGCCTCGTGTTGTCATTATTGATAGCTTTTAGCATTTCGGCTGTTATTTCATCTTCACCTGCAGCTATTTGTTAGCCATTAAATTCACTGCTGTTTCAGTTTCATGCAATGTAATTTCATCTAGATTGACGTTTAGTTGTAGGGTTGGTAAGTCGGTTTCAGGGTTAATCAATTCTTTTGGTTGTGGTCGATTAACTATTTCTTGGAAGTGTTCAGCCCCTCTTTGCTTTTGGTCTTTACTTGATGTTAATAGGGTTCCAGTTTTGCTAAGGATTAGTCTTTCTTTAGATGTAATAGTACCTGTTAGCTTCTTTTGTATGGTATATAAAGTTTTGTTGTCTCCTATTTTTGCTGCTTTCTCTGGCTCTTTCGCCATATTATCTATGTATTCTCTTTTATCCCCTCTAGCTGAACTTTTTACTTTACTGTCCATTTCTTTGTATGTTGCTTTCGCCAGATCTTTTCCAAGATCAGTCTTTACATTCAACATGTCTAATTTGGATGCTTGTCTTTCATGTATGTACTTCCATGTGTTTTCTGATATTCATGCTTTTCTATTTGGTTTTTTCAGTCTAGCGCTTGCTTTTGCTGGTGATATTATGGCTGTGCTGTAAGAATTCCATAATTTATCTATACCTATCTCCTCTACTTCACTGAGTGTTGTGGAATGATTGGCAAGTTCCTGACTGAAATTACTGTTAGTATTCTCTTCTTGTAGGCTGTGGCTATTTATCTTTCTGTGTATTGATTTCTTGTGTTGGCTTTTCAGTTTTAATTTTATTTTCCCTATACACAGATTGTGATGACTATTCACATCTGCACACGTATATGCCTTACATCTATCAGAGATGTTCTGTATTGTTTTCTAATACAAAAATGATCTATCGTGTTTCTAGTTCTATCATCTGGAGATATCCACACTGTTTTATGTATCTCTGTGTGTGGAAATATTGTTCCTCCAATGACCATGCCCTCTGTTAGACATATTTCAATTAATCTTTCTCCGTTCTGATTTATCATGTCAATTCCTTCTTTCCCCATTACTTTTTCTACGTCGGTGTTATCTTTCCCTACCTTAGCGTTGAAGTCCCCTTTAGCAAGTAAGATGTCGTGCTTAGGAACTTTGTTAATGATTTGTTGCATTTGGTGATAGAAATTGTCATTCACCTCATCATCTGCATAGTTCGTGTGTGCATAACATTGTATTATTGTCATTCTTGCGTGTCTTAGGTTGTATCGTGCTCTTATTATAGACTGTTCACTGGCTCCCATTCTACAAGGCTCTTTGCTGCTACATTTGACATAATTATACCTACCCCCTCTTAATGTTTCCCGTCGTCTCTGCCTGAATGTATTATTAACTTACCGTTTTCCACCGGTCTTTTACCTGCGTCTGGCCATCGCATTTCACTGATGGCCGGTACGTCTAGATGGTATCTCTCCATTTCTTTGATGACCTGAGTAGTTTTTGTTGGTGCTGTCATCGTTCTTACATTTCAGAATCCAATCTTTGTCACATGTTTAGGACCGACGAATGAGTTCTTCGGAGTAGGCATCCCTGGTGCTCGGTTGGTTTCTCTGCGAGTTTCCGTAACGAGTTCTTTTTTCCCATCTAGAATCGCCTGTAGACAGGTCCTAGGATAAGGTTGTTAGCTTATGCCAAACTCCCGGTACATGATGTGTGACAGATCACGCAGAATTCCGCTGATTTCTGCATGCCGGCGAGAGCGTTAAAAAAAACGTCCGCCATTTTGCACGTCACACCGGAAGATATACACATAACAAATAATTTTAAAGGGGGGGGGGTGGTAAAAGGAGCAGGAGTTCTCTTTCTCTGCCCAATAGTTTAAACCTGCCCTAATTTTCCTGGTGCCAGGTTTAAGTCTATATAGATTATATGTAGATTCCTTTTTTTCAAGTCATAATTCTTCCATTACTTCTTTATTGTCTTATTTTCTGCTTATGAACTACATTTCCTTAAAATTCGGTATCCCTTTTCCCAGGAATCCTTTTTTTGTTTTTGTTAGACTTTCAGTTAAGGATAATGTATATCTTGTTTTAACCTTGTCAAACTGAATGTAAGTCTTTATATTCTTTGTTCTTAATTCAGGTGAGGACAAGGAAAGTTCGAGAAAAGATGACCCTTCAATAAGAGCTCGAAGGTCAAGTCAGAAGTGTGTTTAAATTAATGAAAGTTTTTCCAGCTACTGTGCTTAGTGCTGTGGCACCACTGTGAGATATGAACTTCGCGTAGGCAGCACTGTGAGATATGAATTTCGCGTAGGCAGCACTGTGAGATATGAACGTCGCGTAGGCAGCACTGTGAGATATGAACTTCGCGTAGGCACCACTGTGAGATATGAACTTCGCGTAGGCACCACTGTGACATATGAACTTCGTGTAGGCAGCACTGTGAGATATGAACTTCGCGTAGGCAGCACTGTGAGATATGAACTTCGCGTAGGCACCACTGTGAGATAACTTCGCGTAGGCACCACTGTGAGATATGAACTTCGTGTAGGCACCACTGTGAGATATGAACTTCGCATTGGCAACACTGACGATTCTTCGTTCTCCTTGTGTGTCCTGGCTCGATTTGGCGCTTTAGCTACGGAGTTCGTGCCAAGAGTGACGCTGACTAGTTTCGCATTTGGACTTATGTAGTTTCAGCGTCCTCTCTGGGCGGCTTATCATCAAGAACTGATACGAAGGACCATCCAAGAACATCCTATCACAATACAGGCAGTGAAACTATTATGGGAGTACCTAGTTCGTGATGATACCCCGAGAACCTAATACTGAAAGTCTGGGAACTTATCGCACTGGATTATTTCCCTCCCCTCTTTTCCTTTCTCCACCCCCACCCCCACACTGTTTTCGCTAAATATTTTCTCACTAGGTGGTCTAGGTAAGGTAAAGGCAAAATCCCCGTGCCCATGCCACAAAGGCAAATTGGGGATACGATGTTAGGTCCTATTTCCAAGACCTTCGGCACATGAAAGTGTTATATTATCAGTTAATTTCAAGTCAGTATTTTCTGTCATCATGGCACTGAGGAGAGGTGACACTGACATTTAGGATAAAAGAAGGAAAGATCGATATACTTGTATTACTTTATCGTGAACAGAACACACCCACACAAAAGCACTTTCCGGTAATATACATATAATCGACATTGGGTCTGCTACACTGCTTGATTCAGACCTATAGTTTTTTTTAAATAATTATTGGGGAAATGGGGACAAAAAGAACAGAACTGATAGTTTTGTCTCTTGTTCCTGAAAGCCATTAATGGGGAAGGAGTTTTCGTTTAGAGTTTCCAGCGCGGAGAAAGCTTTATCGTGTTAAGGAATAAAGTGGTTTTTTTGTTAGATGTAAACTGAGAAGATTGGTGGCATCTTTGAAAACAGTACTTAACCGAATGATGGGGCTGTAGTTCACTGAATGTGTTCGTAATAGCTACAGCCATTGTTGGAATTTTCTAACGTTTTCTAAAGCTTTCGGTTTTTATGTTTTCTATCACTATCAGGTGTTATTAAAAAGAGATTAAGCTGGGCTTTCTTGTGGTTTCATCAAAATTATTTTATGTATGTAGTTTTAAAATAGTACTTCGTACTACTATTTTATGTATGTAGTTTTATAATAATTTGTACCTCTGTTTTATGTATGGAGTTGTATAATACGTCGTACCTCTATTTTATGTACGTCGTTTTATAAGCTGTACAAGAGGAGATGACACCAGATATTCATCCGGCTACGCAGGCCAGAGATATCTTAATAATAACAGCTAAAGACATGGTTCCAGTAAATAAAACACAAAAGAATGGGTGGATTACAGCAGGTATACTAGAACAACGTAGAGAAATGAAGACGCAGTGGAAAGTGACAAACAACAATAGAGAAGAATATAAATCTTTAACAAAAGAAGTAAGAAGAAACATAAGAAAAGACAAATACAGTACATAAAAGATTATTGTGAAAAAACAGAAGGACATAAGAAATGTGGAAGAGATAGTGAAATGTTGAAAGAAATGAAGACATTGACAAGAAATGTCACACTTAAGCTAAATGTAATTTGTAACGAGATGGGGAATACCTTGACAGAGGAAGAGGAAATTCTAGAAAGATGAGAGGAATATTGCAGAGGAATGCATGAAACACCCAACTGTGAAAGCAGAATTCAACAGTGTCAATTATTATTGGAAGAGAAAGAACCCGAACCGACAATAGAAGTTTTACGGGTAATAAAGAATTTCTCTCTCCCCTCTCTCTCTCTCTCTCTCTCTCTTTCTCTCTCTCTCTCTCTCTCTCTCTCTAAACCTTAAGTGCCCAGGGCACATGGGGCTTCCGCAGGGGTTTTCCACAAATGCATGTCCTTTGCCTTTTTTTCTGCTCTTGCCCATGTGAGCCCTCTATTGCTCAACACCCTTTCTGTTGTTCTTCTCCATATCTCTTTTGGTCTACCCTTACTTCTGTTCCCCTGTGGTGTCCATCTTAGTGCTATTTTCATAAAGAATTTGAAAAATAGTAAATCACCAGGACGTGATGAACTTATTAAAGCAGGAGGAAACAAACGGGCAACATTCTATCATGCACTATGTAAAAAGGTATGGCATTCAGGTATATGGCCAAAAGAATGGAAAAGAACTGTACTCATACCAAAATGTATAAACTAGGAAAAAAGTAGGAGCAGCTTTATTACTTAACGACTACAAAGTTGTGACGTTTCAGCGTAAGCCTTAATCATATAAAAACATACAGGACGAAGAAATAGAGAGAGAGGAAATAAAGTATAGATTGACATGAATACTACTAAAATTTTTAAAAAATTAAATAGAGTACTTAGCTGTAAATTGTAAGATATGGCTTGTCTGGCGGTGTGTGTCAGGAATGGATTTAGTAGACTGTTTAAATGGAGACCTGTGATATGTGGTCGATGGGATGTAACTGGGGGTGGTGGATGGGGAACTGGGGAGGGGAGAGAGAGTGATACAATATTGACCTAGCCAGGAGAAGTTGAAATAGTTGATTAGGGAAGAGGGGTTGCAAAGTGATGCTGTGAGGAGGTTTGACAAGTAAGAAGGGGTGGAGCTTAGTGGAGAGGTACTATAATGATTGAAGAGAATGTTAAACGTAGCTGAACAGCGCGTTTAACCCGTGTGGCTCCGCGGTCCCATAATTTTGAATGCAGCAGTTCTAAAGTGCCAGGCGGCTTGTGTCGTCTGCGTGACAGTGTTTGATGGCTGTTACCGGAAAATCAGATTTGCCTCTGTGTTTGGGGCCACTGAAATGATTTAAGACTGGTTTCTAAGTATGCTGAGCGATATCGTACAGAAGTTTTTGCATGCGGTCCCCTAATCTGAGGCCAGTCTCACCAATATACGTTATCCTGCATCTTTTGTAAACGATGACATATATCACATTATGGGACTCGCACGCGAATCTCTCATGAAGAGTGAGGGTAGTTTTGAGAAAGGTGATAGTTTTCGTTTCCCAGACTACCGGACAGGTAACGCAGCGGGGGCGGTTACATTTTCTGGTGCCAACATATGTAAGGCTCTGCTTCAAGTGGCTGTGGACAAGGATGTCCTTAAGGTTTGGCTCACGTTTGTATGCCAACAGGGGTGGATCAGAGAAAATGTCACGAGTGTCGGGGTCGAGTTGGATTAGCGGCAGATGATGATAAAGGATTTTCTTAACCATCTGACCATGGGGGTGTAAAGGCAATACTAACTTAACTCTGTCAGATGGAGTAACAGGTTTTTTCCTGAATACTTCTTTGCGGTTCTGTATTTTACAAGCCCACCTACAGCCACATCTATTTGCTTTACATCTCCTCCCATCCTGAAGCCTGTAAGAACTCCATCCCATACGCCCAACTCCTCCGTCTTCGCCGCATATGTCAGGATAATTTGGACTTTATAGATCAGTCTAACAAGTTATTAGAATTTTTCCGGCATCTCCACTATCCAGAAAAGGTCCTTCGTGAAAACTTCAACCGTATCCAACTAGTGAGTATTACTTATAGACTAATTTTTGAGTATTCATACTACTGCCAAAAAAAGGTAACCTGAAATTATGCACATACTACAGAACTGTTGCCCTGATTAGTCATGCCAGTAAAATTCTGTTAAAAATCATAATGGGTAGACTTTGTGAGAAAATATAAGAAATTAATATGGTCCAAGCTGCTTTTAGGCAAGGAAAAGGATTAGGAGATCATATATTCAATATAAGATTACTAACAGAGAAATGCAGAGAATTTAATGTGAATCTATATTTATCTTTTATAGATTATTCAAAAGCATTTAATTGTGTACAGCACCAGAAGCTTTGGGAAATAATGGGAAAATGGGATTTCCAACACATTTGATACAATTAACATCACTGCTGTATTTAGACCAACAAGCAGCAGTAAGAATAAATGGTGAAACAACAACTTGGTTTGACATAAAACAAGGGGTCCGTCAGGGGTGCATATTGTCGCCTTACTTATTTAACTTGTATACTGAAAATATAATGAGGAATGCTAGAGAAGATGTAGGCAAAGGATATTACGATGCCATAACAATTGGAGATTATGAAATACCAGAGATTAGATATGCTGATGACACAGTATTACTGTCAACAACACAAAAAGGAGTGAAAAAACTAATTATATCAGTCTATAAGATCAGCGACGAGCAAGACCTCTATCTTAATGCGAATAAAACTAAATTGATGACAATCGACAAAACAAATAAGGCAGCTGAAATATGTACCAAGGAGGAAAAATTGGAAGAAGTGGAGAGTTTTGAATATCTTGGATCACTACTAACTAATAATGGAGATACAATGAGGGAAATTAAAAGGAGGACATCTATCGCTCTTCAGAAATTAAAATAACTAAAGAAGCTGTGGAGAGTACAGACACAAATACGATTTTTAAGAGCATGCATCTTTTCCCATCGCGTCATATGCCAGTGAGACCTGGACACTTAACAAAACAGCTGAGAAACACATAAATGCCTTTGATTGTAAATGCTACAGAAGAGTTCTTCAAATATCATGGACATAAAAAAGAACAAATATATCTATACTACAAGAACTTAATATTGAAGAAGGCTGGCTAGTAAAGAGGATTAAAGAGGGAAAACTTAAATATTTTGGACACATTAAACGTCATGATAATTTAGAGAAGACCGTGTTGGAAGGGTACATAATGGGAAAAAGAAAGAGAGGAAGACCAAAACGAAGATGGCTGCAAGACATCGTTGATGATCTGCAGTGCGGGCCATGATCAGCAGTAGGACATCTTGCTTACAACCGAGAGCCTACAGGAGTGCTGTTAGGGAAGCAAAGTTCTGCACATAAATAAATGATTTTAATAATACCTCGTACCACTGTTTTATATATGTAGTGTGATAGTAATTTGTACCTCTGTTTTATGTATGTAGTCTTATAATACCTCGTATCTATGTTTTATGTATGTAGTCTTATAATACCTCGTATCTCTGTTTTATGTATGTAGTCTTATAATACCTCGTATCTCTGTTCTATGTGTGTAGTCTTATAATACCTCGTATCTCTGTTTTATGTATGTAGTCTTATAATATCTCGTATCTCTGTTTTATGTATGTAGCCTTATAATACCTCGTATCTCTGTTTTATGTATGTAGTAATATAATATCTCGTATCTCTGTTTTATATATGTAGTCTTATAATACCTCGTATCTCTCTTTTATGTATTTAGTTTTACAGTAATTCGTACTATTGTTTATGTATGCAGTGTTATATTATTTATCTTGTTAAAACTTATTTGTTGTTGTTGTTGTTGTTGTTGGTGGTGGTGGTGGTGGTGGTGTTGTATATACAAGTATGTGGTCTTATTTTATTTGTTGTCTTGTGATAACTGATTTTTTGTTGTAGTCTTGTGACAGTTGTACTCTTGTTTTACATTTTGTGACATGACATATTTGTTTTATGTATATAACCTTACGATAACTTGTGTGTTTATGCCCACTAAAAAAGTTTAGCGTTGACGAGAGCGTTTTAAGTGTAAAGATCTGAATGTCAGGTACATGACACTTATGTTAGGTCACGCCTTCTTTATGGCATAGGCCATCAACAAGGGCTCTCCAATTATTTCTGTCCTGGGCTGGTTCTTCTATCTGTCTTAATGTTGAGTTCATCTTTCTGATCTCTGCTTCTTTTATCCGTCTCCGTGTGGGGTCCATCTTTCTTATCTCTGCTTTGAGACTCCTTCGTCCGATGTAAAAAGAAAAGTGTAAAAAAAGCGTAAATCCGCAAGCCAGGGGCTCCTTTCAAAAGATGAAACTTATTCTTTGCAATAAGCCACTGTCTATGAGAGTCGGGAAGACAATGTTACAATGAATCAGTTCTGTTCAATGGATGTGACGCTTGGACGGTCAGTAAAGAGATACAAAGAAGAATGGAATCAGCTGAAATGCGGTTCTTAGGAAGAATGCTGAAGGTACGACAGCAAGAAAATCGAATGAGGAAGTTCTGAAAGAAGCACAAGAAACAAGGAAAATTGTAACTAAGATCAGAAAATGACAATCCAAATATGTGGGGCATTTTTGGAGGAGAGGCGGGCTAGAGCAGCTAATGACAACAAGGAAGATTGAAGAAGAAGAGACATGCAGACAGAGAGAAAAAGGTGTTTGATGGTTTGGCTTCCTGGAACAGGAAATGCTCAGTGACAAGCTTGTTGAGATGCATAAGGGATCGAGGGTTATGGAAGGACATGATATCCTGCACCTGTCAGCAAGACTTTGAGCGAGAGAGGAGAGAGAGAGGGAAAGAGAGAGAGAGAGGGAAAGAGAGAGGGAGAGAGAGAGACTATGTTTTGTGATCAGACGGTGCATATAGAGCACTGCAATTAGAAAGTGTACACAGAATTTTGTGGTTAGACTGAACATTAGAGTTCTGCATTGGATTAGATTATGTACAAAAAAATTTGCTGTTGAAATGTGTACAGAAAATTTTGGAGGTTAAACTGTGTACATAGAGTTTTCGTATTAGAATGTGTACGTAGAATTTCGTAAATAAGAGCAAAGATGACAGCACGCATAATGATGATGTTATCGACACATGTGAACCTCAGCTGATCAAGACCCTATCCTACCTCTCTATGGTGTTCCTAGTGAAGTATTGATGTGCTCCTACAGTAAAACTAAAGGAATAGGGCTTGCAGTTGTTCTTCCCCCCCCCCCCGCCTCACAATGGTGGAGTCTATAAAAAAATCTCAATTGATCAACTCCGGGTCTTCAAGCTAGGAACCTTAATCCACTTCCCATCCGACATTTGCTTCAGCTTCGTCCCGTAAAGAACGCATTTCCAGAGAAAGCAGAAAAAAAAAACGAACGTCTTCATACTTCTGTTTCCTAACAAACCCGGAGTGACGGAGGGGTTTATGTTTGTCTGTGGTGTTTCCTATCTATTTCTATTTTAGAAAATTGTCTTGTCTTGTGCTATTCTTGTCTTGTCTTGTCTTGTGCTATTCTTGTCTTGTCTTGTTTTGTGCTATTCTTGTCTTATCTTGTGCTATTCTTGTCTTGTCTTGTGCTATTCTTGTCTTATCTTGTGCTATTCTTGTCTTGTCTTGTGCTATTTTTGTCTTGTATTGTCTTGTGCTCTTCTTGTCTTCTCTTGTCTTGTGCTATTCTTGTCTTCTCTTGTGCTATTCTTGTCTTGTCTTGTGCTATTCTTGTCTTGTCTTGTGCTATCTCCCTGTAACTGCGAGCTGGTGTTCTTTGTAGCAGATGCTGTGGAGGTGTTGAGGCACAACATAGTATCGGCGTGGGGTGGGGGGGAGAGCTATGGCAGCTATTTTTTTTCAGTCCCCGAGTACAGCTAAACAGCAGGGGTTGTGCAATGCTTCTTTAACAGACTCCACCACCATGGGGACTATGGTGATTCCTTCCCCATTAGCCAGGCTAGGCCTGTTACTGGAAGTACCAATGGAGAGGTGGGACAGGGTCTTGGTCAGCTATGGTTCGCTAACCCTTGACTCTAGCATACCCGCTATGGGTCGCTGATTGTCTAACCAGACATGGTCTTCACCTGATTCTGTTTTAGAAAGAAAAATTAAAGAACAAAAGAGCAGGGCAACAGAGTTCATTCCATCTTGACTCAGTTTCATCATTATACATTAACATATTCTGTCCCAGCATTCCTATTCTAAATATCACGCGTATCATAGGATATTGTTTTTGTTTGTGTGTGTGTTTATTTATAAGCTAATAACAAAGACTTCTGGTGGAGTCTTGTGTCTTTAATGATTTATAAATCATTTCAAAAATGTATTTCTATAAGAATATTTGCATTATTCAATGTTAAACAAAGTGAACTAGAATTCTTTAGCAAATTGTTGTGAGCTTACAATTCAAGTACCATGCCTTGTGGCATAGGCGATCATTTCTCTCCACAATTCCCTGTCTTTAGACTTGATTATGAGATCCACCGGTGACTTTCTTCCTAGCCACACTGACAGCCCATCCAGTAACTTCTCTCTCTGTCTTCCTCTGACTCTTCTTCCCTCAATCTTTTTCAGTTGCCACAATGTGTTCCACTTTTCCTCCTCTCAGGAAACGTCCTATAAATCTTGCTTGTCTGCCTCTGATGTTTGTTGTATTTTGCCTTTTAACTCCAACCTCTCTTAAGACTTCTTCATTGGTTTTCTTGGCTGTCCATGGTACCTTCAACATCCTTCTTATAAATCACATCTTGATGGCCTTCATTTCTCGCTGCACTCTCTTATTCATAGATCATGCTCACACTCATAAAACAAAATTGGCTCGATGTAACATTTAAGTACTCGGAATCTTGTTTCCATTGATATGGATCTGTCGCACAAGATGTTTCTCATTTTCTGGAATGCTGACTTGGCCTGAGCGCGACTGTTTTTTTTATTTCGTTGTGACATTTCCCATCAGCTGTTATAATTGTTCCTAAGTACTTGAATCTATAAACTTGTTTCATATTTGTGCCATTGATGATAATGTTACATTTTGGTGGTATTCTTTTCATTGAGATAACCATCACTTCAGTCTTCTTTTTATTCAGGCTGAGATCTTTATTTTTACTTTCACGAACCACGATGTCCAGAAGAGCCTGTAGCTCCCCTTCACTTTTAGCAATCAGGACTGTGTTGTCTGTATGTGAGCTTACATGTGTATGATTCTGTTTAACAATAAAACAAAATCACTGAAGCTGATATGTAACAAATAAACACTAAAGATTTGTTACTTTCCC
This sequence comes from Achatina immaculata, assembly GCA_009760885.1. NCBI lineage: Eukaryota > Metazoa > Mollusca > Gastropoda > Stylommatophora > Achatinidae > Lissachatina > Lissachatina immaculata. The sequence goes on from CM019714.1 coordinate 24,248,479, forward strand.
TGCAACCACCTCTCACCCGGCGGTGATACACGGGTATCTCAAAACACGTCAAGGTTTTCCGGTGAGAAGGTCCAACTCTGGCCTGGGTGGGCTACTGCCTCTCACCCAGCGGGGATGCACTGATATCCTAAACACGTCGAGGTCTTCCGGTGAGAAAGTCCAACTCTAGACTAAACTGGTGCAACGAAAACCACGGTGTCACGCAATCCGCTTCAGAGACCCACCAAGAATACAGGCTAAAGCCCTGCGATACTCTGAACCCCTTGTGGTCCTTTCGTGGATCTCGTGTGGTCCTTTCGGGGACCACACAGGAGACCACGGGACCTAACGAGGACCACAGGGATAAATTCAGTAGGATCACAGTGCGGTTTTGGTGGTAGAAGCGAACGATGAAGAAGAAGAAGTTACTTTCCCTGTTAGTGAAACAGCGACCTCAAAATTTTTCACATTACCAGTTGTCCACAACAGTTGAGGGGAATTATTGGGCGATGGATTCAAATTTATGCGCATCTGTGAAACAGATTTCGTATTTGTATTACTGAGCACTAAACACGTGTTTTGCTCACACACTGCTCTGTACTGTGCCTAGTACGTGTTAACATGAGCATTGGGCCCAGAGACACAACAGACGTTACGTTGGTATACTCCGTGTAACAAGAAAACTCAGATAACAATAACATTGAACTACACATCAAGACACGACATGACCAGTTACATGTAATCGACTAACTCAACACCACAGTTGACTCTTAACAAGAATCCAATAATCACAGGATTCAACAGTCACCAAACAATCAGTAAATGTTTAATGATGAATCCCATTTGTTCGATGTGTGTTGCATAGATGCGGAGTGTAAACTGATGAGAACAATTACAATGATCATAAAAAAATGTCCGGGCGACTAACATCGCCATGGGATGACATACAACATTGACAAAACATGCCAACTTCAAACCTACAGCATACCTTTCAACCTGAAATTACAACCTTGTCCAAAACGGTGACAAATCAAACACACACTCTACATGACAACTACAACATCCGTCCTGAAAAGGGCAATCCTTCTAACTAATAAAGGTAGATAGAGGTGTATGGTGTATAGTTTTGCAAAGTTACAGAGGGAGTGAGTAAAGTGAGAAAAAACGAATAGAAAGTATGAGAAGGTATAAATGAAAAACATACAACATCCGATATTTCGGCGTGAGCCTTTTTCGAAGATTACATGCACAAACGAGACAAAAACAAATACAATAACTAAACGAAGAACTTATCTTAATATGGCCTCCTCCAGAAGTAGGAAACATAGAAATGCGTGTCCACTAGAAGATGCATTAAGACCACGCGGGCCAAGCGGGGTAAAGAGGAGGTGGAGAGAGAGGAGGAAAACAAGTGGTAGAAGGGGGGAAGACAATAGAAACATGATAGCCGCTATAGGAGGTGTCGGGGGGAGCGGAAAGGGGAAGCAGAGAGATAATGAATGAAGAACATAAACACCTGCAGGGAGAAAATGTGAAACTGGTGAATAGGACAAGACCCTATAAACATCAATATGTTGCCAGAGATGAAAAGAGGGTGGCAGTAGGGAGGGGTAGATGCTATGAAGGTATTGAAGCACAGCATAGGTGTGGGCTTTGGCTTTGAGTGAGTGAGTGAGTGAATGAGTGAGTGAGTGAGTGAGTGAGTGAGTGAGTGAGTGAGTGAGTGAGTGAGTGAGTGAGTGAGTGAGTGAGTGTCCTATAACATTATATTGTCTGGCTGGTTATATAGTAGTGAAGAAGTGTTCTCTGATATAACATTAATTGCTCCTCTCCAACCGGTTCTCAATTTATCCATCTGGTTACCTTAGTTCCCTTCCACTAATTAAGAATACTATCTCAAATGTATGAGGCACTCTGTTACAGCCACAGATATAGAGAGATGCTTAGATATTTTCGTCATAGATGTGGTGGATGATGTAAGTGATACGGAATCACACTCTTTGGTAGTCCTTACAGTATATCTGGGCACTGTGGAGTCTGAGACCCACCAAACTCAAGAAGTGGACCTCTTACAGTAGGTTCTGGGCTGGGGTAGTCCGTCTACGACTTTGGAGGGGGAGTTCGGCAAAAACCACCAACCAACAAGTACACACCTACAGTTATTATCACGTCTCATTTTCCTCATTCTCTCTCTCTCTCTCTCTCGCTCTCTCTCTCTCTTTCTCTCTCTCTCTCATTCTTTCTCATATTCCTTTGGCTCCCTTCCTCTTCAACTTCTTACACGCCCCTGAAAATTCTGGTTCACACACACAAAAAGCACTTTCTTGCATTCGCCAGTATCACCTGGTTTCTTAACGACTTCTTTGCTCGTTACAGATGCTCTAGTTTTTGGAGGTTGGCCGTCTAGTCTTACACGTTCCTGCCAGATATGCATCCGTGCTTTCCCCTTGTCATTCAATGGCTGGCCCTTCTAGGCGGGACACTGCTACAAGTTTGAACAATATTATTAGTTTACTAAATTCCTGCTGCTTTGCCTTATTCTACTTCTTTATGCTTCTTAACCCAACCTTCTGTGGTTAAGTGTAAACGACAGTTATCTATTACTCTTCCTTATATTCTGTGGGAATTCAAAGTTTTTACTCCTTGAATGCACAATCTTTTCTTTCATTCTCTCCTCGTCTTTCTTTAATTGTTTTTCTCCCTGCCCTCTTTGCGTCACGTGATCTACTCTGTGACGTCACAATGATTCTCCTTTATTTTTAAACTACCGGCCCGTACTGTTTCAGTCAGCAGTAGTAACAATGACAAGTAGGAGGACTTTCATGATAGCTTAAGAATCAAGTTTGTTGCTCCATCAGATCAACAGGCGTCACAAGGATCTTCCAGCACAGATGGTTTCAGATTCGTCTGTTGTTTTCGTATTCTACTTTGAATCAGATCATAATAGAGAACTGAAGTATACGTGTTCTGTATTGATGATCCGGCAAAGGGAGGTTTTACTTACATCTTCATTACAATGTTTGCTCCCCCTCTAGCTACTGACCTTCCGTGAAACTACCCAGGAAACTAACTTACAGTTCACTAATCGTGGCAGAGCGAGTTTAATCAAAGAGACCGACTGACAAATCAGATGCTTTCATTACATTAACTATAGTCTCGCTTTCTAACCCGACGTCATCAGGTGGTCTTGGTAAGGAGACTTATAGTCGGCGATCAGGTGACTTTGAAAAGCTTTTGACTACTGAATACTGCAGTGCTCCCTTCTCCTGGGCATTGTTTCAAGTCTACATGAAGAAGTAAACGAGACATATTTGAAAGTATTTAAAGTAATACTAAATTAACTACTATTAAATTAGAGACAGCGAGAAGAGAAGATAAACGAAGGACGGACAAAAGTGGAAATCTCTTGTTATTTTTTTTTAACGAAGTACCGACACAAGGGAAATCTCTTGTTATTTTTTTAACAAAGAACCAACAAAAGTGAAAATCTCTTGTTATTTTTTTAACAAAGAACCAACAAAAGTGAAAATCTCTTGTTATTTTTTTAACAAAGAACCAACAAAAGTGAAAATCTCTTGTTATTTTTTTAACAAAGAACCAACAAAAGTGAAAATCTCTTGTTATTTTTTTAACAAAGAACCAACAAAAGTGAAAATCTCTTGTTATTTTTTTAACAAAGGATCGACAAAAGTGAAAATCTCCCGTTATTTTTTAACGAAGGACCGACAAAAGGGAAATCTCTTGTTACTTTTTAACGAAGGACCTTCCCTGGAGAGAGCTGTGTTAAGAGCACACTTATCTTAACATAGTCTTTGTGAGACAGGGAACATAGATCTGTTTGCTTAAAAACTGACCTACTTCTGTAGGCCAGAAACCTGTAGCAATCAACACTAGCTGTAATTGTTATTTTTGTAAAATGTAATGTCAGGTTGGTGGAAGGATGGGAACACGGAGACAGCCGGCAGGGATGAGGAAAGTCTGGTGTGAAGTCATTTAATCCAGGACGTGACAAGCCTATGGGTCTCTACAACAATGGCCAACAGAATGAGGTAAACAAAACAGAGCCAGCAGACTATAGTTGGCGGTGAATTGATATAATTGAAGCAAACTCATTGGATTCCTTACCCTAAAATCGAAATGAGATAAAAGAATGCTACAACAATCTGGATATGGCAATGAAACAGTGCAAACCATGGGAAGTAAACTTTGTGCTGGGTGATTTAAACGCGAAAGTAGGGACTGAACAAGACAATGAAGCTACTGGCACGTATGGACTAGATATCGGAAATATGATATGGTACTTATGGCCTTCCAAATTGATTTACTAAGAAGAAGAAGAAGAATGACCACTGCAGACTACTGAGCCACATGCATCGACTCAAAATGTCTCACACAGACGAGTGTACATGTGGCAGTGGAGTCCAGACTCCAGAACATATCCTACAAGAGTGCCCAAACCATGCAGACCTGAGACATGAGATACGGCCAGAAGACACACAAGCTTGGGGCAAAAGCTTTGGTGCTCCTATCAGGATCTGGAGAGGACTGCGGGCTTTGCCATGTCGACAGGGATCAGGATCTGAAGTGACCAACAACCTCGAACGCAGAAGAAGAATAAGAAGAAGCAGAAGAGTGTGCAGTGATGGCTGCACCAAAACTGGCGGGCTAGAGATGTAGACGTAAAGATAAGTTATCTTTTTTTTAAGTTAAAAACCATCAATAACAGCAAGAATCCGTGCCAACAAAAAGCAGTAAGAACAAAATTATTTCAGCAGATTTATCTTATCACGTAGGCTGGAAAAGACAATAAACAGCTTACAAAATACGTGTGTGTGCGAGAGTGAGAGAGAGAAAGAGAGACAGAGAGAGGGGGTAGACAGAGAGAGAGAGAGAGAGAGAGAGAAACAGGCAGAAATAATGTTTTCTCAGTCTGTCTCAGTGTAAATAACGCGTGCTTATGGTCTGCACTTTCAGAAAGTTTACCACCATAGACAGGAGGGCCTCGATATCCCTTGTTTGTCGCGGACGAGTCTCTTGTATTTCATGTTCGTTTGGAAGAATTGTTAACAAGACATGGCAATGACATGCCGACCTATGACTCACATTTGTTTGGAAGAAATGTTAACAAGACATGGCAATGACATGCCGACCTATGACTCATGTTTGTTTGGAAGAATTGTTAACAAGACATGGCAATGACATGCCGACCTATGACTCATGTTTGTTTGGAAGAATTGTTAACAAGACATGGCAATGACATGCCGACCTATGACTCATGTTTGTTTGGAAGAATTGTTAACAAGACATGGCAATGACATGCCGACCTATGACTCACATTTGTTTGGAAGAATTGTTAACAAGACATGGCAATGACATGCCGACCTATGACTCACATTTGTTTGGAAGAATTGTTAACAAGACATGGCAATGACATACCGACCTATGACTCACATTTGTTTGGAAGAATTGTTAACAAGACATGGCAATGACATGCCGACCTATGACTCATGTTTGTTTTATTTTGTACATTATTAAAAACAGTTTTAATTATCTCCGTGTATAACGTATTTGAATTTCTACATTCTAAAATGCTTCACAAAACCAACTTTCAAAACAAAACTACATTCTGTACACTAAGTGTCAGGTAGGATTGCCAAATTATTATCTGTCTCCGGTTCTGGAAATGTTTCTAAAAATGCTGTTTTCCAAAACTCGGTGTAAAACCACAGCGTCAGGATATAATGCTACAAGATAGGAATTTCAAAACTGGCTCAGTTTCTAATAACCGCAGCGACAGATGGTTAGTTTATCTTTGTTGTTATTACTAATAGTATGTGCTGTGCAGGATGTCGTTGAAGATCATGCTTCTCCACCTTGCGCGATCCTTGCTGTTTCTGATTTTCATGTTCCATTTGGTCAGTCCATTGAGATATTTCTCTCTTCTTTTTTTCCCTTGAATTTTCCAGTCATCACTAGGTTCCCTAAGTTCTGTCTTCTCGTGACATGGCCAAGAGATTCTGATTGTCTTTTTCCTTATCACTTTAACTAGTTTCCGTTGTAGCTTTTTCGTATCACTTTAACTAGTTTTCATTGTTTCTTTTTCTTATCACTTTAGCTAGTTTTCATTGTTCCTTTTTCTTATCACTTTAGCCAGTTTTCGTTGTTCCTTTTTCTTATCACTTTAGCTAGTTTTCGTTGTTCCTTTTTCTTATCACTTTAGATAGTTTTCATTGTTCCTTTTTCTTATCACTTTAGCTAGTTTTCATTGTTCCTTTTTCTTATCACTTTAGCTAGTTTTCGTTGTTCCTTTTTCTTATCACTTTAGCTAGTTTTCGTTGTTCCTTTTCCTTATCACTTTAGCTAGTTTTCAGTGTTCTGTTGCAGGCTGAATTCTCACAGCGTCCAGCATTCTTGGTGTTTAATGGAAGCGGGTGTCAAAGATGGAATTGTTTTGAACGCTAAATATACAGACAAATAGCTGGGTTAAGAAACGACCGGTACGTGATGATGATGATGATATGGGAAGCTCACTTATTCAAGGAATCGTGCCCTGCATGCGCTAGATAACATAGGAGCAGTGCGGGTGGTCATGTGGGGTATTCTAGAACTGAAAGAAGTAAATAACGAATGATTTTGTATTCCATGCATGAATAGAAGAAATGTATCACAGTTAGAGTCCTCATATTTTACTTGAGAAAAATTCCGCAGAAACGATGAGAAATCAAACCCAATTTTCTCATGTTTTTTTTTTCTTTTTTGTGTTGTCTTCTGTTGTAATGTATCATATACTTGGTAATGTTTTGATGTGAGGTTGTAATGTATCATATAGTTGGTCATGTTTTGATGTATGTATCATATAGTTGGTCATGTTTTGATGTGAGGTTGTAATGTATCATATAGTTGGTCATGCTTTGATGTGAGGTTGCAATGCATCGTATACTTGATCATGTTTTGATGTGAGGTTGTAATGTATCATATACCTGGCTTGATCATGTCTTGCTGTTAGATAGTGAATTTTTTTTCTGTTATGTGAAGCTTTTTCTTGTATGTAATGTTTTCTATGTTATGTGACTTATTTTATAGATGTATTTTAGTTACCTGGTACTAAGAACTAAGTGGATCAAAATGAAGACACCTGTCATCAACTGGACAGTAAAGAAAAGGCGAAGATCTTCAGAGTCTGCACGGGCCAGAACTGAGATATCACATGTATAACAAGCTGAAGATAGGTACAACAGACTCAGATATAATATGTATAACAAGCTGAAGATAGGTACAACAAACTCAGATATAATATGTATAACAAGCTGAAGATAGGTACAACAAACTCAGATATAATATGTATAACAAGCTGAAGATAGGTACAGCAGACTGAGATATCATGTATATAACAAACTGAAGATAGGTACAGCAGACTCTGATATAATATGTATAACAAGCTGAAGATGACTGCACATACGGCTCTGGAAAAAGACACTTTCTTGTAGGACTTCCCTGTACATGAGGACCAAAGAAGACACACAAGGTCAGTGCCAATCCGGACCAGGTTTTATAGTGATGTGGACAGCATGATACAGACTCTTGCAAGATATTCATATTGATGTATGAGAATATTCGAAGAAGAAGACCTAAAAACTAAGCTTAGTACAGCATTTGCTGTATTCTTCCTGTAGATTGTCAGTCCATCCGTAACGATGTCTGCGCTATTCATTGACTTGTCAGCGAAGAAAAGAAAACTTAGATGATTTTTAAAAATAACTTCAACAAACAAGAGGCACGGACTTGCCGTGAAAACTGCCACTGGTCTAGATGGACACAGAGAAGCCACATGGGGACGTCTTCGTACAGAGTCGATAAATTTTCAATGTTTTTTGTTTTCTTTGCTTTTTCTGTCTTTATTGGCGTGGAGGCGGAGCACCGGATGTCACGTGGCTAGAGAGAGCTGGCGTCAACGATCTTATTTAAGAACATCGGGTCCAGACAACCGATGTCACATGGGGCGAGGGTCGAAGTAGTGTTGGTGATAAAGGAGATTCGATCTGCAAGGAAATCGACTCATGGAGTTCATTTATTTAATGCCAAGTATAGGTTAAGAAAATGATGGAAGATAAGAAGCTATAGTCGCTCCGAGATTCCATTTACTGTGGAACAAAAAACGTCAAAGATTCTGTGGAGCTACGGGAAGTCCCAGAGGCGAGAAATGCACTACCTTCATTAAAGTGGATAATAGCCACACATTGGGGAATTAAGAAGAAGAGAAATGAATGTTCTTACGACCATGTCTTATCATTTATGATATGGAGAATTGATATATAGAACAAAATATAGATAGGTACAACAGACTCTGATATAATATGTATAACAAGCTGTATACACATGTATAAATAAACAGTGTTTTAAACCCTTTGACTGTAAGACTGTACCTAACTTGAGAGATCGATTACAGTGAAAAAAATCCGACAAATTCATCCAAAATTATCGATCTACACAGTGTCCTGGAGCCAAAGTAATCTATCTCTGTCAATCTATGTCCCCTCCCGGAGCCGAAGTAATCTCTGTCAATCTATGCTCCCTCTGTAAACTCTATGTTCTCTCTGTAAACTCTATGTTCTCTCTGCAAATGCTTTGTTCCCTATAAAATCTGTGCTCTCTCTGTAAACTGTATGGTCCCTCTGTAAACTCTAATGCTCCCTCTAAATTCTGTTTCCTCTAAACACTATGTTCCCTCTGTAAACTCTATGTGTCCTTTGAAAACTATATGTTCTCTCTGTAAACTCTATGTTCCCTCTAAACTCTCTGTTCCCTCTGTAAATTCTCTGTTCCCTCTGTAAACTCTATGGTCCCTCTGTAAGCTCTATGTTTCCTCTAAACTCTGTGTTTACTCTGTAAACTCTATGGTCCCTCTGTAAATTCTATGTTCCATCTGTAAACTCTATGTTCCCTCTGTAAACTCTGTTTCTTCTGTGTATTTCAAGAGGTAGAAACACCGATAAATCTCAGCTACAAGAACAAATGGAGACAGAGCACCAAGACCACCAAAGAAACGATGCCTACTACCAGCTAAACAGAGAAAGGCGCCATCATCATCCTGAGACTACATACCGGGCACAACAGACTAATATACCATCTGTACAACAAATTTAAGATTGAATCAACTAATGAATGTGCACGTGGTATCAATAAGATGACAGCAAACCACATACTGCAGAAGTGCCCAGTGTATTAACACCAGAGAAGACACATATGGCCAACTACTACACCAGTCCAGAACAAACTATATGGGTATGTCCACGCCCTCTAAATGATCACCAACTACTTCAAAAGTACACAAATCAACGTCTGAAAATGGAAGAAGAAGAAGAAGATGATGATGATGATGATGATGATGATGATGATGATGATGATGATGATGAAGAAGAAGAAGATGATGATGATGAAGAAGATGATGATGATGAAGAAGAAGAAGAAGAAAAACCACGATGTTGTAGTCTTGACTCTTTTCAGGTCCCAGGTTCGACCTCACACACCAGGGAAAACGTACACATCAGACGTTGAAAGATTCACCCAGGCTGCTGGTTGAGATGACATCAGTACATTTAGTGGATAGCACATGATGATGATGATGGTGGTGGTGGTGGTGGTGGTGGTGGTGTGGGTTAAACAAGTCAATATGCACATCAAAATAATCGAGAAGACATCACAAGTACAGACTCCAGTGGCTCAGTTTCATGTTTACAAGCAGAGCCACCACATCACCTGGAACGTCAAGTACTCGAAGACATGTTCCAAATTCTCTCACTCCGACGACAATGTCTCACTACATTCTCTTGGGCTGATAAAATAACTTTCAGCCGTCCGCGCAGCTCTAGTTCTTTACATTTACTTTCTCCTGTGGTTTAGTCCAACAGTCTCTCACAGACACTTCTTCTTCTCGTTCGCTTCTACCACCAAGACCGCCTAGTGATCCTCCTAAATTTACTCCTGTGGTCCTCGATAGGTCCCGTGGTCCCCGAAAGGACCACATGGGACCCACGAGAGGACCACAAGAGGTTCAGAGTATAGCAGGGTTTGGGCCTGTATTCTTGGTGGGTCTCAGAAGCGGAAATGCGTGACAAGGTAGTTTTCCTTGTACCAGTTTAATCTAGAGTTCGAATTTCTCACCGGAAAACCTCGACGTATTTTAGATATCAGAATATCCCCGATGGGTGACAGGTGGTTGCCCATCCAGTCTAGAGTTGGACTTTCTCACCGGAAAACCTCGACGTGTTTTGGGATACCCGTGTATCCCCACCGGGTGAGAGGTGATTGCCCATTCAGTCCCGCGTTGGACATTCTCACTGGAAAACCTCAGCGTGATTAGGATACGCATACATCCCAGCATGGTGAGAGGTGGTTGTTTATCTAGACTGCACTGGTCCAGTGTCTCCGACTTCAGCATTTTGTGGTTGTGGCTGCTCCCCTTCCTAGTTGTGACCATGACGGAGCTTTTGTCCAGGAGGACGAATTCTCGCCAATAGTGACTTCTACCCCTGGGTTGAGCCGATTTAGGCATATTATCCCAGTATGGCCGTGCTCAGGACGTGACCGACCTATAGAGCGGTGGTATCGTGGCATGAGTAGCCTTCAAGTTTCACCCCTGGTTTAAGCCGGTTTAGGCATATTTCACAAGTATGAGTGTATATTGGACGTAGCCGGCCTCTAGAGTAGAGGTGTCATGGTATGAGTAGCTCTCGCTGCGAGACCACTAGACATACCGACTAAGCTTCACTTTATCCTTTCCATCACCTTTTCACATCGGTGCCGCACGGCAACAATTAATTGCGTTTTCGCATTTTCTTCAATGGCCGGGAGGAGTTTCACTCCACGCGCGGCATCCGAAGAATCTCCCCAGCAGTGTCTTAACCTCTGGGTTAAGCCGGTTCAGGTAATTCGCCCGATATGGGTGCACATAGAACGTGGCCGACCTCTAGAGTAGAGGTGCCATAATTTGAGCAGCCCTGACCTCGAGACTACTGATTACTTCACTTAATCCTTTCTTCACCTTTTCAACAGTGGCGCCGCGAGGCAACCCCATTCGCACCTTTCTTCACTAGCCAGGAGGAGCCCGACTCCACGCACGGCAACTGAAGAATCTCGGCAGCAGCGGTAGATGAGCTACCAAACATGACTTTCATCGAAGTGTCTGTTTTTCAGGCGCCAGATATTCGCCTTCGCCCATTCTCCTGTCAGTTTGAACAGTTCTGCCACGAGAAGGCCAGGAGCTGGACTTGACTGTCAGAGGTCATTTAAGACGCACGCCTCGGAGACATTTCATTGGAGTGGAGAGCGTATCCCCCACCCCACCTCCGGCTATAATAGTCCTTAGAACCTCTCACAGACACAGCTCCAGTTCTTAACACACACCTATCACACTTATTCTCTCCTGTTGTTTAGTCCCGCAATCTCTCACAAACAACTCCCACTTACAGCTACCCAATATTCTCGTACCAAACATTTGCACGGATTGCCTCATGTTTCATGGCTCAAGGGACATAACTTATCTCAGGTTTCATTGCTCAAGGGACATAACTTAACAGAACCAAACATAAACAGCTGCATACTGTGGCGTTGTTTCCTAAACATGTATGGGATTACACACATAATGTTTCATACCGTACTAAACCTTTAAAAGTAATGTATTTTTTTAATCCCTAAAGACATAAACACTTAAAGCGTTGTAATTTAACGGTATATCGAGAGAAATCTACCGAGTTTAACTTTTGACCGGAAAGATAGGGCGAATCTAGATCAGGAAGTAAAGCTTTCTATCAGCGTGACAGTCTGGGTAGACAGAAACATCATTAATGAAAAAATCACTGGGCTTAAACTAACGGTGTTTATATGTGCTGGATACGTTAGAATAGATTAAGATACGAGAGATGAGACTTGCATTGACGCTAGAGGTTTAAAGCAGAAGCAGTCAACCATTGAAAGCATTTTGTTGCTGTAGTCACTGTTTAAACAAATATGGCAGCTGAAATATGTATCAATGAGGAAAAATTGGAAGAAGTGGAGAGTTTTGAATATCTTTGATCATTACTAACTAATAATGGAGATACAATGAGGGAAATTAAAAGGATGACATCTAACTCTCTTAAAAAAGTAAAACAACTAAAGAAGCTGTGGAGACAGAACTACAAAAATTAGATTTTGAAGAGCATGCATCTTTCCCATCTCAACATATGCCTGTGAGACCTGGACACTTAGCAAAACAGCTGAGAAACACATAAATGTCTTTGAATGTAAATGCTAGAGAAGAGTTCTTCAGATATCATGGACATATAAAAGAACAAATATATCCATACTACAAGAACTTAGTATTGAGACGGCTGGCTAGTAGAGAGGATTAAACGGAGAAAACTTAAATATTTCGAACACATATATCGTCATGATAATCTAGAGAAGACCGTCTTGGAAGGGTACATAATGGGAAAAAGAGAGGAAGACCAAGGCAACGAAGGCTGCAAGACATTTGGATGCATCAGCAGCAGGGCGTCTTGCTTACAATCGAGAGACCTACTGAGAACTGTTACGGAGGCAAAGTCCCGCATGGGACATGCTAATGACTGACTGACTGACTGAATCACTAGTTGGAGACATATATAACTTATCTGAAGAGTCTTGCTCCCAGTGAAGCAGAAATGTGTGTGGAAGAACTGCACTATACACCTCTATCTACCTTATTTATATTAACCAGTTTTACTGCAGATCCTTCTTCCACACACATTTCTGCTTCACTGGGAGCAAGACTCTTCAGATAAGTTATATATGTTTTATTTCGTTTTGTATGTATCCTCGAATAAGGCTCACGCCGAAATATCGGATGTTGTATGTTTTTCATTTATACATTCTCATACTTTATATTCGTTTTTTTTTTCTCACCTTGCTCACTTCCTCCCTCACTTTGTAAAACTGCACCATACACTATCTACCTTATTTATATTAACCAGTTTTACTGCAGTCGCCATCCCTTTTACTAGTTGGAGACGACTGTGATGATGTGGGTGTCTTCTTGTCCCGGGTCATTACACAAGAGGAACGGACGAAGCAGCAATGCAAGTCTTCTAAGAAGCTCTACCGTCATAGGAGCCAGCCAAATCCATATCTCTGTTCCACTGACTGTTGTGGCAGCAACAAGGAGGGATGTCAGAAAGTCAGATACAATCTTCCTTATCTACCTTTTCTATTTATGAACACAAATAGCTATGCGATGTTACGTTACGAGCTGCTGTACAACGTTACGAGCTCAGATACAATTTTTTTTACAAATCGAGGCTTTCGTGCAGTAAAGTAACAGATTACAGTGCTGTGTGGTTAGACCTAGAAGAAGAAAAAAAAAACTACAGACAAAGCACTTTCAGGCGTGAGAGAAAGAAAATTTACAAGAGAATGACCTGAGTGGCGCCCGCTAGGACGAGCGGCCGACTAGCCAAGAGAGAACAGAGCATTAATAAACTTCGCTAACTTGTGCCCCTCCCCCCACTACCAAGGTGTTTGGCAGCGAAGGGGTCAGTGCCTGTCTGGTTGAAAACTGACAGTGGTGGTATGCATCATGGTAGACATTGATAACATCAACACAGAGGTGGTATGCATCATGGTAGACATTGATAACATCAGCACAGAGGTGGTATGCATCATGGTAGACATTGATAACATCAGCACAGAGGTGGTATTGATAACATCAACACATGTGTGATATAGCGTCATGGCAGACATTGATAACATCAACACATATGTGACATAGCGTCATGGCAGACAATGGTAAAATCAATACAGAGGTAATATGGCATCATGACAGACAATGGTAAAATCACTACCGAGGTGGAATAGGGTCTTGGCAGACATTGATAACATGAAGAGAGAGATAGTGTAGGGTCTTGGCAGACGCTTTTATGAGCACTGTAACTCCAGCACGGTACTCATTCCCAGAAGAGATGGACCACTTCCTCAGAAAATGTGTGTAACTGGCCACCCGTAGACATACTCGTACAATATTCCGTCACTGGAAGCTGACAACAGTTTCTTGTCATACATATAATCATCGCTAGCAGTTGTGCATACTTCTTCTTCTTCCGCTTTCCAGGCCATTAAGGCTCATTGCTGCAGATAAAGTTCGCTTCCATTCCTCTCTATTCCTAATCTTCTTTCTCCAGTTGGTGACACCAATTTCTTTAATAACCTCTTCTTTGTTGCCTTTCCATCTCTGTCTTGGTCTTGTTTCCCTCATCTCTTGTGCATACATCATTTTCGTTTGTCTGTTCTCTTTCATTCTTTCCACATGCAGCACATACTTGGCATATAAAAATTCCATAAATAATCATGCATACGACATATAAAACTTCCATTAATCTCAAGTCCCTATGTCTGAGAGGAATACACATACAGGGCGTCAGTCAGTCAGTCAGTCAGTCAGTCATGTGCATGTCCTTTACGGAATGTTGCCTCCCTAACAGCTCTCCTGTAGGCCTCTTACATGGTGTAGGGGAGGGGAATTATAAGTTTTAAAGATAAAAAGTATGGAAGCCTATTTTGTTTATGTCGGAATATTTCAGAATGAGCCGGCATGCCACATAGGATGGTATGATAAGTGTCAGACTTGGGCATCATTCTCTCTGTGCGAAATATCGAATATTTTCTGCACTCTTTCATTGCTGCGTTTTGATTTCTCATCATCTCTGGTAGGCGTGTGTTGGTCCATGCTTGTCTTGTCTAACGTTTCCAATCATCATCTCTGGTAGGCGTGTGTTGGTCCATGTCTTGTCCAATGTTTCCAATCATCATCTCTGGCAGGCGTGTGTTGGTCCACGCCTGTCTTGTCTAATGTTTCCAATCATCATCTCTGGTAGGCGTGTGTTGGTCCACGCCTGTCTTGTCTAATGTTTCCAATCATCATCTCTGGTAGGCGTGTGTTGGTCCACGCCTGTCTTGTCTAATATTTCCAATCATCATCTCTGGTAGGCGTGTGTTGGTCCACGCCTGTCTTGTCTAATGTTTCCAATCATCATCTCTGGCAGGCGTGTGTTGGTCCACGCCTATCTTGTCTAATGTTTCCAATCATCATCTCTGGTAGGCGTGTGTTGGTCCATGTCTTGTCTAATGTTTCCAATCATCATCTCTGGTAGGCGTGTGTTGGTCCATGTCTTGTCTAATGTTTCCAATCATCATCTCTGGTAGACATGTGTTGATCTACGCCTGTTTTGTCTAATGTTTCCAATCATCATCTCTGGTGGACATGTGTTGATCTACGCCTGTTTTGAAAAAAGAGAGAGAGAAAGAGAGAGAGAGAGAGAAAGAGAGAGAGAGAAACAATACCGTGTGACATTTGCTTCGTTAAAAAATTTCCCTGCTGTGTTTTCACAAATTCAACATTTAACAGAAAATATATTTTTTAATGAGAAACGTATGACAAAGACAGTCAACATTCTGAGAACTTTTAAAGAGGGGAAGACTTCAAAATAACATTCTGTGAACGTATAGAGAGAACTGGAAGACTTTAAAATCATCAAGATTCTGTGAATGAATAAAGTAAAGGTGAAGACTTAAAACATCATCAGTATTCTGTGGGCGTTTATAGAAAGGGGTGGGGGGGGGGTAAATATTCTGTGGGCGTATAGGAGAAAAAAAAGGGGGGAGACATAAAAATTTTGTGGCCGTATAAGGAGAAAAAAAAAGGGGGGAACATAAATATTCTGTGGCCGTATAAGGAGAAAAAAAGGGGGGGGGGGGGCATAAATATTCTGTGCGCCGTATCAGGAGAAACAGGAGGGGAACATAAATATTCTGTGGGCGTATAAAAGGGGGGAACATAAATATTCTGTGGCCGTATAAAGAGAAAAGGGGAGGAACATAAATATTATGTGGGTGTATAAAGAGAAAAGGGGAGGAACATAAATATTATGTGGGTGTATCAGGAGAAACAGGGGGGAACATAAATATTCTGTGGCCGTATAAGGAGAAAAGAGGGGAAAATAAATATTCTGTGGCCGTATAAGGAGAAAAGGGGGGGGACATAAATATTCTGTGACCGTATAAGGAGAAAAGGGGGGGGGAACATAAATATTCTGTGACCGTATAAAGAGAAAAAAGGGGGGGGGGCATAAATAATCTGTGGCCGCGTAAAGAGAGAAAAAAGGGGGGGGGGGACATAAATATTCTGTGCGCCGTATAAGAGAAAATGGGGGGAACATAAATATTCTGTGGGCGTATAAGGAGAAAAGGGCGGGGAGGGGGATATAAATATTCTGTGGCCGTATAAGGAGAAAAAAAAGGAGGGGAACATAAATATTCTGTGGGCGTATAAGGAGAAAAAAAGGAGGGGAACACAAATATTCTGTGGACGTATAAGGAGAAAAGAGGGGGAACATAAATATTCTGTGGGCGTATAAAAGGGGAAAAAAAGGTGGTGAACATAAATATTCTGTGGCCGTATCAGGAGAAAAAAGGAGGGAAACATAAGTATTCTGTCGCCGTATAAGGAGAAAAAAAAGTGAGGGGCATAAATATTCTGTAGGCGTATAAGGAGAAAAGAGGGGGTGGGGACATAAATATTCTGTGCGCCGTATAAGGAGAAAAGGGGGAACATAAATATTCTCTTGGCGTATAAGGAGAAAAGGGGGGAGCAACATAATATTCTGTGGGCGTATAAGGAGGAAAAAAAAGGGGGGAACAAATATTCTGTGGGTGTATAAGGAGAAAAAAGGGGGGAACATAATATTCTGTGGCCGTATAAGGAGAAAAAAGGGGGGAACATAAATATTCTGTGGGCGTATAAGGAGAAAAGGGGGGAACATAAATATTCTGTGGGCGTATAAGGAGAAAAGGGGGAACATAAATATTCTGTGGCCGTATAAGGAGAAAAGGGGGGAACATAAATATTCTATGACCGTATAAGGAGAAAAGGGGGTGGGGACATAAATATTCTGTGACCGTATAAAGAGAAAAAAAGGGGGGGGGGCATAAATAATCTGTGGCCGCGTAAAGAGAAAAAAAGGGGGGAACATAAATATTCTGTGCGCCGTATAAAGAGAAAATGGGGGGAACATAAATATTCTGTGGGAGTATAAGGAGAAAAGGGCGGGGAGGGAGGATATAAATATTCTGTGGCCGTATAAGGAGAAAAAAAAGGAGGGAACATAAATATTCTGTGGGTGTATAAAGAGAAAAAAAGGTGGGGAACATAAATATTCTGTGGTCGTATCAGGAGAAAAAAGGAGGGAAACATAAATATTCTGTGGGCGTATAAGGAGAAAAGGGGGAACATAAATTTTCTGTGGGCGTATAAGGAGAAAAGGGGGGGAACATAAATATTCTGTGGCCGTATAAGGAGAAAAAAGGAAGGAACATAAATATTCTGTGGCCGTATAAGGAGAAAAAAGGGAGGAACATAAGTATTCTGTCGCCGTATAAGGAGAAAAAAAAGTGAGGGGCATAAATATTCTGTAGGCGTATAAGGAGAAAAGAGGGGGTGGGGACATAAATATTCTGTGCGCCGTATAAGGAGAAAAGGGGGGAACATAAATATTCTCTTGGCGTATAAGGAGAAAAGGAGGGAGCAACATAAATATTCTGTGGCCGTATAAGGAGAAAAAAGGGGGGAACATAAATATTCTGTGGGCGTATAAGGAGAAAAAAAGGAGGGGAACATAAATATTCTGTGGGTGTATAAGGAGAAAAGAGAGGGAACATAAATATTCTGTGGCCGTATAAGGAGAAAAAAAGGGGGGAACATAAATATTCTGTGGGCCGTATAAGGAGAAAAAAAAGAGGGGTTAAAAATTTTGTGGCCGTAAAAGGAGAAAAGGAGGGGGGGGGGCATAAACTTTCTGTGAGCTTATAAGAAGAAGGGGGGAAATATAAATATTCTCCGAGCGTATAAGGAGAAGAAGAAAACAACTTTTTAAAAAATCAAAGCAAAAGAACACCAATATTCTGTGGACTTATAAGAAGGGAAAAACTTACAAACATTATCAATATTCTGTGGACTTATAAGAAGGGAAAAACTTACAAACATTATCAATATTCTGTGGACTTACAGGGAGAAGGGCGGAAAGTTTAAAAATACCGTCAAGATTATGTGGATGTATGCGAGTAGTGGGAAAGGATATTCTTAAAAAACCTAAAAACAAGAAAGATAAGAAAGGGAGAGGAAGGCCAAGAGAGAAGATCATGGTAGCCTGACTGGGTGAAGTGACAGGAAGTCATGAACTGAGCTGATGACAGAGATCTGTGGAGGAGCATGATCACCGACGCCCGACCTTACAGAAAATGTTGATGACAGGGGGGGCAGGAACGGAACAAAATTATTGAAGGGAGATAGTCGTTGTTATTAAGTTTATCCTAACAATGATGATTGTTTCCCCTGATTAAGTTAAAGGCGTGATACTGACCACATGACACTGTTGGAAATATGGGCCTAACTCCGTGTCTACAGTATGTCTTAATGGCGTGGAAACGAAAAAAACATCCAGAAGATAAATTTATTAGCATCATCATTGTCGTCGTCGGCATCGTCATCATCATTATCATAATCGTTAACATCATCATGGTAAAGATGCTGTGTAAAATTGGTAGATAATGGAAACACTGGCGAAAAATATTTGAAAGATTACTGGGAGGACTTGTGAAACCCACTCTTCCAGTTTGTATTTTTGTCTAGTTAATCCCAGATTCAAAAGTAGAAATAATCTTTATTTTTTAAAAATTAATTCCAGCTGACTTACGTTGGTAAGAGCAAGAGAATAGATGCTACAAGTGAATCATAAGAATGAAAAATGACACACAGAGTTTTCTTCGTGTTAACCTAAGCGCTATGATGAATAAAACTCACGTGATTATAGAAGTACTGACCAGTAACATAAGTGTTATGATGAATAAAGAGACTAAACACTTATAAACTGCAGGAAACGTGAAACTAAACAAGCATAAACAGCAGGAAACGTGAAACTAAACAAGCATAAACTGCAGGAAACGTGACTAACCAAACATAAACTGCGGGAAACGTGACTAACCAAACATAAACTGCAGGAAACGTGACTAACCAAACATAAACTGCAGAAAATGTGACTAACCAAACTGCAGGAAACGTGAGATCAAATGCACAAAAATGAGGGATTCCTGAGGCCAAGCAGTTTTACATTCTGCCCGTCTAAACCAAATATGCAAGTGGAAATAATATAATAATAATAATTTGCATATCTATTACTCTTCAGAAAGTAAAAAAAACTAAAGAGTCTATGGAGAGGATCAGACAGAACTACAAAAATAAGATTTTTAAGGACATGCATCTTTCCAATCGCAACGTATGTCTGTGAGACCTGGACACTTAACAAAACAACTGAGAAACTCATAAATGCCTTTGAATCTAAATGCTACAGAAGAGTTCTTCAAATATAATGGACACAAAAAACAACAAATATATCCATCCTAAAAGAATTTAATATTGAAGAAGGCTGGCTAGTAAAGAGGATTAAAGAGAGAAAACTGAAATATTCTGGACATATTAAACGTCATGATAATCTAGAGAAAACCGTCTTGGAAGGATACATACTGGGAAAAAGAAAGAGAGGAAGACGAAGGCGAAGATGGCTGCAAAACATCGTTCATGATCTGCAAATGGATGCATCAGCAACAGGCCATCTTGCTCACATCCGAGAGGCCTAGAGGAGCGCTGTTAGGGAGGCAAAGTTCCGCAAGGGACATGCAAATGAAGTGGTAGTTCAAACTCACTACCAAAAATAGCACTAAGATGGACACCAGAGGGGAATAGAAGTAAGGGTAGACCAAAAGAGACATGGAAAAGAACAACAGAAAGGATGTTGGGCAATAGAGGACTCACCTGGGCAAGAGCAGAAAAAAGGCAAAGGACAGGCATTTGTGGAAAACCTTTGTGGAAGCCCCATATGCCCTGGGCACTTAAGGTTCAGAGAGAGAGAGAGAGAGAGAGAGAGAGGTAGTTCAAAGTTTCATTTTCCTGTTACTTGCAATATATGAGGTATAGCCTGCTGTTATTTGATGTTCTTTGTTTCTGGATTGTCTGGACTGTTCAGAGATAGTGCTCCGACTTCTGTGACTTAAATTTGTTGATTCTGTCTGTAATGTTAAATTACATTTACACCAGTACGGGCAATTTTCACGGTTGTATCTCACTACAACAACGCAGTTGTAAGAAACATCCCAGTATTAGCCATATTCCGGCATAAATTTGACAATTTTTTCAGACCTTCCAATGTCTACATGTTCCCCTATCTTCTTGACCTGATTTAAATAACGCTTCGCTGACTACTTCTAACATTCGAGAGGTCCAGACCCCATGGGAAGGGGCTGAAACACAGTGATCTGACCCCCAAAGCAGCATGAGTCACCTGGGTTCACGCGTTCATGGGGTGCAGCCTTCATTGCCGTAACTGCGTGTCAGCCTTACGCAACGTGTCATAACGCCTCCATGCGTGCGGCCTTCAGAGGTTAAAGTGTTGGTTCCGGCTTAACCTCCACAAAATTAGACTTGCTTTGTCCGTCAGTCATTCTAGGCCAGGGAGGACACAAGGCACAGAGCAACGCTTGGGGTGACCGCCTGTTGTGCTTTCATGAGTAAGACAACATTCATCGCCATCCATCCATTTCATCCTTCTTTTGCTGCCCCCCTTCCCACCACTAGGTTGGCTAACTCTGGTTTTTTTTTTCTTGCATGTCCCCACCAATCTTTGGTTTTGTTTTATAAACAGAAATCAATTATAAGGCAGTTGCAGGGGTTTTTTTTTTTAGAACAACTCAGTATTCGAAAGGGCTACACCCCAGACGCCTAGGCGATACAAAAACCGCCAGTATTGCTTTCATTTGTTGGTTGTTAGTAGAATCAAAGGTTTGAGGACTATTCCTAACAAGTAGATTGGACAGTCACCTCCAAAACACAGCGTTATTTCCTTACACAAAATTGATGATATTAAAACGTTTTCTCCTCTGCCCATTGATCTTGCCGTTACCGGGCCTTGTATCTGGCATGAAATGGTCGTAACAGATTGATTTTTTTAACTTATGTAATCAAACACGATTACCAAATAATACTGGTTTATTTTTAAAACGACTTGAGGCGCGCGCGACAATCGGCCCCCGCCTGCTACCTGTACTGTTGAATGTTGAATTCCTGGCGGAAACCAAAGAGACTTCAAAGCAGACAAGCTTCGGCTCAAAGCTGTTTCAGTTCTCTCTCTCTCTCTCTCTCTCTCTCTGTTACAAGTCCATGATACAAAATAAGAATCCGATCCACTGGAAAATTGTCTAGCATAGATATTCTGTATTGTCTTATCAAAAATGTATAAGTTAGCAAACATAATAGTTAAGTGACAGGCAGGCAGGCAGGTAGGTCACATCTGATCAAGAAATGAGAACTAATATCCCACTCCACCCCATACATTGCTTTTTTTAAAAATTAGAAATAAAATAACTACGCTTTATGATTCTATTCCAGCTTTTGAGGGTTCTTGTTTTAAAGGATTATATAAAATAAATCACGTCATGTCCCGGAAAAAAAACAAACAAAACAAAAAACGACTAGTGTGCTTATTGTGAAAATGTTTGTGCGGTTTGGGGATTTTTGATTATCAAAGTTACGTGTATTGTTACACATATATAATCTTCTTCTGCGTTCGAGGTTGTCGGTCACATCAGATCCTGATCCCTGTCGACACGGCAAAGCCGGCAGTCCTCTCCAGATCCTGATAGGAGCCTCAAAGCTTTTGCCCCAAGCTTGTATCCTCTGGCCATGTCTCTCGTCTTGGGTATGCATGGTTTGGGCACTCTTGAAGGATATGTTCTGGAATCTGGACTCCACTGCCAACATGGACACTCGTCCATGGTGTATTGTTACACATCTACAGTCAAAGTTACGTGTATAGTTACACATCTGTAATCAAAGTTATGTGTATTGTTACACATCTATAGTGAAAGTTATGTGTACACATCTTTAGTCAAAAGCTACATGTAGTGTTACACATCTGTAGTGAAAGTTACGTGTATTGTTATTCATCTAGAACACATTTCAGTGGTAAACTCCTAAGTTCAGGGAAACTAACTAGTGTAATATTAACTAGAGCAATACTAACTATTGTAATACTAACTAGTGTAATACTAACTAGAGTAATACTAGCTAGAATAATACTCATTCATTCATTCATTTGCATGTCCCTTGCGGAACTTTGCCTCCCAAACAGCACTCCTATAGGCCTCTCGGTTGTGAGCAATACTAGCTAGAGTAATACTAACTATGGTAATACTAACTAGTGTAATACTAACTACTGTAATACTAACTAGAGCAATGCTAACTAGTGTAATACTAACTATTGTAATACTAACTAGTGTAATACTAACTAGTGTAATACTAACTAATGTATTACTAACGGGTCCCGGCGTGATATTAGCAAAAGATGGACATCGGGAAACTAGTTCCAGAGGCGACCCACCTAAAGCTGCAGAGAAATCTCCTATATTTTGCAATAGTTCCTCTTCAAGATGGTCTGTATGTGAATACAGGAACAAGCGGAATAATTGACAGACTACTGCTTCTTAGGACATACACTAACTGAAGATGAGAGATGTGATGACGGAGATAAAGAAAAGAATAGGAATGGCATAACTTACATTCAACACCATGAAGATAGTGCTGTTATCTTACACCAAGAAGACAGTGCTGTTATCTTACACCATGAAGACAGTGCCATTATCTTACACCATGAAGACAGTACTGTTATCTTACACCATGAAGACAATGCTGTTATCTTACACCAAGAAGACAGTGCTGTTATCTTACACCATGAAGACAGTGCTGTTATCTTACACCATGAAGACAGTGCTGTTATCCAAGAGTCTGCCAATAAAAACAAAATTAAGATTTGTAAAATGCTATATCTGCTCTGTTTTATTGTATGGAGCAGAAACCTGTACTCTAAGCAAAAAAGATAGAAATATTAATGAAGCCGAAGTGCGGCTCTACAGAAAGCTGGGTCATATAACGGGGAGAATGAAAAGAACAAATGCACAAGTTTTAGAACAGATCCAAGTGTTATGTGAACTTAAAATATAAAGATGAAGAAAACAAATACTTTGGCCATATAAAAAAAACATAACAGTATACTGAAGACCAGACTAAAAGGAAGGAAAAAGAGCAAGGGGAAGACAGAGATGTGGATGGGAAGATAACATACGAGAATTGACAGGACACAACCTGGATGAGCGTACCGTCAAGGCGAGGGAGCGAGGGAACTGGAGATTCATTACCGCCAGCCTTTGTCCCGAAGAAGGCACATGATGATGATGATGATGATGATAATACAGAAAACCCTCAGAGGACAACCACTTTTACCGAAAACATCCAGTTATGGGAGTGTGTATAGAAGAAAGAAAAGATTTTCAATCAAGTACAATTTAAATGCAGCTACTTCTGTCCAAGTTTGTATCAGGTTATTTCAAAACAAGCAGGGATGTATAGTGCATCGCAGAGTTTGCTGATCTCCTCTGAGAGATGGACACCAAAGAAGAACTGACGCAGGCTGTATCACAGTTGACATCCTGGAGGAAGGAGCCATGACAGTGCAATGAGAGAGATGATTCAGAAAGATTACTTTCTTACCAGACAATAGTGAGATTACCTTCTTACCAGATAATAGTGAGATTACTTTTTTACTAGACAATAGTGAGATTACTTTCTCACCAGACAATAATAAGATTACCTTCTTACCAGATAATAGTGAGATTACTTTCTTACTAGACAATAGTGAGATTACTTTCTCACCAGACAATAATGAGATTACTTTCTTACCAGACAATAATGAGATTACCTTCTTACCAGATAATAGTGAGATTACTTTCTCACCAGACAATAATAAGATTACCTTCTTACCAGATAATAGTGAGATTACTTTCTTACTAGACAATAGTGAGATTACTTTCTCACCAGACGATAATGAGATTACTTTCTTACCAGACAATAATGAGATTATCTTCTTACCAGACAATAGTGAGATCACTTTCTTACTAGACAATAGTGAGACTGCTATCTTACCAGACAATAGTGAGATTACTTTCTTACTAGACAATAATGAGATTACTTTTTTTCCAGACAATAGTAAGATTACTTTCTTACTAGACAATAGTGAGATTACTTTCTTACTAGACAATAGTGAGATTACTTTCTTACTAGACAATATCTTTTACGTATTCATAGTTCATTTTCCGTTGAAGCGGAATAATTTTTTGCTGTGCTATTTATAGAGCGGGAGCAGCCTCATCGACACTAGCACTGATTCTCGGACTGAAGGTAAGCGGGTTCTGCCCCCCTGCCTTCGCCGCCTCCTTTCACCCGTCACGGTTCAGGGCGGAGTATGTGTGTAGACTGAGCTGAGATCATCGTTCTGTGAAAGAAGAACAAGGTGGATTTTTTCTTTGCGTGTTGATGATATCTTTGTATCGGTGTTTACATTCTTTGTTGCTGGCAATCGTTTTATGCGGTTCTAATGTATAACTCTTTTGAAGTGTTCCCCCCCCCCCAATGTAATTTGTATACTTGTATTAAATTATGGGAAGAATGAAAGATGGAGTGATGAAGGGCATAATGTAAGATTGGACTGCGTGTCCAATTCATTATCTTTTAAAAATAAAGGTTCATTCATTCATTCATAACGAAGATTTCATTTGGTCCGAATCTCCCCCTCCCCCACCTTTTCCGCTTTTTTGTCTTCACGTTTCTTAAAAAAATCCGCTTCATTTGTTCATCCTAATACATTTTAGGGAAAATGGCGAACTATCATGTAAAATGGCGATATTAAAATATCGACGCAAGTATCACATTCATAAATAAAACTAAGTAAATATTTACTGAGAAATACCGCATTTGGTTTCCAAGAAGTGTAAACCTTCTTTCAGAAAGACTGTTTTGAGACATTTTGTTCGCGACGTTTCTATGAAATTAGAAAAATAAGAAACACAACTGTATAAGAAAAACAAGAAACATAGACTGTGTAAGAGAAATAAGAAACATAGAATGTGTAAGAAAAATTAAAAACATAAAATGTATAACAAAAACAAGAAACATAGACTTATAAGAAACATAATAAATAGAGAATGTCTAAGAAAAATAAGAAACAGAGACTGTATGAACAAAAAAAAAAAAAAACGATACTTAATAATCTTTTTTTCTGAAAATCACTGGAAAAGAAACTTAAAACTTTAAGTGAAGCAATCTGCAACGTCTTCAAATGACTTTCATGGTCGCCTGTGCAACAACAGCATTTCGTCTCTAATGGAAACTAAAATGAGAGGGTATGGGAGTTCATTAGCTCCTGTCGAATTTCTCCCACCATCACACAACATAAAACTATTCCTAGCTTTTTTCTTAGTTTTTAACATTTTGTTATCACAGATTTACTGCAATGGCTTCGTGTATGGTTAGATATTTAGTGTTGGGGATGAACACATCGTTGTCCGATTAGGCAATCAGCTACCCACAGCTGACATGCTAGCGTCAGGGTTAGCCAACAATAGCTGACATGCTAGCGTCAGTGTTAGTGAACTATAGCTGATATCCTAGCCTCAGGGTTAGAGTACCAAAGCTGACCAAGACCCTGTCCCACTTCTCCAATGTGTCTCAACACCTTTACAGCATTGGCTGCAAAGAACACCAGCACGCAGTTACAGGGAGATATCACAAGACAAGACGAGATACCTAGTGTTATATACTTATACACTAGCTACCCGCCTGCCAGATTTAAAGGTCTGAATTACATAAATAACTTGGCTATCGCTGCAGGCGCATGATTATCAACATTGTGTAATGGCTAGTGCACTTGCCTATCGATCAGGAGGTCCACGGTTCGATTTTGCACTCGGGCGGAATTTTTTCGAAGTGACCGGCACCAGGGTCAACCTACTCTCAAAATATGGGTACCTGGGGTTTCGGGTAGGGAGCGAGGCAAGGTGCTGGCATCCCTACTTCACATGCTGTAGCGGCCTAGAAATGTAAAAGCATTAACGCTACGGCGTGCAAATGCTACGGGACTTAGGAGATTTCATCATTGCTCTACATCCCCGAGCTTGGTTTCTAGTCAGTCATATTATTTCTAATGATGACAGAGCAATTATACTTCAGGCAAGATTACGTGATCATCAGTTACGACTTCAGACAAGATTACGTGATCATCAGTTACCACTTCAGGATAGATTACATGATCATCAGTTACGACTTCAGGCAAGATTACGTCATATTCAGTTACCACTTGGAAGGAAACTTGTTTGTGGAAGTGTAACCTAAGTCTCTCTAGAAATGTTTGTGTTGCTCAAAAACTGCTCCGTTTGTTGTGTCACAACTCGTTTTACTATTTACACAGCTTGCGTAAGTAAAAGAAGGGGGGGGGGGGGAGAAATCCCCGTTTTCATGGCATTAAAGCATACAGGGATACGGTGTTAGGCCCGTATTTCCACGACCTTAGGCACATGAAAGTCTGATGTGGTCAGTGTTCACGCCTGGCCGCATTTCTCTGATGTCAATTTTTAGATGCTGGGTAGATCCAAGGGCCTTTTTGGTGTGTACAAGAAAAAAATCCCACCGCTGGGACTCGAACCCGGTATCACCGGATTAGTAAACCGAGCACCTAACCACTCAGCTAACTAGCTGACAGATATAGATTATATAGACTGTAAGTAGATTGTATACATTTGGAAAGGGTGGGAAATTGTGAATTCTGGAGAGCTCCTTCGTTGCTCGCTCCACACATGGACGCCAATCTCTTTCACGAGTTTGCCAGGTCGTGTCTAATTTTCAGCGTCCGCAGAGCTTATCCTGAAAAGGGGAGAGGGGAAGGGGGAGGGGGTGGGTGGGGTCTGAAGGTTGTGTAGCCAATAGCTGGAGGGTGTGATGTGTGTTTGCGAAGATGCCGCAGGACTTTGTTGGGCCCATCTTCAGCTTCTGATATAAATGCATCCTGGAAGTGTGGATAGCAACAAAACAAAAGTTTCTAAATCTACAACAAGAGCTTCATCTACAGCTGCTGCTCGTTTGATTAATAACACAGCTCCATGCCGCTTGGGGGGGGGGGGGGGAATATTCCAAAAATAAATGTTGACAATTTTGAAAAGGAAAGAAATAGTTTTTAAATACTGTATTTCAAAACATGAAATAAGCGAAATAACAAAAATATTTTACTGAACAATGTCCAGAAAAAAGAAGACAAAAACTGGGGGCTAATGCAAAAAGTGAGAAAAATGAATCTGGGAGAAACATGACAAATAAAATAGATTAAAAACAACCTGTGATTAAGAGAATGTCGAAAACAGAGAAAAAGAAAAGAAAGAATGTTGAAAAGGATAATTATATGGAGAAAAGACTGAGGAAAGCAAACGATGAAAGATATCGAGGTAAACAGAAAGGGCAGTTATGTGGGAAAAGAATGAGAAAAACAGACGAGGAAATGACGGGGGTTCAACTCTCCGTCAGGCCTGGGAACGGCTGTGGAGGCCAGCTTAGGCCATATAGTCATGTCCAGCAACGGAGACGGGTTTCCCAGAAGTTCAAGGTCGTGATGTTTTTGTGTAGTGCACTGCGCCCTAAACAAAGTAGCGAATGTGAAAACCGTTCTCGGGCTCGACTCTAGAATTTACCAAATTTGTTCACCGCAGAATTACAACATTATCTTTGACGTGACAAAATAATAAACATTATGTCACTGTACAGTGAAAGTATAATGACAGAACAAAAGTAGGCCAGGAATTCGAGTTGAAGACTACAACGTGAACAACCTAACGATGTGCGGTTGATACAATACTAATAGCCAAAAATGAAAAGGGCCTACAGAAATAATCAGATATAGTGGTAAAAGACAGTGATTCACTCTAAACAGCAAGAGAACAGAAAAAATGGTTACATCACAACAGAAAAACGTACCTAAATGTATAACAAAACAAGTGAACACATGTAAATAGTTGGGCACACGAGTAACATCAGATGGGAAATGCACCTCTGAAAACAAGGATGGATTGTGCCAGGCCAAAAACAACTTTCCAGCAAACGAGAAACTTCTTGTGCTAATCATAACTGGTCTGTCATAATCAGAAAGAGGGGTTTTTGATGTCTAGTCTAACTCTATGGAAGTTAGTCGTGGATAATGCAAAAGATCACTAGAGGCAACAGAGATGTGGTTTCTTAAAAGAATGTTAAGAGTACATTGGCCAGCTAAGACGACAAAGAGGGAATGTTTAAGGAAAGTAAATGTAGAAAAGAACCTTAAGAAAGCGACAGTTTTCATGGGCATAAAATGAGAAGGGGAGAGCGTGAAAACATCATAACAACAGGAAAGATAAATAGGAAGAGAGGCAAGGGAAGACCAAGACAAATAATGGACAGTCTAAAGCGATATCACAATAGAAAGATGGAAAATATTTAGATGAAGATCTATTTAGACGCCTGATTGTCTTCGTTAACCGGCACGGCACCTGATGATGACGAAGATGATGCCTTTAACATGAAAAAAAAGCAAAATAACAAACATTGTATCACATGACAGAATAACAAGTATTATGCCTTTTACATGACAAAATAACGAAAATTATTTTTGAAATAAAAATAGTGAACACTTTCCTATTAGACAATATCTTTCTTTTTTTTCGCAGTTTTTTAAAGAAGAAGAAGAAGACTTTTTTGTTTGCTATTTAATAATAATCCCTGTCACGTGCCATCGGTCTTGGAAATACGGGCCTAATTCCCGTTTCCATGCTGCTAAAGAATATTGAGGATAGGGTACTATCCTGAATATTCTTTAATAGCATGGAAACGGGAATTTTACCTAAATCGATATCGATGAGGATTCTCAGGCTGAAGGTAGTGGTTTATGGCCACGTTGTCTTTAAAGAGTCAAAACAACGAACATTGTCTTAGACATGATAAAAATAATCACCATCTGTTAACATTACTCGTCTTTTTTCCCTTTTAACGTGTTCATTCAGTATGTGTTTTTTCAATGTCTTTTTTTTTGGTCAAAAGAGTTTCTCTTTTTGATTTCAATTGTACAAGTGCTTTTTTTTTATTTATATGTACATAGACTTGACATTAGTCTGTGTATCCACATTTGAAGGTAAAAAAATTGCTGAATTATATTTACATGTAAGACTTTTTTCTGCCATAAGACATGCACTTTCTGCATCGTAATAAATACACGTCATCTGCAAATTATGCTTTCGAATAAGAAAAGGCCTACTATAAATCCACGTAGACGCACAGATCAGGAATATTATGTTGTAGGATTAGTTAGTTACGTGACACGTCTGTGCTCTGGCCTCGGAGACAGGGCCATGGAAACACCAGTAATTAACTCTGACTGTTGGCTGGCAACGATATATTTAAATGTAACAAAATAGAGGAACAAAAGTGAAAATAGACTGAAGAGAGAGAGAGAGAGAGAGAGAGAGAGAGAGAGAGAGAGAGAGAGAGATTTCGTGTGACACAAAAATGGCATTTTTTTATGGTAAAGTTCGTCCCAGAGGAGAAGTTGTCCGAAGTGACAGTCAGTGATCAATATTTGACATGCTAGCGTCAGGGTTGGCGAACTATAGCTGACACGCTAGAGTCATGGTTGGCGAACTATAGCTGACATGCTAGGGCCAGGGTTGGCGAACTATAGCTGACACGCTAGAGTCATGGTTGGCGAACTATAGCTGACATGCTAGGGCCAGGGTTGGCGAACTATAGCTGACACGCTAGGGCCAGGGTTGGCGAACTATAGCTGACACGCTAGGGCCAGGGTTGGCGAACTATAGCTGACATGCTAGGGCTAGGGTTTGCGAACTATAGCTGACATGCTAGGGCCAGGGTTGGCGAACTATAGCTGACCAAGACCCTGTGCCACCTCTCCGCTGATGCTCACAGTAACAGGGCTAGCCTTTCTAACGGGTCAAGTGTCACCATGGTGGTGGAGTCTGCTGAAGAATTGTACACTCCTTGCTTTTTAGCTCCAATCCGAAAAAATAACTTGTCTTGTCTTATCTTCGACCTAATTTTCTTTGCAGCCGATGCTGTGAAGGTGTTGAGGTTGTATCGGCTTGGGAGCGGGTTACGGCAGCTATTTTTTCAGTCCCGGAGTACAGCTAAAAACCAGGGGGTGTGCAATACTTCTTTAGCAGACTCCAGTACCACGGGGACTATGGCGATCCTTACCCCGTTAGCCAGGATATGCCTCTTACTAGGGGTACCAACGGAGAGGTGGTACATGGCCTTGGTCAGCTATGGTTTGCTAATCCTGACGCAGTCATGTCAGCTATGGGTGGCTAACCCTGACGCAGTCATGTCAGCTATGAGTGGCTAACCCTGACGCAGTCATGTCAGCTATGGGTGGCTAACCCTGACGCAGTCATGTCAGCTATGGGTGGCTAACCCTGACGCAGTCATGTCAGCTATGGGTGGCTAACCCTGACATAGTCATGTCAGCTATGGGTGGCTGACTGCCTAAACGGACTAACTGTCCTAACTCGCCGCCAGTCCGACGCGATGTTTGTCTCAACATCTTCACCGCGCTAGCTGCAATGAACACAGCTCGCAGTTCCAGTGTGAAGAAGAAGAAGAAGAAGAAGAAGAAGAAGACCTATCTTAATATGGTGGCACATAGACAAATGACCACCCAGTACGAATATACAGACATTTCTAAATTCGCTAGTTCGTCACGCTGTAACAGAGGCTGGAGTGACGCTAGTGTAATGTTACCTCAAAAACTCAGGCCAGTATGGTAGACCTAGGAAAGTTTGTACAAACTTTTTAGGTCGTGGTTTCCCCGCCTTTGTTTAAGGAGGGCGCCCTCTACCGGTGGAATGTTAAACGTGACCCTCTGAGAAAAATGTCATCATCATCGTGTGACATGTAGATAGATATGGGAGGTCGCGTTTCTCCGGTCATTGCTTGTTTTCCCCATCGGTTTGCCAGTGCTCTGACCTTGAATGGAGGCAGTGTTTTCTCTCTTCATCATCTTCAGTCCATTTGATCTTTTCTGCTCAAGTGTAAAATGTTCTTTTTTTTTTTACTTGAATGTTGATATCTTTTTTTTTCTTTCTGTTTTAAGAAATAACATTCCTGTTTTCAGTGCGTCAAGAAATAATCAAATGTTTGGTAATAATTTCTGGCCGAACTTGTTAAGTCAGTCAGTCATTCATTTGCATGTCCCTTGTGGAACTTTGCCTCCCTAACAGAACTCCCGTAGGCCTCTCGGTTGTGAGCAAGATGACCTGCTGCTGATGCATCCATTTGCAGATCATCAACGATGTCTTGCAACCATCTTCGCCTTGGTCTCCCTCTTCTTTCTTTTTCTCATTATTCACCCTTCTAAGACGGTCTTCTCTAATTCTCATGACGTTTAATATTCCCAAAATATTTAAGTTTTCTGTTTAATCTTCTTTACTAAAATATGAAACACTTGTTAAGTACTTACTCTAAAATTGAATTAAAAGAACAGTCAGAAAAAAAGAACAGTTTTCAGTGTGTGGTGCCCACTTTTCACAGGCTTCAAGGATGAGCACTGGGACACGTGACACCTTCTACCCTTTGTCAGTCGCTTCAGATTATTTCAGTCTTTTTTTAAACCCTTCCAAGTGGCATCATCATCATGTGTGGTCAAGTAAAGATTTATCATCATCATTATCATCATTATGTGTCGTGCCAACTGGCGTTGGCTATTATGCTTCTCCAGAGTACACGATCCTTCATGCAGGCCATCAGCTCAGTTGGTGATCTCTCACACCATCCCGTCAGACTGTCCAGTATCATTTCTCTTGGTCTTTCTCTTGATCATCATCCCTCTATTTTTTATGTTGTTATAATATTTTCAATGCCCCCTCTTCTTATTGCATGTCCTATGAAAGTACATTGTCTCTCTCTTATTTATTTAATTTTTTTTGACAAGATTTTTGTCTCTTCAGCTCTTCTCATACATTCTTCATTAGTTATTTTTGCTGTCCAGGAGATTCGCAACATTCCACAAATAAACCACATTTGTGCTGCTTCCAATGATTTTTGTGCAGACCTGCCTATTGTCCATGATTCACTTCCATATACAAGATAGGTTCAATATAGCATTTTAGGACTCGTTTTCTAACATTCATTGATAAGGATGTGTTGCACAATATGTTTCTCATTCTCTGAAATGCAATCTTTCCTTAGCCTATTCTGTTCTGCATTTCCCACCCAAAGTTATTACTGCTCCAAGGTATTTAAATTTCTGCACCTGCTTTACAATAAATGTTTATATACGTTTAATTTTATACTACATGGTGGTGGATTCTGTTTCTTAGACATAACCATAGTCTCTGTCTTTTTTATGTTTAAAGTAAGGCCTTTCTGTTCATTTCCTTTAGCGACTTTATCCAAGAGATTTTGCAGGTCTTGTTGGTTCTCAGCAGTCAGTACTGTGTTGTCAGCATACGATTGGCTGCATTATATCTCTTGCTTGTTCTGTTTTCTGCTCCCACAATGCACCAAACAAAGCGTGTAAATCTGTAGACAGCACTAAGAGACAGATCAGAATGTTATATCCGTTGATTTGTTCAAAAGAATTGATTATTTGACTGTTTGTATATTCTTGGTTATTTCTCTCTTCTGTTTCAGTTGTTTGTTTCGTTTTATTTTGTTTTCTGCCTGAGTTTCCTTCCAGGAATAGCCGTATTTCCCTGCTATGTATTCCCAACTTTCCCATTATTTTTAATATATTTTTAAAAAGTTTCTTCCTGTTTTTCCTTCATTATTTGGCGAGGTTTGGAAGGCTTTGTTCTCACGCAGGACGCACCAGACTTCTATAATCAACTTCTGCTACGGACAACTAGAAAAGTTGATGTCTTTGATGGCTGCTGGACTTGGGAGAGGAGCAGAGATGAAGTGGGTCTCAAATGCTTTGACATGTTACCCTAAAGTCTCAGTCTGGTCTGAAGAGTTAAAGATAAAGGCACTTTTCACCCGAACTTTATATATACTTCGTAGCTGTTACTAAGTGTTTCACATTATTTAAATACAGCCATGCGTCGACTAACGGCCCAGGTCCTAAACGACTGATTAATGTGTTTGTGACTTAACTTAGAAACATTTACTAATCGGCATACACTACAAGTTCACCACACAACAAGAGAAGCAGATAAACAAGTACGCTGCACCCATTATTAGGGGAATATACTGTATATAGTATGTGCATGTACAGTTTTGCGAATACAGTATGTATACATTATGTGTATGTACAGTTTTGGATGAATGGTCGAGGGTTTGAATCCCCAGTTGAGCGCCCCCGAGGTCGACCCAGCCCAGTAAGATGGGTACAAGAGAAAATCTGGGAAGGAAAGGCAGCGAGGAAAGGAATTGGCCACCCTACTATATATACTGATGGCCCACCATAATGAGGTCTCTAACGCTTCATCCCCTATGGCATTTGCTATAGTACTACCGTTACTTACTTTACTTACAGTTTTGGGAGTACAGTATGTATACATTATGTGTATGTTCAGTTTTGTATGTCTGAGAAGTTATTATGGTATGATTCTTTAATTACAGTGTTGTGGTTCACTTTTTGTAATTAATGTCTACAGAGCTATTGTGCTATTTTGCGTTCTGTTGGTATTTTAAAGTGATGGTAAACATGTCAGTTCATCTTGAAACATTTGATAGTAGTGACCTGTACTAAGTGTCTGATCTCCATCTATAACGGCCGGCATACGGCCAAACGACCGATCCTGAATACGGCCGCAGTAATTCGGCCCAGGGCTGTATTACATATTCTAGTCCTCTAGAAAGTTTTTAATTTTGTTGACCCTGGTTTCAGCTTGATCTATGTTTTCTTGATGTGTTTCTCTACAACCGTGTACAGAGCTACTACTTTCAGTGTCTCAACCCCATCTACTAAAACTGAACGACATAGTGTAAAATGTTGAGCTTCACTGTCTTCTAGTTCTGGTGATCTCCACTAGCTCCCGGTAGTCATGCATAGATCAGGGTTTCTCCTCGAGGACAGCACAACCTTCGAGTATGAGCAGAATTTATGGACATAAAGAACTTTTATCTACAGAAATTTGCATGAAAAGTGTGCACAAAGAAGAATGTTAATGCGTACATTGATCACGTGGTATTTGAGTGCCGTAGGGGTGTCACGTGTTAATGTCTCCACATTCATGGGCCAGTATAGGCATTTGAGTTAGGGGTACCAGCACCTGTCCTCGTTGCCTTTGTGTTCCTAGGGAAACTCCGGGTACCCTTTGAGGCTGAGCTGATCTCGATTCTGGTCTGTCCGAAAAACAAAACGCAGCCATGGGGTGCGGAATCGAACTCCTTTACGTGATTCAAAGCAACAAGAATCTGCAGTTAGTTAATACCATCAAAATAACTGTGGACGGAGCAAGCCATAGGTGGTTCATTCTTCTTCTCCTTGTAAGGACATTGATGACACAAGTTTTACGTCAATTTTACTTGCTCTTGTGCTCTGTACATGATATCCATGCCGGACATTATCATACTTTATTCTCATCTCTTTCATCTTCCACTGTCCAACGGATTCTCCACGAAGATTAACAATGCCTATTTGGTTCTGTACATGCCCGACTGGAAATGTGGTTGTGGCAAAGCACAACAATCTGTCTTCTCTTTCTTTCATTTCTGGCCCAGCACCTGCAAATAAGAACGAATACTGTGCTCTGAAAAGTGAACAAACGGGTGCCCCCATGTTCAAGTGTTGTAGAAATCAAATATAATTTCCCTGAATCAATATTAAGGTCGGGGTCTTCTCTGACCTTCGTGCTGAGGTCAGGTCACCGCCAATTTTTAAACATCCCTAGATGAGTTTCGACAAGAGAATGCCAAGCTGGTATCTTTCTCTCTGTTCTTCGCGCCTGAACATTTTATGAGTTTCTTCAATCGTTTGTATGAAACATAATCCCTTATCATGAAAGAGAATTTGTTATAAATGGTATTTATTAAGAGGGGAAATACTGCGTGTACATGGTGCAACCAGTTCTGAGCTAGCTATTCTAGAAGAAATACCATGTGCACATGGCGCAACCAGTTCTGAGCTAGTTATTCTAGAAGAAATACTGCGTGTACATGGTGCAACCAGTTCTGAGCTAGTTATTCTAGAAGAAATACCATGTGCACATGGTGCAACCAGTTCTGAGCTAGTTATTCTAGAAGAAATACCATGTGCACATGGTGCAACCAGTTCTGAGCTGGTTATTGGAGAAGAAATACCATGGTGCAGCTAGTTCTGATGTGATCATTGAACAAGAAATACCATGGTGCAGCTAGTTCTGATGTGGTTATTGAACAAGAAATACCATGGTGCAGCTAGTTCTGATGTGATCATTGAACAAGAAATACCATGGTGCAGCTAGTTCTGATGTGGTTATTGAACAAGAAATAACATGGTGCGGCTAGTTCTGATGTGGTTATTGAACAAGAAATAACATGGTGCGGCTAGTTCTGAACTGGTTCTTCCAAGAACTATTTCTGTCATATTTTTTTGAGGGGGGGGGGGGTTAAAACGCAAATTTTATGGAACTGTCCAGAGAGAGACAGAGACGTACATAGTGTGACCTGACAGATTACACTAAGTAAGGCACACAATCACTGACTTACACACAAGAATTTTGTGACTTAAGTCATGAACTTATTGAACTATCAAGGAAGTTGTGACTGACGCCATGCAGTGACTGACGCTTGTACTAAGCGTTTAGAACTGAAAATGAATGATCTAAAGATTTACTTAGGTCTTGTTAAATCTTTTTTTTTTACAAATATTCTAGAGTACTCTTTAGCTACTGACAGACTGAAAATACAGACTGAAGACACAGTGAAGACAGAGTGAGGAAGGAGAAATCTCATGAAATAGGAGAACAGATCAGACAAGCGGACTGGTTGATCAGAATGGCGATTGTTTCATGACGTGATCAATAAACTCCAAACATTAACATGAAATGACAGCCTAAGTAGTCTTGTTTGTATTCATCATCATCATCATCACCATCACCATCATCATCATCATCATCTTCTTCTTCTTCGTTCCCTCGGACATCAACACCAAACTCCCCCACCAAGGCCGCAGTTCGTCTCAGGTTTCCAGCATCGTAGAAGAGCTTCTCCTGCTGGGGTCTGGCCAAGCCCTTTTGGCTGAGTGGGCTGTAACTCTGGATGATGTGGCGTGCTGTCTGATCCTATCTTCCTAAGGTACACAGGTCTGTTGAGCCATTTTTCAGATTCTGGTGTGGACGGTGTTCTGCATTTTTAAGAACAAAAAAATAATACACACAGAGTGACAACAGGCAACATTACAACAATATGTGAGTTCAACATTCAGTCTGGCAACATTACAACAGTATGTGAATTCAACATTCAGTCTGGCAACATTACAACAGTATGTGGGTTCAACATTCAGTCTGGCAACATTACAACAGTATGTGAGTTCAACATTCAGTCTGTCAACATTACAACAGTATGTAGGTTCAACATTCAGCCTGACAACATTACAACAGTATGTAGGTTCAACATTCAGCCTGACAACATTACAACAGTATGTGGGTTCAACATTCAGCCTGACAACATTACAACAGTATGTAGGTTCAACATTCAGTCTGGCAACATTACAACAGTATGTGGGTTCAACATTCAGTCTGGCAACATTACAACAGTATGTGAGTTCAACATTCAGTCTGTCAACATTATAACAGTATGTGGGTTCAACATTCAGCCTGGCAACATTACAACAGTATGTAGGTTCAACATTCAGCCTGACAACATTACAACAGTATGTGGGTTCAACATTCAGTGTCGAGGTGAAGACGTTGTCCGATGAGGCAACCAACGACCCATGTCTGATATGCTAGCGTTAGGGTTAGCGAACCATAGCTGACCAAGACCCTGTCCCACCTCTCTGTTGGTACCCCCAGTAACAGGCCTGGCCTGGCTAACGGAGCCGGGATCGCTAGAGTCCTCATGGTGGTGGAGTCTGCTAAAAAAGCATTGCACACCCCCTGCTTTTTTAGGTGTACTCCGGGACTGAAAAAATAGCTGTCATAACCCTCTCTCAGAGGATGCTGTTAGGATGCTGTAGTCCAACATCTACACAGCCCAGACCGAAGTTACAGGGGGACAGTACAAGCACATTCAGTCTTTTTACATACTGAAAATGAAACGTCAGCCGAACAAGTGCACACTTCTTTTAATAATTTTGTGTTTACCGTGAGAAGCCTAACCTGGCTTTACTGTCCAGGGCATGCGGAAGTACATGGCAGTGAAGTGGCAGATAGGCTTGCTTGACAGGCAGATAGGCTTGCTTGACAGGCAGATAGGCTTGCTGACAGGCAGATAGGCTTGCTGACAGGCAGATAGGCATGCTTGACAGGCAGATAGACTTGCTGACAGGCAGATAGGCTTGCTGACAGGCAGACAGGCTTGCTGACAGGCAGACAGACTTGCTGACAGGCAGATAGGCTTGCTGACAGGCAGACAGGCTTGCTGACAGGAAGATAGGCTTGCTGACAGGCAGATAGGCTTGCTGACAGGCAGATAGGCTTGCTGACAGGAAGATAGGTTTGCTGACAGGCTGGAAAGCGGGACATTGCTAAAGCCGTATTGGAAGGACTGCGGGAAAATGAAGAGCTGGAATGGACGAACAATGAGACTGTGAAGAGACTGCTGGAGCGAGGATAAATTAAAGGTGCTGGTAGGAAGTCTGAATTGTGTGGCAGAAATGCATCGTAAAGAACCAACACTTGATGAGAACTATTAGCAAACATACTCTTAGGTGGATGCTGCGGCACGCGGCGGGGGCATATATGGGACTGTCCTGAATGCAATGACGCTGGAGGCTGATTTTGAACCTTTGTGTTAGATTTACTGATCTCCACAAGAATCTTCAAAATCACAACTTGACAAAGGCAGAATACATCCTATACTCAAGAATTCGAAGAAATCTGCCAGGCTATACTTCTGCTTTTGTCTCCTCCTAGCATTTTCTACCAGAACAGATAGGACTGGCAAGATCTCTAGACGTAATAAGAAGAACAGTAGCTGCAAGACCTCCATGTCGACTACCATCAAAACTCAAGACAAGGCTCTGCAGGACGAAGATGACAGACGTGGACTCTTGTCCCCGTTACTGCTGGTCCTTATGTTACCGTATATCCTGTCATAAAAGATATACAAGGTGATAATAAAGGTAAAATCCCCGTTTCCAGGCTCTTAAGGCATATTGAGGATACGGTATTAGATCTGTATTTCCAAGACCTCCTACACGTGAAAGTGTGACGTACCAGTATTTACCTCCCCTGATTTCTCCTGTACTCTTGTGTTTTTAGAAACAAGTTTTCATAAATAGGAAACTACGAGGCTTCCGTGCGGTAAAGTAAGAGAAGACAGTTTTGTAGGATTAGACCTCGAAAAAATCGTAGACAAAGCACTTTAGTGAGACGTGAGAGAAAGAAAAATCACAAGAGAATTACCTGGGATTCGAACACGGACTCCGGTAGGACGAGCAGCCGTTGTGTTTTTAGAGGCTGGGTGGAACGTAGAGACTTTATGGTGTGATGGTACCAAAAAGAGAGAAAGAGAGGAAGACCAAGGCGAAGATAGCTACAAGACATCGTTGATGATCTGCAAATGGATGCATCAACAGCAGCAGGCCATCTTTCTCACAATCGAGAGATCTACAGGAATGCTGTTAGGGAGGCAAAATTCCGCAAGGGACATGCAAATGAATGAATGGTACCAAAAAAAAAAAAAAAGTCCCACTGTCGACACTACTCAGAAAACTAACCCCCCCCCCCCCCCAAGAAAAATTACCCTGCATCCTATATCTCGATGAACTCAAAGACGAATTTAGAAGTTTGTGGATTGCAGGACATTCTTCTTGTCAGCCCCAGTTCCATAACTTATTTGGAGACATTCTTGAAAACAACAATAGCCTCGGTGATAGAAAACTTACTTAGAGATTTATCTTTGGAAACAACAACAAGAGCTTCGGTGATGGATAACTTACCTGGAGATTTATCATTGGAAACAACAACAAGAGTTTCGGTGATGGATAACTTACCTGGAGATTTATCATTGGAAACGGTTCTAAGGACTGCAAATGCGCCTCAAACAGCCTCTGGCAGTCAAGTCCAGCTCCTGGCCTTCCCGTGGCAGAACTGTTTAAACTGACAGGAGAAGGGGCGAGGGCGAATATCTGGCGCCTGAAAACCAGTTACTTAGGGTAGATGAGTGGCACGTTTGGTAGCTCATCTGCCGCTGTTGGCGAGATTTTTCAGCTGCCGTGCGTGGAGCGGTGCTCTTCCCGGCCAATGAAGAAAGGTACAAATGAGGTTGCCACGCAGTATCACTGCGGAAAAGGTGGTAGAAAGGATAAAGTGAAGCAAACAGTCAAATCATGGCACCTCTGGTCTGGAGGTCGGCCACGTCCTGATTGCAGTCATGTCGGGTGAAATGCATGAACCGGCTTGTCTCATTGCTGGCGAGACTCTTCATATGCCGTGCGTGGAGTGAAGCTCCTCCTGGTTAAGGAAGTAAATGCGGAAAAGAAATAAAGGTTGCTGTGCGGAGCCGATGGGAAAAGGTGGTGGAAAGTGAAGTTTAACTGGTATGTCCAGTAGTATCGCTACGAGAGCTATACCACGGCACCTCTGCTCAAGAGGCCGCCCATGTCCAAAATACACCTACACTGGTGAAATATGCCTAAACCGGCACACACCAGGGGTGGAACTTGATGGCTAGACATGTCATGCCACCTCCGCTCTAGAGGTCGGTAACGCCTGATAAACACCCATACTGGTGAATTTTGCCTAAACCGGCTCATACCAGGGGTGAATCTTGAAGGCTATGCATGTCACAGTACCTCTGCTCTAGAGGTCGGTCCCGTCCCAAACACGCCCATACTGGGATAATGCCTAAACCGGCTCAACCCAAGGGTAGAAGTCACTAGTGGCGAGGATTCGTCCTCCTGGACAAAAGCTCCATCCTGGTCACAACTAGGAAGGGTAGCGGCCACAACCGCAAAATGCTGAAGTCGGAGACACTGGACCAGGGAAGTCTAGATAGGCAACCACCTCTCACCCGGCGGGGATGTTTGCGTATCCTAATCACGCTGAGGTTTTCCGGTGAGAAAGTCCAACCCTGGACTGGATGGGCAACCACCTCTCACCCGGCGGTGATACACGGGTATCTCAAAACACGTCGAGGTTTTCCGGTGAGAAAGTCCAACTCTGGCCTGGGTGGGCTACCGCCTCTCACCCAGCGGGGATGCACTGATATCCTAAACACGTCGAGGTCTTCTGGTGAGAAAGTCCAACCCTAGACTAAACTGGTGCAATGAAAACCACGGTGTCACGCAATCCCGCTTCCGAGACCCACCAAGAATACAGGCTAAAGCACTGTGACACTCTGAATCTCTTGTGGTCCTTTCGTGGATCTGGTGTGGTCTATTTTGGACCACACAGGGGACCACGGGACCTAACGAGGACCACAGGCATGAATTCAGTAGGTTCACAGTGCAGTTTTTGGTGGTAGAAGTGAACGAAGAAGAAGAAGAAGAAGAAGATCATTGGAAACAACAACAAGAGTTTCGGTGATGGATAACTTACCTGGAGATTTATCTTTGGAAACAACAAGACCTTCGGTGATGAATAACTTACCTGGAGATTTATCTTTGGAAACAACAATAACCTTTACATCTGAGATAAAAATCGATATAAAAGAAAGGGAAGAAGAAGAATGAGGAGGAGAGGAGAAGGAGGGGAGAAAGAGAAGAATGAGTAGGAGAGGAGAAGAAGAAGAAGAGAAGAAGAGAAAAAGGAAGAATAAGAAGGAGGAGGAGGAAGAGGGAAAAGAAGAAAGAGGAAGAAAGAAGAAGAAGGAGGAGGAAAGAAGAAGAAGGAGGAGGAGGAGAGGAGAAGGAAAGGAGAACAAGGAGGAGGAGAAGGTGCGGAGGAGGAAAGAAGAAGGAGGAGGAGGAGAAGGAGGGGAGAAAAAGGAGGAGGAGAAGGTGCGGAGGAGGAAAGAAGAAGGAGGAGGAAAGGAGGGGAGAAAAAGGAGGAGGAGAAGGTGCGGAGGAGGAAAGAAGGAGGATGAGAGGAGGAGGGGAAAAAAGGAGGATAAGAAGGTGCGGAGGAGGAAAGAAGAAGAAGAAGGAGGAGGAAGAGGAGGAGGCGGAGAGGAGGAGGGAAGAAAAAGAAGGAGGAGGAGGGAAGAAGAAGGAAGAAGAAGAAGAAGAATGGTAGACTTTCAGTCTGCTCTTTGTAATCGACAAATGAGAAAGTCGATACAGACACCAGGCTAACCCAAAATAACCTCGCCGCTCAAAGTGTGAGGTCAAATAAAGTTCGCTTCCAGCCTTGCAGGCAACCCTGTCTTTAATACGACTGTGACCCAACGACCTCTTGTACACACTCTGTTGTGACTATTAAGTTTCTGAAATTGAAAGAAACAGGAAACAAGCTGCAGTCGTTAAAACCTTTCGATAGCAGCGCAGAATAAGGTCAGGGTTGAAAAGATCTCAGATAAGGAGTGTCCAGCCATACAAAGAAGTACATACAGAATAGGAAAACATTACTTTAGAATAGAGTCATATTAATGAAGAATCTGTAACAAATAATATGTAATATTTCTTCATGGAAAACTTAAATCAAGAGCCGGTATTGTTCTGTTTAGATTATGTCTAAATTGCAACGACTGTAATTGTCACTTACAGTATTACATATTATATTACTTTAAAGACTTGAGAGAAAATAGTTTATTATATAAGACAATTCTCTCTCTCTATCTCTCTCTCTCTCTCTCTGAACCTTAAGTGCCCAGGGCACATGGGGCTTCCCTAAGGGTTTTCCACAAAGGCTTGTTCTTTGCCTTTTTTTCTGCTCTTGCCCAGGTGAGCCCTCTGCTGTTCAGCATCCTCTCTGTTGTTCTTCTCCATGTCTCTTTTGGTCTACCCTTACTTCTGTTCCCCTGTGGTGTCCATCTTAGTGCTATTTTTGGTAGTGAGTTGTTAGTCATTCGGAGCATATGTCCCAACCATCGCCAGCGTCTTTCCTCAATAATTGCTGTCAGAACATCTGCATTTCTGCCAAGAAGATGTATTTCTTGTGGTATTTGGCCAAATTATTTTTCTAATACTTCGTAAACATTTGGTATAGAAAGAATTCAACTTGTTTTCTGTGGTTTTGGTGATTTTCCAGCATTCACTTCCATGGAGTAGTACACTTAGAAATTTGCTCTTAAATATCCTGATTTTCGTATTCATGCTTATTTTTTTTAGATTTCTATATAGTCTGCAGCACTGCAAAAGCCTGGTTTGCTCTAGTAAGTCTGTTGTTGATGTCCTCTGTTCTGTCTTCATTTTCTACTACTCTACTGCCAAGGTATACAAATTCGTTGACCTCCATTAACTTGCTATCTAATATAAAAAAATTACAGCAGTAAATATTATATTAGTTATATTAGATTTGCAAGTAAATAGTTTATTATATAAGACAATTATAGTAGTACGTATTATATTAGTTTAAAGACTGTAGAGAAAATAGTTTACTGTATAGGCCGGTTAGTACGTAGTATATTAGTTTAAAGACTAGAGAGAAAATAGTTTACTGTATAGGGGTTAGTACGTATTATATTAGTTTAAAGACTAGAGAGAAAATAGTTTACTGTACACGCCAGTTAGTACGTATTATGTATTAGCCAGAGGTAAGGACTTGATGCCTTTGGCAAGTTCGAGGAACGAAGAACTCACGAACAAAGAACTGTGTCGGTAAATGATGCCACAAGAGTTTATCGAGAGCATTCAGTATTTGACTATCATCTCCCTCTCTCACACGTACAATCTTTTTCTCTCTCTCCTTCTCTCTCTCTCTCTCTCACACTTTTTTTCTCTCCCCCCCCCCCTCTCCCTCTTACTCAATGACATAGTTAGAAAAGCAACTTGTTAGATATTGTTAGAAATTATTTTAATGTTTGTTTAAAAAAAACATATGTTAGAAGATCTGTATTTACAATGTATTTTTATTTATGTATATGTCTGCGTATGTATGTGTGCGTGAGTGCTATCTTATTAGGTTAATTACTTCTTCTCTTTTACTTTGAATGTAGTAGTTAAATCTTACGCTCTTTTGATATGTTTTTTTCCTAAATTAATTTGTATTTTTATACCAAATCAAGTGTGTGGGAAGAATGAAAGATGGAGTGATGAAGGGCAGAATGTAAGACGGGCCTACGTGCCCAATTCTTTACCCTTTAAAAATAAAGATTATTCATTCATTCATTCTCTCTCTTACATACACACTCTTTTTCTCTCTCTCTCCCTCTCTCTCTCTTCCTCCACCCTGACCGATAATCCCCACACACACACTCGCATACACAAACACGCCCTTTCCACAAATTCAGGGCCAGTCAATCAATCTGTCCTTCTGCCCAGCAACATCGTCCGTATATAACCCTATTCCAGCTGTTTTCTAAAGTCTCTTGACACTATTTCTCCTTCATTTATTCACTTATTCCTGGTGTCCTGCCTGGATCTAGATTCTCCATGTTCAGAACTCCTTTATCTTTGATTATTTTTGATTGTATTTGTTGATTTTTTTTTATTGCAAAACTTGTACTGCGTTTCCTGACTCCATTAGGACATTCCATAAAACGTGGTAATTCTTTCTTGTCTAAATTTCCTTGTAGTTCTCTAGAATCTTCGGGACCTATTTCTCGAAAGCATAGCAACGTGTCTCTAAGAGCTGTCAGGTGATTGTAGGACACAGATGTTTGTTTACGCTACTTTTTTTTTTTTGGGGGGGGGGTGGGGTGGGAGCCGGGCGGGGCGGGGGATTTATTGAAAAAACGTGTATACTATAATGTCCTTGTATGAGAATGTTTAAC
This sequence comes from Achatina immaculata, assembly GCA_009760885.1. Taxonomy (NCBI): domain Eukaryota; kingdom Metazoa; phylum Mollusca; class Gastropoda; order Stylommatophora; family Achatinidae; genus Lissachatina; species Lissachatina immaculata. The sequence goes on from CM019714.1 coordinate 24,292,391, forward strand.
TTCTTAAATAAAAGTCTCAGTTCTTGTTTTTCCCCCTCTTTTTGTTCTTGTTTTGTCTCTGTGAAACTGGTTAAGGTGAAGTCCAGTTTGCGGGGTCAGTGAGCCATGGCTGATGTACTTCAGGTAGAGTTGGCCAACCACAACCCACCAAGACCCCTGTCCCGTCTCTCCTCTGCTAGTCCCAAGTAACAGGCTCGTACAGGCTAACGGGACAGGGGTCACTATAATCCTCATAGCAGTGGAAACTAAAAAAATATATATTACATTCCCTGTCTTTTAGTTCCACTTGGGGACTGAACAGAGAGAGAGAGAGAGAGGTAGGTGGGAGGAGAGAGAGAGGTGAGAGGAGAGAGAGAGGGAGAGAGAGGAGCGGGATAGGGAGAGAGAGAGGGAGAGAGAAGAGAGAGAGAGAAGGGAGAGAGAAGAGAGAGAGAGAGAGAGAAGAGAGAGTGTGAGATAGAAGAGAGAGGGAGGGAGAGAAAAGAGAGAGAGGGAGAGAGAAGAGAGAAAGGGAGAGAGAAGAGAGAGGGAGAGAGAAGAGAGAGAGGGAGAGAGAGATAGGGCGAAAGAGAGAGAGAGAGGGAGAGAGATAGGGAGAGAGGGAGAAAGAGAGAGGAGGAGAGAGCCTTAGCTTATCACGGTAAGTTTCTGGGCAAACGATGGAGGTAAAGAAAGTTATCCGCCATTTTTGTGTCAAAAGTTCTGACCTTGAAAAGAAACAATTTCCTTCAAATCTAACCCTGCCTGCTCAATGACGCGGAACAATAAAACTACGGACACATCACGTGACATGAACTCGGCCTGGTCATGCAAGGTACTGCTGGATATTGCGTGTTTCCATGCTAACAACAGCTAACCCGTACACTGTGTCGTTGTTTAATGTGCGCATGCGCAGGCCGTCAAAAGGGAATTGTCTGATATAAGAATGTGGCAAAGCGGCCATTTTCTGTCTTGAAATAATCCCTGATGTGCAAATTATGGAGGTCGTTCCCGTGGCCATACTGGCAGAAAGTGGAAAAGATGTTAAAACATCTTCATTACTAAAGTATACAGTCTTTCTTCTAAATGTCACTTACAGCATAGGAAATACCGCAAAAATGATTTCAGAGATCGGCGGAGAGACATAACCTAAAAGATCATGACCATAGTGTTCTGACTTTACTTATCTCCTATTTATTATTTATGTACTCTGTTTCCTTTTTTTTTTTCGTGTTTATAGTTCTGTCCCTTAGATACATCGGGACAGTGTGGGAGCCCTTATACCGATCCTTCGAGGTCTGGTTTCAGTGGGGTGGGGTTTCCTGGTCGCCACTTTGTCTGTTTTTCTCTGCTTGTTTCACTTTATCTAATAACTAACTACCCATTTTAAAGTTGATGTTTGGTTTTGTGTTTTCTCGCCCAGATGTAGCGGCGATGCAAAGTGCGCCAAAACTGATGAGATAATAACGCGGTCAAACCTCAGCCATGCTCCGAAAAAGTGGGGTGTTTGGGGGTGGGGGGAATGGGCAAAGGTCATTGTGATGTACACGCCAGTTAGTACGTATTATATTAGTTTAAAGACTAGAGAGAAAATAGTTTACTGTACACGCCAGTTAGTACGTATTATGTATTAGCCAGAGGTAAGGACTTGATGCCTTTGGCAAGTTCGAGGAACGAAGAACTCACGAACAAAGAACTGTGTCGGTAAATGATGCCACAAGAGTTTATCGAGAGCATTCAGTATTTGACTATCATCTCCCTCTCTCACACGTACAATCTTTTTCTCTCTCTCCTTCTCTCTCTCTCTCTCTCACTCTTTTTTTCTCTCCCCCCCCCCCCTCTCCCTCTTACTCAATGACATAGTTAGAAAAGCAACTTGTTAGATATTGTTAGAAATTATTTTAATGTTTGTTTAAAAAAAACATATGTTAGAAGATCTGTATTTACAATGTATTTTTATTTATGTATATGTCTGCGTATGTATGTGTGCGTGAGTGCTATCTTATTAGGTTAATTACTTCTTCTCTTTTACTTTGAATGTAGTAGTTAAATCTTACGCTCTTTTGATATGTTTTTTTCCTAAATTAATTTGTATTTTTATACCAAATCAAGTGTGTGGGAAGAATGAAAGATGGAGTGATGAAGGGCAGAATGTAAGACGGGCCTACGTGCCCAATTCTTTACCCTTTAAAAATAAAGATTATTCATTCATTCATTCTCTCTCTTACATACACACTCTTTTTCTCTCTCTCTCCCTCTCTCTCTCTTCCTCCACCCTGACCGATAATCCCCACACACACACACTCGCATACACAAACACGCCCTTTCCACAAATTCAGGGCCACAGTCAATCAATCTCGTCCTTCTGCCCAGCAACATCGTCCGTATATAACCCTATTCCAGCTGTTTTCTAAAGTCTCTTGACACTATTTCTCCTTCATTTATTCACTTATTCCTGGTGTCCTGCCTGGATCTAGATTCTCCATGTTCAGAACTCCTTTATCTTTGATTATTTTTGATTGTATTTGTTGATTTTTTTTAAATTGCAAAACTTGTACTGCGTTTCCTGACTCCATTAGGACATTCCATAAAACGTGGTAATTCTTTCTTGTCTAAATTTCCTTGTAGTTCTCTAGAATCTTCGGGACCTATTTCTCGAAAGCATAGCAACGTGTCTCTAAGAGCTGTCAGGTGATTGTAGGACACAGATGTTTGTTTACGCTACTTTTTTTTTTTGGGGGGGGGGTGGGGTGGGAGCCGGGCGGGGCGGGGGATTTATTGAAAAAACGTGTATACTATAATGTCCTTGTATGAGAATGTTTAACTTCTTAAATAAAAGTCTCAGTTCTTGTTTTTCCCCCTCTTTTTGTTCTTGTTTTGTCTCTGTGAAACTGGTTAAGGTGAAGTCCAGTTTGCGGGGTCAGTGAGCCATGGCTGATGTACTTCAGGTAGAGTTGGCCAACCACAACCCACCAAGACCCCTGTCCCGTCTCTCCTCTGCTAGTCCCAAGTAACAGGCTCGTACAGGCTAACGGGACAGGGGTCACTATAATCCTCATAGCAGTGGAAACTAAAAAAAATATATATTACATTCCCTGTCTTTTAGTTCCACCTACGGACTGAACAGAGAGAGAGAGAGAGGTAGGTGGGAGGAGAGAGAGGGGTGAGAGGAGAGAGAGGGGTGAGAGGAGAGAGAGAGGGAGAGAGAGGAGCAGGATAGGGAGAGAGAGAGGGAGAGAGAAGAGAGAGAGAGGGAGAGAGAAGAGAGAGAAGAGAGAGAGTGAGATAGAAGAGAGAGAGAGGGAGAGAGAAGAGAGGGAGAGAGAAGAGAGAGGGAGAGAGAAGAGAGAAAGGGAGAGGGAGAGAGAAGAGAGAGAGGGAGAGAGAGATAGGGCGAAAGAGAGAGAGAGAGGGAGAGAGATAGGGAGAGAGGGAGAAAGAGAGAGAAGGAGAGAGCCTTAGCTTATCACGGTAAGTTTCTGGGCAAACGATGGAGGTAAAGAAAGTTATCCGCCATTTTTGTGTCAAAAGTTCTGACCTTGAAAAGAAACAATTTCCTTCAAATCTAACCCTGCCTGCTCAATGACGCGGAACAATAAAACTACGGACACATCACGTGACATGAACTCGGCCTGGTCATGCAAGGTACTGCTGGATATTGCGTGTTTCCATGCTAACAACAGCTAACCCGTACACTGTGTCGTTGTTTAATGTGCGCATGCGCAGGCCGTCAAAAGGGAATTGTCTGATATAAGAATGTGGCAAAGCGGCCATTTTCTGTCTTGAAATAATCCCTGATGTGCAAATTATGGAGGTCGTTCCCGTGGCCATACTGGCAGAAAGTGGAAAAGATGTTAAAACATCTTCATTACTAAAGTATACAGTCTTTCCTCTAAATGTCACTTACAGCATAGGAAATACCGCAAAAATGATTTCAGAGATCGGCAGAGAGACATAACCTAAAAGATCATGACCATAGTGTTCTGACTTTACTTATCTCCTATTTATTATTTATGTACTCTGTTTCCTTTTTTTTTCGTGTTTATAGTTCTGTCCCTTAGATACATCGGGACAGTGTGGGAGCCCTTATACCGATCCTTCGAGGTCTGGTTTCAGTGGGGTGGGGTTTCCTGGTCGCCACTTTGTCTTTGTTTTTCTCTGCTTGTTTCACTTTATCTAATAACTAACTACCCATTTTAAAGTTGATGTTTGGTTTTGTGTTTTCTCGGCCAGATGTAGCGGTGATGCAAAGTGCGCCAAAACTGATGAGATAATAACGCGGTCAAACCTCAGCCATGCTCCGAAAAAGTGGGGTGTTTGGGGGTGGGGGGAATGGGCAAAGGTCATTGTGATGTAACTATCCGTAGTAAGACGTAATCCTTAACATCAGTGAGGCGAAGTTTCTGAACAACATCGTGCCGAGGGCATCTCTGCTGTACACAAGTGGTGTGCTAGGAGCAAGGACGCAACCTTTAGTGAAAATGTAAGGATACGAACAATTGCTGGGTGGGAGAAGGAGGAGGTTGGGGGGGGGGGGGGGAAGGGGTGAAGTGGTAAAGGCTTAAGTAACATAATGAAAGATTTGCCCAGTTTCTTTCTACACTTTGCTGTTGACACGGATGTTATTCTTCTTTTGTTGTTCTTTTCTGGGCATTTCATCACAAAGACGCCATGCTATCCACCAGGGCGGGTGATGTATTTAGTTCAAATTTTACTGGATAACATTGGGTAACTTTTAATCCCACTGAAACCAGAACTACAGACAGAACCTTGACTATCCGGGGATTTACAGCCACTTTCCTTGGATAAGCGGAGAACAATGGCGGATGAATAAATAAAGTGCATTGTTGTGCCAGATGCTGCAGAATAGTAAACAGCCCCTTCATACACTGCGCAGATGTAACATTTTTTTCTGTAATGTCCGAGCACTGCGTGTTGTAACGTCCTCGTTAAAAATACCGCTCGTTTTTTGTGTGCGTTTTGTTTGATATATCCTTTGTTTGCCATATTCTTCCCACAAAAAGCTAAACATAAAGAGGATAAATAGTTATTGCTGACTGAAACAAGGAAACTAGTCAGACAAAGAAACATACATCAAACAGAGAAAAATAACATTCTATTTACGAGCATGATCTATTCATTTTAGATTATTTTTTTAACATGTGAATTTATACTTTATCTCCTCTCTCTATTTCTTCGTCCTGTGTGTTTTTTTTTGTATGATTAAGGCTCACGCCGAAATGTGACAACTTTGTACTGGTTAAGTAATAAAGCTGTTTCTAATTTTTCCCCTAGTTTACACATTTAAGCATTGACAAAACGAGCCATGAAATAACCTGCAAATCACATGGCACATAAACTAACATGCGTGTCAAATCAAAATCTAAATTGAAAAGCGTCGTTATTTTACATTTGAAGCTCTTAGCAATCTCTCTTAAAACTCTGTCTTTGAAAGCGTGGGTGCGTAATCTCTATACATACGACGGTTAATCTATAAAGTATAATGAAAGAATACTCTAAATTTAAACCTTGGGCATCTTCAACTAATTTTGTGAGACGCGACAGCGACAGATAGTAACCATATCGCGAAAAATGCCCATTTCAATTGAAACCTGCTGTGACCGGAAGCTCTTTTATATCAAAGGCTTATCTAGAAACATTTTCATACCATAATGTTTGTAAATCAGCTTTTTTTACATTAAAAAAAAGTTTATTACTACATTTTTGTTTGTTTGTCCTCGCGATACCATCGGATAATACTTTTCAAGTATCACTCACACGTTGTACAAAAATGATTGTTATCTGCGGCTTAAGGCGTGCAAGATCTGTACTTTGTGCTTAGCATAATCCAGTAATTGTCCTTACTTTTTATCTGGTCATCCAGATAATCACTCGATTAGGCTCTCGCCTGTGTCTGTCCAAGTCTCAGGAGTGGGATTTTTTTCTGGTACACATCAAAATGGAAGGTCCTGGTGCCACACAGCCTCTAAAAATGGGTACCAGAGAAATCTGGGAAGGTAAACGCGGCCAGGCAATGATACTGACCACATAACACTTTCATGTGCTGTAGGTCATGGAAACACGGCCTAACACCGTATCCCCAGTTTGCCTTAATGACATAGAAACGGGAATTTTACCTTTTTTTACATTTTATTTTAAAAACGTATTTTTTCTGTGAATATGTTTAGAAATATATTTATTTGTACTAGAGACTAAAGTAACACACAATAATTAGTGTATAAGTATACAACTATACACGAAGCACTGCGGTAAAGGTGTGATACCAGAATGCATAAAATAGAAAAAAGTAGGAGCAGCTTTATTACTTAACGATTACAAAGTTGTGACGTTTCGGCGTGAGCCTTAATCATACAAAAACAAACAGGAGAAGAAATAGAATTATGTGAATCTATACTTTATCTCCTCTCTCTCTATTTATTCGTCCTGTATGTTTTTGTATGATTAAGGCTCACGCCGAAACGTCACAACTTTGTAATTGTTAAGTAATAAAGCTGCTCCTACTTTTTTCTATTTTATGCATTCTAGAGCCCCTAAAGTGTTCTATTGAAACCCTTGGCCTAAAGTTCCGTGGAAATCTGGTTGAGAAACACACTTATAAATTGTCAAATGGCAATGTCCGGGATGGACAACAGAAAAGAGTTTGCTTGTTTTAGGAAATAACGTGGACAGAAGAAAAGAGTTTTCTTGTTTTAGAAAATAATGTCCGCCTCTTCCCTAGTGTCTATAAAATATGAAGAATAGTCATTGAATTACTGCTTGTAAACACATGTTTACTTAGCATACCAGACACTGGAGGAAGATATTTACTTGAATATCTGTTCTTGCTAAGAGCTGCGGGCCTATCGTTATGGTCAAAGGGATACGAGGTCAAGCTCATTTCTTCATACGAATGCTGAGGCCACCCCGAGGTTATGGATGGGTGAGTTTATCCCCAAAGGTTAAGCTGTTTAATGATTTATTTCGAGTTCAGATATTACATTTTTAATGTAGAACTTCTCTACTCTATCGTTATAAACGTCTATAGTAGAAAACGTTAAATAAGGGGAAATTATTTACTTTTAATTGTTGACGATAATATGAATCTCATGAAGACGTGTTGACGAGTCCAGAGTCCATTTTAGGGTGGATAGCTTGACCTATATGTGATGTACAGCCAATGGCATTAGGGGTGCTGCTTTTATCAAGGCAAAAGGTGAATTTATCGCATTAGAAAGGTTATAAATCAATAACAACGATAACAACTAGTATTTCAAAGTTTATTTATTCGTATGATTTGTTTATGAAATTGTCCAATAATTGTTATATGCCGTCACGAGATTTGGCCACACCCTACAGGACTTAGAACCAATCAGCGCACGAGTAGGTCAACTGAGGTCCTGCCAGATGAAACTCGTTTCTGTTTAACGGCCGTGCTGATACTGCAATGGTCACTTGGTGGTCAGTGTTCGGACGCATGGGATGGTATTAACAACACGTGAGAAGGCAGGCTGGGCAAAAACTGGGACACGTCCAGGAGAACTTCAGGGCAAAGCTCAGAGACGGGGTAAGATGATTACTAAGTTCTACCAGGTCCGCTGGAGTAATTGTTGCCTAACCATGTTTGTGTTAACTCTTGCCTAACCATATTTGTGTTAACTCTTGCCTAACCATGTCTGAATAGTTTTTAAAAATCTGTTGCAAAATCCATTTTTATGTAATTTCTTTTGCTTGTTTTGTATAAAATATAACTTCTCCTTGTTTATTCTGTAATTTTAAGACGTGAAACTTAAGAATTTGTAAACATTAGCCGATCAGAACTTTTGACACTTTTATACAATCTTGAAGAAAAATGAATGTACATGAAGGGACTGCTGCAGAATTTTTGGAAGCTAGTACAGAACTGCCCTCATCTCTCCCTCCCTCCCCCACCTCACCCCCACAACACTTTCTCCACTTTAATGTCATATTCATTAGTCATTTTTTCATCTGCGTTGGGCCTTGTCACGCCCCCCCCCTCCACCTCCCGCCGTCCAGACCCTCCTTGGAACCATGTGAAGTCCTCCTTCTCCCACCTGCACCGCTCACTGTGCCTGTGTATACATGTAATGGTACTCACATCCCCACAGTGACCAGAAAATACCTTTATTAGATCAGCGCTTCCTACATCTTTTTAACCCACCCCCTCCTCTTTCCAGTCTGAGAACCACTGTGAGCCTTTATTAAAATAACAGTAAACAGAACCCAAATGATGTTAAATTTTTTTTTTTTTTTGCTTGAGTCAACCAATTTCCGTGTACTCCCGCCCCCACCCCCACCCAAAAAAATCTTTACAAGTTCTCCCTGGGACTCATGGATCCCATGTTAAGAATCACTCTTTGGTTGTTTAACTCTCTCCCAGGAGACTTATTCTGTTAAAGAGAAAAAGAGAGAGAGAGAATATGGAAAAAAGAAACAAGAGATTATCAAACAGCGAGATACTTCTATTTTCGTTTTCCTAATTCATCGCCGATATAAAATTGCCAGATTACTGATTTTATTTGCAAAGTTTTAACAAACTGACGATTAAATCAACATGATAAACTACGTGAATAGTATTCGCATGATGTGTTGAAAATGATCATTGTGTTGTATTTCACAGGATTTCTTATAAAACCCGGGGTTGTTTAAAAGTTTTAAAAATTCACTTTTCATTAGGGTCTTTATTTAAACTTGTATACAGACTTTGATACCCTCCCTTCTAGCATACAGGTATGTCAACTAAAATACTCTTTAACATAAATGTTTAAATATAACAAAAGAATAATTTTTCACTGATTTCTCTCTCTCTCTCTCTCTCTCTCTTTCTCTCTCTTTTTTTGCATTATTTGGCAGTCAGCGAACCATAACTATCATGCTAGAGTCAGGGTTGGCAGTCAGCGAACCATAACTAACATGCTAGAGTCAGGGTTGGCAGTCAGCGAACCATAACTAACATGCTAGAGTCAGGGTTGGCAGTCTGCGAACCATAACTATCATGCTAGAGAGTTGGCAGTCAGCGAACCATAACTAACATGCTAGAGTCAGGGTTGGCAGTCTGCGAACCATAACTATCATGCTAGAGAGTTGGCAGTCAGCGAACCATAACTAACATGCTAGAGTCAGGGTTGGCAGTCAGTGAACCATAACTATCATGCTAGATTCAGGGTTGGCAGTCAGCAAACCATAACTAACATGCTGGAGTCAGGCTTGACGGACCGTGGTTGAGCCTGTCCAACCTAAAGCTGGTAATAGGTCTAGCCTTACGGGGAGGGATTGACATAATGGTGGTGGAGCCTGCTAAAGAAGCGTTGCACATTCCCTGCTTTTTTGGCTTCACTCAGCGACTGCAAGAAAATAACTGCTTAACCCGCTCCCCCTAAGCTTACAAATTGCTGTGCTTCAATACATTCACAGCATCGGCTGCAAAGAGCACTAATTCGCAGTTCCTTGGAAAAAGAAGGACTATGTTTGGAACTCTTTCTGAATAAACCGATACACTAACAGGTATGCATTATTATCAAACTTTTGGAAACACAGAAAAAAAATCAACCCAAAAGTGGGGTGAGGGGGGGGTTTGAAGTGGGAGAAACTGGATATAACACAAGAGAATCATAAAGTAATGTACAATAACACAAAACATGAAAGGGGCAGGAAATAATACATACTGTACACAATAACAAAAAAAAGGAACAAGAAATGATACACTTATTATAAAATATTATGAGCATAAAACAAGTTCAGCTTTACACACTACAGCAGAAACTTGTAATCTTGTAATAATTCACTTGACACAAAATCCACGAACATTATATAATACTTTGCATGAAACAGTAGGAACATGAAATAATGCTTTGTATGAAACAGCTCAACACGAAAAAATTCAGTTTACACAAAAAGGATCATAAATAACTCAATTTACACAAAAGAAGGATCATAAATAACTCAGTTTACATAAAAAGAAGGATCATAAATAACTCAGTTTACACAAAAAAAGATGGATCATAAATAACTCAGTTTACACAAAAAGAAGGATCATAAATAACTCATTTTACGCAAACAGCAGGAACAGAGAACAGCACTGTACGAACAGTAGCAGTGAAAACTAACCTGGATTGTATGAACAGCAGCAGTGAAAAACTAACCAAGATTGTACGAACAGCAGCAGTGAAAACTAACCAAGATTGTATGAACAGCAGCAGTGAAAACTAACCAAGATTGCACAGACGCTCAGGAGCGAGAAGTCTCCTTCTCCTTCGTAAACATTTCATCAGCGATGATGCGTGGTACCCTGATTTTTGCGATGCGCCTTTTGGCTGGGTACCTCCGACTTCAGCACCTAGGGCAGACTGTGGTCTTGCTCGGGCTGCCATGAAGACAGTGGTGTAGGCTGGCCTGGCCAACATTTTGTTTTTCAACCTCTGGTGGCTGTACTTAAGCCCCTTCCCCACGTTAGACCTAGCATGCAACGCTGGCTGGCCAGACGGCTTTGAGACAGTTCCACAGAGACACTCCGACTTTGGGACGAGGAATCTGATGAGTGCTTCAACGATTATCCATCCCCGCCACCTTTAATCTGCTGGCTCTGTTTTATTTACCTCATTCTGATAGCCATTGTTGTAAAGACCCATAGGCTTGTCACGTCCTGGATTCATTGGTTTCACACCAGAATTTCCTCATCCCCCCCCCCCCCGGCGATTTCCATCTCCCCATCCATCCACCAACCTGACATAATATTTATAATACAAAAATCACAATTAGTTTTGATTGCTAAAGTTTGTAGGCAACAGAGGAAGAGCCCGCCCCATGCAGGAAATGGAGAGAGGAAATTACAGAAGCATTAAATAACCCATTATATAAAGCAAATCGTCGAGCCCTATCAACACGTCTATTTGTCCTTTCAACACCAAAAGGTATATGAGGAAGGAGACAAGACAAGACAAGTTGATTGTAGGTTTCTGGCCTGCAGAAGTAGGTCAGATTTTTTAAGCAGAAGCGAGAAATAACATTGATTTTTCTGAAGCTAAATCACTGATGCTAGTTTTTGATTACTGTACTTAGGCAAAGCTATGGGCTGTTGCCGATGCTTTATATTCTTGACGATATTTACAGGGCTCAACCCACAGAAGTGATATGTCTTTACGGCACTAGGACATTTCACAATGGCAGTTCCCAAGATTTCAAGTCTCTTGTGGTAAGTTTGTCAATAACTTTTGATGAGATCGATATAAATAAGGATGTGGTGTTCTTGTGGGAAACCATCTTCTTCTTTTGTGACCTGGTATACAACAATCATGGCTGGTGCTACTGTTACACAATGAAGCATCATAAAGGGAGCAGACTCCAGACGTACACTATGCTGGATATGTCCGAGGTGCAATAATTATAGTTCTTTAAAAAGCTGTCCCAACTCGCAATCAACGACCCATAGCTGGCATGCGAAACATAGCTGGGCAAGACCCAGTCCCACCTCTCCGTTTGGTAACAAACCGTTTGGTCTCCAGTTACAGACTTAACCGGGCTAACGGCGAGATTGCCATAGTCCCCAGGTAGGTGGAGTCTGCTAAAGAAGTATTGCACACTGCTTGCTTTTTTCAAGGAAAACTTTTATTCGGTGCTATAGTAGTGGTGAAGAAAGATATTATAGCATTGCATGAATTTGTTTTCCTGATTTCTTTGGATTTTTTAAAAGAACTTTAAAATTATACTTTGTAATGCGAAGTTACCACGGCCGTTTGCGAAAAAAAAAAAAAGACTTTTGCTCACGAACCACAAAACCTTAGAGGGAACATGGATCTCGGTCATCCTTTTGTTTGCAGGTCTTGATAATTGTACGGTAGCACTAATTTTTCTCTCAACGCTGAAGATACTGAGAGGATGGAAGATGTTGATTATAAACACCCAAGGTTAGGCTTGTTGATGGTACAGAAGAGCGGTGCTCAGATTTATGTTCTCTTTGGCAGCTGAGACTGCAGTGAATAATTTTTTGTAGTTCACTTTCAGGAAACAAATTTTCCAAATAAGAAAAAGAGGGCTCAGACAGAAAAGTAATAAATGTCTGTAGTGCTTCATGTACAGTGTGTATGTAGTGCTTCATGTATTATTTTTTGAAGGAAAACCAGACACAATATGCTCTATCATTTTCAGGAGAAAAAATTCACTGTTTTTGTAGTAGATGTTAAGTTTTGGAATACGGTCGTGTGTCGACTTAAGCAACATTTGAGAGAGAGAGAGAGAGAGAGAGAGAGGGGGGAGAGGTGTCTCACTGAAAGTCCATGTGGCTGTAAGTAGGTTGCTACACAGAGAGGTCAGGCACAGTGCAATGCTACAATGTAACAACTTTACAAACAGATAGCACATTAGCACGGTAAATGCGCGGAAATTAATCGCAAAATATGAGTCACGTTTTAAAAATCGCACTGATAACTTTCAGTAACAGACAAAAATCTATATGCACCCACATACGAACATTCTGTATTCGCCAAATGCTGAAGCAGTGCGCTAATTCATGACCTTCACTTGTCTTCTTCTTTGACTCTTCTGAGGTTGTAGAGCGGCAGTTGTTCGTAGATTAATCACAAAATGGACCATAACATATTAAACAGTCGTAAGTTGGTCAGTCATAAGTCGGTGCACGACTGTTTATGCAGATTTGAATGGTAGAAAGGTCTCAGTTGGAGTTTTTAATGCATGAAAAAAGGCTTAAACTATCTGCTGTATCCTCATAAACTAGAAAAGATGACTTTGGCAAAACATGGTGAGTTATTTTATTTTCAAATTTAACAGACACAGCTCGGTTGCATCATTTTCATAGTCTTGCAGATTATGATCCTCATGGAGCAAGGAGCAGGGAAGATACATCTATCAGGGCCAGCAGGTTAGATATGGCCATTATGATCATCATAGAGCAAGGAGCAAGGAAGATACGTCTATCTGGGCCAGCAGGTTAGATATGGCCATTATGATCATCATAGGGCAAGGGGCAGGGAAGATACGTCTACTATGGCCAGCATGTTAGATATGGCCATTATGACCATCATAGAGCAAGGAGCAAGGAAGATACGTCTATCTGGGCCAGCATGTTAGATATGACCATAACTCTAAACTAGGCTGAACCTACTCCACCCTCGTACTTCTATGGATCAATATTTTGTTTCTATGGATGGATTATGTGCTTCCTCGAGACATTAATGGTGTTAGAATGAACGAATTTTCTCAAGTGTGAAGCGAAACTTGGCTTCTTGGGTCAACTCCAAGAATCCGAACAAGCTACAGTAGCCTACTTCACAATACAGAAAACATGTTTCAAGATTTGCACAGTATCAGCTGCAAAGAAGTACTTAGTTATATGGAAACTACACAATAAAGGTTCAACTGTCGACGAATTTAGAACCAGAGCATAATGTTGAGACTGTATAACCTTCTCACAGATCTATGGAGAAACGCTTTTCAGCTATACTGTATAGACATGAGAGTTACAACTCGGGATATCGCTTCGTCGTAACTTACATCCTGTGTTCTTGATTAGCAGACTTGATATATTCACTTTTCCTGTAAGTAACACAGCACAGATGAAGTGCTATTGATGGCGGACTGCCTTCTCCGTGAAGTAGTCTTGAATGATGGGAACAAAACAAGCCAGCACACTTTGGATGGCAGGCAACGGGCACTGATGAATCCCATATTTGGACTTCTCACTCCTATGTTAGTGTTGTCATAGAAGTCTCTCCATGTGGTACGCAGAGCCTAATCTCAGATTTCTACTATTTATGAGAGGTTTAAAGGGGGGGGGGGTGGACCACATCAAGAGAAGGCCAGAAAATCTTGGATGTTTATTCTATCATCATAGAACTGCCAGTAGGAAGTCCTTTGCAGCCGAAGTAGTGAAGATGTTGAAGCGCAAGCGTCGCTGTGAGTTACGGCGCCTGTTTTTGCATACCCTGGGTAGAGCCAAAAAAGCAGGAGGGATGTGATACTTCTTTAGCAGACTCAACCGCCATGGGGACGATAGCAGTCCTTGCTCCGTTAGCTAGGCTGAGGCTTTTACGAAGGGCACAGAGAGGTGGTCAGAGTCTTGGTTGGTTATGGTTCGGCAACTCCGAAGCCAATAGTCAGCTACTGACCGCTGTTTCACAATGTTGGACCATTTTAAGACATAGTACACATGTACATGTGTGTTAGAGAAATTATCTGTGATAGTGGAGAGTTCATGTCTTCCGTATGAAGTACATCGTACATATGGCTACGTGTATTTAGTTTGCATGGTTGAGCAAAGCCATGAATTGTGTGTTTAATGCGAGAGTATATAAAGTCACTCCACCCATTCGATACGACATCTGCGGCACACCATCAGCAACTAAGAACAACAACTTGGACGTTAACAAAGTGGTCAGACTTGCCTGACCTTCACTATTACCTTGGTTAGGTCACTCCAGGTCGGCTAGAGGTCATGTTGTTTTCATCAGCTCCAGCATGGGACTTGTTATATTAATATACGTTCTAGTACTGAGTTTAGTACAGGCAGGATTTCGAAAAGGGAGAAGCTGTCTCGACCAGATTTTTACTCTGAGAATAATACTTGAAGAACATACTGAAAATCAAAAACCATTAATCCTGAACTTTATAGACTTTAAAAAGACATTTGATAGCATACAGAGATTCATTGTGGAGAATTTTAAGATTATATGGAATACCATCTAAAATTTTCAACATCTGTTTTTATCTACAACGGATATATTTGTGCAGTCAAGACAGAAGAAGGAATGAGTGAATGTTTTCAGATTGAGACAGGCGTGAAACAAGGATGTATTTTATCTCCATTGCTTTTGGAATTGCCATAGACTTTCTAATGAAAAGATGCTGTACAGGTGAAACCGGCACTGATGGGTACATGGGACCCAAGTAGAAGATCTTGATTTTGCAGATGACATAACTCTTATCAGTGACAATGTGAAATCGATAGGTAGCAAATTACCAAAAACAAAACAAAAATTATGAAATTTCTCATTAATCAAAATGGAAAAAATATACATAGAAGGAACAGTTGATGAAGTAAACCAGTTTGTATACCTTGGCACCTACATAGACTAGGATGGTGACACCATTCTAGAATTAGAATTGCAAAAGCAGCATTGTTCTTAAAAAAGAGAACATGTGGAATTCAAACTTATAAGCACAAAAACCAAGTTAAGATTATTCAGTTCAAATGTGATATCCTCCCTCATTTATGCATGTGAAAGCTGGAAATCAACTAAAGAAATAGATTAGAAATTAGACTCTTTTGAAAACAAATGCCTAAGGAAAATACTTGATATAAAGTGGAATGAATTTAAGAACAACACAGAGATAAGACAAATGAACAAACAACAACCTGTCTCATGGGTGATCATAAAAATAAGATGGACATATGTAGGCCACGTGATGAGAAGAAACAATTAGAGAATACCAAAACAAGCTATCGAGTGGAACACAACAGGCCGAAGAAAAAGAGGTCGACCACGTGAAACTCTAAAGAGAACATTGTTAAGAGAAGCCAGTTTAGTGGGCATAATATCCCTTGATGAAGTTGAAAAACTCCCCGAAAACAGGAAAACTTGGCAAACAACTACATGAGCCCTGTGTGACGTTTAGCAGCACGGAAATGATGTAAGATGTAAGACTGAGTATGTTGGAGCTAAAAAGCCTGATGTTTTAGATTAGAATATTGAAAATACAACTTTAATAAACCTACCACAAACTTTGCTATAAAAATAAGCAGTTAAGATTTATTTGTGGCCGTTAAATACAGTGTGTTCGTAATATGGTGCGGTTTGAAAACTATTTGTTTTCAAATATATATGATCTGAACCGTTATTGATATTGTGTGTGTTCATGACGAGTGTTTTGATGTTGCCGTAGTAATCTTATTTTGTTACTTGTTTTACACATTGAGATATTTGTTTTGTATTTGGTATGAGAGATGATGAGAAAGTAGAGCAGACATAATATCTTTATGTTGAACTGTTGGCCAACAAGGATCCGGGAACTAGGAAGATTGTAGTCAGATATCTCTCTCTCTCTCTCTCTCTCCTCTCTTTCTCACACACACACATACACTCTCTCTTACTCTCTCTCTCTCTCTCTTAGGGATTGGAAGAATTTACCTAATTACCATTCTTAGAAGAATGTACCTAATTACCATTCTTAGGAGTCCCTCACTCCTCTCATTCTCTCCCTTACATAGAACATACTGAACCTTCTTCTATACATCATAAAATGACGCGTCACATGTAGACGAAATGAAGTTTTTTGTATTATGCCACCGTCACATGACTAAGAATCCGAAACCAAATGCACAGATCCAAAGGATGTTGCTATTTTCTCTTTATTGTAGTGTGGGTATCACGGCTTTGCTACATTTAGTTGTAGTGTTTTATGAGTTTCAAACTGCACCATGGTTTTACAGACACACTGCATATTTGGTTAAAGATTTGCTGTCTCTTCTTCTTCGTACGCACACTGGCGATGATGCGTGGTACCCTGATTTTTGCGATGCGCCTTTTGGCTGGGTACCTCCGACCTCAGCATCTTTCCTTGCTAGGGCAGACTGTGGTCTGCCATGAAGACAGTAGTGTATGCTGGCGTGGCCAAAACTTTGTTATCCAGCCTCTGGTGGCTGTACTTAAGCTCCTTCTCTACCTCAGATCCAGCATGTTTTGAGACAGTTCCAAGGAGACACTCCGACTCAGATGAGGAATCTGATTAGTGCCTCAGTGATATCCATTCCCCGCCACCTATAGTCTGCTGGCTCTGTTTTGTTTACATCATTCTGATAGCCATTGTTGTAAAGACCCATAGGGTTGTCACGTCCTGGATTCATTGGTTTCACACCAGATTTTCCTCATCCTTGCCGGCGATCTCCATGTCCCCATCCGTCCACCATCCTGACATTACATTTTAGTGTTGACTGCTACAGGTTTCTGGGCTACAGAAGTAGGTAAGAGATTTTAAGCAAACAGATCTATGTTCCCTGTCTCACAAAGACTATATTAAGATAAGTGTGTTCTTAACATAGTTGTTCCCAGGGGGAAAGATTTGCTGTAATATAGTTTTTCAGAACCCTCGGAGCAATTGATATATGACAGGCCCAGACACGCTTTGTTCACTATCCTAGAACTCCTTATTCAGGGAGTGACAGAGCTATATGCTCCTTTGATTGGTGCTGATGATAGTGGCTCCATCGTCAAGGCTGTTATCATGTTCCAAGGTGATGCCATCTTAGCAAGCTGCATTGCAATGAGGAGACCATGTTTATCTCTATGTAGGATATCATGATATTGCCCTCTCTTGATACAGGAAAGCTGAGACGGGCAGCTGTTCTTTTTATTGCTGTGGACGACGGCTTGGCCTATTCTGATCTCTTGGCATTTTTAAAAAATGAGTCATTATGTTAGAAGTAACATGAGTTTGCGAGCTTGTGAGAAAAGTTCTTGTGATGAGTCTCCCTCCCCTTCAGCCACGTCATTTCTCTTAGATACTGAGGAAGATGATTGTAGTTCACGAAGCGGCCACAGAGTAATGGTGGTCTTATTTCTAACTGGGGCTGCGATGTATTCGTGATAACAAAACCTAAGGAACTCGTCCACTGCATCGTTTCCCACGTAACGGCTTTAGCTTTCATGAAAGCTAGTTCCTTGCGGAGGGCGACAGAGGGATCTGGTAAAGATCATTAAATAAGTAATCATGATACCACACCGGACTGTATGCTGAACTGGACTCTTAACAGTTTTACTAAAACACAAGAAAAAAAATATTAATATTAAATTTAAAAAGTTAATAAACAGCAATGAAATGCGACTCAGCACCTCTCGCCAGACCATACTTACCGCTTATATATCACTCTGAAGCCAAAGTGATGCCAGGGTAACGTGAGATCAAGGACCTCCCATCATATTCTGGATACACTCTTTCAACTTGGCTGACAAGTCATAATCCCCTCCCCCTCCTGTACCAAGTTCGGTCAGATAACGGGGTAGGGATCGCTATAACCCCAATGTCGGTGGAGTTTCACCTTCCTTGATTTTTTCTCTTATTCCAGTCAGGATCTACAAAAATAGCCATCGTAACCCACTCCCTATACGACACCAGGCTTTGCCTCAACACCTTCACTGCATCAGCTATCATCCTGGTAGTTCTAGGACAGCAGAACATCATCCTGGTAGTTCTAGGACAGCAAAACATCATCCTGGTAGTTCTAGGACAGCAGAACATCATCCTGGTAGTTCTAGGACAGCAGAACATCATCCTGGTAGTTCTAGGACAGCAGAACATCTTCCTTTCAAAGCTTTTTTTTTCTTTTCACGCAACCGCAACACTCGGGAATCTGTCAGCTGTAAAAGTTTTACAATTCCACTCATAAAATGCTTTAGTGTATTTATTATTCTTGTTGTAACTGCCATAAAAAAGAGTGTCAAATTCCCGTTCAATCGGACCTCCGTAGACGATGTAGGACATTCTATTGTAATCTGGCGAAGGACCCGACTCATAACGCCTTCAGCCATTTTGGAAAACCCCCTTTTCTGTTTCTCTCCGCCCCCGTAGTCCGATAGCCCGGGGTCACATACTTAGGTCAGCTTGACATTACTTCATTTTCTCTGTTGACTGACAGCCCTCCTTCCTGTGACCTGTTTCACGTGGAAAACAGGTCAGGCTGGACGACAAAGCCAGCTGTTAGCACCCAGAAGCCCTTTCGGTTTCCCTTTATGTCCTTCACCTTCGCTCTTCTGTACTCTTTCCTTGTCGCATTTGTGTTGTTTTATTTTTGTTAACAAGTCTTCTTCTTCTTCTTGTCCATAATTTGTGAGATGGTGTACTTTGGTGAGGATGCTGGGTACTACTGCTTGGGTGCAGTTTACTTGGGTTATTTTTCAGTCACTGAGTGAAGCTAAAAGGTAGAGGGTGTGCAATACTTCTCTAGCAGACTCCATCACCATCACTATGGTGATCACTGCCCCGTTAGTCAGGCTAAACTTGTTGCTGGGAGTACTAACGGAGACGTAGGACAGGGTCTTGATCAGCTATGGTTCGCTGAGCCTACCTTGTCAGTTAAAAGTCGCTGACTGTCAAAATAGGACCCCCTCCCGCACCCAACCCGGTCATATATTAACAAAACGTATACTTTAGATCTCGCTGTATTTTACCAAACAGTGGTTCTCAACATCTTTCGGTAACTTTCTACCAGTTATTTCCCTTCCTTTCCACCCTGTCCGGAATTCTTGTTATGGATTAAAGACCATCTGGAATTGTACTCTTGTTTGAAGATCGTCCCGTACAGAACGGACTTCTCACAGACTCTAAGTAGAACATTAGTAACTCAGTCGCTGGGGATTTTTTTTCCCACTTTAGGGTTTCGTGACCCTGTTTTCCCCATGTGCTTGGGAAATTTGTACTTCGTGCCAATGAAATTATGGAGTGGGGGAGGGAGGGGTGTGGCAGACTGTTCTGGCCTGATCTGTCCATAGATAAGGAAACTAAAGCATTGCGATGTTTTCTGGAAATTTCTGCAGATTGTGGGTGAATACGTTATCCATTCAAGTATACAGATCGTTGGTAGGTGGCCGACTATGCAGTCACCGCCCTATACGCCTTCTGGCGTCTTGCAGGGCAGCAACAAATTCTCACTACTTTTCACTGTCTGCAGCCAGCCTCTGCGTATATGATTCCCCAGGTGTGTTACACGATACTCATTCTACAGTTTTGTCACCAGGTTGTCTTTGGTTGCCTATCTATTCTTCCCCACAAGTGTCCATCACATGGTTGGTCGGTCTAGAGATGTTTGCTGGGGTTCTTTTGAATCACGTGACTAATAAACCTGCAGTAAATAGATATTTAGTGCCACGGTGGTGTAGTAGTTAATGCACTTGCCTGCCGATCAGACGGTAGCCTGTTCGATTTCGCACTCTGGCGAAATTTCGTGTTTGATTGCTTCTACCCTTCTTTACTGGTTGTGTGTTCTAGCGAACTCTGTATCCGTCATACTAATACTAGCATCTTTTACTGCTGTTGTATCGGTGTTGGTTTGTTTATCTTTTTTATTACAAGATCCTTGCTTGGATATCTCCTTTCTGTCGTATTGACCGGCATCGGGCTCAGTCCAGTACCTGGGGCTTCCCTAGGAAAACAAAGACAAGGACAGATGCTGGCAACCCTGCCTCAAATCTTGCAGTGGCCTAGAAATGTAAAGGCACAAAAATTTCACAAGTCTATGGTATACAAATGCTATAGGACATCTTACATCCTTCCCGCGCCGTTAAACGTCATATAGGGCCCGTATGGTAGTTCGCCAAGATGTCCTGTCTTCGGCGAGTTTTTCAATCTCATCAAGGGATGTTATGCCCACTGAATTGGCTTCTCTTAACAATGTCCACTTTAGAGTTTTATGTGGTCGACTTCTTTTTCTTCTACAGGACATAGACAGATAGAAATACATATTTACTCCTCCCCCCCCCCACACACACAAACCGTACTACATGTACTGAATGATCTTGGGTACTGTCCATCCAAAACTGGCTAATGCAGAAGAAATTCTATTCTTTTAAAACTATTTATTCTTAATTCATATAGTACGATCTTTAAATTCTTTGAATGCTCAAATAGTTTTAAACTTTTTGTATTGTATAGAATACATTACAATAACAAGAAGTAACAAACCCGATGTTTTCAGAAGATTGTAAACGTATCAAAATCTTATACTGTCTGGTGCAGGTAATGAACAGCGTAATGAGTTAGAGCCTTTTCTAAGACGCCACATCTCACACAGACGCTATGGAGGGCACACCGAGCTTGTCGCAGATGCCAGACAAGGTCCTGAAGAGAGTAAGGCCTGCAGACAGTGGCAGCGACAAAAAGAAGAAAGACAAAGATAGTGCTAAAAAAGGTATTCACTATCTTCTGTTTTTACTTTGTAACTTTTCCCCCCGGCTTTTCCCATGTTTTATTTCGGGTACATGTTTGCTATTCTTCCATTGGCAGCCATACCAGTCATGTTCTTCCATCTTGTGAGGTTCTTGATATGTATTTAGATCTGTCATCTTTCTTTTCCAGTGCCACTTTGTTGGCTCATTCAGATGTTTTTCTCTTGGTCTCTTCTTTCTTTTCCCTTGAGTTTTGCGGTGATTGCTAGTATCTCTAACATATGTTTTCTCATGATGAGTTGAAAGAATTTGTGCTGTGTACATATTTTAAAACTTTCCTGTTTTACGTTCATGTTTCAGAAGTAAGTCTTTCATTTGTTGCCTGTCACATTTTTAAATTTTATGGTTGTTAAAAACTTTTTGGGAGGAATTTTCTGGTATAGAAACATTTTAAAACAAAATTGATTCCATCTTCATCACTGAGTACAAAGTTAACAATCAGTTATTAAAGCCAGATTCATATTTGTTATATTTATGATGGTTGTGAGAATAATAATGTGAATAATAATAATTTTTAATATCATTCTTTATTATGAACATTAAAACAAACATTAAAAGTAGTGAAAAAAAATAACTAGAAAATAATAAGGATCGCTGCCGGAGGAAAAAAAGAACTTTGCCAACGTTACAGAAATAATATCACAACAGTAAATATAGATACAATAAGAATAATGATACAACTGTTTTTGTTGAGAAAAACAATGTGTGTTGAGGTTTCAAACTATAACAAAAACTGCTTATTTAGCATTTCTGACAGCATAGACAACTATGGAGAAGAAGGTTTTTCGGATATTGCAGGTACAGAGAAAGTTCTTGTTGTTGAACCTCTTATTGTTGAACCTCTTATCTCCAGCATATATCCCCTCTTATGTGCAAGCTGGTGAGAAATGTGTGGTATGTGGAGACAACTCCACTGGCACTCACTAC
This sequence comes from Achatina immaculata, assembly GCA_009760885.1. Classification (NCBI taxonomy): domain Eukaryota; kingdom Metazoa; phylum Mollusca; class Gastropoda; order Stylommatophora; family Achatinidae; genus Lissachatina; species Lissachatina immaculata. The sequence goes on from CM019714.1 coordinate 24,314,263, forward strand.
AGAGCTATGACTTGTGAAGGGTGCAAGGTAATTTCTTTCTTTCTTTCTTTCTTTCGTTCTTTCTTTCTTTTTCTTTCTTTCTTCCTTTTTCTTTCTTTTGTTCTTTCTTTCTTTTTCTTTCTTTCTTTCTTTTTCTTTCTTTCTTTCTTTCTTTTTCTTTCTTTCTTTCCTTTTTTCTGCTTCATTAATTATGATGCTTTTTATTTAAAAAATAAGATTGGTAAGTATGGATGTTGTTTGAATGGGATTCAAAACTTGAAAAAAGTGATAGTAAAGTGACTTGTCACGTCCTACCAACACTGATCTGCATTCCTTCCACCCACCAACAGCCCACAGAGAGAGAGAGAGAGAGAGAGAGAGAGAGAGAGAGAGAGAGAGAGAAACCAAAATTTTGGAAGTGTTTAAAAAGTGAATAAATCATGGAAACAGGTTACTGAGCAACAACCACAGTGTATTTCAACTTTTTTTTTTAAAAAATGGTACTTATGACAGTATAAACTCCCACTTGAGATGGAGCTATTACATTGAGGATAAACACACTCAATGAATTTATTGACTTAATTTGAACTCTTTCTGAAAGAAAAAAAGAAATGGGTAGAAAATGTTTAGTGAAAATAAGACTGAAGGATAGGAATTTATGCTTAGGAAGACAGAAAGATAAAACAAAATAATGAAGGAAAAAGTAAACCTAGATCAGTCCTCCATGGAAGGAAAGGGCATTGAATAACAGAAAAAAAAAGAAGAGTTTTGTGACAAGACATTGAATACTCTTTGTCATTTGTTGTTACAAGTAAGTTCACAAGATAACTGTAATTGTTTTGTATCTGCCAAGATTTTTTAGGTTACTCTCATTTTATCAGAAATGGAGTGCTGTCCTGTTTCAAATGGTGTTTGATTGATTGATTTTTATTTCAAAAAGGTTAAGAATTGGTAGTCCTTATTACTATCCTATTTCAAATAAAATTTGCTGTCTTATTTCAAATGAAGATTTATTGTATTATTTGAAGTGATGTTTTATTGTCCTGTTTTAAGTAATGTTTTATCATATTATTTCAGTCAATGTTTTATTGTTAATGTAATTTTGTCCTATTTCAACTCATTTTTTTTATTATTCTCTTGCAAATGTCCATTTTTCAAGTAAAGGTTTTTTTTATTGCCTTTTTGCACATGATGTTAGGAATCATATGATGCTGAAAAAAATCTAGCCTGCTTTAAGACACATAGCAAGAGAAACAGTGTTGTTGAAAACACACAGTTCCAAATCTTAATTTTTTTTCACAACAGGGATTTTTTCGTAGAACCATCCAGAAAAGCAAAGGAGATGAGCCAAATTTAGTGTGCAAAAAAGAAGGGAAGTGTGAAATGACTCCACAGACAAGAAATGCCTGCCAGTTTTGCCGTTATAAAAAATGTCTAGCCGTGAAAATGGACCCAGCTTGTAAGCATTTCCTGTGTCATATGTTTATGTCTATGTTCTTATGTTTTTTAAAGTAGGTATTCTCAATTGAAACCAAATACTACATAGAGTAAGGTGAAACAGACATTAATTGTGTAATACTCTTGTATTCAAAGATCTAAAAAAAATCTTGATTGTTCTCTCATCATGTTTTGGCACTATTGTCTATTCTAAAAATCTTGATTGTCCACTCATTTTATTTTGACATTATTGCCTTTTCTAAAAATCTTGATTGTCCATTCACTTTATTTTGGCAGTTTGATTGTCCACTCATTTTATTTTGGCATTATTGCCTTTTCTAATTTTTTTTTCTTTGTTCTGAATTCATATATTTTAAGTGCAGCTCACCTTTCCAGGTTTTAGGTTTTTCTTAGACATTTTATAGAACCTTGTTTTGTTCTTTACCATTTTGGTTGTTGAAAAATTTGCTGGCTTTCATTTTCTTGTAAGTAGAAAAATTGTTTTCATTAGTTTGTGTTCATGGTCACTGCACAGGTCACTTTCTTTATTTTGCTTTAGATATTGTAAATGTGCCTTAGTAATTCATTGTGTACATATTGTAGACAGTTTAGATGTTGATAATAAAAATATCATTTAACAGCTGTACTCAAATTCTGATGATTATTGCAGCTTGTGCAACCACATGATATTTTTCAAGCATCTGCGGTATTATACTCAGGGGAGATGAAAGTCTTTAGATGGCAAATAAGTCACATGTTGAGGGAGCAAACATTGTAGAAATGTTCTCGTTATGCTGATTGTCATGGGTCAGAGTGATTAGATCTTTGTCCAGCTTCAGCTGTCTGTTTTATACGTCTGAGTTCATTTTGAAATCTATGTTGTGAGTGAATATCGCTTTTCCTGTATCCTAGGGATAGAACCTGCTTGGCAGGAATTGCAGAAAACCAGATTTCCCTTTGCCTTTTCCCTCTGGTCCCAAAAAGAGAGCTATGAAAAACTAGGGCAAATATAAATGTACTATGTTGCACTAAATCAGAAAAGCAAATTAACATTTCATGCTCATATGTCTTTCAACAGCTGTGCTGAATGAAATAGAGCGAAGTAACTTGCAAAGGTTGATTGCTACCAACAGAAGAGAACGGCAGAAGAGAACTAAAAGATCCTTGACTGCAGAAGAATGGGCAGAACTGAAGCAGATTGCAAGTAATTACAAGAGTCCAACTTTTCATGCATTCTACAGCTTTTATGCTCAGGTTAGTTTTGATGTGTGGAAATAATTATCTTATTAGATAAGAACAGAGCAAAGATGACTATACTAAAGTGATGTCTTGTTAGGAACAAAGAAGCAGCTTGCTTATCCCACATCTTCTGTTGATGCTCTAAGTAACAGGCTTTACAATATGCTCACTGAACCAAAGTCAAAACTGATTTATTTTCTTCCATGCAAATCGAGCATCATTTATCTTCTGCTGTAGTTATTCTCCATCCGATTTTGCTGGTTGTTTTTTTACTCTGTTTTTGATAACACCAACAACCTCCAAAATGTTCAGTTTCTCTCATTTTTAATGAGTAAATTACCAGTAGTTGCCAGTTAATGTGATCATTGGTTATACTATTAAATTTTAAAAGTGACAGTTAATTTGTGTTTAAATTTTTATTATCTGAGATCATTTAAGGAGCATTTAACTTTTTAAACAGGACAGAGAGCCATCAGAGACAAGTGACAGCATGAAAGTGACAAGTCCTGGCATTTGCCATGCTATAAATTTTGTCAGAAATATTCCAGGAGTTAGTAAGGTAAAGAGATAATGCAGAATTGTGTTTAGTGATAGTATTAGAAATCATATTTGTTATTTTTGTCATGTACTGCTTTCAGAAATGTTCTCGTAATGGATCTGCTTTGTCATCTAATGTGACATCTTTTAGAACTCTGTTTATTTGTTCTTGGGATTAGTTGTGATTTATAAAAAATTCTGAGTGCTATTTAAGAAGCAAAATACGGAGAAAAATAAGGGTGAAATTTTAGATATATATATATATCTTACATCCTTTATAGATGATATTAAACATCACATAGGGCTTGCATGGTAGATTGTCAAGATTTCTTGTTTTCAGTAAGCTTTTCAGCCTTATCAAGGTATGTTATTCCCACTAAGCTGGCCTCTCTTAACAATGTCCTCTTTAGAGTTTCATGTGGTTGACCTCTTTTTTATAGCTTGTTTTGGGATTCTCAGGTTGTTTCTTCTCAGCACATAACTGACATATGTCCATCTTCTCTTTCTAATCACCCATGGGACAGGTTGTTGTTTGCTCATCTAACATATATATATATATATATATATATATATATATATATATATGTATCAGTTCTATTATTATGACAAGCAATTTTCAGGAAAATAAAAATAAAAAAATAAGATATAACTTTTGTAATAATTCACCACATTTTCATTCAGCACCATTTGCAAAGATATTTTCTCAGAAAATTATGCTATGGTGAAAACACTGATGAGATCTCATTTACAGGACAGGTCAAGAGAGAAGGTTATTTATAGTCAAATGCAGCAGTTCCCAACCATTTTACATCCAATGAACACCACTAAAATTACACAAGCTGTGGGCCACAGTTTTATATGTAAGATCACAATCCCATAAATCTTTGTTTTTATTAACTCTTTCCGAGCGTGGGGGGAAAACGCGGACGTACCATAGGGTGCGGAGCAAAATGCGCGGGTGTTTAGAAGATTGACGGGTAGAGTTGAAAAAGTGAATTTAAAATATTATTTCCATGTTTAAAAAATACTAAATATACATTTAAAAAAAGGTAAATGAATAAAGGTTCCAGAAATGTCTAGTTTTTGTAGGAAAAAATAACTGTTGAGAAAATAAGACAAAATATTTAGCCCTCCTCCCCCCAAAAAAAATCTCTAAAACACTAAACTAATGGTTGTCTACTTACCAAGAGCTGTAAATATCCACTTGTTACACACAATTTGAAGATAAAATGAATTCCATCCAAGAAATATCACTTTTTGCACAAACTGAAAAACAAAAATCAGAAGCAGAACACTGAAACTAGCAAGAAAAGATAAAAGAAGAAGAACAATGGTTATATTCAGTTTGAGAAAAATCTTCTTGAAGATTGGGGTGGTCCTGAAAAGGACCTGGTTATGGTGCAGAATAATCTGCATGCTAATCTCCATGCAGTACTGACACGTTTCCTACCAAATATTGTCGCAAACATTTCTCTACAAGCTATTCTACTTTGTCTAACAGGTCTAGAGCTACGGGATGTACATTCAGTAAAATCTGCCATGTTGAAAGGCCTGTCCAAAGTTCGATATACTTTGAAAATTTGCAAAAAAATTGAACAGAAACGTTCACAAAATGTCCGATTCGCGCCCACGTTGAATTGAAAAGGAAGAAGAATTTCTGACATGCGCAGTTAACGTTCAAAGTAAAAGGTGGATTAAATGGTGGATTAGAGTGATTTCGAGAATTAAAAATGTCAGGATCCTGATATACGTTCGCAACGTTGAAACCGGAAAAGTCAGTATTCTGACATACGCCTGGGAAGAGTTAAGTAGATGGCACGTAATACCAAATGTGTGGGACAAACGTACAACCAACTGATAATGCTCTGATGACCACGTGTAACCCACACATCACAGGATGAGAACCACCGGTCTAATGCAATGCATTGAAAAAAAATCTTGTAAATTATCAAAGATATGTGGAGGAGTATGACTCAATGCCTACTTATATGGCACCTGATGATGACACTAATAAAAACAACTGGACTCCATTAAAAGTGGACATTGATATAAGTTTATGCTGTTTCACTTATTACCTTACTCTGTATTACCTTACTCTGTATTACCTTACTCTGTATTACCTTACTCTGTATTACCTTACTCTGTATTACCTTACTCTGTATAACCTTACTCACTCTGTATTACCTTACTCTGTATAACCATATCTTAAATAATTCCTTCCTTTCAGCTCAACACTTCTGACCTGTGTGAACTCATCTCCTGCCGTTTGATTGATGTTATGGCCCTTCAGATGGCAGAAATATACAACACAGTGGACAATGAACTGTGCTTTTTTGACTTTCGACTCAGAGAATGTGACGTGGAAGACACGTACCCAAAAATGAAACTCATCTTCAAATATGCAAAATTCTACTCAAAATTTCTCTCTCCTGATGGAATGATTCTTGGATGTCTGTGTGCTACACGTTTCTTAAATGCAGGTAAATAGTTTTGATATTCTGTTAAATTCGTTGGTGATTAAGAAAGAGGGAATTCTAAAAATCCTCACAGTTATCAGTTACGAGTTTGTGAGTTTTAAATAGATTGTTAGTTATATTTATAATTTAAGGAAAAAAAAACATCTTTATGAAAAGCTACCATCCTACAGGAAGGGGCCACTGAAAAGACAGTAAGAGGACTAAAAGAAGAGGGTACAGATTATTTGTTAAGAACAAACACACTTTTTCGGTTTAGTTGGACAGCAAATATGACACTACTAAGATGGTTAGAGACTTAACTCTTTCGCTCCCACTTAAAAAAACACGGACGTTACATTTGTACCGATGCGAACGTTACATGGCAGAGCGGGTGTCTTCGTATTAGGGGGTCCCTTCATAAAATTCATTGTAACAAACAGACTCCTTCATCAACATGTGTGTATCTCATATTAAATAAGTGGAAATGAAAGAAGATTCCATAAATAAAGTTATTTATCATTAAAAAAAAACAAAGAGTAGAAAAAAACAACTGTTATGAAAAGATGGAACGATTTTTTGGGCGCTAAAAATATTTTTTTAGGGCTGAGCACTAAAATCAAAGTTGTACATACCTGAAATGTGCCAGAATCCAATGCAAAAAATCAGTACAGAAGCATTGATATTTGGTGATGCTTTTGATATCCAATAAATCTAACAGGTCTACAGATGTGAGAAACACATTTAGTAAGATAGGTCTAGTTGATCGGTATGACCATTCTACCAACCAACCTCGAAAAAAATTTGAAAAAGTCCATCCATTTCAAGATTTCCTTCGTCATCCGGCGCGACAGGATGCTAAACTAGCTTAACTTTGGATTAGAAGAGTTCTGGTTGGCTAAATGAAAAGTTACATCGAGTTTTCTACGAAACAAATTGGAAGCTTATAGAGCGGCCTGGGTTATAATGTGTAACAGCAAGTAGCCGTTTAGGGTGGCGTGGCACCGGAAGAGTTAATAGCCCTGAAAAACTGTAGTATGCCTTAAACTATACGTTTATTTCCATTCTTCTTCTTCGTTCACTTCTACCAACAAGATCGCCCCGTGATACTACTGAATTTACTCCTGTATTTCTCGCGATAGTCTCATTTAGGATGGAGGTTCAGAGCATCGTGGGGCTTGGGCCTATATTCTTGGTGGGTCACAGATGTGAAATTGTGTGACACTGTGGTTTTCGTTGCACCAGTTTAGTCTAGTTTTCTCACTGCAAAACCTTGATGTGGTTTAGATATGAATGTATCCCCACATGGGTGAGAGGTGTTTGCCCATCCAGCCTAAAGTTGGACTTTCTCACTGGAAAACCTTGACATGCTTTGGATATCAGTATATCCCCACTGATATACGATTAGGGTTGCAGCGCGGCGCCACCATGGAAAAAGTGAAGGAAAGGATTAAGTGAAGTAACCAGTAGTAGTAACCTTTCACCCAGCGGGGATATATTCATATTCAAAACACGTTGAGGTTTTCCGGTGAGGAAATCCAATATAGACAAACTGGTGCAACAAAAACCACAGTGTCACACAATGCCGCTTCTGTGACCCACAGAGAATATAGATCAATGCCCCACGATGCTCTGAGCCTCCATTCTGAATGAGACTATAGCGAGAACCACAGGAGTAAATTCAATAGTATCACGGGGTGATCTTGGTGGTAGAAGTGAACGAAGAAGAAGGAGGATATAATATATCCCCAACTGGTGAGAGGTGGTTGCCTCTAGACTGCACTGGTCCTGTGTCTCTGACTTTAGTATTTTGTGGTCTTGACTGCGTGGCAACCCTAATCACATTTTTCTTCATTGGCCGGAAAGAATTTCACCCCACACACGGCAGCTGAAGAACCTCACCAGCAGTGGACTTCAGCATTTTGTGATCGTGGCTGTTACCCTTCCTGGTGGTGACCAAGATGGAGCTTTTGTCAAGGAGGATGAATCCTTGCCACTAGTGAGTTTCACCCCGGGGTTAAGCCGGTTTAGGCATATTATCCCAGTATGGGGGCTTTCCATCACCTTTTTCACGGCAGCGCTGCACGGCAACCCTAATCACATTTTCTTCATTGGCCGGGAGGAATTTCACCCCACGCATGGCAGCTGAAGAATCTTGCCAGCAGCGAGCTGGAGCTTTCCTTCTCCTAGATGAGCTACTAACCAAGACCAACGAGTCTTATCTACCCAAAAGCGCCTGGTTTTCAGGCGCCAGTTATTTGCCTTTCACCCCTTCTTCTGTCAGTTTAAACAGTTCCTCCACGAGAAGGCCAGGAGCTGGACTTGGACTGTCAGAGGCTATTTAAGACACACGCCATGGAGACATTTAATTGGAGTGAAGAGCGTATCCCTCATCTCACCTCTGGCTATTACAGTCCTTAGAACCTTAATTCCATTCATTCTAGTTCAAAGGTTCAAAATTTAGACTCCGACTTAATTGCATTTGGAGCAACCTTATATATGCTCTGCCACATGCTGCAGCATTCTAGTTACTTTGATAAAAATTGCAATATTCTTCACTGTGGTACAGCTTGATGGAGAAGTCTCTTTCTTTTTCTTTCTTCTCTTTTTTTTCCTTTCTTTTTTTTTCTTTCTTCTCTTTTTTTTCTTTCTTCTTTTTTTCTTTCTTTTTCCATCACTTTATTCTTTCTTCTCTTTTTTTTCTTTCTTCTCTTTTTTTCTTTCTTCTCTTTTTTTTCTTTCTTCTCTTTTTCTTTCCTTTCTTCTTTTTTTTCATCACTTTTTTTTCTTTATTCTCTTTTTTTTCTTTCTTCCCTTTTTTTTTCTTCTCTTTTTTTATTTTCTTCTCTTTTTTTTTCTTTTTTTTTTTTGTTTTCTTCACTTTTTTCTTTCTTCTCTTTTTTTCATTTTCCTTTCTTCACTTTTTATTCTTTCTTCTATTTTTTTTCTTCACGTTTTATTCCTTTTTTTTCTTCTCTTTTTTCCTTCTCTTTTTTCTTTTTTTTCTTCACTTTTTTCTTTCTTCTCTTTTTTTTCTTTCTTCTCTTTTTTTCTTTTTCCTTTCTTCACTTTTTATTCCTCCTTCCCTTTTTTTTTCTTCACTTTTTAATTCCTTCTTTTTTGTTTCTTCTCTGGAGATCAAAAGAAGTCTGTTGGAGTCTTCCACCTAATTTGACCTGTTGCTTCTCTCCTTTTGGGTTAAAAGCATCTAGTTTAGAACTCATTTTAGTACATCCTTATTTAGTTTCTTGTATTAGAACAGCTAGTTGTAAATTAGTCAGTGGCCACTGACAGACTGATAGTAAGTTATTTCTGTTTTTCTGTTGCAGATGGACTTACACTGAAATATCCTGAGAAGGTAGACCAGGCTTTAGATTACATAGTGAACCTGTCACTTAAATACTGGGCTACTCTGGAGAACAACACACTTTTGAAGGAATTATGCAAAGGTTTGCCAGATTTTGAAAACATTCGTGAACACGAACTGGACAGGCTGTCAAAAATAGTGATGATAATGGAGAGTAAAGAAGAAATTAGGAGAATTATCCAGTTAAATCCAGTTGTTAGTTGTACTGAAGTCTCCTCTCCTGACTATATGCATAGCGGTGGCTCCACTGTTTCGAGTTTGAAAAGCCCGTCCACTAGCAGCTCTGTTACGAGTGAAGACGAGTATGATTCTGATCAGGTTAAAAGAGAAACCAGCTGCGATAAAGAAGTAGCTTTTGCCTCGGATGCAACCAAAAGCAATAGCTACGGCTTTGGTCAGTACACAAATTTTAGAGAGACCACCAAAGACATACCACACAAGAATCCAGTCCTAACACCTGCTGTATCATACACTGGAAGTGGTTATTCTTGTCATGGTAATGAAATGTCACAGAGCATTGTTTCATCAAGCAGCTATGACAGAGCCTCAAAAAGCAAGTCCCCGTCTTACAGTAGCACATTAGAAGAGACATTACCAAGAATGGATATAGTTTCACAAAATTCGTTGGGTTTTCCATTAACAAATTATGGTTCAGTTCAACAAGAAGGCTTGAATTCACAGCATGGTGTATCATTCATAAGTACTGCAATACCACCAAGTGAAAATCCACCTTTTACACCATTGCAGTTTAGCAGTCAATTAAGCATGATAGAAAATGATAGAGTGCACATTCCCTATAAGACTTCTTCCCATTCCCAAGGTGATGTAGGTGCTTCAGGTGAATTTTTTCTTCATGATAAAGATATTGATATCTTGCGGAAAAATAATGCAAATCTTAAGGAGATGGTAAAATATCTGTGTGGGTTGATGGAGACAAAAGGAATCTATCCAAAGTGGGAAACTGTATGGGAAGCTGTACAGAGAAGAGGTGTCTTGCCAAATCTGCATGGAACTGACATGGATGCAGCACTGCATATATACCATGACAGTCTTCCAGTATCAGCACATCATCAGTCTTCACAGACATTCAGTATTTTGCATCACCCAGAGGTTAGCCATGCACTCTCTTCACGGCAACTGTCCTACCCTCATGATACATATAGTCTCACTGGGTTCCATTCCCATCAAGCACCATCATATGTAAATAGTCCATCACTGAGTTCGTCTTCTCATTCTTCCTTTCAGCTATCACCAGACACACCACAACATGCACATATAATTCCTAGATTTGATTCTGAGTCGTTGAGGAATATTGGTCATGATGACCAGCTCAGAAGTCAAAGTCATCACCAGACAAGTTCCAAGACCAACACATACTGGCATTCTCCATATCAGCCACAGACCTTCAACAGTGCCAGTTCTACCTCAGACCTTAACCAAGAACGAATGTCTGCTTTTCAGATTCCTTATAAACCACCAGTGTCTTTCAAATTGCAGGCAATGCATTCCAGTTCATCACAATCTGGTTCTACATCTTCAGCTTTTCAACAGTCTTCTTCAGAAGAAGATTCCATTTCCAGTGGAGTCAGTGGTCAGTCAAGTACACCTGCAACTGCAGTTCAGCTACTGAAACAGGAGTCTTTTAAGGTCATGAGCTTTAAGAAAAAGTGGCTTCAAAACCATTTAAAGGAAGAAAGATAATCCTAGAGCAGCAGCATATTACAATATAAGTGGGAGTGAAGAGAAGAAGGAAGAGGTTGGCAGTTTATAAGGCATGATCTTTGAATGTTGAATAGAATATGGACTGGAGAGGCAGTGCTAATATATAAGTAGTCTTTATTGAAACACATTCCACTTTCTAATGTCAGAAATGTCTCTGTTCAAAAACAACACACAAATGTGAATGGAGCTATGGAAGGGGGTATTGGTTTATTCAAAATGAACAAAGAACAAATGACAAGTGCAATATTTCAACCAAGTAGGTCTTCCACAGATACTTTCTTGATTAATGCTACAATTTTTTTCTGCCCCATTGTCTTGAACTTCAATCTGATTATGGCCATGCTTGGAGCACAGCATATGCTTGCTTGTCTGCTGTCAAAGTCATTATTTGTAGGCAGCTGATGTATTCAGATAACTGCTTGCTCGTACACACATTGTATATTTGTTCATTCACTTGTTATACATGTTCTACTACATGTGCAGAAAGACTACAGTCAAAAATGAAAAGAGATAAATGTGGGATTTTTTATCTTCAGTCTTGATGATCAAATATCAGTACAAGAATCAGAAGGTGGTAACTTTCAGTATTTGGCTGGCAAGCACCAGCTTCAGAAGTCTGAAAGGATGCACAAGACCACATATAGTTTTTCTGATGATCTAAACAAGACCACATCTTTTTCTGATGATCTAAACAAGACCACATATACTTTTTCTGATGATCTAAACAAGACCACATATACTTTTTCCGATGATCTAATGTTTTTTTTAAAAAAAAATATCATAGATGTTATTTGTTCATGTCTTATTTATTTCTTTTTTCATGAAGCTAAACCCAGTTTGCAAAGCACTACTTTCTTATAACATAATCTGAAGACACTTTGTTGTTGCCACATAAAATGATGGCCTCTTTTTTTTCTAAAACTTTTATTTTCGGCATATTTTCTCTTGTGGTTTATCCCTATTAAATTTATAATTTGTGCTTTAGATTTAAAATGTTTTTTTTTTCCTCCCTAAAATATGGTGTTATAGGGAAACTCACCCTGAAGTATAACATAGTATTGCTCTGCATCAAAGACTCATTTTTAGTCTGTTTGGAAGACTCCTTATTTAGATGATGTCTGGCAAGTTATGTAGCTCCAGCAGTTAAAAAACAGATTTTAGACTGGCTCTAAATTCAAATGGCTTTTTGTTAAATCATGAAAAATAAATAATTAATTGGATTTTCATTTCAATGCAATAAATGTTCTAGTCGAATTGTAAATGTATACATGTATTTAAATTTTATACACTGTATGGAACAGGCATCCTAACATACTTTACTGTCCCTTAAAAATTGCAAAATATACTGGATATTTCAGAATCCATTTCTGTCTCATGGCATTGCAGTGAGTTAAGTGTTTCTAAATATCTATCTGTACCTGGCATTCCAAATATTTATCTGTTGCTAGATGAATGTTTTACATAAAAACTTCTCAACAATTCCATTGTTTCCAATGAAGCACCTGCTCTGCTGGCGTCACATCACTTTGATAGAAACAGTTCCATGTTTATGATACTACTGTGTCTTTTATACTGAGAGGCCTACAGGAGAGCTGTTAGGGAAGCAAAGTTCCACAAGGGACATGCAAATGACTGACTGACTGTGTCTTTGATTAATTCTGCTATTATGCAAGGACAACCAGTTATGAAAGTTATTAAAAATTTTTCTTTATGTTAGTACCATTGAAAGATTCAAGGAACCAGTTATGATCAATATGTCCAAAGGTTTTGTGGTTCATGTGCAAAATTTTCAAACTGTGTCCTAATACATTCTCAGAAAAAGTGCTTGTGTAAAAACATGAAACACATTATCAAATTACAAAGTTATATCTTCTTCTTCTTCTTCGTTTGCATTACAAAGTTATATGATAACTTTCTCATAGGAAGAAAAAAAAATAAAAGGGCACATGGGGCTTCTGCAAAGGTTTTCCACAAATGCCTGTCCTTTGTCTTTTTTTCCACTCTTGTCCAGGTGAGCCCTCTGTTGCTCAACATCCTCTCTGTTGTTCTTCCCCATGTCTCCTTTGGTCTACTCTTACTTCTATTCCACTGTGGTGTCCGTCTTAGCGCTATTTTTTGATAGTGATTTGTCCAGTCATTCAGAGCACAAGTCCCAACCATCGCCAGCCTCTTTCCTCAGTAATTGCTGTCAGTGGCCTCATCTGCATTTCTGCCAGCAAGGTGTTATTTCTTATGGTGCTTGGCCAAAATGTTTTTCTAATTCTTCGTAAACATTTAGTCTGGAAAGAATTCATCTTGTTTTCTGTGGTTTTGGTGATTTTCCAGCATTCGCTTCCATACATTAGTACACTCAAAACATTACTCTTAAATATCCTGATTTTCATATTCATGCTTAGTTTTTTTTTTTTTTTAGATTTTCATATAGTCTGCAGCATTGCAAAAGCCTTGTTTGCTCTAGTAAGTCTTCTGTTGATGTCCTCTGTGCTGTCTCCATTTTCTACTACTCTACTGCCAAGATAAATAATGTTAGCGATATGCTCTAATATTTCTCAAGTACAAATATGTGGTCTATGCATGATCTTCCTTTCCTAAATCCTGCTGCTGTTTTTGAAGATTTTCCTCAAGTGTTTGTACAATTCTGTTGATGATTATTTTGCAAAATACTTTACTGGTAAATGGCGGGAGGGTAATGCCTCTCTAGATCCCGCAATCTCTGAGGTCACCCTGCTTTGGTAGTTTTACTATAAGGCCAGTTTTCCACTCCTGGAGTTTATTCTAGATCCCACTTATTGTTATTGGTCCGATATTGATGTTTAGTTCCGTTTTTGCTTCAGGTGTGTCTATTGTTTGTACTGCCTGTGTTCTGTTTAGTAGGGTGTTAAAGTGTTCCCTCCATGTTTCAATTTTTTCTCTTTCTCCACTGATCAATCGTCCCTTATGTGTCCTTATTGCACTTTCACATCTTGTGCTGAAGTTACTTGTCATCTGCTTTGTGATTTTATATATATATATATATATATATGCTGCTTTCTCTGCTGCTTCTGCTAAGTTGTCATAGTATTGACGTTTATCTTGACGGCATGATTTTTTCACCTCTTTGTCTTTTTGTGCTTAATTACTTAAAAGTTGTTCTCTTAGCCATTGTGATTTGGTGTTCAGTAATTTTTTTCTTGATTTCCTTTCTTTGCTATATATTTTCCCATATGGTCTTGCTTATCTATTCCTCTTTTCTCTGTTTCTCATATCCCAGCACCTCTTTTGCTTTTTCCTGCAGTGCTTCATTGAACTCTAGTATGGGCATTTCTGCTTTGTCTTGTGGACACTGAAGTGGTTCTTAAGTAGTATTGAGAATTCATTCCTTATTTATTGGTCTTTCAGATCTGTTGTATCAAAGCATGCCTTTCTGTGTTCTCTGATTTTGGCTTTCCTTAATTTTAGTCTTATTTTCTGTACCAGAGGGTTGTGATCACTTCCTACATCTGCTCCTTTCCTTGCTCTCACATCTTGTAGTGACCGTTTCCACTTGTTGTTTATTAGTATGTGATCGATTTGGTTTTTTGTGATTTTATCTGGTGACCTCCAAGTCACTTTATGGATGTTTTTATGTTGGAAAATTGTCCCTCCGATGGTCATCATGTTTTCTTCACAGAAACTGCACAGTTTTTCTCCATTTTCATTTATTTATCTGATTCCTTCTCTTCCCATGGTTCTTCCTCTATCTTCATTTCCCTCACTTACTTTTGCATTGAGGTTGCCCAAGATGAGTAGCATATCATGCTTGGGTATTGTTTCTACTGTGGCTTGGAGGCTGTTGTAAAAATCTTCTTTTAATTCCTCTTCAGCTGCTTCTGTTGGTGCATAATAAACTATAATAGACAGCTTCATGAATCTTGAGTTGAAGCGTGCATATAATAATCTCTCATTTATAGGGGTCCATTTCAGCAATGCTTTTGATGCTTCTTTTGTTATAATCAATGCTACTCCTCTTTCATGATGATCCTCTTTACCTGACCATATTATTGTGTCTTCTGTGTGCTGTGTTGTTAATTTCCTTCTGTCTGTCCTTCTTGCCTCTTGCATTCCTAATATGTCTAGTTTGTATCTGTGTACTTCTTTGATGGTTTATGCTAGTTTTCCAGTCTGAATAAGTGTTCTTACACTCCAGCTACCTATTTGCATCTTGTGTTTAGGCATTGCTACTATAGCGCAGAATAACATCCAGAAATTAAAAACACAAAAGTAAATCACTTAATTATTTAATAACTTTGAGCAGCTTATAAAATTTCATGTGTGGCATAATTTTTGTGTGTGTGCAGCTGTGCTACCATGCAGTGAAGAGAGAACATTGTTTGGGAGATTGTGAAGTTTTTAGGAAAATTTATTTACATTTTTTTTCTTTAAAAAATATCTATATGCTAGGGAAAATTTGCTTTCTAGCAAAAAAACAGCTGGTGTGCATATTGATAAATCTTTTGCCTTTCTTTCTGCACAGACTTTTAACTAAAACTACATGAAAAAGAAATATTGCAAATGAATCCAGGATGTCTGTAAATTGTGTATTATTTATTACCATTTTCTTCCTTTCCTGGAATTAGCCACCATTTCCTTTGTGACATTCATTCATTCGCATGTCCCTTGCGGAACTTTGCTTCCCTAACAGTACTCCTGTAGGCCTCTCGGTTGTGAGCAAGATGGCCTGCTGCTGATGCATCCATTTGCAGATCATCAACGATGTCTTGCAGCCATCTTCGTTTTGGTCTTCCTCTCTTTCTTTTTCCCATTATGCACCCTTCCAAGACAGTTTTCTCTAGATTATCATGATGTTTAATTTGTCCAAAATATTTAAATTTTCTCTGTTTAATCCTATTTACTAGCCAGCCTTCTTCAATATTAAGTTCTTGTAGTATAGATATATTTGTTCTTTTTTGTGTCCATGGTATTTGAAGAACTCTTCTGTGAACCTTTGTGACATAAAATCTTGAAATATGTCTTAGCTATTTTGCCACACAGAACTGATTGATGTTTTGTGTTCATTTCTGAAGTTAATTTGACAACTTGTCATGTTAATATTTTGTTGTCGTACAGACTATTGTTGATTTAAAGGGTGTAAATTAGACTTTGTTTCAACTGCTGCCTTCAGGAAATTAGTTTAAGTCAAAAGATCTCAGTGCTCAGGATACTCATTTTGTATCTTATGTATTAAATAAAATTGACATGATTAAAGTGAAAGCCAAATTTAATGAAGTATCTAAATCTAAGTCCCATAGCATTTTGCATGCCCTTAGGGGTGTCAAGTGTTAGTGCCTTCACATTTCTATGCCACTACAGAATTTTTAGGTAGGAGTGCCAGCACCTATCCTTGGTGCTTTTGTTTTCCTAGGGAAAGCCCAGGTACCAATTTTTTGAGGCTGTATTGACTCCGGGAGCTTCTGACTGGCAGGCAAGTGCACTAAGCACTACACCACTGTGGCACATAGTGAAGTGTAACACAGATAAAGTTGTGTTCTTAGAATTAGCCAGGTCATGTTATCAATGTTATCACACAACGATATGGAATCAGCAACCTGTCTGGAGAGGTATTATTAATGTGAAACTTTTGTAAATTCTGTTATCTACCAAGGACAAGAAAGAGGAAGACCAAGGCGAATATGGCTGCAAGACATCATTGATAATCTGCGAATGGATGCATCAGCAGCGAGGCATCCTACTTACAGCTAAGAGACGTACAGGAGAGCTGTCAGGGAGGCAAAGTTCCGCAAGGGACATGCAAATGACTGACTGACTAAGTTTAATTAGAGTCTGAAATTCATGGAAATAAATTGAACTTGATACTTCCTTTTCTCCATTATCTACTGACAGCCACATGTAAATCTAGCATGTTTTGCCATGCAGACAGATATAATCTGTTTTCTGAGACAGTAAACTGTTTTATAATATTTCTGTTTGACATGATGGAAGTTGATGTATTCTGCCTTTGATGTAATTATATTTAGGTAAAATGTTAATGTAAAATGTTTATTGTTAACACAGTGTATTCACAGAACAAGTTTTATCAAATTATAATCTCCTGGAATGATTTGTGAGGGAACAATTTGATGACATGATGTTATGGACATGAGTATTTATATATCTGAACCGGTTTAATGATATATTATTGATTGATTATATATGTAAAAAAATTGTTGATATTACATAATGAAACAAGTTTCATGAAATGTTTCAATGATATTATTGTCTTTACATAAACAATTTTTTTCAATTATTCAGTGACTGATGCAGAGGAATCTGATATTATCATTGAGTCAATTTTCAGGGACCTGTTTAGTCTTAGCATTGACTCAGTACTCAGGGAACCTGTTTGATATTATCATTGAGTCAATACTCAGGGAACCTGTTTGATATCAACATTGATCCCTACTCAGGGAACCCGTTGATATTAACATTGAGCCCTACTCAGGGAACCTGTTTGATATTATCATTGAGTCATTACTCAGGGAATCAGTCTGACATTAACATTGAATATTAACTCAGGGAACCAGTCTGACATTAACTTTGAGTCAGTACTCAGGAAACCAGTCTGATATTAACATTTTGAGCCATTTTACATACATATATATATATCCATATGATGCTCAGGGAACTCATTTGATATTTTGCATTTTCTTTCTTTTTTTTTATACAAATGTGCATAACATAAATTTCTTCATTTTTTGTGTTTACAAAACCTGGTGTTTTTGCTGCATAATTGATTCTCTTTTTATACATTTGATAATGTTCCCAGAACTGATTTCTATCCTAACTGAAAGAATGTCTAGATTTGCACTTTCCAAGTGTCTCTTTAAATTTTTTCTTTGAACTTCAGGAGCATCTCAGGGTCCCTGATGCAGATGAAGAATTTTTTGCTTTTTTCCACCAATTTATTTTGTTTGTTTGTCTCCTCCAACATGTGCATTATATTCCTGGTGATGTTTATTTGATTTCATTAACTTAAGAAATCTTGACTTTATATATTCTTGCTCAGTATTTGTGTATTACTAACATCACATAACATTATTATTTTTTAAAATTTTGTAGTGTTACTAATATTGTAATGCTATTTTTTTTTAACAACTTTTGTTATATTGTTTAATAGTAAATTTAGCAGCATATGCAGCTGTGGCAGCATAATTTTGAAACCGTTATTTTGATGTCTTAGATGCTAGAACAAATGTATATTTCATATATATGTTTTAGCATATGATTATGTATTTTTTGTTATGTTTTATTATATCCAATTTTTCATGCATCTGCTGGGAACAGTTTCATTTAATTTAAATACCGTCCTTCATTTTAGCCCTTTCCTATTCTTCCACAAATGATTAGACGAACCAGTGGTTTTAAAACTTTCTCGGATTATCACACCCTTGCCATCCAAGTCACTTTTTACTCAGTTGGTTCTGATATCCTGCATCACTTTCTCACTATCCCCTGGATCTTCCTAATCCTTCCAGGGGAAGTACCACTCATTTTGGAAAAACACTGAGACAAATAATGAAGATTTTAAAGAAATAAAATCCAAGATTAATTAATTAATACTGGAGCAGTATTCAGACTAAACGGTAAGCTTATTTGAAAAAAAAAACTTTTCATAAATTAACGTACAGGTAATCAACCACATGAAAACTTAACAAAGTCAGATAAACAGATAAAATTATAAACTCTTTTCTAACACAGTTCCTTTTTTAGTTTTTATTTTCTGTTGGACAGAAAAAGGTTAATGATGTTTTTTCCCCGCAGTAGTCATCATACAAGTGAAACCAACACCGGTGTGTTCTATGTTAATTAATAGCTTTGATACAGTTTATCATTTGGGGCCGGTTCAAGAGTTAAAGTGTAATACATTTGTGGTATAAGCAATAACCAAAGCACAGAAGAGTGAGCTTTCAGCATTTAGTATTTTTAAATCACCCATGTTCCAAATGATATGGGAAACCGGTTTTTTAAAAAAAATTAATCAATGATGCTAGCCGACCATCAGAGGTATCGTACCATAACAGAGCTTACACAAGATTTTGAGATGTTGCTGTCACAGAGAACTGGAGTACGAAAATTCACGGCTAATTCTCACTAACAGGGGGTATCAAGCACCTACATCGTTCGCCAGACTGTTGTGACACGGTCGAACCTCCAGGGAGCGCTGTAAGGGGAAAAAAAGGGATAGGCTGACTCTCTGTTGAGGTAAAACAGAGAGCCTTTATTCATTGTTGTGAGATTTAGATGTGCGACTGTAAATTACAAATTTATGGAGGATTATTACACATCTGCATCCTCTGTTTCGGCAACTTCGAGAATGTTTAAACATGGCAGCGTCACTAGTGAGGTACCTCACGTAGTTAATGTCAAGTGTGTTCCTTGTCTGTTAAATACTGTGCCCCCATCACCATGGTTACCGTCGCTGTGCAACGCTCCATGCAGTCGTTGACACCCAAGAAGAAGAGCTCACAAGTTGATGAATTGTTCGCGCGTGCGTTTATTTTATCTTCATATCAACAAGACAGTCTGATCTCTCCATTTTGTTTCACTAATATTTCGCATACATCATTAACATTTTTACAACCAAAAATGAGCTTTTTTTTTTTCTCTAAATTTAGAGGAATAGAAGAAAAAAAAACGCATCAAAATTTTTCAAGTAAACTCAAAATTATTTTGATATTTTACAAAATCTAAAATTAAACATTAGTATTTTCTGTAATAAGCTTAAATATCGTTTACATTTACATACAACTTATATCTGAACCAGACAGAAAGAAAAATAAGACGACCTTGTATTGTCAGCAAAGGGAGTCCGTATTATAAGTAATTTCAGTTATGTACAGGACCGGTGATTCGTGAATTTTTAATCCCAATATATATTTTCTACTGCTGAATACAGATAATAGCCGGTGAGTTTTTGGAAGGTGGTCACCGGTGGAAATTTAACCCGAGTTTTTTGCCCCCTTTTGTTTACACATGTGCTGGAAAATTGTTTGTGTTGTATAATTCTAACGAGTTGGTTTGTGTAAACTGTTAATTAAGCTAACCATTTATGAACATTTGTATACAATATATATTATCCGATATAATGTAAGCTTTATTCTGCTTGAGAACAATGTTCGACATGTTTAGTCCCAAGTGTTCTGAAGGTGGATGTTATATAACCCGAGGCTAATGATAATTACAATTGAGCATAATCTGATGTTTCGAAGTAATATGTAATCGTGCACACAGTGATGATTCAGCCACGGAAAAGGAGTGCAAGATACATCATTCTAAAAAGGAAGAAATCCCCAACAAATTTATATCTATATATGTATTTAAAGTCTGTGTTATGACAGGTAAAGGATCGCGCTGTGCCTCTTTGAACTAAAATATCTTTGGCGCGAAAGTAAAAATTGACACATCCTTAGAATTCACTCAGTTTTGGAATATCAGTAATTTTGAATTGTGGGAGTTCCTTGAGAGGATTTTTTTTTTTTTTAATCCCTATTTCGTTTAGTTATGGAGTATTAGCAATTTTTGGAATTTGACCACTTTTAGAAAATGAGCAGTTTTGAATTATGCGGTATCGTGAAAGGGAGCAGTTTTTATTCGTACTGCGTTCAGTTTTGATTCTGCTGTGTCACGCAGTATAGTACCTCTACACCACCCATTCAGTTTCTGAGAGATCATGGTTCCCTTTCGCCTGCAGTTTTTTCTTTGCTATATTTTGACAGAATCTTGACATAATTCCTGCCTACATGGAAGTTTGTCTTATCTGTAGCCGACACGTGGAGCCGCAGGGAGTTGTGTTGGTTGAAGAATTGCTTTCTTAAAGATTAGAAAGGTCATTTATCAGCACATACTCCACAAGTATGGCGT
The DNA here is from genome assembly GCA_009760885.1 of Achatina immaculata. Lineage (NCBI taxonomy): Eukaryota > Metazoa > Mollusca > Gastropoda > Stylommatophora > Achatinidae > Lissachatina > Lissachatina immaculata. Next base: position 24,334,873 of record CM019714.1, read on the forward strand.
CCCGTAAAGTCTTATCCTTTAGTCAGTTTGAAGCTGTACACTTTTCCTATCACACCATTACGGTTGATCACGATACTTATCTGCTGCTTACATTGATTAATCTCGTTTGTTTTTCTCAGATATTTTCCCGATAGGACATTACTTTTAATGTGAGATAACATTTAGTATTATAACTTACTAATCTTGAAATAGATGAGTTTTTAGACTAACATATTTCTCCCCCCACCGTAACTAACCGAAAACGGTAACTTGAGTAACACACGCATTAAGTAGAAAACTGCCGTAGATATACCAAATCCCAGTGAAAAAAAAAATGTAAAGGCAGCTCGGTGAGTTTAACGTATTTCTTATTTACACATTGTATTCCGCGTGACGTCCTTGATTTGTCTCCCCCCCCCCCCCCCGGCCTTTTATGTATGTGTGTTTTATATATTTGGCAATCACTAGATGTTGTTTGTCGGTGTGATTTTTATGAATTACTCTCGTTTGAGAAATTAAACACTATGAACTGTTACATGGGACTTGTGTGTGTGTGTGTTTTCTGGACATATTTGCTTAAAAGTAAGAATATTGTAACAACCAGTCTCATGGGTGATCAGGAAAAGGAGATGGACATATGTTGGTCACTTGATGAGAAGAAATGATCAGAGAATCCCAAAACAAGCTATCAAGTGGAACACAACAGGCCGAAGAAAAAGAGGCAGACCGCGTGAAACTCTGAAGAGGACATTATTAAGAGAGGCCAAATTAACAGGCATAAAATCCTTTGATGAGGTTGAAAGACTCACCGAAGACAGGAAAAATTGGCGAACTACTTTGCAAGCCCTATGTGACGTTTAACGGCACGGGAAGGATATAAGATATATGATGAGATAAGAAGAATATTGTAAGAAAAGTAAGAATATTGTAAGAAATGTAAGAATTAAAAAGCTTACTCTTGTGCCTTGTTGTGGCGTGACAGCTCGCGTACCATGACCACCCCTAGAGCTATACCAGGGGGAGTTTAAATCTTGGCAGGTCCAACCAAGCTGGGAAGGTCTGCCCGGGAAGGAGTCAGACGAAACTTGCACGCTGGTCCTCCAGGATAGGGGTTGGAGCATGGGCCCAACGACCCCATCTCCGTTAAAAAGATTAGTGTTACGGTACAGATAGAGAAGCCTCGAAATTGGACGGATGAACATGAATTATGACCTTGGAACGTAAAAAAAAAATATGAGATGA